>CM037876.1:24708981-25308981 GCA_021292165.1 Shinisaurus crocodilurus | reverse complement strand
CTGCCAGAGTTCACAATCTCCAGCCTCAGAACACCGGGAGTGGGGTGAAGTTGAGGCTTATGGAAGGTCTGAGGGAGGATCAGATCCTGATTGATCTGGGGCTTATTTAATTCAAATACACTTGGCATCCCCAAATATTTCATAATATTTGGGGATATAGCTCAAATTAACTGATTCTGAGTTAATTTGTGGTGAACCCCCATCACTACATAGAGGGCTTTCATAATTTAATTTATTGATTTATCGTGGTACACTATCTTGGAATGTGTTCTCTTGTAGCATGCAAGCATGCCCCAGCAAATCCTTTTGGAATGAATGGAGTAGAAGAAACGGTCTTGAGAAAGAGGAATGCTATCCCAGATATAAGGGTTAGGTATGTCTGAAGGCACAGAGACAGAAGTGTGAGATGAGCTCAACCTGTGCAGAATGGAGGAACTAAGGTTATGGGTGGTGGTGGGATACTGTATATCTCTCTCTCTCATATTCTCTCTCCCCCCTCTGGAAGAGAAAAGAGCATTATAAAATCCATTAAAGGGCACTTCCATTTTTTGTAAGCCAGAATAGATCTGAAAAGACAGTTTCAACTTATTTCAGATTCAGCAGTAAACCATGGTTTACCAAAAGGACATCAGTTATCCCACAGAGGATCAGTTCTTATACCCTGTTGTTTAGTGACACTGGTTTTCTCAGCACTGCACAAACACATCAAATTAAAAATCTAAACATTTATGTTCACTTCACAGGAGCGGGAATGTGGGAAGTATTGGGATTGAGTTTGGCCAGAGTAATACATTTCCTGTCATCAGAAACCAATATTATACACTGACAGTAGTTGGAAAGGGTTATTGCATATAAAATCACTCACTCACATTACTGCTGAAACAATATTGCTCTCTCCTGGAGCGAGTCAGGAAGCAATAACAGAAACTGGTTGCATTTTATATTACTTTTATTTCCACTTAATGGCATTGGCTCAGAGATACATCTGAATCTCCCTGGAGCCTGACCTCGACGTTTACATGAGTTCCACAGGAAAGTGGAGAACTTTCCTTTAAAAGCAGCTCAGGATGAAAGCAACTGTGGGGCCACAGCAGAAGCACTATTGTTTTGCTTTGAGGGAGACCACCTGGAACACTATGGATGCCACCTTGAGTTCCATGATGGAAGGATATAAACATAACTAATAAATGCATACATACATGTGCCCGTCAGACACTAAGTGCTGATAAGTTCCAGTCCCCAATGGCTGGCATGGTAGCAAGTACTCTAGAGCAGCGGGTGATAAAGGCAGGAAGCCAGAAGGATAACGAACAGGGAGTCAGCATCAAAGTCAAGAGGGTCAGCCTAGTGCGGCCTTCCCCCGCAACTTGGTGCCCTCCAGATATTTTGGACTTCAGTTCCCATTGGCTCCAGCCAGCAGAGCCAATGGTCAGGAATGCGTGGAGTTGTAAGACAAAACATCTGGAGGGTACCAGGTATGGGGAAGCTGGCCTAGTGGCTTTCCTCAATACTGAGTTACCCAGACCTTGGAACTATATAGCAGGCAGTAGACACAGGACTGGCTGTCCAGCATCATGCATTTCAGAAAGGATCCTGGTCTGCAGTGTTAGCATTCTGGCATGAGCACCCTACAGTCCTCTTCTGCACCCAGCAGCCCCGGTGGCACTGGGAGTAGAGAGAACCAGCATCTGACCCATATGGCTCCTGGGGCATCCGAGTGAGCCGGGCTTTAGAGGACCCTTAGGCAAGATGCCCTCAGTGGGACCCCTTCTTCAGTGAGTTGACTTTCTCACCGCCATTGTCACTAGCTGCTGCTCCTCTTTCTCGTCACTGCTACCACTTGCTTGCCTGACAGGCAGAGAGCAAGTAGGCAGTAGCATCTACTGCTCCTCCTCACCACCACCACCACCATTGTCTCTGGGCCAGAGCGAGAGGCAGGTGAACAAGCAGGTGGCACTGGTGAAAAGGAGGAGCAAGTCAAGGGGGCTCTTGTCAGTGGTCCCCTGCTGAGGTGTGGGTCCTTGGCAGGTGCCCGACCATGCCTACCCTCAGTATGTGATGTCAGTGCTTTGGAGTGGTATTATAGTTTCAGCTGATGCCAGGAAGTGATCAAGGTGGGCTGTGCCTTGTGGCACTGTTATCAGCTAACTGAGAAAGTGACCCCCAATGTGTTACATCAGAGAATTCACATTAAGACACGAAGAAGGATTGTCTCATTCATCAGGATTAGTTTGACGGGGAACGAAATCTTGCAGGTAGAGACAAACAAATGCCTCCCCTCTGGCTCTAGCAAAAGACAGATGGAATCCCACTTACCCCACCACACACACACACACACACACACACACAGCATTCTTCTGCTTCTTGGACAGGAAAAAAAAAGGATTTCAAAAAGATGCTAGCACCTTCTGTCCGTGCTCTTTAAAAGCAGACAAAAAGCAGGTAGACTTTATCTATTTTTCTATGCAAGGAATCTTAGCAAAATGTGGCCTGGATATTCACCTCATGTTAGCATCTCATAAAGCAGTGTTCTCCAACCATGGGTCCCCAGCTGTTTTTGGCCTACAACTCCCAGCATGCCCCAGCCAGCTGGCTGGGGCATGCTGGGAGTTGTAGGCCAAAAACATCTGGGGACCCAAGGTTGGAGAACACTGTCATAAAGGATGGAAGTCCACTTTCAGCACATCTCTGGACATTTTGCAGATCAGCCAACTCCTCATCGTTGTCATAAAAGTGTAGTTATACTGAGTGCACATCACAGCGTGCCCCTGCTTGAGTCAAATATCACATGAAGCATTGATTCTATAATGAAACAGCTTTACCTTGAACGGCAATGGTTCTTCTGTAAGTGGGCTAACAGGAAGTGAGTTGGTACTGCTCGCAGGACTCATATCTGTGCTCTGAGAGACAAACAAAATAAAATCTAGATTAGTCTGGGACAAATTATCATTGCTGTGCCCAGATATTTTTGTGACCCTTTTGAACGTGGGGAATAAAGAAGCAACACCTCATCTATTACAACTAAAACAAACAAAACAAAGAGGATATAAAAACTAGCAATCGAAGCAATGCACACTGACTGTGCTAATGTTTACTTTGACCATTTTTCTTGGTGTGTTTTAATAAACACCTTCTGGAGTACTTTCACAAAATAATGAATAAGATCTTCAAAGCGACATACGGAGAAACACAAGTGCATAAGCACCCTTAAAAGCCCCAATGGGAACAATTAGGAATAAATGCCAGAGTACAAGTACAATACAAAATGCTGTGGTCAAACAAGATCAATTTCTTTATTAGGCAACAGCAGAAGAGCCCAAGAGGAATGCAGAAGTGCTGACTTTCTTAACTACCAGCACTTTGAAAGCCATTGTCTGACCACTGCAAGTGGAATAATTGAAGAGTTAAAGCATTCAGCATTGCAAAGATGGAAAGAAAGCTAGCCAGCTTAGCAATTTTTTAGAGTACGGATTATGGAGAAATTTCCATGGGTGCTTTTATACAACTCCCATTCTGCTCAATGTGGCTAAGAACAGACCTGCACAATGTCTGACTCGCTGAAATGAATGCAGACCTTCATTCAGCCCATGAGGTGGCCAATAAACCACTGCTTTTGCTGCCTGCCCGTACCAGGGATGTTGAAGAGTCCTTGGTTTTGAGTCACGAGTCGAGTCATGAGTCTTTAGACCGAGTCTCGAGTCCAAGTCCTTGGTCCAAAATGGTGACTCACGAGTCACGAGTCACGAGTCACTCCCAAAGGTGACTCCACGAGTCCCTATTAAAATCAATGGGGTTTTTTCCCAACAAAATAAGGCTATTTCAGATGTGTGGCTTAAATAAATTCTAGGCACAAGTGTGCCTTTTTATTTCAAAACTCTGCAACTGATATTGGCAAGAACAGACCAGGCAGACAACCCCAAAATAACCAGACAGGCAGAGGAGGCAGGGAACCCCAAAACAGGCAGGCAGAGGCCTTTGTCTTGGACAATTCAAACTGTGGAACTGGTTAAGAAGAGACCAGGCAGGCAGAGGAGGCTGGGGACCCCAAACAGGCAGGCAGAGGCAGCCAAACCCAAAATGTGTGAAAGGTTGCATTTTAGGAAAATGATTTTAAAAAATAAACTTGCTGTACTTCCTAAAACCTATCCATGTTGCATTTGAGGAACACCATTTTGGAACACGAGTCCTTGGTCTCGAGTCCCGAGTCGAGTCTCGAGTCCCATTAAAAATATTGGGACTTGAGTCTGACTCGAGTCAGAGGGGGGACTCAGTCCGACTCACGAGTCCTGGAGTCCGAGTCCCCATCCCTGGCCTGTACCTGCAAAACCAGAAGGGCAGGGATACAGGGCTATAGCAATAGAAAGGAGGTGGCAGGGCCAGCCCTACCATTAGGCAGAGTGAGGCAGCTGGCTCAGGCAGCACATCCTGGGGAGGGGATAATGGCATTCCCCCCAGTATTCCTTCTGAGTGCCCCCTCCCCCCGTCATTCCTAGTGGCAATGAAGCATGCTTGTGCTGTCCTTGATGCCCGCCCTATATTCCCAATGCCAAAGGAAGATGCTGTCCTATCATCTGTGGTGAAGATTCAGCAGCCAGTCTGGTCAGCTGCTGTATGTGGCATAGTGTGTGTGTGTGAGAGAGAGAGTCACCCTGTGCCTTAGGCAGTGAAATGTCTTGATTTAGCCCCGTGGGGTGTCCGTCTCCCCCCCAACAATATTCCAACCCCTCCTTGCATTTTCAGCTTCCATTAAAAAGAAAAGGGGGGAATGTTCTATCAATCTATGGACAGGCTGATGTAGATGTAAGCCAGGGGTCTTCAAACTATGGCCCGCGCAATCCTTCAGGTACTCTGGTTTTTGATAATGGGAATATGAGGAAAACCAAGCAGGCTGTATTCTACCCAATGTGCTCAATAAGAAGTAAACTTGCTCTCCCACCTTCCAGTGTTATGGCCAATGAGTGCAAAGGCACAGAGATGATTGACAGGAACCAGGATCTTATATTTTAATTTCATTTTATTAAAATTTAATACAATTAGGGTTCAACCCTATGCATGTTCGGACAGAAAAGAGGCCCTACAACTCCCAGCATTCCCCAGCCAGCCATACTTGCTGGGGAATGCTGGGAGTTGTAGGACGTTTTTCTGTCCAAACATGCATAGGGTTGAACCCTTAAAGAACTTTAAACAAGTGCATATGCGTCTGGTTTAACATTCAGCAGAGACAGGTAGACTGATAGAGGGCTTCTTTCCCCCCTCTTTGTCTTATTAGAAACAACACAAAGAAACATAGCTATCTTGCAGCAAGGCAAA
Source organism: Shinisaurus crocodilurus (assembly GCA_021292165.1). Taxonomy (NCBI): domain Eukaryota; kingdom Metazoa; phylum Chordata; class Lepidosauria; order Squamata; family Shinisauridae; genus Shinisaurus; species Shinisaurus crocodilurus. The sequence goes on along the minus strand of CM037876.1, from coordinate 25,303,671 downwards.
GCAGCTCATACAGCCTTATAGTTAGGGCCAAAGCAGAGATTATTTGAAAAGACGTAGCAAGCGGCTACATATTTTGTTCCTTTTTACTCTAGTGTAAAAGGCAAAGCAAGGCAAAGCAGCTCATACAGCCTTACAGTTAGGGCCAAAGCAGAGATTATTTGAAAAGACGTAGCAAGCGGCTACATATTTTGTTCCTTTTTATTCTAGTGTAGGTGCATGGGCTCCAATCCAAATAGGGCCTGTACTATGGGTGGTAGGGGGCTTTTAACCCTTCCTCCCCTACACTGTGATCCCAGTGTATAAATTTGGCAATTTATAGTGCCAAATTGTGATCCATTAAAGCAAATTTGGCAGTATAAATTGTAGGTGCACTCCCACCCACCGCAGATTCACACTGGGAACACATCACATGGAGTGGGTTAACGCCCCTGCCCCTCATACTGGGGTCCTGATTTGGATCACTCCCCTGGACTTGTATAGAGTTAAAAAATAAATAAGAAGAAAAGAAAGAACAAAATAGTCTCTAAACTATTGCCTGCTTTGGTCCTTACTCCAACATGCACAGACAGAGTTGGAGCAAAGGAGAGCTACATACCCAGTGGGACTAAAGCACAGTAGGCAACTATAAAAGGGGAAACCAGAGTGTTCCATTATAGGCCCTTAAAAAAAAACCACAGAGTTGGATCCAGATGAAAATCATGCTTATTGTACCCATGAAAATCAATGGAACAAATTAGTCATGGCTAATTTAAGTCCCATTTATTTCAATGTATCTACTATAATCATGACTAAGTTTGGATCAATATATACCACAATGGTCAAGTGCAAGATGCAGCTGGTAGATCACACATTCTACAGGCCGGCCTAGTCTGTCTGATCCACAAACAGCAAAACCACCTTTTAATTCTGCAAAATCTTCAGATATATCAACTAGTTCCCCACTCTGTGAAAATGTGAAAACTGATCTCCTGAAGCTGTGAACCTTTAAACAAGAGGGGGGCGGGGCACTACAGTAAGGATGTGAGAATCAGCAAAACCCGAGCTCACCGAAATTCCCCAAATTCCATCTTGAAGCTCTTTTCAACTCAAGTCCGTATCTGACTGTGAGCTTTATTTTTTTTCTTTTTGCATGAAAATCTGTGCATATTTTCATGTGTATTTTTCCAAATGTACACTTCAATTGTGTGCGTCTTTGAAATGTAATACATTCTTCTCCCATTGATTAAAGCGGTGTTTCCCCAACCTTGGGTCCCCAGATGTGTTTGGCCTACAACTCCCTGCATGCCCCAGCCAGCTATGCTGGCTGGGGCATCCTGGGAGTTGTAGGCCAAACACATCTGGGGACCCAAGGTTGGGGAACACTGGATTAAAGTGTATTTGTGCACATTTTTCAAAAGTACACATTTTTTTCTTGCACATTTTCCGAATGTACGCACGCTGTTGAAAACAATTTTGGGGTGGGGTGGGAAGGTGTGTCCACAAATCACATTACAAGCTCGGAAGTGCATGGACTTCCACTGCAGCTTGCGTCCGAGTCTGTGTTCTGTCCGAAAGGTGCAGACTGGGTAAATCCTGAACAAAAATGAACTGAAACTTATTTCTCATGTATCTCTACATTACAGCCACCCTAAATAATTGTACCATAATATATGTGCAGTGTGTTGAATACAAGACCCCAAGGCAGGGCCAATTTTGTTTGAAGCAACTGCTTTTCTGCATGAGTATAAAATGGAATGATAGCTGCCAGATACTGATTTCCCTTAAGCCCACTATCAAAATGTATTGATCCAAGAAGTTAATACTGGCAGAAAATATCTTCAGTGGATATTAGAAGGAAGAGAGCAAATAAATCTTGACAGTAAAGAAAGGAGTAGACAATCTGTGTATTTTATAGCTATTTAAAAGGGGGAGGGAGAGAATCTCCAACTTATTTTCAGGGTGATTGCTTCAGCTGCCCTGTTGGCCATTAAGTTCAGTATAAGTTCACAGTCTAGAAGTTGAGTACAGCTAACAAATGGGATATGACTGAATAAAAACTTCAGTATTTTGAAGACTTCATATTTAAAGAGCAGTAAAGGAATCAGATAGAACTCCATTGCATTCTTGTGGCAACATTTTTATACATTTATTTATTTATCATTACAATTATCCCACCATTCAGGATAAAACCCTACCAAGATGGCTTACAAGTACAACAACAATACATTAATAAACACCATTAGAAAACGATATTTTAAAAAAAAAAATAACAAAAGATTCTGTCCCACAGGATAGATACCTGATGGTAGAAAGCCCTGCAAAGTAAGAGAGGGATAGTTCAGCTGGAGCCTGAGGTGTTCTTTGCCTGCCTGCCTCTCTCCTTTGGGATCATTCCCACAGAGCAGTTGGTGATAAAGCTACCTAGTTAAAATAATGTGTACTTTGACACTGAGTTGCCTACACACAGAGGACCGAGGAACAGGCAACACCTTTGGATATTTCACACATTATGCAGTCACAAGGTTGGGTTTGCCACTGAGTGAATGCTCGGCATGGAACTACAGACAATCCTGGCTCCCTGAGAATGTCTGAACATATCTGTTTGATGCATACATTTTTCAGGGCCAAGCAATATGTAATGTGATGTGACAGATCTGTGACTTGCTGTCTTTTTCAAAGCTTAAAAGAAGCAACAGGAGAGCCTATGAATCAGACTGAAGCCATGACACTGAAGAAGTGGGGGGGGGGTAATCTTTCCCTCCTGTCATCTCCCTGTTTCAGCCTTCTCCCCCGCTGCCATTTTCTGTAGCTGTCTCTCCCACCACACCCAGCAAGATATTCTGGATTGTTCAATTCCTCCAGAGGACTAGGGTCCAATTAAGCACATGCTTGGTTTGAAAGGATGTAGTTCCAAGAAAAGCTTGACTTGAAACAACACTGTTCTGTTTTGTTTTGTTTTGTTTTGTTTTTACAGATACATTTGAGAAGTAGGACTTGATCAATGATGTCTCATAACAATGCTGATCTTGGTAAGAATTTCCTCACGAATCTCTATGGGACAACTCCACAGTCAACATTTTAAGCATTGTAAATGTAATGTACTTGTTAATAGAACATTAAACAGCAAAATATTTGTGATATTTGTTCACTTTTATCTTGTTGTTTGCACAATATGCTACAGAAGGATATGTACCTTACCGTGCAATCTTATGCATGTCTACTCAGAAGTAAGTGCCATTGTGTTCAGTTGGAGCTTACTACCAGGAAAATGGGTATAGGATTGTAGCCCAAGTCAACAAAATGGTATGATGCCTAATAAAATAGGGTGCCATCCAAACTTTGGAACAGCAACTTCTCACTGAGCACCAGAGTTAAATATAATGTGCTTGTGTTCATTAAGCACAAATTCAAGGAACAGAAAATTTAGACTTGAAGCCTCCACAGCTAAGTAAGTTAAAATGACCTGTCAAAAGTGGCTTTATCCAGAAATCACAAATGCAGATGAAGAGAGCAGATGAAGCAGTGAGAAAATTGCAGTCACAACATTTAAGATGTGCAAAATGGCTTGTTAAAAGCTTTGGTGAAATACATGGCAACCTAAGGATATTAATTCTTTTTCTGAAAGCTTCTAAAAAACAAAGCATATCCTCTATGCTATGTCTCTTTCTTAACTTAAAGGCAGATACATTACTTCTAACATGTAGAAATATACAAGAAGTCAAATTCCCAACTTTAAAAAAGAAATGAAAAGTAAATGTGTGTGAGTGTGTGTGTGTGTGTGTGTGTGTTTGTATGCACATACCCAAATGTGAATACAGACTGCTGTAGTACAAAGACAAGCAAGAATGCACATCAGATTCCCAATACAGTTGCTTTTTTTAATGTGTTGTGATTTCCATTTAGATTTATATGCAAGATTCATAGCACCGATCAAAGGTTACTCAAAAGTAAACTTACACCGATTTCAATGTCATTCTTTCCAAAATATATATGCTTTGGAATGCAGATTGAAGCTTGCAGTGCAAATGTGAAATATCATTTCAACAAACAACTTCAACATAGAAGCCAGGGCATTACAAGAAAATGTTTGTTTATTTATTTATTATAGTTATATCCCACCTTTTTTCTTACAAGGAACCCAAGGCAGCTTACATAATTCTCCTCCTCCTCTCCATTTTATCCTCACAACCACCCTGTGAGGTAGGTTAGGCTGAGAGTCCGTGACTGGCCCAAAGTCACCCAGTGAGTATCATGGCCGAGTGGGGACTAGAACCCAGATCTCCCGAGTCCCAGTTCCACACTCTAACCACTATGCCACACTGGCTCTCTGGGGCCAGTTGGGGGAAGTAATGACACAGACAAAGAGACGGGCAGATATTATTCATTTATTATTCATTTCTTAATTGTATATCCCACCTTTCCTCCAAGGAGCCTAAGGCAACGTACATGATCCTCATCTTCTCCATTTGATCCTCTATTTATGTATTAAGGGTTACAAACAAGCATAGCTTTAAGAAGGTCTTAAACCTATCTTGATGTTATACGAAATAGACTATTAATCTTGCCTCTTCCCTGCTGCATTCTCTGGATCACTGAAGTGTAGGATTTTTCTGCTCTTCTTCACCCACCTTGCTTAGCCTGGAGGCTGGTTGAGAGACCAGACAGAATCTGTTCAACACACCATTTTCCATAGCTGGGGTCGCGGGGTCATCCCTTTTGCAGCTCTCAGTCAACACAGTTCCCCCCTACTGTTGATCCACCCAGTCTCCTCTCCCTGGGCTCTTAGCAGGGATGTTGAAGAGTCCTTGGTCTCGAGTCACGAGTCGAGTCATGAGTCTTTGGACCCGAGTCTCGAGTCCGAGTCCTTGGTCCAAAATGGTAACCCATGAGTCACGAGTCACGAGTCACTCCCAAAGCTGACTCCACGAGTCACTATTAAAATCAATGGGGGGGGGGGTTTCCCAACAAAATAAGGCTATTTCAGATGTGTGGCTTAAATAAATTCTAGGCCACCCACCTTTGAGGAACAGAGCACTATTCCTTTCTTTACTAGGAAGTTCTTGTTGGGTGTGGAGGTGGTCACCTGAGTCTGCTTTTCTCCATCATCAGAGCAGGAGCTGTTGCTGTTCCCCAAGACCCAGGAGCTGTGCAGGTGTTAGATATCTTCCTCATTTCACTTTGCCTGCCTGGCTTATACTTCTGATTTATGTGACGGCTTTTGTGCTGATGGCCTGTGGCTAATACAATAAAGAAAACGAGTAATGTGTACCTCTCATGCCTTGCAGAGGAGAGGTAGGCTCTGATGCAGACCTTACACCAGTGGCATAAATGAGAACAGCCTAGAGGCAACTCTAATTATTACTGGGATTTGGGGATAGCCCCAAGCACCACAGACTAGTATTTTGGATCTTTCCTAAAACAGACACCAAATGGAGCTTCTTTGGGGAAAACTGAATTAAGATCTATCCTGGCATTGTAATTGATTTAAGTAAACCAACTGGAGTGAGACAATCTTTTAAAATGATAATTATACTTCAAATTCTTGACATAAGCTAATCATCTAATGTTGAGCACAGCAGAAATTAACACTAAAACACAGGTGCATGTTGAGCTGTTGTGCATTATACATTTCTTCTGGAAGCGAGCTTGTGTTTTCAGTTATGTTGAATTGAAAATAATAAAATAAGATGAAGAGCAGCAGGAAGCTAACCAGGCTCTAATTTACACTGCTTATAAATTATTATTGATAGCTTAATATATGATTTACCAATTTGGGAAAAAAGTGACTGATGCTTTTTTAATAAGCATAATCAGTTATCCGGAGACACTACTGGATTTCAGTGAAACACTGTTATGTTGAGAAGCCAATAATGATAGATAGGATTAATAAGAAAAGGCATGGATACCATTTATTGCTGTATGCTCAGCAAACCCATGTATTTTCACTCTAAAATACTATTCTGCCTGGAGAATCAATTGAACTATTTATATGTTCTCATGTTAGAATATATTAGCATTTAATTAGGTCAGACTCCATGATACAATGGCCAACTATTTATAAGATATACATAACCAAACTTTCTTGGGGTGGGGGAATATATAAAAATATCTGCCTAGCACTCTGTCAAGAAGCCTGTGTGCTAAGACATAATGTGAACAATTTCTTACACTAAGCAATTTTCACAAGTGACTAGTCCCTATGAGAGATAGGTCCAAAGAGACATACAATGGGGCCTGGTAATTCTCAGGGTCCAGGGGTTAGCTTCTTGTACGAGTTTGATTTAGATCTTTATTCAGCAGAGTACTTGAATATACTTTTAAGGGGCAGAGCAGCTGAGTAACCTTTTCACTGACCCCAAAAGCCCTGTTAGTGATCCTGTGAATATCACATATGCAGTAATGGATTTTTTCCTCCACCCCAAAAGTAGAATTTATTCATGTTTTTATATTTAAAACTAATCTTATCCCATAAGGTTCTAGCCAAATAACACTTGTAAAAGACAAATATATAAAATCCATTACATAATAAGCTTAAGATACGACTAAAACAACCCCTCTGCTCGACTAGGACTACCAAATGTGAGACTCAAAGGAGTCCAACAACGGCAGTGAGAAGGTGGACTCACTGAAGGAGGGGGCACATTGAGGGTGTCTTGCCCAAGGGCCCTCAAATACCTAGAACTGGCACTGGATGTAACCACATTAGCAGCCCTTTTCTTGTTATACTGTTACTGGAGCAGTGTGGTAAGGAGACACAGGGAAGAGAAATCGCACCACACTTGCGGCACAAATGTTGCCTTCAGGAGTCGTTTTGAGTGAGGCAGAAAAGGCTAGAAACCAAGCCATACCAGAGCCTGTGATCTGGAGGTTCCAGTCTCATGATAAACACATTTAATTAACAACATTTCATGCATACTTTTCATTAATGCATTGTACAAATTCTTCAACAAAAAAACCCTCACAGGTAATCACAATGCCAGCAGCTCAGTTTTAAGGAATTGTATTGATATGAGAATTTGCTCAAATTAATGAAACATTTCAACAAAAGTATTTAAGGCTCACAGCTTGAATCTCCAATTTCCAGCATTGTCCCTAATATCTCACCTTTTCAAAACTGTTTACATGGAAAGGAGACTGAATTGCCATTGTTTCAAAAGATCTCACATTCTTCCTCTGAACATGTAATAGCTACAGAATCCGTCACATCTACATAGTTAATGATTTATTCTTGTATAAAATTTGACAGATCCACTTATACCACTTCTAAAGTTTGGAAAACAAGCTTTTTCCTCAATTAATAGCTTGTAAATTATCACAACTAAAAATAAAATAAAAATGTCTTTATTATTTAATATTTCTATCTTGTTAGTTGCTTTCAGTTTTGCTAGAAGAAGAAAAGCAGGAGAGTTAAAAAAGAAGAAGTAAATAATAAAAATGCAAATAACCATTTACCAAATGGTAAAAATAAATATGTAAGCGCTTGGCAAGTAAATTCTTTACATATATCCTGGCAGGTGGGATACAGACAACCAGCTTCCAAGCCCACAATGTTACCAGACAGATAGATAGACCACATACATATGCATCACCTATGGTCAAGGCATGAGAAGGTTAATGGAGGAGACTGCAGAACTTAGAATAAAGCAAAACTGAAGAACTCTCAGCAATTACCACATGGGATGCAAAATGAAGAAATATTTACTGCATGAAAGCTGCAGGTCAAAGCCACTGTGCTGTGTCTTTACTATGCTTTAATAATAGTGACAAATCAAGCCTTAACATGTGGGTGCATATCCCTGTGAGTTCCCACTGTTGCCTTTCAGTCAGGCCATACAAAATGGTAGAATCCTGAAGTGAGGATAGTGGGTATAACACATGTTCTCAGCAGCAAGCAACTCATCCCACTCTTCATGACCCTTTTTGTCATGCTTTCAAGGGCCCTCAACTCTAATGAAAACTCCTTGACCAACTCTCCCTAATAACCGCCTGTCTTTCCTTTATATTCAGAGAAAGGCCTGCTGCCACCAAGTGAGCAGAAAATGTCTGCTGCCTTATTCTTTAGCTTTACAGAGACTGGCCGTAATCAACAGGCTAAAGGTGTGCTCGTGTTTGATGCAAGAGTGTACTTCTCTTTGAACCAGTATTCTTGGCAGATGCAACCTCAACACCGGTTCAGGGAAACCATTCTCCACCTGGGTTAGGAGAGACGCTGTATTGCCTTTTGGATTTTTTCACAACTGCAAGTGACAGTACGGCTGTCAGCGTAACCTCACAACCTCATGTGCGTGCTTTCAATACATAAGGAGGCATTTGACCTAGCCCCTTGCAGTGTTTCTTCTCTAAACCAGATTCTGGTGGTCAGTGACTGAACATAAGAACATAAGCAGAACCCTGCTGGATCAGACCAAGGGTCCATCTAGTCCAGCATTCTGTTCACACTGTGGCCAACCAGCTGCCCATGGGAAACCCACAAGCAGGACATGAGTGCAACAGCACCCTCCCGCCCACATTCCCCAGCAACTGGAGTACATAGACATACTGCCTCGGATACTGGAGGTAGCATATAGCCATCAGGACTAGTAACCATTGATAGTAGCCTTCTCCTCCATGAATCTGTCCAATTTCCTTTTAAAGTCCTCCAAATTGCTGGCCATCATTACATCTTGACTGAACCTTGTGGATCTTACATAATTTCCCCTCAAGCTTTCACAGAGCTTGATAGACAGAGCCAGCATCAAGTGTTGACGCAGTCAGATGCCTGCCAAGGGCCCACACCCCAGCAGGGGTGGGACTGCCAAGAGCCTTTGAAACGTGCTGGCTCACCTGCCTCTCGCTCTGGCCCAGACAATGGTGCTGGTAGGAAGGAGAAAGTAGGCAAATGCCGCGGCCCGCCTGCACATTGCCTCTCTGCCCCGCAAGCAAGCAGATGGTAGCAATAATGAGGAAGAGGAGCAGCAGCTGGCGACCATGCTGGTGAGCAGGCAGAGCAGGGGGACAGGACAGGACCTCTTTCAGCCCAAGGCCCAAATTCCGTTTCGGAGAAGCTTTCGGGGGCTGCATTCCAGGGATGGGTGGGGCCAAAGGCAAAAACGGCAGGGCCAAAATGACCAAAAAATGCCCTCATATTTTAACTTAAAGCTCTTGCTACCAACAGCTAAGCCTTATGAGAGGCATTTCAACCTTTCAGAATGGGGAAAAAACTGCACAAAAGCCAAGAAACCACACAAAAAACAACTGGTCATTGGGGGAGAGGGTTGGGGCCAGGGGAATATCTGGACAACTATATTTGGCCCCCAGGCCAAATACAGTTCTGTACCTCTGAGGTAGACTCACTGTGGGAGAGGGGGTCCACTGAGGGTGTTGCCCAAGGGGCCTCCCAAAACTGGAGCCAGCACTGTTGATAGATGAGTTCCGGATTATCCCACAAGCCCTACGACCATTTCATTCTTCAATTCTTTTTGCAGGTTGAACCAAGTGAAAACCTATGAAAGAATTCCTAACAAATCCCATCATCGCTGACTGCTAGAAGAGGTTCCCAGGCTTTGTTGCCTGCATATTTGGGATGCACAGGGAGAAGGAGGCAGGAAATTAAGCTGTTTATCGGACAGTCTGTTCATTTGGAAAAGTCCAAAAGGAGATAGACGACATAGCCAGCACTACAAATACACCCATCATCCCTGTTATTACGTATTTAGGGAGCAGATAAATTATAACTACATTAGCTCCCCTAGAGTTAACACACTATTACTATTACAAGTGGTAACAGAGGAAAGATATTAATGAATAAAAATTCTACTAGTTTGGCAATGTTTGTGAGATCTTAATATTACACTACAAAAAGATAACTATCCTACCAAATCAGATATCAAACATTATCACCTTTTTTTACACTTAAAATGTCTTCTTTTATTATGATTTTTTTCCAAGGATTGGGACATGTTAACGAACTAAAGATCTGAATCTATCTAACAGGTATTGAATATTATTCACAATTGTAGTCCACAGAATGAGGATAATTTAGGACAAAACAATTAGCTGTTCTCCTCCTGCAATTAACTCTGAAATCATGGTATAATGAAGAATTCTTCAAACTCAAAAATAAATCCCTGAAAAGTGTAATTATCACTTAGTTTAAAATTGTACAGCTTGCAGTTTCTGTCAGTGATTTCCCAGAAACCTCCCCTCCCCCTTAAATAAATAAACTCATTATATAAAGCTAAGAGATTAAAAGACAGCTTTCCCTCTAGTAGTCAAACCAAAAAGACCCTCATTAAGACAGTTTTCTGAAATCTAATGAGAAGTAATACAGTTGTTGAGGCTGTAATAAGGAGTAATACAGTTTTTAAAATCCATTTAAAAGTTAGAAGTTTCCGTACTGTTTGCTGTCTAACACTGGACATATTATTAATTTAATCCATTCTATTGCACCATCAGTGTACGTGGTGCTGTATAGAACAAGATAAGCAAAAATTACTGATCTCTGATTTAAGAAGAAACCTACAATCTAAAACTGCTCTTCTACATAAAAATGATGTAAACTGAAATATGTTTCAGGAGTAGGGGAGAGTTGGAATGGGGCTGCCTTCCCGTCTTGCCAATGCCACCATCAAAGGTAGGATTTCGCCTTAAGGTAATTTTAGACTCTGGACTCAATCTGCCCCCCCCCCACCACCACAGACTTAATGCTCTTAAAGACCTCCCCTCCCCTGCCTTTTGATATGTATTACTTCACTTACTTCAAGATGTGGTAAGCCAGCCCTACTGCATTTGGAAGCTTGCTTAGTGGGACCTCTAGCCTTCTACCCCAAAAGTCTACCCTGAGCCTTGGGGGAAGAATATTGTCTGAGCCAGCCCCTTCAGAGGGATCACAGTTAGAAGGCTTGGGAGCTAGGTCACAAAAAGCAATGCCAAAGAGCAAATATCACTGGAGGAGAAGCAGATCTTCTCGGGCTGTCTTATATACTTTCAGACCATTTCCTTTACCCTTCAAATGATTCAGAGGTAAATGGGGTGGAAGATTTTGGCTTCGCAGTGGTAGTGGTGCAGAAATCTCTTTCCTCGGCCCGGAGCAGCAGAGAGGAAAGGGAAAGTTCTAATAATAGCAAGGTAAGCAGCACGCACTGAAAACATATGCACAGTGTTGTTGCCCAAAGCTCTTGCCTATTAAAGAGTATTCCATGAAGCAGATCTGCTACACTGCTCATTGATGTCTGACCTTAGTAAAACAAATGTTTTTACACCACTGAATGGGGAATTCTACAAAGACGTGCATCTCTATTGTTATGCCTTATGAGACACTGGAGAACCCAATATAGGCATGTACATGGCCACAATTAACTAGGTAATTATACAAAGATTTCTTTCTCAGCATGGGCCACTGATTCGTGACTTACAAGTAAATGTGTTCATACAATTTTTGTACCTGAAAACTGGGAAGCAGTTTACCTCAAAGGCTGGATGGCCGATGATGAGTGGCTCAAAGAGAAAAGCAAATGCCCAAGGGCACCAGATTATATTGAAAATACAAACCCTAATTATGTGTCCGGATATTGATACACAGTGCAAATTATCATAGTCCTTGTTGCACAACTAAGGTATCAAATAATGAGGGAGGGATTAGAGAGAATAAAATCAGAGAGAATAGTGTTGCAATAAGGTCACTGAGTTTGATTAAAGACTAGTCCAGTGTTCTCCAACCTTGGGTCCCCAGATGTTTTTGGCCTACAACTCCCAGCATGCCCCAGCCAGCTACGCTGGACTAGTAAAATCCCAGTCTTTATTATAGGCTTGGGGGAAGCGGCATAAATTGCAAACCCCACAAAAAATACTGTGTCTTAGGCAGGAGATGTGAATGCGAACTGCAGGGAAGGAGGATGTCACATGGGCATTATCACCTGTCCATTTGAGGGGCGGGTATGAGATTGAGACTTAAGTGGGATTGCTTAGCCTAAACATTTTGCCTCTTCACATTTTTTTTTAAAATCAAACTAAACTACAGGAGACATAATAATTGTATACAATATTTCTGAGAAGCACCACCTAGACTCACTAAGAACTCGGACCATACCCAACATATAAAGACAAAGGAATGCTCCAAATTAGGGAAAAATATAAGGTTCTTTCACTAATCAGGATAAAGATGGTCAAGAGCTTATCAGGCTCAGATAGGCATGGACAGAGGTGTATAATTACCCTGTACCTAAGTTAGATGAATGATGAACAGCATTTCTGCTTGTTTGTCTGAAGGCCAGGGGAAGGTAACAACTCTTGCCATCTCATAACATGAGATGGGGGGGAATCCAATGATCCATCCCGGCACATGAGTCAACCCTATGGCTGCCAAGAAAATATGGTTACAATGCAATTACATAGGAAACTAACTTGTTCGGAGTCAGACCATTGGTCCACCTAGTCCAGTATCGTTGATACTGAGTGGCAGCAGCTCTTTAGATTTTCAGGCACAATTCTTTCCTAGCCCTACCTGGAGAAGCTGGGGATTGAACCTGGGACCTTCTGCATGTAAAAGCAGGTGCTCTAGAGAGGGGTCTATTCTACAAGCAAACAAAAATGGGACTAAGAGATAGGAGGATACGATCTTCTTACACTCTCCAACATACAGAAAACCTGAATGGCATTCCCCAATAGCATTTACAGTATTAAGAGGATTTGGGCCAACACAATACTCCTGGAACTCAGGTGGGAGTCATATTGGTTGTGCCAAGTCCTAGACTTAAACCAATCCCTATATTAATAAACATGGGCACTTATGGAAATGTTTATAAGTTGTGCCAGCCCCTCAGTTGACTGGATAGTCCGCGCATTGCTCTCTTGTCTCTCAATGTGAGGTAAACAAAATGGGGCTGGATGTGAGGGAGGGCTCACTAAAGATAAATAAAATGTAGTTAAAAGCATAAGAAGAGCCATAAAGCTCTGCTGTTAAGCTTTAATGTTATCCAGCTCGGTCATTAACAACCTCATTTTGCCTGCACCACAAGTACTCTTTTAATACACAAAACAGATTGGCTATGGTATGTTTTTCGAGATATTTCCAAGGCCTTCTTTTTCAAGTTTCAGCCAGATGGTGCAATTGCAGGTACAACCCCCTCGGGGCTGCATTGGCTGGAACAGTTCATTGCTGAAGTTAGGAAGTCAATGGAAATTAAGCAACCTAACTGCACACAGGATTGTAGCCTAAAACAAGTAAAGCCATAAGAAATGGCTGTCCAGGGAAACGGGTGGGATGTTCTTTGAAGATCCAGGTGATCAGATGGGAGACACTGGTAAGTGCTGGTACATTCAGCAGGCTACCCCACAAAATGTACAAAATGGGGGGGGGGAGACATTTATTTGTTTTAAGCATTTATACATCACTTTCCAACAGGCATACAAAGTGACTTAGAGTAGAGGCAAAGAAATAAAAAGAGCAATGAATGATATAAAATAATTAATAAAAACTAAAGGCCTAGATGTGATGGTAATCATCAGGCGATCACTCGTGACCGAGTAAGATTAGTCTTCCGGGATAAAGGAGGAAATTCATCTCTAAAGAAGATTGTGTTTAGACTCTAGCGATGGGTCCGTAAGTGGACTGGTGAGGCCCAATTCGAGATCCATCACAGCTTCCCACCAGTGAGGACACAGGTACCAGATAGAAGATGGTCCTGTCAAAGGATTCATTTGACGTGCTTTTCGCTTTAGCACGTTTCTCCCTTTCACCTTGCACTCGGGCTTCTTCAAAGTCCATGGAACATTTGTGAAAGGCCAACCTCCAATTTAGCTCGTTCATGGGCCAGAGCTTCCCAGTTTTCGATGTTTATATTGCATTTTTTTAGATTAGCCTTATGAACATCTTTAAACCTCTTATATTGACCACCGATATTCCGCTTTCCATTCTTGAGTTGGGAGTAAAGTAACTGCTTTGGGAGACGGCAGTCAGGCATTCGAACAACATGACCGGTCCACTGAAGTTGGCGTTGAAGGATCATTTTTTCAATGCTAGTAGTCTTTGCTTCTTCCAGTACACTGACATTTGTTCGTCTATCTTCCCAAGTAATTCGCAGGATTTTCCGGAGGCAACGTTGATGAAACCTTTCAAGGAGGTGGAAGTGACGTTTATAGATAGTCCATGTTTCGCAGGCATACAATAAAGTTGGTAATACAATGGCTTCATAAACCAGTGTTTTGGTCTTCTTACAAATATCCCGATCCTCGAACACTCTATGTTTCATTCGAGAAAATGCAGCACTTGCAGAGCTCAGACGATGCTGGATTTCACTGTCGATGTTAGCTGTAACAGAAAGATAGCTGCCAAGATAGAGAAAATGATCGACATTTTCCAGTATTGTCCCGCCAAGCTGGATAGATGGCATCACCAAAGGGTTAGCTTGCACTTGCTGATGAAGCACTTTGGTCTTTTTGATGTTAAGTGAGAGACCAAGTTTTTCGTATGCTTCTGCAAAAGCATTTAGGATAGTTTGGAGATCATCCTCTGAATGTGCGGAGACCACATTATCATCAGCATACTGAAGTTCCACAACGGAGGTTGTAATATACAACTGTTGGTTGCATGATTGTATTTATTATTACTCTCTCTTTTTTTTTAGTAAATAGTCGATATGGAGGAGGGCTGATCTAGACTGGAGCTGTAACAAGGGGGAGATGGGATTTATCCTGTGGGCTCCATGGCTGCTTTTTGCATCAGAAAGCTCCAACTGGTGTCAAGGGGAACTTTCCTCCCAATGCCCCTAGCAGCCACAAGCAGGGATCCAAACTGGGACTGTAGTGGGGACAAAGGGTTAACTCTCCTTTCCTTCTCATCAGCATCTCAATACAGATCCCACCCCATATGGTTGCTACTTATTAAACAAAAAACAATAATGCCATCCCAGCTGAATTATTGTCACATCTAATTTGGCCCAAAGGTGACATCTCAGAGGTACAAAACAGGCAGTCCAAAAAAGAGCCAATCCATCTAGAGAAAGTTCCCGAAAGCCAGATGAAAAGGCAAGGTTTTACATTTCATTGAGGAAAAGTATATACAGCAATACCTTGGATTGCAAGTAACTTGGTTTGAGAGCGTTTTGCAAGACAAGCAAAATTTTAAATATTTATTAAAAAACATTTGACTTGATATACAAGCGACGTCTTGCAATACAAGTACTGTAGTACGGCTTAGGTAAATTAAAAATCTCTGCACAAATTTTTTTGGGGGGATTTCGTTTTGATTTAAGAGTGTTTTGGATTACAAACACGTTTCTGGAATGAATTATGCTCTCAATCCAAGGCATGACTATATATATATATAATTTAGGCGAGCTATAGAGGTATAGGAAGTATAGAGGAACTAAAGGGAGGTCGTGGATGGGAAAGCGCTGCTTCTACTGCTCCTATCGAATGCATGCACAGATGGTTATTGAAATAGTGCCTGTTTTGATGGAGCTCTCCCAGGGCGTTGGCATACAGAGAGATGTTATTTCAGATTTATGGTTCCAGGCCGTGAAGGTGGTGTGCTCCCACAGAATAATCACACGTGGTCTGCTCTCTCCCTAAATTGCACACCTAAGGCATTACAGAATTGCTTAAAATTCTATATCCAAATTTTGTTTACAAGTAACAAGAGCAATTCAGAGCTCCAGCAATATGCAAGCACAAAGAAATCCAGGCTGCCAGTTAAGTTCCGAAGGGCCATGCCAGATTTTGTAACAAAATAACAACTCTGATGTCCAACAGGGATCCAGCCTGTTTCTCAGCTTTGAATGGATGTATCCAAAATGTGAGAATATATCAAAGCAAGAAAGGCTTACGGTGTCTTTGAATTTGATAGAATGGGCCTAGCAGTTACACAAGTTTTACTCTTCTTTCAGTTTACTCAGATTGGCAGTATTTAGGGTGGCCAATTGCCGAAAAAGAGGAATTGCGTTACCAAAAAAAGAGGACACCAATTTGCATAGTATTTGCACATCTAAATGTATATGTATAGGTGCACATTTAGAAATAATAACTACAATTTAAATAGAAATGCTATACATCTCACCATAGTGGAGAAGAGTGTCCAGGTGACCGCTGTGTGCCTGCTCAGTTTGCTGTCCAAGTCATGCTAACTGTTGAGGGCAACTCCATGGCCTCTGCTTCCCTCCTTATGTCTATTTGACCTTAGAACAGACTTGGACTGGACAGCTCTTCAAATAGAGGACACCTTCAAATAGAGGACTGTCCTCTGCCAGGTCTCCAAAATAGAGGATTGCCCTCAGTAAAGCAGGACTATAGGCCACCCTAGCAATACCGATATAGTTTAATATGGGGGGTTGGGGTTGGGAGGTCCATTTATTTTAATAAATAATGAAACAGGAAAGTATAAGAGGGGGAAATGACAACTTCCCTGGTGAGGAAGACCTTAAGTACGAATGCAGCCATAGTACCTGACCCAACTCCATGTTGAGCACTCTTCACATCTTATTACTGAATGTGTGGATGGGCAGCAGGTGGGAATACGTGTGCCGTCATCGCTATTCTTGACCTTCATGCATTCAGCTTAGTATGTGTATATATCCTATGTGCATGCAATTGTGTGTGTGTAGGCCTCCTTCCATTCAATTGGGAATTCAACACTTCCCTTCACCCATATGGTCAACATACTTTAGTCAAAGGTAAGATGTCCGATTATACCTCAAGGTAAGCGTAAAGAGAGAATTCTCAGCACAGAATGAATATAAGGCATGAGGTGTGCTGATTACTCAGAAGAATGGATCACAAGGTTCTTCCAATTCTCTCCATTTAGCCTAGTAGCTGTGGAGAGTGCAATTAGCATTTTTGATGTTCCAGACTGGCACATATGCCTCAACATCCACTAACAATATACAGATGCCAATTTATAGCGGGTGTAAATGCTGTGGAAAAACACAATTCACTGCTGGCATAAACACACGCAAATGCATTACAGTAAATGGAGAGTTTATCCTCATGAAAATGTGGCCAAATACTTTCTGGTTGCTGCTCATCTAATTAGTCGCTTATGTGGCTTTTACTCCCATAGTGTTTCAGGGCTCCAGAATCAACCTTGTTATGTCACATTGTATTCATTAATGCTCCCATTAATTTCAATGTGCTGCAAATCCCTTAGTGAGTGTGCGTGTGTGCGTGCGTGTGCGCGTGCCTTTTGAAATTATGGCTCCCATCTAAAGAAAAGATCAGCCAGGCTTCTTAAGTCAAATTGAAATCAGTGGGGTTTAAGCTCAACCTGCATACTATCAGACCCTTGATCCGCATGATTAGATTTGACAGCCTCAGCCATCTAGTTGGTGTGTGGTAGGCAAGTCTGGTTACCTACTGCTCCCTGCCACATGTGGTTAGCATCATTTCTTAATCAGGGCCTGTGGCTTCTTGTGAAGCACTCTGTAGCATTATCTATGGGATGGGTGAGAAATTCCTTTCCATTCAGTTTTGATTTTAAAAAATTCCCCTAAATTCACAAAGTTTTCCATGTTTGGTACAAAAAGAACTTGAGATTTAAAAAAAAAAATTTAAAAGAAAAGAAAAACAAGAATGCGTGGAAAACAGAAACTGACAAGCAGTGCAATCCAATATGGCTTCCAAACTCGGAGGATTACAGGCATCCTATCGAGGATAGGAGGAGTGCCTCCGTGTTCCTGCTGTCCTGCAAAAGATGTAGATAGATGAGGCTTAGATGGACAATTTTGGACATCTAAGTCTTTTGCCCTGGAACATGAGTAGGGGAGTCTGTGGTGCTGCCAGGATACTGCATATCATGGTGGAGCCTCTCTCCCCTCCCCGCCACCCAGAACGGCCACAAACCTCCTGCTCCAAGGTTGGCCTTCTGACCTTGGAGCCACAGTGGTGCAGTTCTTTCCACTCTGGCTACAAGAGTGGAGGGAGGGCTCTCCAAGATTGGAGTCCCAGCTCCAATCTCGGAGCGTGTTTCCAAAGTCGGAGCTAGGACTCCGACCTCTCCTATGGCCATCTAGACTCTGTCTAGTGGCCATAGGATTGCACCCAAATTCATCCATCAAGGCCCAGACTTTGTGCTTAGCTGTGGTTTGAATCCCTGTGTATTCAACCATGTTAGTTGACTATTACCTGCAAGTTAAACACAGAGACACACACACACACAACACACAGGTTTAGCAGGAAGAAAAGTTCTAGTCTTAGCCTATTCTCTGCTGTTAGGGTGTTGTTGTTGTTGTTGTTGTTTACTTGCAGTGATTTGTTTCTCCCACCTGCAGTTTGTAGCATTATAGTCTATCATACCACTTTGATCCCACCTTAATTTCATAGATCATAGAGTTGGAAGGGGCCTACAAGGCCATCGAGTCCAACCCCCTGCTCAATGCAGGAAACTAGAGGAGGGGTCTCCCATCCAAGTAATAACCAGACCCTGCTTAGCTTTCCATGCTCAGACAAGCTGAGCCAGCGTGAGCCACAAGCCCTTCATTGCATGTGTCCAGTATTTGCTGGGGGGGGGGATGTAGCTCACTCCCTGGTATATCCAGTTCAAAGAATCAGGCAACAGACTTCTGTTTGAGACCTTAAGTTAGGAGAGCAGCTGCCAGTTAGCAGCATTAGACAATACTGGACTAGATGGGCCAATAGGCTGACTCAGTACAAGTTCAAGAATCTTTCTTTTCTTTCTTTCAAGGAACTGAACTTGGCATACTTGTTTCTCTCCCTCCCTCCATTTTATCCTCACAACAACCCTGTGAGGTGGGTTAAGCTAAGAGATAGTGACTGGCACAAGATCATCCAGTGAGCAGAGTGGAGATTTGAACGGAGGTTCCCCAGGCCTGGTCCGACACTCTAACCACTACGCCACTGTGGCTCCTGAACCTGTCTGGGTAAGCTCTCCTTCACTGCACAGGGATGGCATAGGTGTTGATGGATCATGCTTTTAAAAAGCAACATTGTGACTGCAAAGATGCCATGAGATTTAAACTTTCATTTCAGTGGAAGTGGCGTTATGCCAGTGCATTTTACTTCAATCACTTTTACCCTGCCTTACCTATAAAGCTTAATCCTTCTTTATTTCCTGCTGATGCACCTTTCAATTTCCTTGCTGGAAAACAACAGTAGAAGAGCTTTTGTATTGTTTTGTATTAGAAAGGATGGTCATGTTATTCCTGCTGTGTTCTGGAATTAGCGGGAATGGGGGCTGTTGTGTGGCAGCCCATTAGGAGGCAGATTTGACAAAGTTCCATATGGCAGGAAGACTTATCTTATTACCAGCCATGATTTAGAAAACCACAAAATAATATTTGCAACACCATTGATGCCCGCATCAATGCAGTGCTGAGCCCTATTCCAAGTTATAGTACCTAGACAGATGGCCAATTGTACGCTAGTCAAATGGACTGAAAATGTAAGTCGAGATTAGTAATGCAGAAATTGGATCTGCTGCCTCTCCCTGCAAATAAATAGAATCTTGGAAGACAATTCATTGGAAAGGTACCAAGCACAAGGCAAACTGTTAAAGAAGCAGATCAAGGTACTAAGAAAAGCAGCAGCATGCCTGTTTATTACTGTTATTGTTGTGTTATTTGTTTGTTTTTATGTTATGTTTTAATTAAGTCTTTGTTTTAATGTGCACCTTGCTTGTCTTTTCTTTTCTTTTTTTTTTTGGTGGAAAGGCAGGATATAAATTAAATAAATAAATAAACACCAGTACAAGGACCAAGCTAAGTGAGATTTTGGAGATCAATATCATTTTATTTATTTTAAAAGTAGCATTTGAGGGGGGATACATTGGGACCATTGTACTGGGAGGGAAACCCTTTTCCTAATGCCATATTCTCAATCTAATTCGCCTTTCCCTGTAACATTGCTATGGGGAAAAAATGGGTACCTTTATATTTTGTCGAACATGGCAAATAGAAGCTGGGGGGGGCAGATGATTTCAATCAGGAAAATGAAAGCAGGGGAAGGGTTTAACCCTCTCTTTAAGGCAGTGTTCTCCAACCTTGGGTCCCCAGATGTGTTTGGCCTACAACTCCCAGCATGCCCCAGCCAGCCTGGCTGGGGCATGCTGGGAGTTGTAGGCCAAACACATCTGGGGACCCAAGGTTGGAGAACACTGCTTTAAGGGCTACAATCACAATCCAATTTACATGCACAACCCCTCCTGCCCACAAACTGCTTTCAAAAAGAATGACAAGATAGGAGAACAAATCATGGTTCTCCAACATCTCATCTAGGTTGGTGACATAGAACATAAAAAGTGAAAATTGCCTTTCTGAATGTGTGTTTGTGACAAACCAACACATTTTTCATTCTGTTAATATAAATACTGAAGCTCATTTGGAGTCTCTGGCTGTGACACAGAGCTCCAAATGCGCTGGCAACTTCCCCCTATCATAGATGACAAAGGGAAAGTTCTATTGCATATGTGAGTCTTCATCATTAGACCTATGTAAAGAGCATACATTTAGTTAAACGTAGTGGTGAGAGTGTTGGACTGGGACTCGGGAGATCCAGGTTCAATTCCCCGCTCGGCCATGGAACTCTCTGGGTGACTTTGGGCCAGTCACTGACTCTCAGCCTAACCTACCTCACAGGGTTGTTGAGAGGATAAAATGGAGAGGAGGATTATGTAAGCCGCCTTGGATTCCTTGTAGGAAAAAAGGCGGGGTATAAATATAATAATAAATAAATAAATAAATAAAATAAACATATCTTCATTTGTATGGATAAAAGCTCACTGCATGAACGTGTGTGTGTGTGTGTGTGTGTGTGTTTTAATTTAGAACTTACATAGCTCATCAGAGAGTTCAAAGTGATTTACACACATTACCTTGCAATCCTTACAACAGCCCTGCTAAGTGGGACAATATTAGGACCCCCTGCAGAAGGGGAGAAGCTGAGGCTGCGAGAATAGTGATTCGACTAAGGCCACCTAGTGAGTTGATAGCAGAGATGAGATTCAAACCAAGGATTTCTAGATTTGTAGGGCAACCTCTCAGCCACAACACTACATCTGCTCTGATTTAGTCTGCAGCACACATTTTAACAATACACTGAGTAAACCACCTTTCATAGAGATTTCATAGATCATAGAGTTGGAAGGAGCCTACAAGGCTATCGAGTCCAACCCCCTGCTCAATGCAGGAAACTAGAGGAGGGGTCTCCCATCCAAGTAATAACCAGGCTTGACCCTGCTTAGCTTTCCACACTCAGACAAGCTGAGCCAGCGTGAGCCACAGGCCTGTCATGAAAGCATGTGGGGCCCTGATTCAGATTGGGACCTCATTACATTCATTACTTCAGAAGGACGAGCTGGGTAACGGTGGTAGATTTTTAGTGAGTTACCCAAGTGTTCAGTTACCCAAGTGTTCTTGGCCTGGCATTAGTTCATGTCAGCTTATTGGAACTGTGGATTTTTTTTTAATGGAAGCTGTTTCTGGCAGAATGGTGTTCAGTGTTAATAGCATTTTACCAGCAGTAGCAGGATGGCATTTCATTCAACTTGGAGAAGGGGATCAAATGAGCACTCTGTGGCCAGTACCTACATGGTCCCTAATGGTTTCCAGGTCACAGGGTAGTAAAGGAAGACTTCATGCAGTTGCCTGCAACTGAATGCTGCAATATGGGAAGACAGGAGGGAACAAAGGAGAAGGAACTCAAACAAGGCAAGGAGGACAAGACCTAATGGAATGGATTGAATTCCAGAATTATCTACATCCCCCCCCCCCAAAGGCTACTCCTTTTTTCTCCAGTATCAGCACATTTCACACAGAAATATAGATTCAGGATGAAGCTATTATGTGATTTTTATCCTAAGTACCACTGCTATTCAAATTGGAACAAACATCTGAAATGATATATTGTCTTATTTACTGTGTGCATAATCTCAGCAATCCATTCATCATCCCATAACAATAACTTCAGTTTTAGCTATTTCCAAGTTTTGACATCAAGCGCTGGACCAGAACGATTTGTCGTTTTCCTACCAGAAACATAAGTGCTAGGTAAGGGTTTATTTATTTTTTGTCAATGCTTCAAACACATAGCGAGCTAATGTTTCCTCTATAGGACGGGCAGGTTTGATGGCTGACCTTGAAACAGCTTTCAGCTATTTGCAAAGCAAAGAGGCCAACAAATTAAAGACATTTCAATTAAGGTAAGAAAACCTTTGCCTTCTCTTCTAGATCACACAGAAAACGTCTAGTGATGAATTAGAAACAATTAATCAGTAATGTAGACTGGAAGCCCTCTGGGGAGGGATCATGTCACTCTTGTATAACAGCCAGTGTTTTAAATTGTATTAATTAAATCATAGAATCATAGAAAAGTAGAGTTGGAAGGGGCCTACAAGGCCATCGAGTCCAACCCCCTGCTCAATGCAGGAATACAGGTCAAAGCATCTCTGACAGATGTCTGTCCAGCCGCACCTTGAATGCCTCCAGACTGGGAGAGCCCACCACCTCCCTAGGTAGTTGATTCCATTGTCTTATTGCTCTGACAGTCAGGAAATTTTTCCTGATGTTTAGGTGGAATCTAGGTTCCTGTAACTTGAGCCCATTACTCCGTGTCCTGCAAACTGGAATGAACGAGAAGAGATCTTTGCCCTCCTCTGTGTGACATCCCTTCAAATACTGGAAGAGTGCGATCATATCTCCCCTCAGTCTCCTCTTCTGAAGGCTAAACATGCCCAGTTCTTTCAGTCTCTCCTCATAGGGCCTTGTTTCCAGTCCCTTTATCATCCTTGTTGCCCTCCTCTGAACCCTCTCCAGTTTGTCTATGTCCTTGTTAAAATGAGGTGCCCAGAACTGGACACAGTACTCAAGATGAGGCCTAACCAGTGCCGAGTAAAGGGGAATTATCACTTCCCGCGATTTGGAAGCTATACTTCTATTAATACAGCCCAAAATTGCATTTGCCTTCTTTGCAGCCACGTCGCATTGCTGGCTCATATTCAGTTTGTGATCTACCACAATTCCAAGATCCTTCTCACTTGTAGTATTGTTGAGCCAAGTGTCCCCCATTCTGTAACTCTGCATTTGGTTTCCTCTCCCTAGGTGCAGCACTTGGCATTTATCCCTGTTAAATTTCATTCTGTTGTTTTCGGCCCAGCGCTCCAGCCTATCGAGGTCACTTTGAATTTTGTTTCTGTCTTCCAGAGTATTAGCTGTTCCACCCAACTTTGTGTCATCTGCAAATTTGATAAGCATTCCCTGTACCTCCTCATCCAAGTCATTAATAAAAATGTTGAAGAGCACCGGGCCCAGGACCGAGCCCTGTGGTACCCCGCTCGTTACCTCTCCCCAGTTTGAGAAGGAACCATTGATAAGCACTCTTTGAGTCCGATTCTGTAGCCAATTGTGGATCCACCTGATAGTTGCATCTAGCCACTCTAGCTAGCTTACAATGATAATGAGGACTTGTCGAAAGCTGCTGAAGCAGGTATATGCCCAGCTCCACTCCACAGGAGTTACCCGATCAAAAAAGAATCAGATACTGACAGATTGTTCTGCAAATCATGCTGGAGTAACACTGCATGTTTTAATGTAAAATGTAATCTAGAGCAAGGATAGCCAGCTCCCAGTCCTCAAGATACCCCTATGATACAATTTTATCTATCAAATGTTAGTGATTATGTAAACATTTGGCCTCCATTTTCACTCATACAGGAAAGGAGGACCCCCCCCCCCAAATACTGTGGTATGTGTGAAACAGATTCCGCAATTTCATATATATATATATACCATAATATATATATATATATATATATATAATTAGGTCACAGCAGGGGTGTGCAGAAGATAGGGATCTACTGGAAATCTCTGGGTGATTTGCAGTAGATTGCAAAGGTATCCTACTCCCAATTGTTTAACAAAAGCAACCACAAAATGACTTTTCCCACCTAAATTAGGCTACTGAAATGAAAAAGGCTCAGGTGACCGAGAGCTTGGGCTTTTTTGTGAAAGGACTATGACCTGAGTTCAGCTCTGGTACCGAAAAAAAATTCCTAGGCTCAGGGTGTGCTCAGAGATACCCTGTTCTTTAGTTCTAGGTCTTTTCCACCTGTCTCTGGTTGGTGGATCTTGGGACCAGTCTACTCTGCCTATGCCCTGGGGCTGTGCCCAAGTACATGTCTTCCATAATTGTAAAGCCCTTACTGATAGGTGATGCTGATTTTATTATTGAGACAAGAAGTCAGCAAAATATACATTAGAACCCTGCAACCATGGATTTCAAGTTATAATTTGCAAGGAAAATGAAAACTGAATGCACCTGAAGATAGCTAGATATCTGTAGATCATTGTGCAACAGCCATTAACAAGGTTTTTGGTCAGGCAACCACCTGGTGTGGATGTACCTGAATTTTGATAACAACCTCCCCCTCAGGCTGGTATTGGGATTACTGTCAAATTATTAGCACTTCCTGCTTCTGAAATTCAAACTGATAACCTTGAAGGAACAGCCAGTTATTTGTACTGTTGACAGTATTTATTATGCAGATAAAACTACTTTGAATCTTTCCCAATTCTAATATATATAAATGAGATTAAAATATGGATGAGATTAAAATAATCCACCGAGGGGTAAAATAAATATCCCCTTAAATATGTGACTTTCTGAATGTTTTTAGAGTTTTAAATAAATCAACTTCCCTTATAGTTTTCTGGTGTGCTCAGTCACATCAGAATGGTGGCATGCCTGGAGGAGATGTAGCTGAGATCCTGCAGAACTAGAGCTGCAATTCTATGCATACTGTCTTGAGCGTAAGCCCACTGAACTCAGTGGAACTTACTTCTGAGTATACCTGCATAGCATGGCACTGTGCATCTCTTTATATTGTATTATATGCCTCACACAACCTGTGTAACTAGTTTTTCATTCAACACATAATTCACTTGTGCAATTCATAGAAAAAATGGTAATAGCCACTGGTTTAGGAAGCGTGAGAAGGGCTGTGTGTTATTTTTTTAAATCAATATTTTATTTTAGAAATGTTGTTAAAAAAATCAACACTATGCAACACACACAGTCTATTTTACATGTTTCATCATGATTTCTATATGTATTTTAGAATAATTGTCTGTGGATATACACTCATTGAAGTCTGTTACGGCCATAAAATGATCAGTTTTCAACTGTTATCCCTACTAGTTATTATACCCTTGAAGAGACAGTATCATGTGCTCATCTGTGGAGCCTGCATTAACGTATGTGATCAAGGGGGACCAAGTTTCTAAGAACTAATCCTGCTTCACATATGATCAGTTGATTATGTTGTGTTAGGTTTCCAGCAAGGGCCACTTCCCAGATTTTCAAAAAACATCAATTCACTGTGCATTCTATTTTCATTTACCAGTATCATATTATAACCATTCTAGCCTCGATGATGATGATGATGATGATGATGACGACGACGGCAATAATAATATTAATAATATCTTTATGTAATAATTCCTTTTGTGAATAATTAAAAATAGACAGAAGGGCTAATAAGGGGGAAGACTCCCCTTGTTCGCCCTCAAGGGCCCTGCCTCTTCACGCACCGCCAGTGTGTCTCCCTCCTGGGTTCCTGTTTCTGCCTCATCCTCAAGAGCCAGGGCATCCCTACAGCCAGGTGAGTCAAGCTCTTCCTCAGATGAGGACTCCTCAAGTGGACCATGCCACCTGTAGGCATCTTCCTGGCTACTGTTGGAGAGATATTGCTCAATTAAATAGACATTTGAAATTGTTCTGCTCCATCAAGTAGTTATGTTCTCAAAGCTAGTCCCCTTCTCCCATACCTAGACACTTGCAATTCTTGATCATACGGGTAAATCTTTGCCAATGCTCTTCTTCTTCTTCTTCTTCTTCTTCTTCTTCTTCTTCTAAATAATATATGGGTGAAGTGCAACCAAGTCACTCTTTCATCCAGAAACCCTACCTGATGAGAAATATCAAATGCAAGAACCAATTTGAATCATAGAATCATAGCATAGAAGAGCCGGAAGGGGCCTATGAGGCCATTGAGTCCAACCCCCTGCTCAATGCAGGAGAACAGATGTGGGCAGCCCAGGCAGTCACCCATCCAAGCACTGACCCGGCTCATACCTGCTTAGCTTCAGCATGTGGCCTGCATTATGTGCCTTCAACGCCACCTGCAGGTATCTGTAGTAAGTGCATTCCCCACGTACTACAGCCTGATACCGCTAAACAAACCCCTTAGAGGCTCTCTTAATAATTTTATATGGCCATCCCTAGCCTGGGCAGTAGCTGCTCCTTGTCATCCTTGCTACTTCTAACCCAAGACAGCTGGTAGCAGAAGAGCAGCTGCCATTGCCAGTGGTATAGTCATAAATTTTGAAGTGCAGATGCTCATCTCGACAGTCCCCATAGCCACGACCCCAAGGAGAGTCCAAAGATGAAGGCAACTGTGTCAATCCATAATATCAACAGACCAGTTCTAGCAGTTTTATCTCCATCAGAAGCAGGTCTTTCGTAAAAGCTAATTGGTCTTAATCACCCATTCCAAACAAAGCCACCCAGAAATATTTTGTATTATGACAGGTAGCAGCAATATACTTGTTGCTGGGAAAATTCATCCCCATCTGCCCCCAGCTACTGTGAGAATTGCAGCTAAGCTCAAAGGGAGTTCAGAGGTGGGTGGCAGATGATGTGCTGATAAAGTGCTGGCATTGAGTCCCTGCAAGCCCCGGCTCCACTACAGCACTGGCCAATGCTGCCCCAAAATGGGTAAATGCCTATGCCACTGCAGGTTGCTTGCCTGCCCACTAGAACAAATAAGGGAGTGGCAAGAGTGGCTCGGAGAAGCCACCATTACCTGCCCTCTCTACCTGTCAGGCAGACAGGGAGAGAAGGAGCTGCTGTCATGGTGGGGGCTCCACAAGTGGGCATCTTGCAAGGACCCCCCCCCCAAATCTGGTGCTGGCCCTGTGAACACAAACCTATCCACAGTGACCTGGGAGTAAGTCAATGGGATTTACTTCTGAACAGACAAGGATAGAATTGTGCCGTGATTCGTTTATTCACATCATGCCAAAAGTATGGAGTACTAACAAAAACTGCTCTCCCCTGTGGAACATAATAATCAAATTATTTGATATTTACACATCCTCTCCCAAATTCAGCCTGAATCCAAAGGCCAACTCAAGCAGTTAGATCTTAAAATGCTCCTGCAGGTGCTTTGATTTAGACTTTGGCAAGCCTGTTGTGGGAGGGAATTAGATAACTGGGGTGGGAACAGTCACTGAGATCAACTTGAGAAAAAACATCAACTCCTCAAAAAAGAGTCTCATCACCCTTTGAAGAAAGATTAGTTGTGGCACTCTTGTGGATGATAGGCCACGGATCTGATGATGTGGGTGGGCTCCAGTCCAAGAAAGCTAAGGTCGAAACTATTAGTCTTAAGGGTTTCTGTATGTGTTTACCTCTAAATAACAATGGGTGGGAAACAATGATGGAAGAGAACTATTGCCTTCAAGCCCTGCTTCTGAGCTTCCTTGAGGCATCTGGTTAGATACTGGGAAAAGCAAGATGCTGGACGACCTGGACCTTTGATCTGATCCAGCTGGGCATTTCTTATGTTAACAGACTACAGCCCTATTTAAAAACAACATGCATGAGAGGGGAGTGGGATCTCATCGACTAGCTCCACCCCCAATGTCATGCACATCAGCTTGCCCTGCCCTCAACATCTATGTGTTCATCACAAACATCTGCACATGTTCAGCTGTACGTGTGTAGATAACTGTGATGAACACACAGGTGCTAAGGGGAGGGCATGACGTTAGAAGTGGGACTAGTTAGCATGCTTATGCTTTGATTCAATGCCTGACTGTTGTTTCTGTATATGGCTTAACAAGACTATCCATCCAGAACTTTTCAACCCAAGTGTAACATGACATAGATCTTGGCCAGAGTAAGTTCATCTTCTCTCCCTCTCTCTCCCCCATCTCCCTATGTGTGTAGCTACACAGCAATCTATTCTAGGGTCCAAATTATGCCTTGCTATACCAACCTGTCAATCCATGCTCCATGGGCAACAGGAATCATAGGGGTGGGGGAGGAGGATATTACCAGACACAATCCATCTAAGAGTGGATAGTGAACATCTGAATACATTTATGTGAACTAGACTCCCCTTTGGACTATCTATTATGGTTAGGCTACACATAATTATATATCATGCATTTAGAGTCCTTCTCTTGATCACCTTCTTCCCTAGAGTTTCAACACTGCAAATAATGGATTCTGGCACCACTGAATGGAGAAGGCAAGTGAAGTCTCAACGCTTTCATGCAATGGCTCTTCTAACTCACACGATAAACCACAAACTGTACAAAAAAGTTCATTGTAGAGCAACTTAATGGAGCTTGCTAAAAACACAATTTTAAAATTGGCTGGAGTGTGACAATGATTCTTTAAAGGAACAGAAAAGACAATAAATTGAATTGGAAAAACTGCACAGCACGGCAAAGAAAAAAATTAGAACATTTCTTGTTTTATAGCTGTCAACAGAATTACATATCTTTGGTTGTACATGAATGACAACTGCATTAATAACAATGAATAAATCTGTGCCTCCGGAAGCATTAATACAATCCTTTGTGTAACTAATAAAATTGCTCTAGTAATTTATTTGTGGAAAGGAAGACACAGACCTGGTGTCAGAAGAAGAAAATTCAATCTCCCACCAATGCCTAAAGAATTTATGCCCATTTTTTTCTACTCACAATAAAGGAATATTTGCTATTGATCTGGCCATTGAGCAGCTTGAGGAGCTGACAGGAGAACCTACCGAATGGGAAACCACCAGATAAACCTTGATGCATGTAACAATCTGGAGGACATGCTCCATTCGGTTATAACCTACATTTTCTTTATCCCCCCCCCAATTTTTAAAGTGTATTAGAGACACACACAAACACTATATACAACATACAACAAGACTAAACTAAAATGGACTTCCGATTCTCTCCACAGCAAGTATAAGTAGCAATACATTCTCGTAGTCTATAATTACAAAGAAGTTTCACTTTTTTCCGTTATACCAAAAAAAATTCTTATTCTCCAAACCCACAAAGAACACAAATGATTTTTAATTCCTAGGGAAAAAACAAAAACAAAAAACAAAAACCAACTATTAGAGTTTTCCATTCAACCCTAAATATTAGTTATTTTCTAAATGTTAACAAAAGTATATCCAAGCTCTTTACTAAGCGTTCTTCTATTATAGACAATGATATGCATCCCACTCACATATTTTAATAACATTCCCTAGCTTCTTTCCCACCTATTATGCATTAATTCCAGATGAGACAGATTCTAATTTCAATCTTCTTAGAATCATAGAATCATAGAAAAGTAGAGTTGGAATCATAGAATCATAGAAAAGTAGAGTTGGAAGGGGCCTACAAGGCCATCGAGTCCAACCCCCTGCTCAATGCAGGAATCTAGGTCAAAGCATCTCTGACAGATGTCTGTCCAGCTGCACCTTGAATGCCTCCAGAGTGGGAGAGCCCACGACCTCCCTAGGTAGTTGATTCCATTGTCTTATTGCTCTGACAGTCAGGAAATTTTTCCTGATGTTTAGGTGGAATCTAGGTTCCTGTAACTTGAGCCCATTATTCCGTGTCCTGCAAACTGGGATGACCGAGAAGAGATCTTTGCCCTCCTCTGTGTGACATCCCTTCAAATACTGGAAGAGTGCGATCATATCTCCCCTCAGTCTCCTCTTCTGAAGGCTAAACATGCCCAGTTCTTTCAGTCTCTCCTCATAGGGCCTTGTTTCCAGTCCCTTTATCATCCTTGTTGCCCTCCTCTGAACCCTCTCCAGTTTGTCTATGTCCTTCTTAAAGTGAGGTGCCCAGAACTGGACGCAGTACTCAAGATGAGGCCTAACCAGTGCCGAGTAAAGGGGAATTATCACTTCCCGCGATTTGGAAGCTATACTTCTATTAATACAGCCCAAAATTGCATTTGCCTTCTTTGCAGCCACATCGCATTGCTGGCTCATATTCAGTTTGTGATCTACCACATTTCCAAGATCCTTCTCACTTGTAGTATTGTTGAGCCAAGTGTCCCCCATTCTGTAACTCTGCATTTGGTTTCCTCTCCCTAGGTGCAGCACTTGGCATTTATCCCTATTAAATTTCATTCTGTTGTTTTCGGCCCAGCGCTCCATCCTATCGAGGTCACTTTGAATTTTGTTTCTGTCTTCCAGAGTATTAGCTGTTCCACCCAACTTTGTGTCATCTGCAAATTTGATAAGCATTCCCTGTACCTCCTGATCCAAGTCATTAATAAAAATGTTGAAGAGCACCGGGCCCAGGACCGAGCCCTGTGGTACCCCGCTCGTTACCTCTCCCCAGTTTGAGAAAGAACCATTGATAAGCACTCTTTGAGTCCGATTCTTTAGCCAATTGTGGATCCACCTGATAGTTGTTCCATCTAGCCCACTCTTAGCTAGCTTACTAATCAGGATATCATGAGGCACTTTGTCGAAAGCTTTGCTGAAGTCCAGGTATATAATGTCCACAGCATTCCCACAGTCCACAAGGGAGGTTACCCGATCAAAAAATGAGATCAGATTAGTCTGACAGGATTTGTTCTTGACAAATCCATGCTGGCTTCTAGTAATCACTGCATTGTTTTCAAGGTGCTTGCAGACTGACTTCTTTATAATCTGCTCAAAAATCTTCCCGGGGATTGATGTCAGACTGACTGGCCTATAGTTCCCAGGTTCCTCCTTCTTGCCCTTTTTGAAGATGGGAACAACATTTGCCCTCCTCCAGTCGTCTGGCACTTCACCTGTCCTCCATGATTTCTCAAAGATAACAGACAGTGGTTCTGAGAGTTCTTCTGCCAGTTCCTTTATTACTCTAGGATGCAGCTCATCAGGCCCTGGAGATTTAAACTCGTTCAGAGTAATCAGGTGCTCCTTGACCATTTGCCTATCAATCTCAAGCTGCAATCCTGCCCCTTCAGTCTGCACTTCAGGTTTGCCAGGGGGGTCATAGACCCTCTTTTGGGAGAAGACCGAGCCGAAGTAGGAATTGAACACTTCTGCCTTTTCTTTGTCTTCTGTTATCAATTTGCCATCCTCATTGCGTAGTTGAACCACCAGTTCTTTCTTCTGTCTTTTACTGTGCATGTATCTGAAGAAAGCTTTTTTGTTGCTTTTAGCATTCCTCGCTAACCTTAGCTCATTCTCAGCTTTAGCCTTCCTGACACTATTCCTGCAGTTCTGTGCTACCTGCCTGTACTCTTCCCCTGTAGCCTGTCCTTCCTTCCACTTCCTATACGTGTCCTTTTTTGTTTTCAGGTCATCTTTGAGTTTATTGTGAAGCCACATTGGCTTCTTCTGTTGCCCTCTGCCTTTTCTCCTTGTGGGAATTGTTTGCAATTGTGCCTTTAAAATTTCCTTTTTTAAAAACTCCCACCCCTCCTGGGCTCCCTTTCTCGTGAGAGTCACTTGCCATGGGATCTTACTAATCATTGTTCTGAGTTTGTTAAAATTGGCTTTCCTAAAATCCAGGGTACGTGTTTGGCTACACTCAGCTTTTGCTTCTGTTAGAATCAAGAACTCAAGTATAACATGGTCACTTTCCCCCAGAGTTCCCGAAACTGCCACTTTATCCACTAACTCGTCTCTGTTGGTTAGAATCAGGTCAAGGATAGCCGATCCTCTAGTTCCTTCCTCCACTTTCTGTAGGAGGAAGTTATCAGCAGCACAGCTCAGGAATTTCTTGGAGGGGCCATGTTTGGCTGAATAAGTCTCCCAACAGATATCAGGGAAATTGAAGTCCCCCATTACTACCACATCGTGCCTCCTTGAAACAATGGCAATTTGCTTTTCAAAAGTTCCATCCTCGTCTTCTCCTTGATTGGGTGGTCGGTAGTAGACTCCAACCGCCATGTTCGCTTTATTCTTTGCCCCCTTTATTTTAACCCAGATGCTCTCAATGGGGCTGCCAAGCTCCTCTTCCTGTATCTCTGTGCAGAGATACGTATTTTTAACATACAGTGCAACTCCACCTCCCTTTCTGTTGCTTCTGTTCCTTTTGAACAAGTTATACCCTTCAATTGCTGTATTCCAGTCATGGGAGTCATCCCACCAGGTTTCAGTTATCCCTATCAAGTCGTACTTGCCCTCATGTATCAAGAGTTCAAGTTCGTCTTGTTTATTGCCCATACTCCTGGCATTAGTATAGAGACATTGAAGATTATGTGCTTTATAGTCCGACTTTCCCCCTACAAGGCCATCAAGTCCAACCCCCTGCTCAGTGCAGGAATCCAGGTCAAAGCATCCCTGACAGATGATTGTCCAGTTGCACCTTGAATGCCTCCAGACTGGGAGAGCCCACCACCTCCATAGGTAGTTGATTCCATTGTCTTATTGCTCTGACAGTCAGGAAATTTTTCCTGATGTTTAGGTGGAATCTAGGTTCCTGTAACTTGAGTCCATTATTCCGTGTCCTGCAAACTGGGATGATCGAGAAGAGATCCTGGCCCTCCTCTGTGTGACATCCCTTCAAGTACTGGAAGAGTGCGATCATATCTCCCCTCAGTCTCCTCTTCTGAAGGCTAAACATGCCCAGTTCTTTTAGTCTCTCCTCATAGGGCCTTGTTTCCAGTCCCTTTATCATCCTTGTTGCCCTCCTTTGAACCCTCTCCAGTTTGTCTATGTCCTTCTTAAAGTGTGGTGCCCAGAACTGGACGCAGTACTCAAGATGAGGCCTAACCAGTGCCGAGTAAAGGGGAATTATCACTTCCCGCGATTTGGAAGCTATACTTCTATTAATGCAGCCCCAAATAGCATTTGCCTTCTTTGCAGCCACATCACATTCTTATCTATCCTTCCTAATTTTGTTATACACCCCAACCTATAGTTTATATATCCATCTCACATCTTAATAGCATTGTCTTTAAAAGTAACATATAACTTAAGTTACACCCCTTTTAGCCACACAATTTCATATTCTTTCATCAGGGGTATAAATAAATAAATAAAATAAAATAAAAAGATCTCCATTTAAATCCATTTCATCTGCATTTCATCACATCTTCTCATTTAGTCTCAAATAATCCAGTACACAGTAAGCATAACTATATTTTCTTTAATCCAAAACACATTTAACCATCTCTGCCAGGTCCAGTGTTCATCAGGTGTTCTTCCATCCTAATTAAGTCTTTAATCTTCTCTTCCTCTGTCGAAGATAAATCTGTACTGTTCCAGCTTTGCAGCACCAAAGGCAAAATGACTCCACCTGCTGGTCAAGAAAACCAAAACCTTGTCCTCCAACCTCATCCTCACAAAAAAAAGTTTGCCAAGAAGATTTTTTTGCATCTGCGTCATCCAAACCCATTACAATAAAGAAGTACTGCTGATGAACTCGATCTACTGTAATCTCGCTGACAGAGCAAACCAACAAATCTCCTGAATCTTCCAAGATCAAACCAACTCCAGACTAACTAATCAAAGTGTCTTTCTCCTCCTTAGGCATAAATTCTGTGTGGCCATCCAATAATAACCTGTGCAACATCCATCTTGTTTCCAGAATCCTCCATTTTCAGCTCCTCCGCTTTGGGTTCCCGAGACATTACCCCTGCAAAGTTCTCGTCCATTCTTTTTTCCAGAAGATCAATCTTGTCTTCAAAAAAGTTTTTGCCATCTGCTTCAATAAGTTGTAAATCACATCAAATGTAGCCATTCTGTCTCTTAATCCTCACCACAGTCCAGCAGCCCCGTTCTATACTTTGTTCTGTTATCTTTTATTTATGTGCATTCCTTTCCACCAGACTGTTCAGAAACAAAACCTTCCCACAGCAATCTGATCCATTTCTATAACACTTTTGCTCAGCAAGAATTAATTAAGAGTACAAGGGGGGGGGGAGAAAATTCAGAAAAGCCTCTTTCCCATTTCAAAGTAAAGAAGAAGAAAAAAAACCTTATATCCGGCTTCTCTTTGTGAGGCTGTTCACATATCTCTCCTTCTCCTTAATAATTTCAAGGGGGAAAAACAAGAAATCAAGTACGAATTATCCAACTCTACTGTATAAAGTATCTCTCTAAAACAAAAAATGGCACTAAATCTTTAGAGAAATGGGAGCAGTCCACCCTTGATGACCATCCTGGTCTCCAACCACGGCATTCGAGCAAACTGTAGTACCTTCACACCGGGTCCCTCTCTTGAGATAACTGTCAAGACGGCAGATATACTCCCGAAATGTGACCTTTAGAGAATCGAAGGCTTATCTCTAGATCTTCCCTTTATAGGAGGAAGATAAATGCCGGCCGTGATCACTCCTAGCCGGATTTCTGAGCCGGGTTGTCCCTTCAGCTGAATAGTGAAGATGTCACCTGCCCATTTTCTCCCACCAGAAGCCAGGTTATAACCTAGCTTTTCATGCTGACCTTAAAATTAATCTGCAAGACCAGAGTGGGCAGATCTGTTTCTCTGAAAGGTTTAAACAGATCAATACAGGTGATTCATCTACTTGGACTCAGGGAAGAGTTTTCATAATACAGTAAATACGTTGTAGTTATGAATATAGTCTAAAAGTTAGATCTTTTTGCATTACTCAAATATTTGGCATAGATCCTTGCATCCATCAATATTGTGGTGCTGAGAATCATAAGCTTTGTTTTATGTGCCTGCTAGGGTGGCCATGGATCCTCTTTTACACAGGACAATCATTTATTTGATGAGCAGCCAGAGGACAGTCCTCTATTTGGAGGGCTCCCGAGTCCAAGAACCCTAAGAGGGGGGGGGCGGCTTGAAGCTGCCCATCAACAGCTAGCACCTGGACAGCAGACTGAACAGGGCAGGCACACCTGGTCACAATCTCCTGCACTGTGGTGAGATGCAATGTATTTCTATTTAAATTACACTACTTATTTCAAAATTTGCATATATACATATAAATTAGCAAATATAAATGTTATGCAAATTGGTTTCCTATTTTGTCCTCTTTTTGGGTGATGCATTGCTCTCTTTTTTGGTGTTTTATAAGTGGCTACCCTATTGCTTGCAGGTCTGCACTACTTTCCAGAGAGCTGCAATTTATTCTGCTTTCGCCATTGGCTTTTAAACCCAGAGTTTCCCCTAACCTTTCCATAAAACCCAAAATGAACTTGTGTCCTGCTTAAACTCAAAGGCAGTTCTGGCACACATAGGGGAGATATGTGCATGCATGTGGCCAGAAGTGTTTATTTTTCTTTCCCCCCCCTGTAGCTTACCAGGCTGTTGCGCATTGGGGGGGGGGGAGCTAACAGTTTTTTCAAGTGACCAGCTGTAGTAAAAATGTCCAAAACACTTGCTGCACGTATTCCTCTCTATGGTTGTCTAAGAGTGTGTGACCTATCTTTGATATCACTGTTTTTCTTCTGTCTTTTACACACACAGGAAACTCTTGTTACAGCCTGGGAAATAATAATAATTAGACCATAAATTGAAATGAAAGAAGGGTAAAAGTTGGACTGGGAGTCGGGAGATCCGGGTTCTAGTCCCCGCTCGGCCATGAAACTCACTGGGTGACTTTGGGCCAGTCACTGACTCTCAGCCTAACCTACCTCACAGGGTTGTTGTGAGGATAAAATGGAGAGGAGGAGGAGGATTATGTAAGCCGCCTTGGGTTCCTTGCAGGAAAAAAGGCGGGGTATAAATATAATAATAAATAAATAAAAATAAAAATAAAATTTTGGTATTATCGTAACTAGCCGGGCTACCTTGAGTGATCACTGTCAGTATGCAGGAATAGTCATTTAGGACACTCAGAAATGCTAAAATAGTCTGAAAGAGGGCACATAAATTCCATTCAGACTATATAGACACAAAGGAAACTGAAGTAGACTCATATATATGTGTTCTGCATCTCCCAAGTGGTTAGATCTATATATCTCCTCTACACACACACACACACACACACACACACTTGTTCCAAATCTCAACTAAAGTAATTGAAATTGGCATAGAACAGTTATACAATTTTCTGATGTACTTCCAAATCGGTTTGGCATTTAAAATGCTAGGATTTGTAGCCTTATTCATAATGGCCTGGTTCGCACATCACAACAACCCTGGGTATTTTATTTAAACCCTGAGTTGTTGTGCACGGTACCCTGCTACAAGCAGGAGTGGCTAAAAAAACCAGGAACAATTTGTTCCTGAGCACTGGATTGTGTGTTCCTTATGTTAACCTGTATTTGAACATAATAAAGATAGATTGATTAACTGGTATTATCCATTACAGAGAAGAGGAAGTAAAGAGAAATAAAGTGACACTAACTCTATATTTCTTATAACATCTGAAATACACTGCAATCCTATGCCTTGTATGCTAAATATAACAGTTCACAAACTAAGGACGCTCCGGCTGAAATTTGAGTTTCAAACATCACAGTTAGCAACTTCAGAGAATAAACTTTGCAAACAAGCACCGATGGGGTTGATAGATGTTCCATTTCAGCATCACTCTTGCATCACATGAAAACCTTCTTTCAAAAGACATAGACAAACTGTGAGGCCTTGATACCAGCATTAACTATTGTAGTTGCATTAATTTATGGTGTCCTTAGCTGTGTTGCAGATGTAAACCATATCATCTGGAAAAGGTGAAGGAGAGCTTGTGTACTACAATTTTGTGGGGTGGTTTTGCTTTTTGTTTTTAAAACATCTTGCATTATGTCTTCAGTGTCTGTTTAGGTTCTCTCTGAACCGAGAGAATACATCAAAGAGGGAAACATTAAGAAGGCCTATTATCCTTTCCTGTTTCATGTATGCAAAAAAGAAGAAAAGCTTCTAGATGAGGAGCTTGACAGCAGTGAACACATTCAGATCAAATATTACAGTGCCTTTATATTCTGCTTTTAATCTGCAGCACTACATCATCAGCCGTGTTTATATAAAATGGGCTGCTTGAACTTCTTTGGCTGCTTATTTGAGATATTTGCTCTGTCAAATCATGTTACGTCTATCTTTTGAGTGGAGATTTAACTATAATTAAGGAGGACAGAACATGGTAACAGACTAAAACCCTCTGCTTGTTAATGCAGGTTGCTTCTGCTAAGCCACTACTTATGACAGTAGGAACATTCTGGATAACTGTTCCCATGTTGTGTTAACAGGTGCGGACCCTTATCCTGAAAAAAACTTCACAATATCTTTGTGTAATATCCTTTAGATTTTTTTGTGTGTGGGGGGGGGGAGTTATAGATCTTTGCCTATATCCTTTAGAGCAGGCATGAATCTCCCCAACTTAGTTAAGTACATTGTGCAAAATTGCTGGTCTGGTTGATCTCCAGACCTCCAAACAATGCTTACAACTTGACAAATGAATAGGCAGTGACACTGCACTCAACCAATTTCCAGGAACAATCTTTATGGGTATTTTAAACATACTGTACTAAGAGAACAAATGAACAATTTGTGATTCTCAAGGTCAAGCTGACCTACATCATGCTACCCCTGACACAGTTCCTGTACAATTCTATGTTCAGGGAAGCACTCAACAAGGCCCTCCTACAAGCTAGAATTAACATGGGCTTGTTTCCAGAATTCCTTACACTTCAAACACATCAGGAACATAGCAGATCATCTATAGATTTTGATGAAAGTAGTTCTATTACTTCTTTTTCCTTCCTTCCTTCCTTCCTTCCTATTAACATCATATTACCTTCAATCCTCCTCCTACAGGAAAGACACGGTAAAAAAGCAACACACATATGCACACACAGATGCATGTATATCTGGATGTTTGGCAACCTAAAAACTAACATGGTCTAGATTGCCACCCCCAATCAGAGTTCCAAGTTGATGTCAACTTGATGTTGAATGATCATACTTGGCAAAAGCTCTGAAAATTCTCTCTTTCTAAAGGAGCAAGGAGTGTGATGAGTGCAGTCCTAATCAGCTTTGGGGTACCATGATATCATGTAGCTGTTATAAAAAGAACAACAACAGGTCCACTTTGCAGCTGGACACAAATGCATAGTTCCAGCATCCATCCATCCCAATGGTGAACAATGAGCATTGCATATTCATTGCAACACAGGAAAATATTCTACATAAAAGGCCATTCTTTAATAAGTGCCCTGTTATATTATTCTACAAATAACCCAAATATTAGCATCCTAGCATAATACCCAATCTTTATTCTGCTACGTAGAAAGGATTCCGTTTCCTTCTACTCACTTTTGTCAATTAAGAATTTATCTTTAAAGGCCCTTTCAATAAACATCTCTCAAATGCTTTTTCTGATAGTAATAGACACAAGAACTTGGACCATCTTTCCATACTACTTTATTAATGTGAACTCAAGGCCATGGCCTACCTTCTATAATATCTAATTACATATAGGCAATTTTTATAAGACATACTCATTAGCATAAAGATGATCTTTGGCAAGACAAGACACATTTCTCATAGTAGCAATCTTTCACCAGACAGAAGGTGATAGATTTCCCCCACAGCTATCTCTCTCATTAGAACCTGTAAAAGTTGCATCATTTAGGAAGAGTGTGGCTTGTTTCACTATAGTCTCCAATGCCCGGTTCTTTTTATTCGAGGATTTGGAGGGAAAGATCCACTCAGTTGTTTCCACCCACACAGTTGCTGTGGTGTGAACCCATGGCATATTGTGCCCTACTGTGCTCGTCTAACTCTTAAAAGAGCCCTTACATCAGTTGGAAAGAGTTGTGGAGAATGTCACAACCCATCAAATAAGCTGTCGATTCCTGAAATGAACGCTCTCTTGGCACAATGTCCTGTTGAAGTGAATGGGAATTGCACCAAATGATCATTCTGAGGATTGGATTTTCTGAGTGTCAACATTTTTTACTCTTCCAGAATAGTGTGTTCAGTTTGAGAAAATTGACTACTAAAAAACATAGAACAGGCATGAGATATTTTAACACATCATCAATCCATCATGCAACCTGAATTTTTTTATTTATTTTTTTTGTGCAAAGTAGCAGGGATGTTGAAGAGTCCTTGGTCTCGAGTCACGAGTCACGAGTCGAGTCACGAGTCTTTGGACCCAAGTCTTGAGTCCGAGTCCTTGGTCCAAAATTGTGACTCCTGAATCCCGAGTCCCGAGTCACTCCCAAAACTGACTCCACGAGTCCCTATTAAAATCAATGGGGTTTTCCCCCAACAAAATAAGGCTACTTCAGATGTGTGGTTTAAATAAATTCTAGGCACAAGTGTGCCTTTTTATTTCAAAACTCTGCAACTGATTTTGGCAAGAACAGACCAGGCAGACAAACCCAAAATAACCAGGCAGGCAGAGGAGGCAGGGAACCCCAAAGCAGGCAGGCAGAGGCCTTTGTCTTGGACAATTAAAACTGTGGAACTGGTTAAGAAGAGACCAGGCAGGCAGAGGAGGCAGGGAACCCCAAACAGGCAGGCAGAGGCAGCCAAACCCAAAATGTCTGACCCTAACCCTAACCCCCCACAACAACACATCAATCAAAATAAATCTCAACACATTGTTGGGGCTGCGCTCCTGGTAGCTGTCCATAGTGGCCGTCGAGCAGCGGTGCGCCTCGCTTCCATGCGCTCTTCACCGGTGATCGCACTCCTCTCCACTCCTGGCACAGCCCAGGGATGTTGACGAGTCCTTGGTCTCGAGTCCTGAGTCGAGTCTCGAGTCCCATTAAAAATATTGGGACTCGAGTCAGAGGGGGGACTCAGTCCGACTCACGAGTCAAGTCCTCGAGTCCGAGTCCCCATCCCTGCAAAGTAGCAGTTAATACAACCTGCTTTATGCTATCTGCAATTATGACTGGACTCTTTGTTGTGCTTATAATCCGCATGCTTAGTGCAAGGCTAAGGCCGCAATCCTGTTTTATAGTATAGTGTAGTGTAGTATAGTACAACATACACACTTTCCTGGCATATGCCCCATTTAATTCAGTGAAACTTACTTCTGCATATATTATTTATTAATTAGCTGCAAATTTTAATACAAGTACTTATAATATTTGCAAATGACATGCATCCTCTTAACAAAGGTTATCTCCCCTGCTCTCTAACACCGGAGGGCATGCCTCTTACAAGACATATGCCTGCATCATCTAAAAAAACAATTGTTTTTACAAGTGCAATTCAGTGTGCTCTTCAAACCTATGCTGATCTGAAAACAGGGATGTCTGCAGCCCTATTCAGGCTTTCTAAAAACAATGACAGTAAACACACGAGGAGAGGGGGCATGATACCCCACTCCCTCTGTCATCACTTCTGCCACCCCCATTACACATGGAGGGTGACTTTGGGAAGAGGGGAGCCTCCTGTATACTTGGGGACTCTCTACGCAATCTGGTTTCGGGGCCTTCTGCTACTGTCTGGCAGCTTTCCACCTGCCTAAACGCAGTGGGAACATTTGTCGTGATGTATCCCCCTTGCCCTGGTGGCACTTTGCTCTGCCACCAGGGTCAGAGGAGAACAAACAAAAGTGTCCTCCTAATTCCCTCCAGTCATCAACATTGGGATGGCAGGCAGGGTACGAGGTGGGGGATAATTATGCTCTAAGCCAAAAAGCAAATTCGGCAATTTTGGGTCAGCGACACTCTCTCAGCCTAGCCTGCCCGGCAGAGTTGTTGCGAGGATAAATAGGTAGGGGAAGAACCAGTGCCAGCTTCAAATATTTGATGACTCTTAAGCAAGGCACCCTAAATGGGGCCCCTCCATCAGTGAGTCTATCTTCTCAACACCATTGTCACCAGCCGCTATTGCTCCTCCTTCTCCTCTTTCCCATCATCGCTACTATTTTATTTATTTATTTATTTATTATATTTATATGCCGCCTTTTTTCCTGCAAGGAACCCAAGGCAGCTTACACAATCCTCCTCCTCCTCTCCCTTTTATCCTCACAACAACCCTGTGAGGTAGGTTAGGCTGAGAGTCAGTGACTGGCCCAAAGTCACCCAGTGAGTTTCATGGCCGAGCGGGGACTAGAACCCGGATCTCCCGGGTCCCAGTCCAACACTCTCACCACTACGCCACACTGGCTCTCTTGCTTGCTTGACAGGCAGAGAGGCAGCAAGCAAAGGAGGCAGTGGCATCTACTGCTCCTCCTTCTCACCTCCACCATTGTCTGGGCTGGACCATTGAGGCAGGTGAACACAAGCAGGTTGCAATGGTGAAGAAGAGAAGCAATTCTGGAGGGCTCTTCTCAGTGGTCCCCTACTCAGGTGTGGGCACTCGGCAGATGCCCAACCATGCCTACTGTTGACATCAGCCCTGGAGAGAACCATCTGGATCACTCTGAGCTCCCTTGTGGAAGTGCAGGATAAAAATGTCATGAATAAGAATAAATAGAAAATAAGCCACACTGAACACAGTGGGACTTACGTTCAAGCACACATCCATAGAATTGCATTGCATTGTTTTGTCTAAGCTGTATACAAATGTTGCACAGACCTTCTTAAAATGCATGCACGCATGAACACACACACACACACACACACACACACAATATGACTCTGATACGGCCTCTACTTGTGTAACTGGGAGAAATTACTCATGTCCACTAAGCAGGCGTGTATAATCAAGAGGACACCTCATCTGTGCTAAAGGAAGAAGGAAAGTGCTATTTAAGAAAATGTACAGATACAATCAATAGTGCAATTAATGTGTTCATTTGCTGCTAGAGATCAGAGCTCCTAATCTCTAACAACAACAACAAAAGTAATGGCAGACATAAAAGTTTAAAAGTCATCTGCACTGCCGAAAAAATATGGACGCCATGAGCAGCAAGAAGACACACTGGGTGAAACGAAGAATTACACTATTCCACTGAGAGACTATAAATGCATGGATGCCAATCTTTGCATCCATGAATGCTAAGATCGGTCCCAGCAATTTTCAAGGGATGGGGAGGGAAACTAATGTGGTTAAAGTAAGTGACAGAATTGGATCAAGGATAACCTCATCCATATTTTTTTTTATAGCAGACATTAATGGAGCTGCTGTCCAAAATGATATCTGGATTGGCAATGGCACCTTGAAGGCAAGGGAAAGGGGACATAAAACCACCATAAATTCAGCTTTAGCTGCATTTAACCTCTGGTTTAAACATGAGAAAATCACCACTATATTTTATCATTTGACAATCCACTGCAAATTTTAAGAAGCGTGCTTTGAGCAGTGAAGAACTTTGTTTTTAGGGAAAGGAAATTTCTGTATCCTATATATTACTAGCAAACACTAGCAAGTGTGGATCACCAAAATAGCACCATCTACAAGAACCAGGGAGCTATCAGCAGGCTTGGGGGTGCAGCTCCCATGTGTTCTCAGTCTATTCCCATTCCGTGGAATGTCAGACAGACAGTCCAATTTTGGAAGCCCTTTCACAAGCTCCACAACCCTGAAGGCCAACATTTGCTGATTTCATTCACCAGGTTTGCCCCAAACTAAAACAGCTGTGAGATTAAGAAAATTGATGTGGCCATTGAGGGTCATAAAGAATTCCCCCCCCCCTCAATTCCAATTGATTATTTAGAGACAGATGATAGATAGATAGATAGATAGATAGATAGATAGATAAGATAGACACACACACACACACACACACACACACACTTTCTCTTGGGCATCAAGAAATGCTGTAAGAAGGAAATCCATACAATTATTTCCTTAGGATGACTCAGCAGGTGGTCTTTGACCATGTCAAGGAGCTGCCTAATCACCATGCTTGGACTAGAAAGCATGGCAGAGTTTGGTTTGTTTGCCTTCTCCTGTACCATGAGCCTTGGTTTGCACTTGAGTTCTTGACTTCATCTTGACTTCTTTGCTTCAAAAGCGAGTTCCTCCAGCTCACCTGCTCTCAGTCTGGAGAACCCTCTTAACCAGATTGTATGAGTGGCCGACTCATTATTGATTGGTGGATGGATGCTCCTGCAGAGGGTTGAACCAGAAAAACTTTGAAAGACTTCCAGGTGCTTGATTACT
Organism: Shinisaurus crocodilurus; assembly: GCA_021292165.1. Lineage (NCBI taxonomy): Eukaryota > Metazoa > Chordata > Lepidosauria > Squamata > Shinisauridae > Shinisaurus > Shinisaurus crocodilurus. The sequence continues at coordinate 25,260,778 of CM037876.1, read as the reverse complement.
TTATGGAGAACCTCTCCCCCCATTTTATTTAATGGGTGGCATGTAACAAAGCACTTTCTGAAGTTTGCATGGCCCAAGCCACATCATCATCATCAGGCGATCACTCGTGACCGAGTAAGATTGTCTTCCGGGATAAAAGGAGGAAATTCTAAAGAAGATTGTGTAGACTCTAGCGATGGGTCCGTAAGTGACTGTGGAGGCCAATTCTAGATCCACACAGCTTCCCACAGTGAGGACACAGGTTACCAGATAGAAGATGGTCCTGTAAAGGATTCATTTGACGTGCTTTTCGCTTAGCACGTTTCTCCCTTTCACCTTGCACTCGGGCTTCTTCAAAGTCCATGGAACCTTTGTGAAAGGCCAACCTCCATTTAGATCGTTCATGGGCCAGAGCTTCCCAGTTTTCGATGTTTATATTGCATTTTTTTAGATTAGCCTTATGAACATCTTTAAACCTCTTATATTGACCACCGATATTCCGCTTTCCATCCTTGAGTTGGGAGTAAAGTAACTGCTTTGGGAGACGGCAGTCAGGCATTCAAACAACATGACCGGTCCACTGAAGTTGGCGTTGAAGGATCATTTTTTCAATGCTAGTAGTCTTTGCTTCTTCCAGTACACTGACATTTGTTCGCCTATCTTCCCAAGTAATTTGCAGGATTTTCCGGAGGCAACGTTGATGAAACCTTTCAAGGAGGTGGAAGTGACGTTTATAGATAGTCCATGTTTCGCAGGCATACAATAAAGTTGGTAATACAATGGCTTCATAAACCAGTGTTTTGGTCTTCTTACAAATATCCCGATCCTCGAACACTCTATGTTTCATTCGAGAAAATGCGGCACTTGCGGAGCTCAGACGATGCTGGATTTCACTGTCGATGTTAGCTGTAACAGAAAGATAGCTGCCAAGATAGAGAAAATGATTGACATTTTCCAGTATTGTCCCGCCAAGCTGGATAGATGGCATCACCAAAGGATTGGCTTGCACTTGCTGATGAAGCACTTTGGTTTTTTTGATGTTAAGTGAGAGACCAAGTTTTTCGTATGCTTCTGCAAAAGCATTTAGGATAGTTTGGAGATCATCCTCTGAATGTGCGGAGACCACATTATCATCAGCATACTGAAGTTCCACAACGGAGGTTGTAATTACCTTACTTTTTGCTTTCAGCCTGCTGAGATTAAAAAGCTTTCCATCTGTTCGATATATAATTCCCACACCGGTGGGAAGTTTCCCCTTGACAAGATGTAAAACCATGGCGATGAAAATGGCAAATAATGTTGGGGCGATAACACATCCCTGTTTAACACCTGATCCCACTTTAAATGGAGCACCATGAGAGCCGTTGTTGTCCAAAACCATTGCCGTCATGTTGTCATGGAGAAGTCGCAAGATATTCACAAATTTATTGGGGCATCCAATTTTCATAAGGATAGTCCAGAGAGCTGTACGGTCTACAGTATCAAAGGCCTTAGCCAGATCAATAAATGCCATATAAAGGGGTTGATTTTGCTCCCGGCATTTTTCTTGGAGCTGACGTGCAGTAAAAATCATGTCTACTGTCCCTCTAGAGGGGCGGAAACCATATTGAGTTTCAGGGAGGATCTCTTCTGAAATAGATAGAAGAACAGCACTGAGAGATAAACTCAAAAATTCTTATCTAATCCAACATTGTTTCCAACAGTAGGTGGCTGGATATGTCTGAAAAGCTCCTAAGAAGGGCATTAAAAAAAAGTATTAGTTTTTTAAATGTGAAATACACCAAAACAAAGAAACTCCATAGAAAGAAAGAAAAATGAAGGGGGGAAAATAGAATTTTCTTACAGTGATTTAAATGGATCTATTACTGTAAATATGTATGAAATATATATCCATAAGTCTAATAAAGTATATAGTAATACAGTTATCAATAAAAATAGTTATGCATAAACATCAGAAAAAGCAGACTAAATATCCATGTATTTATCCATCCACAGGAGGCGTCTAAATACCACCTGCTCAAATGTTGAAAGCGTTATTAGGTCCTCAATCTAGTGTGTTATAGGGAGGTAAGCATTTATCTTTCCAGGGTTGTAAAATCAGTATTTTGGCTGTCAAGGGGACATAGAAAATCCACATGTGTTGTCCTTGTGATAAATTCCATACAGTAGGAGGTATATAAGGGCATGATGGCAACAATCCATTCCTATTGTTTATCCTCACCATTTGGTGTTCAGATTTCCAAATCACTACTTTCTTGATGGTAAAGAGGAACCATTAAAGCAGGGGTGTGCAACTTGTGGTTCTCCAGCTATTTGGCCTACAACTCCAGGGATCCCTCACCATGGGCTACACTGGCTAGGACTGATGGGACTTGTAGACATTAAAGGCATTGAGCATGCCTTTGGTTCTAGAGATGTATGAGAATTTCATGTCAGTTCGAAAATCACGCAAATATGCCACATTCACATTCCCGAATGTGAACAGGAGCACATTTTCTCTGAAACTGTTCACAAATTCCCAAATTTGCATTTGGGTTTGCAAAATGTGTACTTGAAAAATGCACAACTTTCTCAAAATGCACAACTTTCTCAAAATGCACAACTTTCTCAAAATGCACAACTTTCTCAAATTGCACAAATTTTAAATCACCCACATCGTAGTCTATATTGGGAAATATGCGCAATTTTGGAAATTTGAGCAAATTTGGGGGTTGCTTGTGCAACTTCCACATCTGATAGCTGTTTGTTGTGTGCAATTTTCCCGTTTCTGCAAAACAAACAGCAATTGCAAATGCAAGTGCAAATTGAAGAGAGACGAGCCGTAGACTGATGTTCAGAGAATCTTGGTGAACTTGAACATTGCTTGTTTACCCATCTGCTGACCCCAAATCCCACCCCACTCATACAATTTAATCCATCAGCCTTTTGATCTAGGCTGCCTCAGCCGCATTCCTCACAATCTCACAGCCCATCCACAAAATCCCCATACTTTGCTAATAAGCTGTGTGCCATCATGAGGGAGTTGCTATCCAATTATGTCTCCTTGTCCGTGTACTCCACTTAATACTTTAAAAAGAAATAAATCAGCAATTAAGTACATGAGAGTAACATCTTTGCACAATAGATAGCAAAATGCTACTCCAGTGTTACAAAAACATAAGGAGCCTTTGTGTTGCGTGACAAGATCTTACATAGTTTTAAGCGTATGATTCTGTTGCAAATTTAAAGAATAAAAACCAAAGCATTTTGTCAGTGAAAATGACTATCCCTTGCAAATGCAATTGCTGAGCTTCCGTGCAATGTCTTTTGCAATTATTTCTTGAAATCAGGAAGAAAAATGCTGTACTAGTTAAAGCAACTGTCCAAGCATGAAGAGTACCACCTGCTGGCCATCTGTTATATTGCAGCTCATACATCAAGGTGTCTGTCAGCCTCTACAGTTCCTGTGAACAAAGGCATGCAAAGTTGTACTACAAGTCAGCCAGCAATCTTGGATTTATAGAGGAAACTGAAAGTGGACATGCTTGATAAACACTGTATTACTGTGGTTACTTGATTAATTACAGAATACAATCAGGAATGAAATAGTTGATTATAGCATGCAATCAAGTAACCTCTCTCTCTCTCTCTCTATCCTTCGGAGCAGGCATACCGGTAAGTGTTTTCCTTTAAATTAACAATTGAGAAGGACACACATGACTGGCAGAAAAAATGGGAATCATATCATATATAAGAATAAAAGTAGGTCATTTACTGTGAATTGTGTATTAAACATGCAATTAGCCATGTTCAATTCACAATTCTTCCTTGTTGCCAGTCAGTATCTCTATAATAGCGATACGCGAATCACAAAACCTGAGCCTGCTGAGTTTCTTCGAATTCCACCTCGCAGGTGGTTCCAACTCAAATCCATCTCAGATTGAGAGCTTTGGGATTTTTTTTCTGTTCACATGCAAATGTGTGCACATTTCCATGCACATTTCATATAGAGTTGGAAGGAGCCTACAAGGCCATCGAGTCCAACCCCCTGCTCAATGAAGGAAACTAGAGGAGGGGCCTCCCATCCAAGTAATCACCAGGCCTGACCCTGCTTAGCTTTCCACGCTCAGACAAGCTGAGCCAGTTTCCGCAAATACATGCATCAACCGTCCACATCTTTTAAGTCTATGCATTTTTCTCCCATTCATTAAAGCATGTTTGTGTGCATTTTTCAAAAGTAGGCATTGTCTCTCAAGCATTTTCAAATGTATGCCTCTTGTCGAACATATTTGTGGGTGGGGGAAGCTTAGAAACAGGAGGTGCAAACTGGGTAAATTCTTCTCAAAAATGAATGAAAATAAACTTCTCATACATTCCCATGCTACAATACGACACAAACAAGCATCCAACCCCAGAATAGTATGGTAGCCAATATGGCAAACGAGAGAAAGAGTGGCGTCCACACAGACGATAGTCCAAATAGAATAGCATTGCATATACACAAAGAAGCCGTTGGTAGCTACTGATTCCCACACTTCCAGTCCAGCACCAGTGTGCCATATTCCTGAACCAATTCAAGGTGCTGATTTTCTTTTTAATGCCCTGCACAACCTGAGAGATGTGCATCTCAAAGACCATGTCTACTATATTCTTGCCTGTATTATTCAAGCAGTAGGAGCATCCAGAGCACAGGGGAAGAGACTAGTCACCACCCTTGTCTCTGTTGAGTCTTGAGATCTGCACCCAGGATGAGAAAGAAGAGCATGAGAGAGATCAGCTGCTGCAGGTTGTTAAGAAATCTGGTTGCTATTTTCTGCACTTTGTACTCTCCTGGGGTAGTTGTTTGCAGTTTGTATTGTTTATTAATGCCTCAATGCATAGGCAAGATTTGGCTATGGCTTACAAATTACCGGTAAATAATAATTGATATTATGTTGTGATCATTGATGTTGCCTTGTTTATTGATTAATGATGTACTATTGTAAATGAGGTATTGGTATGCTTTGTTGTTCTTGTATTGCTGTTGTTAGCCGCTTTGGGCACTTTTTGTGGAAAAGCGGCATATAAATTAGATGATGATGATGATTAAAATCCAGCCTATTGAATATTGATTAAAATCCAGTCCAGCCTTCCAGGCCATATCCTACACTATTCCCAAAGGTCCCCCATTCCTTTTCCATGGGTTTTGTGTGGGGTGGCTGCAATTTGGAGGAGGGGGTGGGAAAGCGCCATTCTATAAGCAGAACGTCACTTGTGGTTTACTTGCTCCACAAGGAGCTTTGCTTTAAGCACTATCATTACGTGAGAACAGAGCAGTCTGCGAAAGGATCAAGATTTTTTGCAGGTTATCCTGAAGGGTTTTCAAGCAGATGTTCTGTCGGCCTTTAAAAGTGGAGGAGGAGGATCTTTTTTTTAATTTGGGCATGACTGCTGCTCAATTTGATCAGGGCCATAGTCCTGGGTAAGGGGAGATTAACCTTCCCACCTGAGTTGCGGTGTGTGTGTGGGGAAACCTGTATGCAGGGTACCTGCATATTTTTGGCCTGTGGGAGAGGAGAAATTTAAACAAGGAAAACACCAAATGAACCCTAAACTCCTTTCCCCCAGCAGCACAGCCCTGAACCAAATTGCACACACATCTCTGTAGCCGCATTTTCCAATAAAAACAATACAAATAACAAATAATAATTTCAGGTGGGAACATGGGGTGGGTTAGGATTTAAAAAAAAACTTTTATATTGTTTTAATGGTGTTTTATTGTATTTTACCCTGATTGTACATCACCCAGGGTGGCCAGCCAGATGGGCGATTTAAAAATATAATAAATTTATTTATTTTATTTATTATTTATTTATTATATTTATACCCCACCTTTTTTCCTGCAAGGAACCCAAGGTGGCTTACATAATCCTCCTCCTCCTCTCCATTTTATCCTTACAACAGCCCTGTGGCTAACAGTAGGTTAGGCTGAGAGTCAGTGACTGGCCCAAAGTCACCCAGTGAGTTTCATGGTTGAGCAGGGACTAGAACCCGGATCTCCTGAGTCCCAGTCCAACACTCTCACCACTACGCCACACTGGCTCTAAATAAATAAGATACCTAAAGAAACAAAAACCTAGAATAGATAAAAATCTGTCATCGTATAACTTTTAGTTTGAGTGGCCATATGAGCACTGCCAAAAAAAGAGGAAATGCATCTCTGAAAAAGAGAACATACATTAGCATAAAAATGGCATATGCTAATTTGTATCACTAGATGCAAATTTGGGAAAGATTGTGACCAGGTAAGTTGTGTGCCCGCTCAGGCTGCTATACAGATGCTAATAGCTGATGGGCAACTGCTCTTCTTTTTTATTATTTTATTTTATTTAAGCTTTAAACCAGATTTGGATTGGACAGCCCTTCAAATAGAGGTCTGTTCACTGTAAATTAGGACACAGGGCCACCCTACTTTTAGTAATAATTAACCCAGGCCTTAGCCCAGTTACATTAGTGGACAGAGGGTTGGAGCAAGTATATGTTTCATCAGGATATTTGTAAGAAGACCAAAACACTGGTTTATGAAGCCATTGTATTACCAACTTTATTGTATGCCTGCGAAACATGGACTATCTATAAACGTCACCTCCAACTCCTTGAAAGATTTCATCAACGTTGCCTCCGGAAAATCCTGCGAATTACTTGGGAAGATAGGCGAACAAATGTCAGTGTACTGGAAGAAGCAAAGACTACTAGCATTGAAAAAATGATCCTTCAACGCCAACTTCAGTGGACCGGTCATGTTGTTCGAATGCCTGACTGCCGTCTCCCAAAGCAGTTACTTTATTCCCAACTCAAGGATGGAAAGCGGAATATCAGTGGTCAATATAAGAGGTTTAAAGATGTTCTTAAGGCTAATCTAAAAAAATGCAATATAAACATCGAAAACTGGGAAGCTCTGGCCCATGAACGATCTAACTGGAGGTTGGCCTTTCACAAAGGTTCTATGGACTTTGAAGAAGCCCGAGTGCAAGGTGAAAGGGAGAAACGTGCTAAGCGAAAAGCACGTAGTCAAATGAATCCTTTACAGGACCATCTTCCATCTGGTAACCTGTGTCCTCACTGTGGGAAGCTGTGTGGTTCTATAATTGGCCTCCACAGTCACTTACGGACCCATTGTTAGAGTCTACACAATTTTCTTTAGAACTTTCCTCCTTTTAAAATCTCCTTTTTGTAAATTTTCTTCTTTCTTTTTTTTATCCTGGAAGACAATCTTACTCGGTCACGAGTGATCGCCTGACTGACTGACTGGAGCAAGTAAACCACAAGTGACGTTCTGCTTATAGAATGGCGCTTTCCCACCCCCTCCTCCAAATTGCAGCCACCCCACACAGAACCCATGGAAAAGGAATGGGGGACCTTTGGGAATAGTGTAGGATATGGCCAGGAAGGCTGCTAGTGGGGACAGTGGGGGGGTGGTCAGCAGAAATCATTTACAGACATTTCTTTTCACTCATGCAAGGCAACCCTGGATCCATCCAATATGTGTTGGATTGGATTTTCCCCTTCTTTCACTAGCACAAGTCACAAAAATGATGCTACTGTGGTTGTACAGAAGACAGTGGGTAAATTTTAGCATCCTTAAATATGCTATTGAGGGCTGGCCAAGACATTTTACTGCCTTAGGCAGAGAGGCCCACCAAAGGTAGAGAGGCCCAAATCAAAGACTGGTCAAATTATTTTGCCTCCTGAGGCAAAAAAAAATCCCACAAGCGCCCGTGCCACTGAAAATACAGCAATACTGAATTACTGAGAGACAGTGTGGTGTACTGGTTAAAGTGTTAGACTGGGACTCAGGAGATATGGGTCATTGTTCCCACTCAGTCATGAAACATATTGGGTGACTTTGGGCCAGTCACTTGACTCTCATCCTAATTTACCTCACAGAGTTGTTGTGAGGATAAAACAGAGAGGCAAAGGACTATGTAAGCCACTTTGGGGTCCTTACAGGAGGAAAAAGGGTGGATATAAATGTAATTAATTAATTAACTAACTAACTAGCTAATTGAAAAACCAACTATTTGTTGCTCTTTCAAGACATCCAAATTCAACTGCATGCGGTCACCATCTCACTCTGCCTAACGGATGGGCCAGCTCTGATATTATTCCACTGTAGACTTGGTTTAGGTTCTCCTTTCTCACCCTCATTCCTCCCCTTTGGCACCTGTAGGGCAGGTGCTAAGAAACAAGGTCCTGAAAAGGAGTGAAAAGGGAAATGGTTGAATGTCTTCTTTTTAATCCCCTCATCTCTATTTGTGGGGTGGTAAAAGAGAAACACATTGTGACATATTACAGAGCCACACTGTTTCATCATATGCATCTCCGCATATGTGTTTTTCTTTTCTCATATCTTGCTGCTATAGTCTTTTCAGGGAAATTTAACAGTGTGTATGCATAATCTACTGAGATAAGCATATCATTTCCCCCCTCACTAGCATTTAAGACACATTTACATGTAATTGAGGATTCAGAAGCATTGCCTAGCTGTCAATGTGGATTTTCGCCCTATTAGTACAACTAATTTTATCTAGTGCTTGGTTTAAAAAAAAAAAAATTATTATTATTTATTTTCCATTTACACTTGTCATAAAGAAACACCATCTTTTGAAGCAATGAACTTTTGAAAGGAGTGTGTCTTGTTTCAGAAATAATTATTTGAAACACAAACTGAAATGTAATCATATTTGGTTTAAATTAGAAAGGCTAATTTAATAGGAGATAATGTGCAAATCGCTTTCTTACAAGAACATAGAGTAGTTTGTCACAAAACGGCAGCACAATTTGCATTATAATGGGTTTCCTTATCATCTCAGAGTATAATTGTTTAGAACATTTTGATACAGCCACTAGCAAAATTTTTTTTAAAAAAATCATTTTGAAGTTCCATCTGAGCAGCTGCCAAAATTTATATGGCCCAGAATAGCCTTTAATGCTATATGTACATACACACTAAAAATGTAGAATATTTATGGCAAGCAAAATCAAGCTTTCTAAAATTACTAATTGCTAATCCATGTGTAGTTGGGCAAATGTGATTTGAGTATTCTTACTACAGAGCAAAATACTCCATTTCATGGGGCTTCTTAGCCTACAGTCTTGGATCCAGGATGGGCATAAAAGTAGTCTGTGGACCAGATCTGGCCCCCAAGGTAATTCTAACTGCCCCTCCAGCAGCAGCAGTGCAACCCAGTTTGGAGTGAGGAATGTTAAAGGATTTCCCAACAAATTCATTTTTAAGGAAAAATAAAACATTGCCAAAACTTGAGACAGATACTGTATATTTCACACCTTAGTTCGGGACAAAATAGACATGCAAGTATATTTAAAAGTATATGTTTGTATGTAATGGTAGGATTCCATGCATGTGCTCCATAAATGGGAAGCCCTTACTGCTGTATGGGACATGACCACTCGTTGTGGGGGGGGGGGATCGCTTTGTGTGGGACAATAAAGGACTGAACTCAGGAACACTCTCTGAAGAAGGAATACAAATTTGCTTCACCTTTTATTTTAGTACAGTGGCAACTATAACCTGTTCTTTCACTCAGCATTTGTCCATCTATACCAGAGTTCTCCAACCTTGGGTCCCCAGATGTTTTTGGCCTACAACTCCCAGCTGGGAGTTATAGGCCAAAAACATCTGGGGACCCAAGGTTGGAGAACACTGATCTATACCATTCCATCCTAGCTTCCCCTGGACCCGAGTGCCCACTGACTTCCTTTGGCCCTGAGAGAGCCTCCTATCCGGTCTCTTGTCTCCTCCAGGGACTAAATGGCTGGTGCATTTATGAAGAAATACCTACATCAGAGCTTCTGAATGGAGCTCCTGCCTTACATCGAAGGTTATGTGTGCATGATGAAGCAAAAGGGTGTATACTTGCTCCACCACCATACAGTGTCAGTTCAGTGCCCCTCCTTCTAAAGTTGGTCCTTCCTTACTGCTATCACCACCACCTATCCACTTGCCCTCTCCAGACTACTGCCCAAAAGGAGAAGGCAAGGCAAGTGGAGGCTGCTTCTCCTTGTTCCTGTCACTGTTGCCTTCCCTGAACATGCCGAGAGAGCAAGGAGGAGCAGCAGGGCCGAGGGGCTCTGTGGAACAGCCGTGGGATGTGGGCCTTATTTATTATTACATTTATACCCCGCCTTTTTTCCTGCAAGGAACCTAATGCGGCTTACATAATCCTCCTCCTCCTCTCCATTTTATCCTCACAACAACCCTGTGAGGTAGGTTAGGCTGAGAGTCAGTGACTGGCCCAAAGTCACCCAGTGAGTTTCATGGCTGAGCGGGGATGCTGTTGGGCACCTTGGCAGGTGTCCAACAGCATCGACTCCTGCACCATATGATGAGGATCACCAGTCACATAACTGTATGAACCATCTTCTGCTGCCTCTTCATGCAAGGGAGAAAAAAGAAATGGAAGTGGGGAAATGAAACCGTTTTTGTTTTTGTTTTCCCAGCGGTCATCCAGGATCTGATTATCACTGGTGGTTCACCACCAGTGGCAACCTTGTTACTGCGTGTCTGTTGGAAGACAGTTTCTCCAACTTACGCCTTTGAAAGTGTAACCCTAAACAGTGAAGACAATAAATGCTCTGTCAGTAATATTATGCTACCACCAGTGGTATGTAACCAGGTGCATGGGGCTCCCTGGAAACACACAAAATATGTCAGCTGAGGAAGTGTAGATGTTTTGATGTACCGTAATTCAGAGCAGTGATTAGGACATTTCATATACATCCCTGGGTGCTGAAATATTAATCTCAATAAAAAACCAAATTAGTATGCAAGAACCACCTAGGTAGATGAAAAGGAAATCTGAGTAATGATATTTAAGAGGCAAAAGGTAGCATTGGCAATTATTGTCAATGGACCCTGATTTATATATTTAAAGGCAGAACCGCAGCTGTTATTTTTTTCTCCCTCAAGGATAAAAATAATAGTACTGATCCAAAGCAAAAGAGCAAAACTCAGGAGAAAGAATCCCAGGATATAAGTGATTTATGATTAGATATTTATTTTAGCTATCTCTGTCCTGCTCAGGAGAGATAAGGGGACCAGTAGTCATCTAGCTGTATCGTTGGTGACTTGCTTTGTGGCGTTCAGAGTCTGCTGAAGTACTGGCAGCAGTGCTTGAGCATATCTTTGTTTCCAGGTAGGTTATGTTCCTACAGATTTCAAACAAGCAGTGCTGTGGGGGGCAAGTGGGGAAGGGGAAAAAAGAAATCTTATCTTTCAAATGTGAGAGTAATTCCACCAGGGCGATCTGCCAGGCATTGAGCAGGAATGGGGGAGGGCACAGAGGAGAATGATAAAGGGAAGCTTTGATATTGTATATTGTGAAATTAAACAGGGTTTGTATCCTCAGTTTTCATTTATCCTTTGGTAATTGGTGTTGATGCACAGAAAATTTAGGAGCGGTGCTAGAAAGCAGACACCACTAATGAGTTTTCCTACACGTAGGGTTAGGCAAGCCTGTGACCTCCAGATGTTTTAGACTACAACTCCTGTAATTGCTCACCATTCACCATGCTGGTTGGAGCTGATGGGTGTTATAGTCCAAAACAACTGGAGTGCACCAAGTTGCCTGGCCCTTCTTTATGGTCTAGATCAGGGCTCTCCAACCTTGGGTCCCCAGATGTTGCTGGACTACAGCTCCAAGAATCCCTTGACATTAGCCATGCTGGCTGGGTATGCTAGGAGCTGTAGGCCAGCAACATCTGGGGACCCAAAGTTGGTGAGCCCTGGCTCTTCATCTTCCAATGGCAATAAATGACTGCTTTATGGACCAAAAATTTTATATGTGTACAACAGGTTTAACGAAGCATGGTTTAAAAGGTAATGCCAAATCTAATATATAGGATACCATCTGGGAAATGGACACATGGAAACTACTTATTGGCAGATGATAGGCTGCAGACAAGGCAGGCCAGATTCACCAGGTGATTTTACTTGTGGATTTCCGTGTATGATGATAACCCCAAAGCTCTTGGTTTCAAGGAAGTGACCGCCTGGAAACAAAACTTACTGAGCCTCTTTCAGGTCCCTGATGGCACGGTGGAAAATCCCAATCCAATAAATGCTTACATTCATACAATCATGGATATCATGTGAATAAATAATAATTTTTAATAATTCTTAAATAATTAATAAATCATTGTACAGTAAAAACCTTGGATTGCAAGTAACTTGGTCTGCAAGTGTTTTGCAAGACAAGCAAATTTTTAAAATAAATTTTAACTTGATAAACAAGCGACGTCTTGCAATACAAGTACTGTAGTACGGTCAAGAAAAATGAAGACTTTACACTATCATTCTTTATTGCAGCTTAAGTTAAAAATATGTGTACAAATTTCTTATGGAGAATTTCGCTTTGATATACAAGTGCTTTGGATTACAAGCATGTTTCCGGAACGAATTATGCTTGCAATCCAAGGTATTACTGTATACTGCAGACTGGCCAATGCCTTGAAAATACTGGTGCAATACTACTAATAATATTATCATCCTCATCATCACCATCGTATTACATCACCACTCCAAGCTGGAAATGTTCCCCTGCCCACATATACACACAGACACCATTTCACCCCCTGTGAGATAGGTTAGGCTAGAAAATAGTGACTGGCCCAATGTCACCAAGGGAATGTCATGGCAGAGCAGGGATTTTGATCTCTGTCTCGCCACAGTCCCAGGCCATCAATTAAGCCTTACACCATGCCTCATAACTTCTAATTTTGCTCCTTAGGATCCTTAGGTTTCCCAAGCTTCTGACGCCATGTTTCCTTTCCTCTTTGTTCCAGCCTTGCTCTAGATCTTGTCCCATTTATTAAAATTTGTGATTTATTTTGGGCTTCTCTACATGAGGCACATAACCCAGCACTTTACCAAGACTCTTCTTCAGTTTTCTTTGTGGGAGGATTAGAGCATCCTTCACAGGAGGTTATTCCCCCCCAGGGTTTTTCCTCTCTGCCTTTTTATATGTTCCTATATGTTCCATTACACAACAGGAGGTGGTGCTGTGGTATAGAGCAGAATTGTGAAATTACACTAGGCCTCTGTAGCGAATCATGGCAGTATCCAGGATATACCCGACTTTCCTTGCTCTAAAAGAAGCTGTGAAAACATCTGGAAAACATAGGAGGCACCCTGCAAAGATGACGACATTGTGAAATGGCCATGCAAACATCCATGAGTGAGGGATCATGAGTGAACAAGTCCTTTTATCTGATCCTATTTTATTTGCAGGAGAGAACGAAAGGGAGTTTGGGGAGGAACTGCTTCAGACTTTTCTTTCTTTAGCTCTTATACTCAGCTTCTGATATTGCCCTATCAAGTAAACCCATTCGACCTGCTAGCATAAGTTTCCTGCGCACACAGTCAATAAGGGAGCAAGTGTCCAAACAATACTGACACTGTGGAACAAGCTCACTTTCATAGATTTCATAGATCATAGAGTTGGAAGGAGCCTACAAGGCTATCGAGTCCAACCCCCTGCTCAATGCAGGAAACTAGTGGAGGGGTCTCCCATCCAAATAATAACCAGGCTTGACCCTGCTTAGCTTTCCACGCTCAGACAAGCTGACCTACGTCGGATACGGATGAAGTCCAGAAATGGGACAGATTTTCTTTTAAGTTCTTGCACACAGAGTAAGTGTTACTTTACATATTAGAAAATTATGTTTGACAACTTGACATTTTATTATTTCCTTCAATCCAATTAAGCTGTTAGGAGATTCAGTTACTGCATAGGATAGGTCGGGGACTCCTCTGTTTGCAGTGCTCTCCTCCTTACCCCACTTCTATTTTCTATTGCTTTTTATTAACAGAACTGGAGAACTCATTAGGAGCCTTGTTATCATTAACATTATTAAACTTGGTACTTCCTCATTATCAGGGACATTTTTATCTCTGCCGTCATTAAGTACTGCATCATTTAGCTCAAAATTACTATGGAAAGGCCGGAGCTTTTGCCATTCTTTCCTGGACTTTTCAAAAACGTGCAAAACTTCTTCCAATCCTTACAGGTTATCTGCAAATGCAATCTCCAGTGTATGCAAACCGATGGGGACAAACAAAATAAAATAATTGGTATTATCAACTCTATTGCCAATAAGGCGCAGGTGGGATTGGAATGACTTGCCTGAGGCAACAGAAGATACACAGAAAAGGTATAACTAGGAAAGGAACTGATATTTATTGCTTTTAATGGCCAACAGTTTCAAACTAATAATGGACAATTGAGATAATGATGGTAGGAGCACAAATGGGGCTGATATTTTTAGTGCTGATCTAGTCAGTTAAGTATATAACTAGGCAAACAATACCACAATTATGCTTTCTGCCTTCAAATGTCAAGGGGCTGCAGCCAAAGCCAAGACCTGAGCTGGAGCTTGATATATAGCAAGCAGATACTTCTCTGTTGATGAAGGCAAGGCAGAAGAGCAGGACTCGTTATCTCCCTCTCCTGAGCTTCACTCCAATGAAGCTTGAATTTCCCCCTGCTCGTCCCCCACTAGATTTAACTATGGTTAAAGGTTGTGTCAGCACCACAGTTAACCATGGTTAATGCTAGCCAGGATCTGAAGTTTATTTCAAAATCTCTCAAATAGCAGAAGTTTGGCAGGTGAAGGGTGTCAAGGTTCCGCTACTGCAGGGACCCCTTGATCTGCCTTTGGGAGATCTCTGCCTCTTCCCAAAGTCTCTCCCTCTCTAGGTTATCAAGTCCTTTGCCTGCTTCCAGTAACGTGGGTGTAGGCTCTAGACGTGGTGAATAAGTCACTCCAAACTCCAGGGTAAACAACAACACTTTACTAATAATATTAGGGTCTTTACTTAATAGAGTGGTTATAATTCAAAAGCAAGTATGATAAAATAAAACAAACAAACAAACAAACAATCCACTGTTCTCTAGTTAACTTCAGACTACCTATATCCTATGCAATCAGTTTCTCTTTCTCTTTCTCTCTCTCTGCTTCTCTCTGCTGCCAGCTCTGCTGCTGCTTCCAGCTCTCTCCCAGCACACACACTGACTGCTAGCTGACCACACCCCACATATATAGTCTTCCCAGGAATGGAAGGTTATAATCATGTGACCTTGAATAGGATATCTAATTCTTAACTTCTATTGGGTAACTTAAAACTCTCAAACTCCCCCTCCCATCCAAGTGTTTGGGCCTTCAGGCTTCACTACTCGAGGGAAGTGTTTGGGCCTTCAGGCTTCAACAAACTGAAGCCTGTGTAGGCCTCAACAAACCCAATCCTGTGTAGGCCTCAATCCATCACAAAGGGTGAGTAAAATTAGTGCTAGAAAGCACAGGATACTACAGCCCTTCCCAATCCCTTGATCATGGTTAAGGACCAGGTCACGTCAGATCTCCAGCACCAGCCCAGTGAAACATTCAATCCCCTCTGCCAGCATGCTAAGCGTACTGGAAATATTTTTATTTATTTGTTTAAAAATGTTTCTGGCCTACTTTCCAGTTTTTTAAAAGAAGGATAACATCCAAAGGGCTTACAGGTCAAAAGAAAATATAAAAACCATGCACAATAAATGAATCAATGTTGCTTCTTTCTTTGCAGATAATGTTGCTCAGATTTGCCTTGACTTGGACTCCAATACTGGGGTAGGTCGGGATATTACCATGGTAACCACTCGTCCAATTGTATTGGATTCTTTTCAGCTTGTGGATGACAAGGAGGATGTAGAAAGAATGTCTGGAGCAGTGCAGGGCACCACCTGTGTATTCGAACCTTGTCCTGCTTGGTTGATTTAATCAGCCACAGTGGAACGGATGCCATGGCTAAAGGGAGTGATGAATGCCTCCTTGCAGGTGGTTCTCCCGGCCCCTTGCTTAAAAGAAGCAATAATAAGACCTTTATTAAAGGAGATTTCCCTTGACCCAGGAGATCTATCTAACTATAGGTCAGTCTCAATTGTAACATTCTTGGCTATGGTGATCAAGAAGGTGGTGGTGTTACAACTCCAGATGCATCTGGATGAAACTGATTATCTGGACCCATTTCAATTGGGCTTTCAGCCAGGTTATGGGACTGAGACTACTTTGATCACCTTGGTGGATGACCTACGCTCGGAAACCTATTCGTTCTCTTGGACCTTTCAGCAGCTTTCAATACCATTGACCATGGTATCCTTCTGGACCATCTGGCAGGGCTGGAACTTGGGGGAACTGTTTTACAGGGGTTCCAGTCCTTTCTGTCAGGTCATGTCCAGAAGATGCTGCTGGGGGATTACTGTACGACACCATGGCCATTGGCCTGTAGTGGTCCATGAGGTCCTATACTGTCCCTCATGTTGTTTAATATAGACATGAAACCACTGGGAGAGGTCATTTGGAGCTTTGACGTAAGGTGCCACCAATATGCTGATGACACCCAACTTTACTGCTCTTTATTACCTCACACCAAGGAAGCAGCTGAAACCCTTGAACCCTTGCCTGGGTTTGATAATGGGCTGGATGAGGGTGAACAAGCTGAAGTTAAATCCAGACAAGACAAAAGTGTTGTTGGTCATTAGAAAGCCTCACTCAGTGACTGGAATGCAACCTGTTCTGGAAGGGGTTGCATTAAGGATCAAGTCTATAGCTTGGGAATGCTCCTTGATCCTACAGTGTCCCTGGATCTTCAGGTGGCAGTGGTGGCAAGGACTGCGTTTGCACAATTACATGGTGCAGTAGCTGCAAGCCTTCCTGAATCAGCCTGACTTGGCAACAGTTATCCATGGCTTGGTTACATCACGTTTAAACTATTACAATGCACACTCTGTTGGGCTACTCCTGAAGAGTGTCCAGAAGCTTCAATTGTTGCAAAATGTTGCAGCTAGGCTGATAACCGGAGCACGGAATCAGGATCATATTACGCCTGTCCTGAAAGACCAGCACTGGTTGCCAATTGCTTTCCGGGCATAATTCAACCTGCTGGTTTTAATCTTTAAAGCCCTAAACAGCTTATGACCAGGCTATAAAAGGGACCACCTGTCTCGCTACAAACCGGCCCAAGTATTAAGATCTGCAGGGGAGGCCCTTTTGAGGGCATCGATACCCGTAGAGGCGGAGGCCTGTTTGCTAGGCACAAGTGAAAGGGCTTTCTCCTGCATTGCCCGCAAACTATGGAAAGTGCTCCCTCAAGAACTACGATTGGCCCCCACTCTCTTGGCCTTTAGAAAGGGTTTCAAGATGCATCTTTTCCATTTAGCCTTTTAAAATGTGTAGTTTTTAATATTTTATTTTTTTTCTGTTTTGGTTTTTATTGTGGCAGGGTTTTGAGCACTGCCTTGATGGCTTTTTACTAGATAAGGCTGTATATAAATGTTAATAATAAATAATAAATAAATTCACCCCAGTGCTGGCTCCAGGCTTTGGAGGGCCCTTGGGCAAGACACCCTCAGTGGGCTCCCTCCCTCAGTAAGTCTGCCTTCTCACCACCATTGTCACCAGCTACCACCTGCCTGCTTAATGGGGAGAGATCCAGTGAGCAAGCAGGCAATGGCATCTACTGCCCCTTCTTCTCACCACTACCACTGTCTGGGCCCAGAGCAAGATGAAAGTGAACAAACAGGTTACGATGGTGAGGCGGAGGAGCAACTCCAGGAGGACTCTTGTAAGTGGGCCTCTACTGTGGTGTGGTCCCTTGGGAGGTGCCTCCTCTTGACAGCCGGACTTGCTTCACCCTCAAACACACAAATCCTGCTTTTCTTCATAGCCTGGCTCAGTTTAAGGCTGCAATCCTATGCACACTTTCCGAGGACAAGTAAGCTCCCTTGAAAAAAGTGGGATGTATTTCCAAGTAAACATGCATAGGATCATGCTGCACATATTGCCTTAATGTAGATACTGCCATGACCACCGTCTTCCTCCCCACATCCTACCAGCAAAAGTGTCCTTACACTGAGTTTCAACCCCAGTAAAATTCAAGGAGACAGGCGGCAGATTTAAAGGAGATTTTTTCCCCCGTGAGCTCGTTCTATGGCCCATATTCACTTGCCTGGGGGAGATGGGGAAGAAGCAATAACTGGCACAGACACTGTCACGGCGCCGTCTAATGTGGCTGCCGGTGGGCATCCAATTGAATGTGGGGGGAGTGTGGAGGCAAGGATTGCCTCTGCAGTTCCCCCGCCCTGCAAAAAAGACATAGAAGGCCAATTTTTGCCGTCTACGTCTTTTGCCCCTGCTCATGAGTATACATCATATCTCAACAGAGCCTCACTCCTCCCCTCCCTGCCCCCCGGAACAACCCCCCCCGCCTTCTCTGAAGTTGCACTTGCAACTGTGGAGCTGCAGCAGGGCTGCGAGGGTGGAGGGAGGGCACTCCCCAGTCCCAGTCGCAACCTTGAAGCCGTTTTCCAAGGTTGGAGCTGGGTAGGGCCGGCGCTACCGCTAGGCCAACTAGGCGGTTGCCTAGGGCGCGCGGCTGAAGAGGGTGCGGAAACGCTGCGCTCCTCTTCGCTGCCGCTGCGCCGCCCCCGCCAGGCCTCCGCCGCCGCTGCGCCGCCCCGCCAGGCCTCCGCCTCCCCACCCTCCTGCCTGCCGCCGCCGCGCCTCCCCCCGCCTGCCCGCTCGCTCGCCGCTGCGCCTCCCCCCGCCCACCCGCTCGCTGCCGCTGCGCCTCCCACCACCATCGCCACCCCCGTCACCCCCCCAACCCCCCCGTCACCCCCCCAACCCCCCCGTCACCTACCTTCGTCGCGTCGCTTCCGGAGCCCCACCCGCGTTGTTTTGGCGGGAGGAACCAGGGCAGAAGGGCTTAAACAGCCCTGTTGCCATGGTTTCCCCCGGCAAAAAACAGTGCAGGGGTCCCGTCGCGTCGCTTCAGGAGGAGGAGGAGGAGGCAGCAGCAGCAGCAGCAGCAGCAGCCGCCGCCGCCGCCGCAGCCAGGGCGGGGGGGAAGGTAGGTTGGTGGTGGCGGCGCAGGTTTTTTTTTTTTTTCTGCTTTGGAGAGGGGGGGGCGCTAAATATTTTTTCGCCTGGGGCGCCAAACTGCCCTGCACCGGTCCTGGAGCTGGGACTCCGACTTTTCCTAAGGCTGGTCAAACAGCGTGTGCCAGCCACAGGACTGTGCCCTAAGTCTCCCACAGCCAAGCACAAACCATCACCAGGGTTTGAATTCTGCTTCAAGACTGGGTAACTTCCATAAGAAATGTCTGTAGTATCAAAAGAGTTATCCCCAGCTGTACACACACACGTACCTCCTGTCTCTACAGTCATAATTCATAACTGTTCTGTCTAAAATGGAATGCCAAGATACTGAATTATATGTCAGTAAAGGGAGAGAAACAAATACTTAAAAGAAATGAAGTACTAAGTAGTATTACTAAGCTACCACCAGGTAAGCCTGTAACATTTTAGTTAACCCTGATCCTAAATCTGACGATTAGTACTATTATTATTTCTTCTTCCTCCTCCTCCTCTCTCCTCTTCCTTCTTCTTCCTGTTATTGATGATGATTATTATTTAGGTAGAATTCACACTTACTGCATGCTAAAGCAGCATGACATGAAGGAATTACCCATTTCTAGCATGAATTATTTGATGGGAGAAAAGAAACTGCTTTAAATGCAGACTTGTTGAATAAATCAGCAATGCTACACTGGTTAATTACAAACTTGGTTAGCTAAAGAAACCTGGAGAGATTTACAGTCTAATAAATGTATAACTGCCTCATAATTTGCTAGCAATTTGGGATATTTGTTGGGCTGACAGAGAGCTTCACCGTACATCAACCCCTTAAAGCTCCTTGCACAGAAAATGCCAAACCTGACCATCACAATACCAAGCTGTTGATCTTGTGTGAACTCCATGATCAACTATTGTGTTTAGATTCCAGAGATCCTTGCCTTTGGTTTTACTAAGTTTCTAGCAATCATGTCTGTGAATATATGTTTGATCATGAGTAAGCTGTGATTGCAAAAATAGCTACTGTGTTGAGGAAATGGAACTTTGGTGCCCAATCTCAGGAACGGTGCCAGAGAATTATGCTGCTCTTGCCTGTCATGTTCCGGTAACTCTTCTTCCACAATTCTGATACAACTGTGCAAGAATTGAGGATCTTTGATAAAATCACACACACACACACACACACAGCATGCACATTCACACTGAGCAAGCTTTTGGTTCAATTTTTGTTTTAATTTTGAAAAACTGTGGAATTTACAAACTCCAGTAAGATTACAAACACACCAAGTAAGAATTTAGAAGCATAGCTCACATCGTCTTGGGAATCTTCACAAAATTATTTCTCCATGCTTTATACAATATGAAAAAGGAGGGGAAAAAAACCATACACCCTAAGTCCTAGCAATATATGCATGTGTATGCATGGAATGACTGTGACATCAAGCCATGGCTTTCATTTGTGAAACAGCTGTCATAGTGTGACTACTCCAGATAGAGGCTTCATATTGGCTGCGTTTGGATGCAATACTATAGTGCTGCATGAATGAGCCTCGAACTTGTGCACTCCCCCCACTACCCTCTCCTCCTCCAAGGAGATTGGAAGCATCTGCTGCTGCTTTCAACAAACCACAGTTTCTCCAAACAAGCCAAGATCAAACCATGGTTTCTAATCCTGTCTTTTGGATAAAACATAGTTAAAACTAATTGCACCACCCAGTTCAGATGAAACAATGAACTAAGGTTAGTCATAAATGGAACAAGATGCTTCTGATCTCCTCACGGTCATGCCAGGGGAGAGGGAAATAGGCCTGTGCACATAACATTAAACTTTGGTTTAAAAATACTTTCGAACCAGGTCATCATCTCATACACACATTACTTTTTGATAGAATCAGTTACAATGTAGCCCACCAGCAGCTCTTCTGAGTGGTCAGATCTATTTTAAGCTTTATGATAAGAGTTTTTTGTTTGTTTTTTAAAAACATTACTGACATCACTGCTGGATGAAAATCAATCTGGTTGCATGGCTCAATGATCAGATGACTGCTCTGCCATGCAGCTAGCAGTAACTCACAATGAATGCTCCACGTGGTCAGGGACATTATCAGTCAAGGCAGTCAGCCCACAATAAGCTGTATTTATGATTTCAACTCTCCTTCCAATCCTATCTACCCTTTCCCCCCAATTCCCCTTTCCTTTCAGTTTTCTATCTTGTTTTAACCCGCTCATGCACACAACTTTCTCCTCCTCTCAATGGTCCATGGTATTGCAGAACCAGGCACCATCATGATCTGACAATTAAAGATTTGTTAGCAACGCATGCAAATCTGGCACAAAACCCTCAGGGATATTTTTGTCAATAAATCAATGTTTGCAAAAGTGAACGTTAGATCAATCTCCAGTAGTCAGTCAGTTTGGGTATTTTCCAAATTTATCAACATTAAGAGACAAATAATAAACTTGCAGTCATTTAAACCCTTACCTCTTGAAGAACCCTCTTCATTTTCAGTAGTAATGTTTTGACAGCTGTACAGTCTTGCATCATCAGTCGGTAGGGCAAAGATTCCATCCCTCCACCTTCTTCCACAGCTGCAAAAGGCCACTCTACAGATGGGCTGCTGGCTAGTTGGCTGACACGAGGGCACCTCGCTTCTCCTCGATCCACCTCCTTTGACAACTTCAGAGAAAGATTCCTGTCAAGATATAATATTTTAAAAAATCAGATGGCAATGCTAACATTTTTAGGAGACATTAAAAGATAAAGCACTGTTCAAACAGAGACTGCATTTATTTACACTGTATGTCCTGCTACCATGCGTATACAGTGATTTAAATCAGCTGTCTTCAAAATTTTCTGATCTAGGATCACCTGTAATCCCAACCTCCATCATGATCATCATCATCATTTTTAAGCACCTAAAAAAAAGTGCTATACCATAATAAGATCTTAACCATGGCAAAATCCCTGCTTGCAGCCTTACAATAAAACACACACACACACACACACACATGAGGAAAAGGAAGGAAAGGGAAATTTAATAGAGGAAGTGAAGACATGAAGTTACAATTCCTTAGGAAAACCTGGAAAACACCTGTGTCATCAAGCACTTCTTAGTGAGCATGAGGGGACTGACTCAGAGACAAATATCTGGAGGCAATGAGTTCCAAAGATAAACCAGAATTTTAAAATGAACACGATAAAGGAAAGGAAGCCAGAGAATGGTTCATGATAGCCACTTTTCATTTGTTTTTATATGTCTCTCAAACTCTTTGCCCTGTACTGCCCCAACCTCTGTGACTCCTACCTTTCTGCATTACCTCATCCTTTCCCATAACTTATGAAAGAAAATGGTGGTTGCATCCCTGGTGTGACCCAATGTAAGGCTGTAAGGCAACCCACTGCTTTATATAAAATGAATGAGTCATTACCTGTACAACCAGGTGAGAAGGAACATGAGTTCAGGCAAAAAAATCTGATCTCAGTTCTATTTGCTGGGACTTAGAGCTGTCCTCAAAAAGCACAACATCCCACTGAGTAATTTACTCCTAAATATATCCCTAAGATTGTATCCAGTATAACACAAGTTGAAAAAGTACAGTAAGTGTTGTTCTGCATGTGGCTGTGTGTTCCACTAGTGGTTGTGTAACTGCTATTGGAACAACTAGAGCAAGCAACACCTATGGTAATGAAGGCATAATGAGTCATGAAAGTGCTTGTGCAATGGCTTGCACAAGCACTTGTGCAAATGGAATCAAAGCAGGGGCGGCTGGTGACTCCTGTGTCAGTGGGGCTTCTCATCCATTGCAGCTTTTATTCTGAGTTTTATAGGAGCTATCCATGGTGCTTTACTCCATCTCCCTAATAGGTTCATCACCATGGAGCATCATGGACAGCTCCTATAAAGCTCAGAATAAAATCTGCAATGGATAAGGAGCCCCATTGACATAGGAGTCAACCAGCCTCCTGCTGAATCAAAGTATTAGATTTGTCACTTGCACAAGGATGAAAATGGGGTTTCCATAAGCAGCAGAAGCTTTGCACTAACAAAATGACACTGTTGGATACAATACCTTTACTTTATGTCCCTTAAAACTCAGCACCAACTAAGTGCTGAACAACAGGAGTATAATCATCTAGTGATTATACAATCCACATACCTCTCCCCATTGCAAACAATGGCTTTTGTTGATGGATCTACAGAAACAGTTTGAACAAGATGTGGGGCAAACCACATGGGGGAAGGGCAGGACTTTTCCCAAGATGGGTGCCATCTAACATTTAATCTGATGGTACATTATGCATGTCACGTTACAACTAGAAAGACAGGCATCTTTTAGTATGCATTTTCTTTCATGTAATTTTTCAGATGAAGAATATGCAAAAATACTAGCACAACTTTCAATTCCCACTGCCATCTTGAAAATTAGAAGAGTAACTTTCACAGATGGATGCACCTTTGGAGAAAATGTGAACTCATATGTGCCTGCATGTGTGTGAAAATTGGAGTGTACACTTGGGGAAAAGTACTGAATTGAAAAATAAACTGAAGAGATCCTTGATATATAAGTGAACAAACACTTACAATGGACACAACTTTTGCAAAGGCTGCTTCTATTTAAAAACACAGTCTCACTGGTAATCAAAGTATTCAAAAGAATCTGATACAGTTGGCATTGAAAGATACTAGGACATTTTGTGTTCTTCAGAATGATAATCAAAGGTGGGCTTGGTAAAAGACAATGCAAAAGCCAAAAATGGGCTTGCCTTTTAGTTCTGAGACTCAAGTTTCAGTTCAGATTTGATTGAGATTTAGCCAGTTCACATCTTCTGGACCAAACACAGACTTTGATGCAATCTGCAGTTGAAGTCCGTACATTTCCAAACTTACAATATGATTAGCAGACCAAAAAAATGTGCATGAAAAAAAATGTATACTTTTAAAAAATGTGCATAAATATGCTTTAATCAACGAGAGAAGAATGTGTGCATTTCAAAGATGTACACATTTGATGTGTACATTTGGAAAAATATGCAAGGAAATATGCACAGATTTTCATGCGAAAAGAGAAAAACAAAGCTCACAATCTGAGAAGGACTCGAGTCAGAACGAGCTTCAAAATGGAATCCAGAAAACGTCCTTGAGCTCGAGTTTTGCTATTCATACATCCCTGGTTTCGTGGTCCATTCTCAGGGCCTTAGGATGCTGAGTTTAAATCATTAAGGTCACGACCTAGTCGTAAATTACTACCTTTGAGTCTTGGGTCTAGATGTTTTGCAGCAGTATTATTTTAAAACATTACTTTCAAAAGAATTCAGTCATCATTCTTAAAGAGAACATGTTATGCAAGAGGGTTTTTTTCTCCTCAGTGTTTCTGCAAAATCCAACCCGACATGAAAAACAACTTTCCCTCCTTGAATGTTTCAATTTTCTACTTCTCTAGCTTTATCATCCCTGAGCCCTTCCTAGATATCAGATATTTTTTAACAGTTAGAAACCCCCATGAGAGCATGACAATATTATACAACTGTGCCCAGCCCCATGAGTCTCAGGCTTCAGGATATAATAAAGAAATAGATTATTTGAATACATAATATTAAATAAATGTTAATTCTTGGTCTTTCAGGAGTAATTAGTAGTTCAAGATAAATCATATGCAAAGGACAGAAAAGTATTTCGTTCAATCTTTAGCTGAATAATTCTTCTATAATCCACAAGAGTATGTGTATTAACCACACTTCTGCAGTCCTTTTATATTGTGGCAGCGTTGCGAGTATAGTTGATAGGGACTAAGAAGATTAAGCTCAAAAAAAATCTGAGAATCTTTGTGTCAGTGAGGTTTAACTGTATGTGGCTATTTGTATATCGTTGTTATGGTGGGCTTACTTTTTTGTGCGGGGGGGGGATAATTAAGTCCCGCAAGCAGGAGAAGAATTAAAGACTGCTGCAAAGATTCTTTTTTCAAATTTTAAACCCACCTGGTAAAAATATGCATAGTGCATTCCACATATCACTGGGTTGTATTCAAGCTTAGTCATGAAATAATGAATAACTTAAGTCTGATTGGTTTCAATGGCTCTACACGAAGCATGACTAAGTCTGGATCCAATACATGCTATAGAGGGACGAAGATCAACGGCTTCGCTAAGTGTAGCACAAAACAGTGCTTTCCTGTGAGACCACAGGACACTGATAACTCACTAGCTGCCGCCGCCCCCCCCCAAAAGGCAGCTGCTTTTGGGGAGGGAGAGAGTGAATTCCTCTTAAGTAGGCAGGGTTGGTTGGCTTGCCATAGTTATAACCCAATGAGGTGTCTGTGTGTCTTTCTGTCTGTCTGTTCCTTCCCTTTCTTTCTGCAATTTCCACTGCCCCCACGAACAGTCCCCTGCCCACTGCCAACTGTTAACTTTATTGGGGACACCACCCCTCCGGGCCACTCAAATCTACACCTGGCCCAATTCCTAGAGCAGTCAGCTGGGTCCTGTTATCAGACAAGAGAGTGAAAATAATAGAGAGGAGGGGAAAGTGGCAGCAGCCCTTTTGCAAAAATAATATGATTGCCCTGTTTCACAGATTCCATTCATCAGGCCTGTGGCTCATGCTGGCTCAGCTTGTCTCTGAGTGTGGAAAGCTAAGCAGGGCCAGGCCTGGTTATTACTTGGATGGGAGGCCCCTCCTCTAGTTTCCTGCATTGAGCAGGGGGTTGGACTCGATGGCCTTGTAGGCCCCTTCCAACCCTATGATCTATGAAATCTATAATGGGATGTCGTACATGAGAATTTTGACAAGCTCAGCATGCGAAACAGATGGCTGGCATACGCTTTAATTTTGATTTTATTTTTTCTTCAGGGTTGGGCTGGATAATGGGAGGAAGAGTAAATTTCAGTGGGGAGAAGAAGCTCCAAAATGCTGCAAAAGCAAGATGAAGCAACATATTACACCAGCCTTCCCCATCCTGGTGCCCTCCAGGTGTACTGGACAAAAATTCTGAGCATCCCACAGACAGCTGCCTGGAGGAGAAAACTGGGAAGTTGTAGTCCAACACACCTGGAAGGGACCAGTATCCAAGGCAGTATACCTATGTACACCAGTTTCTGGGGAACATGAGCGGGAGGGTGCTAGACTGGACGGACCCTTGGTCTGATCCAGCATGGCTCTTCTTACGTTCTTATGACCTAGGTTGGGGAAGGCTGCATTACGCCATAGACTTTACTATTTCAACAATGAACCTGAGAATGAGTTCATGCCACTGCCTCTTTTACAGACTGATGTGTGTATGTTTTAAGTGTGTGTCTCTGTGTGTGTGCATGCGTGCACACGCACACACATGTAAATAAAAGAACAATCTTTTCTGGGCTTTTTAGTGCCTTCTTACTGATCTTCATCTCTAGGATATTTGACAGCTTACGACAATTTAAACTTCACTGTCACAAAGTTTCAAAGATTACTTAGCTTAATCTTCTTAGCTCTCATCAACAGGACTTGCAACACGGCCACGGTAGAATTAGGCTGAACACATACAATGGATTCCTAGGGCCTTCACGTCTTGACAACAGCTTAGCAAGAGAGAGAGAGACCAGCAAAACAGTATGCCTCAAAAAAGCTTTACAAGCAGGTCAAAAGGCTGCAGTGAGCATTATGTACTGTTGGAGATTTTGTCAACAAAAAAAAAGTTTAGGCAAAACCTTAGATCCCAGATGATATAGCAATTCCTAAGCAATAACAATAAGTTATTGCTTATTATTAAGTTTTTGCCCGAGTGCTGGGGCGGGGGTCAAGGTGATTAGTTCATATAAAGCCTATGCTGCACAAGCTACACTGGTTCCCAGTGTGTTTTCAAGCCCAATTTAAAGTGTCAGTTTTGTCCTTTAAAGCCTTAAATGGTTTGGGACCAAATTACTTAAAGGACCACCTTCACCCATATCAGCCTGCCCTCACTTTAAGATCAGCAAGAGAGGCCCATCTCATTTGTCCACCTGTGAGGGCAGTTAGGTAGGCAACTACACAAGAGAGGGCCTTCTCTGCAGTGGCCCGACACCTCTGGAAGAAGTTGCCATCAGGGGTCTGCCAGGCCCCATCATGGTAAACTTTTAAGAAGGTCCTGAAAACTTACTATTTTACTGCAGGCCTTCCCCTGATTATGTTTTATCAGACTGGATTACAGCACCAGTTGTCTGCTATAAGGTTTATTTCATGCTGGTGTTTGCTGCTTTTTAGAACCTTTGCTGCTGCTGCTGTTTTAGCTCTGTTTTTACTACCATATCTGTTTTTATTATGTGCCTTATTGTTGTAGACCGCCTAGGGAGGACTCCTGCCCTGAAAGGCAGTCAAGAAATATTTTAAATAAACAAACAAACATTTACTGTTTCCAAAGCAATTTGATTTGGAAGGGCTGTACAAAAGATAAAACCAGAGTCAGATCCTGCCAACATGCATACAATCTAACTTTAAAAAAATACAAATAAATCACAACTAATAAATTAACTAATGAATAATAAAATAAATCACAACCATATGAAACCAAAAATGACAAACAAAACCATTAGTCAGGCTATTGTTATTACTTTAAATGATAGGCCATATCAAAGTGATCTATAAAACGTATCTTCAAAGAAAACGCTCCTCTATTTAAACATCAACATTCTGGGACCTGAACAGCATCTGTTTATGAACCACAAAAAGATGCACAAATGAGGCATGTGTGGATAAGAAGGGCCACAAATAACCATTTTTAAATGGTGTGGTAAATCAACAACTCCCATACAGATTCATTCTCACAAATCTCACTCTCTGACCAAGCAATTTGCATCTGCACCACTTTTCTTCCCTTTTGTCAGCAGCTGGATGAAGCAAATCTCAGGTTCATACCCATCTAAGGATATTATGTTTTCTGCAGTTTCAAGAGGTTCCAGCAAGAACAGCTCTCTTCTCCACGTCCCTACAGGTTCCACATATGCACAAGGTGTGACCCATGACTCCACATGTAAAGCATTTTTTCGCATTTTTTTGTAAAAAAATATATTGTTGTAATTGTGTTTGTTTTAATGGTGCTTTAATGGTGTTTTATTGTATTTTATCCTGTTGTACATCGCCCAGGGTGGCTGGGTGACCGGCCAGATGGGCGATTTAAAAATATATTAAATAAAAAATTATAATAAAAAATTCTATGGGCAAGGTCTGCCTGAACTTATGGAGCCTTCCATATTTGTAATGGGGAAGGGAAGTACATTGGAAACCCCTACCTATGCACTCCCAACTCATTCACCATGCAGTGTGAACCTATGCATGTTAACTCAGAAAGGCCACTGAGTTCAATGGGATTTACTTCCAAGGAAATACGGGCAGGATTGCCGAGCTGAATAAGAGCTGGTATATTCTGGGTGAGCACAGGAGCTGTGTGCTGAAAGAACAGCCTCGATCTACAATATGGTGGTGGATAATACTGATTTACTTTAGAGGGCTATTGTAAGGGTTATCGCATGTGGAATACTTTGACTCTCAACACCATATATAAGTATGCAGTTTGTTTCAGAGTGCAATGCAAGGTGCTGGTTACCACCTTTAAATCCCTAAATGGCTTGGGACCTCAGTATTTGATAGACTGCTCTTCCAATGTGAACCTGCCCATCATTTCAGATCAACTGCTGCACCCCTCTTTCATTTGCCATTGACTTTGGCAGCATGGTTGGTGGCAATGCACATGAGAACTTTCTCAGTGTAAGCATCCCTACCCCAGGAGCTTAGGCCATCTTCCTCTTATCTGTGTTCCACCAGTAAATGAAGATGGTTCTTTTAAAGCAACCATTTGACTCTTGCTGTTGCCTAATTTTACTGACTGATGGCTAGTTTTGGTTCTTTGTGTTTTTGCTGCCACTTTTAGCTTGTTCGAAATATGTTTTAATGATTGGTTATTGTCTACATGCTTTTTATATTTTGTAAGCCACTCTGTGGGACTCTGTTTTCCGAGGGGGGTAATGGGATATGAATGAATGAATAAATACATATCTTTTTTAAAATTATTATTATTATTATTATTATTATTAGATGGTGGCACAAATCCCATCCCTAAAGGACTTCAAAAGGATTTACAATATTACTACATGGCAGAATCCATGTGGCACTGTGTTGCTTGAATGGATCCAGTATGTGATTTATTTTTTTTATGGCTATTACACGATCAGCATGCATCAAATCTGTTACTGTGGAATCTTCTCATTTATTTATTTATTTATTACATTTCTATCCCTCTTTTCTTCCACCATGGAACTCAAGGCGGCTACATGAGGTTCCCAGGTGGTCTCCCTTCTAAGCACTGACCAGACCCAGACCTGCTTAGCTTCAGCATGGTGGCTGCCTCACATGCCTTCAGACTATACCCTGGGACCTTCTTTCCTTATTCTCTCTTGTAGCTCTTTGGATTTCCATAATAATACTAAATCTGATTTAAGCCAATTCACTTCCTGATCCAGAAACCAATTCAAGTCCAATTATGGTGATTTCATTCCACTGACTGAAGTCAATGGAGCTAAATCAAGCCAAGTCCAAATAACTGAACCTAGCTGGCTCATGCATCAGCCTCCCCAGCTCTCCACACTTCCCTTTCTGTTAAGGGCTAATGCTCTGAAAATGCACATGGCAGACATGCTAGATGATTAAAATGCAGAGTATAGGGTAAAGTACATGTTATTTGACATTTTCCAGCTTTTAGCACTGAGCAGCATTTATTGCCAATTTTCATGCTGTGACTTTTCAAAGTCACCTCTGGGGGGAAAATCAGGTTTAAAAAGAAAAAAAAAAGCCTGCCATTAGCATCAATCTATGCATGGCAACTTGTGCACATGCACACGCACACACACACAGCACAGTGTGTGTGTGTGTGTGTGTGTGAGAGAGAGAGAGAGAGAGAGAGAGAGAGTGAAGAGAGAATGAATAATGGCCCAAACAATAGTTGATGGAAATGGTTGCATGGTTTGCCACCCATTCATGAAATCCTCCTGCTTTCAACTTTGCAATCAAAGACTTTGGAAACATTTTTTTCTTGTACAAATATTCAGCAGAATTACA
Organism: Shinisaurus crocodilurus; assembly: GCA_021292165.1. Lineage (NCBI taxonomy): Eukaryota > Metazoa > Chordata > Lepidosauria > Squamata > Shinisauridae > Shinisaurus > Shinisaurus crocodilurus. Next base: position 25,230,806 of record CM037876.1, on the reverse strand, counting down.
ACAGTATGAACTCTTCAAGACCTAGCTGAAACAAAACTTCATTATGATCATCACACACATTTTCTTCATCCCTAAAAGATTACTGTCCCGGTCAACCTTTCTGTCTTCAGACCAGTATCCCCTTCTTACAATGGTGGTTTCTTGTGTTTTGTTTTGTTTTCTGTTACAACTGCTGTGAATAACAACACTATACTGTTTACATCTAGGGCAAAAGAGGACACATACTTGCATAAAAATGCATATGCTGACATTTAGAAATAATTACTGAAGGCCCACATGTTCCCCATCCCTGAAACAGAAGATGCTGTCAAATAGGAGACTATCCTGCGCCAGCCCTTCAAATAGAGGATTGTCTTCTGTACAGTAGGACTCATGGCCATCCTACTATTAAATTGGATGTGACTACTATAAGGACCCAGAAATTCTGAGACATGTGCCATCTTCACAGATTCAGTGAATGTATGGGGTAGGGTAAGAAAGTAGGAGTGTGTTCATTGTCTATGTTCCAAACATCTATGCATTCAGCTGAAGATGTACATAAAGCATTTATACATGTACATTTATTTATTATTTATTTATTTATTCTATTTTTGAATAGCCCATCTGGCCAGTCATCTGGCCACTCTGAGTGATTGTAATTAAATACAACCCCCCCCCAAAAAACAGAGCGTCAGTTAGCCCTGGGGGGAGGGCAGTCCAACCGGAGCAGGCCCTGATGTTCCCTCTGCCTGCTCCTGCCGCCCTCACTCCTTCCTCTTCCCCACAGGGCCCTTGATGTCAGTTAGCCCTGGGGGCGGGGGGGAGTCCAACAGGAGCAGGCCCTGATGTTTCCTCTGCCTGCTCCTGCCGCCTTCACTCCTTCCTCTTTCCCACAGGGCCCTTGGAAACCCTAAACAATTTTGGGAACCACCGGATTTTGTTTGTGTACAGCTCTACACAGGGCCGGTGCTACCATTAGGCCAACTAGGCAGCTGCCTAGGGCACAGGGCTAAAGGGGGCACCAGAAATAGGGAAGGAGGGCTCAAGTGGGAAGGGGGGGCACGGGTGACCGTCCAGATGGGCGATTAAAAAATATAATAAATAAATAAATAAATAAATAAATAAATATCTGATCTTGCCTAGGGCACCAAACTGCACCAAACTGCCTTGCACCGGCCCTGGCTCTACATGTGTAAGACTCTATGCACACTACATAGCTAAACCCATGGATGTTGAGATGGATTCTTGCCACCATGGACCCACAAATTTCAGTGTACATAAGAATAAGGTATGTACAAAGCACTACATGAATTGACTTGGTATGCATGAATGGGAACCCTCCAAAAAGCAACATCCTCTCAAGATGCAAGTTGTAGTCACTTCTTTATTCTTTCCAGAATATCCTTGAAACAGAATACAATAACATTTATATGGAATGCAGAAGGAGCTTAATTGCTTCTTTTCCTTATGAGTGACACTGAAAACAAAGCTTTTTTCCCACCATAACTGAGGTAAAATTTAGTAGGCACCTCTATTGAGCCCGTGAGACAACCAGTTGGCCATTCTCGTTCTAATGCAATAACATCATGATCAAAATATTAAGTTATGTTTTTAAAACAAAACTTCTATTTGGCCCTAATCTGCTTAAATATTCTTTAAAATATTCATGGAACTAGAGTCTATTGTCTTAATGGTCTCCTTTGTATTAATTAAGATGTCCACAGATGTTTCTTCTAGACTTCAAGTGCTGCAATGATCTTTGCATGGTCAGATTTAAAAATTAAGCCAGAAATAAATTAAGTGAACTAACTGCAAGAGAGGGAAACCTGGGAAAACATTTGTAAGAAAGAACACACATTTTGGAAGAAATGCCTAGACTGGCTTCATGCCTAGAATTGACTGCAGAGAGAAGAAAATCCATTTAATCAAGCATAGAAATGAACAAGCTAGACCACAACAAGGGCGGAGCTGGAGCAGGGCAGATGGCTGTTCAGAAAGCTGCTGGGATGTTTCTCCTAATGTTTAGCTGAAACTTGCTTCCCTGCAATTTCTACCCATTGGTTCTAGTCCTGCCCACTGGAGCAACAGAGAGCAAAACTGCTCCAACTATTAAGCATGACAGCTTTTCACATATTTGAAGCCTGCTATTATGTCTCCCCTTACTTTCCTCTTCTCCAGGCTAAACATACTCACTCTTTCAACTCTTCCTCACAGGGCTTGGTATTTCTTCCATAGCTAAACTAATCTAAGGTAAAGGTGACCTTAGAATCATAGAATCATAGAAAAGTAGAGTTGGAAGGGGCCTACAAGGCCATCGAGTCCAACCCCCTGCTCAATGCAGGAATCTAGGTCAAAGCATCTCTGACAGATGTCTGTCCAGCCGCACCTTGAATGCCTCCAGAGTGGGAGAGCCCACCACCTCCCTAGGTAGTTGGTTCCATTGTCTTATTGCTCTGACAGTCAGGAAATTTTTCCTGATGTTTAGGTGGAATCTAGGTTCCTGTAACTTGAGCCCATTATTCCGTGTCCTGCAAACTGGGATGAACGAGAAGAGATCTTTGCCCTCCTCTGTGTGACATCCCTTCAAATACTGGAAGAGTGCGATCATATCTCCCCTCAGTCTCCTCTTCTGAAGGCTAAACATGCCCAGTTCTTTCAGTCTCTCCTCATAGGGCCTTGTTTCCAGTCCCTTTATCATCCTTGTTGCCCTCCTCTGAACCCTCTCCAGTTTGTCTATGTCCTTCTTAAAGTGAGGTGCCCAGAACTGGACGCAGTACTCAAGATGAGGCCTAACCAGTGCCGAGTAAAGGGGAATTATCACTTCCCGCGATTTGGAAGCTATACTTCTATTAATACAGCCCAAAATTGCATTTGCCTTCTTTGCAGTCACATCGCATTGCTGGCTCATATTCAGTTTGTGATCTACCACAATTCCAAGATCCTTCTCACTTGTAGTATTGTTGAGCCAAGTGTCCCCCATTCTGTAACTCTGCATTTGGTTTCCTCTCCCTAGGTGCAGCACTTGGCATTTATCCCTATTAAATTTCATTCTGTTGTTTTCGGCCCAGCGCTCCAGCCTATCGAGGTCACTTTGAATTTTGTTTCTGTCTTCCAGAGTATTAGCTGTTCCACCCAACTTTGTGTCATCTGCAAATTTGATAAGCATTCCCTGTACCTCCTCATCCAAGTCATTAATAAAATATTGAAGAGCACCGGGCCCAGGACCGAGCCCTGTGGTACCCCGCTCGTTACCTCTCCCCAGTTTGAGAAGGAACCATTGATAAGCACTCTTTGAGTCCTATTCTTTAGCCAATTGTGGATCCACCTGATAGTTGTTCCATCTAGCCCACTCTTAGCTAGCTTACTAATCAGGATATCATGAGGCACTTTGTCGAAAGCTTTGCTGAAGTCCAGGTATATAATGTCCACAGCATTCCCACAGTCCACAAGGGAGGTTACCCGATCAAAAAATGAGATCAGATTAGTCTGACAGGATTTGTTCTTGACAAATCCATGCTGGCTTCTAGTAATCACTGCATTGTTTTCAAGGTGCTTGCAGACTGACTTCTTTATAATCTGCTCAAAAATCTTCCCGGGGATTGATGTCAGACTGACTGGCCTATAGTTCCCAGGTTCCTCCTTCTTGCCCTTTTTGAAGATGGGAACAACATTTGCCCTCCTCCAGTCATCTGGCACTTCACCTGTCCTCCATGATTTCTCAAAGATAATAGATAGTGGTTCTGAGAGTTCTTCTGCCAGTTCCTTTATTACTCTAGGATGCAGCTCATCAGGCCCTGGAGATTTAAACTCGTTCAGAGTAATCAGGTGCTCCTTGACCATTTGCCTATCAATCTCAAGCTGCAATTCTGCCCCTTCAGTCTGCACTTCAGGTTTGCCAGGGGGGTCATAGACCCTCTTTTGGGAGAAGACCGAGCCGAAGTAGGAATTGAACACTTCTGCCTTTTCTTTGTCTTCCGTTATCAATTTGCCATCCTCATTGCGTAGTTGAACCACCAGTTCTTTCTTCTGTCTTTTACTGTGCATGTATCTGAAGAAAGCTTTTTTGTTGCTTTTAGCATTCCTCGCTAACCTTAGCTCATTCTCAGCTTTAGCCTTCCTGACACTATTCCTGCAGTTCTGTGCTACCTGCCTGTACTCTTCCCCTGTAGCCTGTCCTTCCTTCCACTTCCTATACGTGTCCTTTTTTGTTTTCAGGTCATCTTTGAGTTTATTGTGAAGCCACATTGGCTTCTTCCGTTGCCCTCTGCCTTTTTTCCTTGTGGGAATTGTTTGCAATTGTGCCTTTAAAATTTCCTTTTTTAAAAACTCCCACCCCTCCTGGGCTCCCTTTCTCGTGAGAGTCACTTGCCATGGGATCTTACTAATCATTGTTCTGAGTTTGTTAAAATTGGCTTTCCTAAAATCCAGGGTACTTGTTTGGCTACACTCAGCTTTTGCTTCCGTTAGAATCAAGAACTCAAGTATAACATGGTCACTTTCCCCCAGAGTTCCCAAAACTGCCACTTTATCCACTAACTCGTCTCTGTTGGTTAGAATCAGGTCAAGGATAGCCGATCCTCTAGTTCCTTCCTACACTTTCTGTAGGAGGAAGTTAGAGGTATATTTGTCTGTGTAAACAGGCCCCATGCTCTTTAATCCTTTTTTTTAACCCTACTTTGTCCCATTGTCCCTTTCCATTAGCAGAAGTATTAGGAAAGTAGCAGTAATCCAGTTGGTTAATTGACCAATGTGGATATTGTAGTCGCACTGGTTATCCCAAATCCACTTTCTGTCCAATTCTATCCAATTTACTTTTTGTTTTGGCAGGGGGAGAGAATATATTAACAGCTTGATATCAGGACACTTCCGCAATCTAGCAGGGGGAGAGAGAAAAATGAAAATGCCTGCAACACATGGTAAGCAAAGAACAGATCAGCATTTAGATGTGTATCTGAATATGAATCCTGTTAAAGGAATGGGGGAATGGGTAGAATTTCCATACAGATGTAAGTTCCAGTTTATGCCCAGAAGAATTTCGAAGACACCCTGTGGAGTTTCAATTAATATCCAAGACCATAGGGTGGAAAACATGACGCAAAAAATAAAGGGACGATTCTCTACAAATAACAAACTAGAAGAGTTGTGTCTAATTGTTGAAGATTCCTCACATCCATAATATGAGTAATTTGATTAATCAGTGAGGAAGAAAACTGCAACTATAAAAACCATCCTATTTCATTATCACATAAAATAGTAAAAAGCTAATGTTATTGTTAAAAGAGCTTTTATGTTATGTCTCCATTTTATGGCCAGTTAAGGAGAAGCCTTAATGGATTTGGAGACATCATTTATAAAATACATACCGTATAAATTGTCCATTTCTAACCCCCCCCCCCCTCTAAAGGAACAACTTCACAGGTTATATTAGTTTTGATAATTTTAGGGAAACATTACTTAACTAAACATGGAAACATGCAACCCCAGCAACACACATCTGAATGTGCACACTCTATCTGATACTTCTTTAAAGAAATTAAGTGACACAACAGCGGATCCTGACATGGTGTTAATTAAACAGAACAGGACGTTTTGCTGCCTGTATTGCAACATGCCTATTTTTCCTCCATTAAAACCTACTCTAGGCCTATAATTATTAATTACAGGGGTTTCCCCACCCAGCTGTACTGTGGAGGGAGCTATGTTTACAAGAAGGACATCTGTAGAAAACAAAGGGAATAAATATTGCATGTTGTGTCCCAGACTGGCACAAAGACAATGCGGAATTAAGAGGTGGACTTTGAATTTGCGGGAGCTTGTGAAAACGAGGGAGGCTCTAACATAGCAACTAGGGCAGCTTGAGGATAAGGCAGTCTCAGTAAGGCTTTCTTGTACAGAAACTAGGGCTGTGTGCCACTCCAAAAGATAGACCCGAACCAAATTCTGAGAAACTGAAATAGAGGTAATCGCCACATTCCTTTCAACCTGTAGTGCACCTGCAGCTTTGAACCCACAGAGCTACCTCTACCGAGTCAGATCACTAGTCCATCTGGGTCTGGTTTATTCTGAGTGGCCGCAGCTCTAATAGGTCTCAGGCAGAGAGATCTCTCAGCCTTGCTGCCTAATATTCTTTAACTGGAGACTGAAAATGGGGCCTTATACACGCAAAGCATGTGCTCTACCAGTGAGCCATGGCCTATCTTCAAACTTTCACCCACATCCAAACATTAAAAAAAAATATCGATCATCATGAACATTTGGTGCAGCACCACATAGAGCACCCTGCAAGAAAGGCTGGTTGTAATGTCAAAATATTAAACTCCCTGCCAGAACAATAATCACCACCACCGCCACCTATGCAGGGCTGTTGCTGTTGCTGAGTGCAGTCCAACTTAGGCTAGGTGAGATCTTTCACCCCCCTCCTCACCCATCCCAAGCGTCAGAGAACACATTTTCGAGCAAGCAGCTGACAAACTGATGAATGAATGACTAAGGATTCAGAAGGTTTAAAGAGCGGAGAAAGCAAAGTGACTGACAGGAATGGGAATGTTCCTGTCTGAAGTGTCAAATATTTTGACACTACAGACAGCGTGTCTTTCAGGGCATTCTATATAGTACTGAAGCAAATTCTTGTGAAGTTTGTTCTTTGATGCGAAAACTATCATACCGAAGGGTGCAGAAAAGGTCCGTTAGAAACAACTGCCTCCCACTCTTTCACGACTTCTTTCACACCTGTTTGCTGCCACTGTTACTGTGATCTGCTGCTGCTCCGCACCACTTTTGTTCACTTGAAATATCATTGCCCACCATTTCCCCCAACTTCCTTGCTGAATATCCCAGCTGTTGAACAGCAAAGAATGTTACATGCACTTGTAGTGTCCAAAGAAACCAAATTCATTATTTTACCAATTCCAAAAGTATCGCTTACATATTTACTCTTGCCTCACATCTTTTATTTTATTTATATTTTGGTCAAGATAAAGCACAGAAGCCAGCAGCAAATCAAGATTGTGGGTCCGAGTCCAGAAGAGGAATATGACCCCATGAACATAGGCAATATCCCTGCTCCCAGAACAGATGTACTGTATTATCAATGAACTACTTCTGTCTTGTCTGGATTAAGTATATGAGCGAATGCCAATGAATGCAACTGAATCCCATTCATTTACATGGAGAGAGAAAATGGAAGGTGTTGTGCTTTGGGCTACCACTGGGATATTGGCTAAACCTTCCTCCACCATATTACAGGGCAGCCTAGCCTCCTTTGATAAGAACACCATGTGTGTTTGTGTACATGCCAATGCCAGTTCCAGGTTTTAGAGGACCCTTGGGCAAGCCACCATCAATAGGACTCTTCCCTCAATAAGTCTACCTTCTCCCTACCACTGTCACCAGCTCCTATTGCTCCTCATCTCTTTCTCATCATTGCTGCCACTTGCTTGCTTGAGAGGCAGAAAGCCATTGTGCAAGTAGGCAGTGGCATCTGCTGCTCCTCCATTCTCACCACCACCATTGTCAGGGCCAGAGCGAGAGACAGGTGAACAAGCAGGTTGCAATGGTGAAGAGGGACAAGTCGAGAGGGCTCTTGGCAGTGCACCCCTGCTGAGGGATGGGCTCTCGGAAAGTGCCCAGAGACCATGCCTACCCTTGACACTGGCCCTGGTGTGCACGCACAATGCTTACCTGTGCGCTCAGCACACAGCCACACACTGGCCCCTGTTGCTTGCAATACACAGTCCCTCTCTTTTCCTTGCTTGCCATTATTCACTGTATTAGTTCCCTCTGTCCACCCCACTTCAACTGTATTGCCCTCCTGTTATTTAGATGGTACTGTCATTGGATAGGGACAATGTTACCTCTTTCTTTTTCTTTTTTGCAGGATACCTAAAATTCAAGTACGCTAGACAACAATGGCAGAGAGGGAACCATCTAATTGTGGGATGCACAAAGCTACTGTAAATGGATTTGAAGCAGCAACATGGCATAGCTTTTTTGTGAGGAATGTTAGTGATGGAAATGACACACACACACACACACACACAATTTGTTTTCAAGGGTTTATTTCATGCAGGTGCTGCCAAATGTACACATGCTTATTAATTAATGGAATCAAAGCTTAATTTTCAACAAAGTTGTTAGGGGACAAAAAAAAAGCAATAAACTAATTAAGTGTGTAAATTAACATAATTGCTTTGTTCTCATATTACACAATTGCCCAGGGCCAGAGTATTATCATGTTATTCTACACTACCAAAAAACAAAACAAAAACCAACCATCACAATCAATTCAAGTTGGAGTGTGGTATGGTGGCGGAGCGGCAGCCACAGCTGTGTTCAAGCGTTGTTGTTGTGTGTTTTTTCAAGTAAGAATGGGTTATTTTCTGGCTCTTCTAGATTGTAGAAGTGCATCATCCATGACGATGGGGCATGCTGGGAGTTGTAGCCCAACATATCTGGAGGGCACCAGGTTGGGGAAGACTGTTTTAACTCATCATGTAATATTGACGCTCGGCAATAAAATTAGGGCTGGACTGAACGTCCAGCCCAGCTGAATTTTTCCACATCTTGAGGGGTCACTGGGGTGGTGAAAATGCTCCCAGAGATCAGGAGGGGAGGCAGACATCCAGGGTGTGTGTGTTTGGGTGTGTGTGAGGGGGGGTGTATTTCTTCTTCTTGTTGTTCCTCTCCTACCGGAGGGTTGGACATCATCATGGCTAAACAGTCTTTAGATATGGCAGCTCTAAACAATGATATTGTATTCCCCCAAACCATTATTTAAGCTTTTTCAGTCAAGACATTCCTCTTCTCAGGGATGTTGACGAGTCTTTGGTCTCGAGTCACGAGTCGTCACGAGTCTTTGGACCTGAGTCTCGAGTCCGAGTCCTTGGTCCAAAATGGTGACTCACGAGTCACAAGTCACTCCCAAAGCTGACTCCACGAGTCCCTATTAAAATCAATGGGGGGTTTTCCCAACAAAATAAGGCTACTTCAGATGTGTGGTTTAAATAAATTCTAGGCACAAGTGTGCCTTTTTATTTCAAAGCTCTGCAACTCATTTTGGCAAGAACAGACCAGGCAGGCAGAGGAGGCTGGGAACCCCAGACACGCAGGCAGAGGCAGCCAAACCCAAAATGTCTGAAAGGTTGCATTTTAGAAAAATGATTTTAAAAAATAAACTTGCTGTACTTCCTAAAACTTATCCATGTTGCATTTGAGAAACATGATTTTTTCTAAATGTTTGGCCCCCATTCTGGAACTGTGAGATCTCATCACAATTCCACCCTCACTGAACACCCGCTCCACTGGTGATGAACTTGCTGGAGCCAGAAACACACTCAGAGCAGCCACACAGAGTAATCTCAGGTCCTTCTTCTGCCTCTCCCAAGTATGCAACACATCAATCAAAATAAATCTTGACACACTGTTGGGGCTGCACTCCTGGTAGCTGTCCATACTGGCCGAGCAGCGGCACACCTCGCTTCCATGCGCTCTTCGCCGGCAATCACGCTCCTCTCCACTCCTTCTGGCACAGCCCAGGGATGTTGAAGAGTCCTTGGTCTCAAGTCCCGAGTCGAGTCTCGAGTCCCATTAAAAATATTGGGACTCGAGTCCGAGTCGAGTCAGAGGGGGGACTCACGAGTCAAGTCCTCGAGTCCGAGTCCCCATCCCTGCCTCTTCTTCCTACACTTCTTTTCCCATTTATTTTCCCTTGTATAATCAACTGCAACGGGGGGGGGTATTTAGTACATTTAAATATAGGGCGGCCTAAGCAGTGGTACAGCTAGGTCATTTTAGACACTGGACTTAATGGTCTTATGGGGGTGGAGGGATGCTTAGATGGCGATGTGTACTACTTTCGTTTTTAAGTACACAACTAACATTTCTCTTCTCCCCTCCAGCCTCCACTCCAGGGGTCCTCAAACTTTTTAAACAGGGGGCCAGTTCATTGTCCCTCAGACTGTTGGGGGGCCAGACTATAGTTTGAAAAAAATATGAACAAATGGATCAAGTAAAAAAAAAGGACCCGGGTCCTTTTTTTTTACTTGATAAAATGGAGTTATTATAAATTAATAATAAATTAATTTGCTGTCTAAAATTGAAATACATTAAATTTTAAAAAGGTATAGAAAGGCTTGATTTGCACACTGCACATATCTTATTTGTAGTGCAAAAAAAACAGGAAAAAACAATACAATATTTTTAGTATGAGTGATGAGCAGTATTTACCAGCCACAGAGCTGGTGGTCCACATCCTGCAACTTTGTTCCACATAAATGTGCATAAGATTGCAGCCTTACACCCTCATCTTATGCATGTCTACTTGGAAGTAAGTTTCACTGAATTCAAGGAGACTTTCTCCCCAGGTAAGTTTACAAAGGATCACAGCCTTAAAAGTACAAACCAATTCCCTGGGGTAGGCCAGGAAGACCTGGAACCCAGAGAACATAGTGAGAGCCAGTGTGGCGTAGTGGTGAGAGTGTTGGACTGGGACTTGGGAGATCCGGGTTCTAGTCCCTACTCAGCCATGAAGCTCACTGGCTGACTTTGGGCCAGTCACTGACTCTCAGTTTTAACCTACCTCACAGGGTTATTGTGAGGATAAAATGGAGAGGAGGAAGATTATGTAAGCCACCTAGTGTTCCTTGCTGGAAAAAAGGCAGGATATAAATATGACAAACAAATTAATAAATGGTGCGTACAACTGAAATGATTGTCATTTCAGTCACCTCAATGGCACCAGATTGTTTTCTAGATGTTTTGTAGCCTGATCCTAAGGATTTTTACTCTGAAGTAAGCCTTACTGATTTAAATGGGAATTATTGTAAGTGGCTTGTGTTTCAGCCAGGCCCAGCAATCCTAAACATGTTTGCTTGGAAGTATAGCCCAATTAAGTTCAATGAGGCTTGCTCCAAGTAAGTTTGCATAGAATTATAGCCCTGTAGCCAGACTTTTATGCAGGTGTACTCAGAAGTACGCTTACTCAGAAGCTCAATGGGGGCAATGCATATGAATGGAACCATAACCTCATGGCCTTCTACAGGTTTAATATATTCTTGCATTTATTGAAAGCAATTTTAATAATAAGACATCACTCTGGATTACAAACAAATCTTTTACAAACAAATGAAAAGAACACTGTATTTTTTGTACATACTGTGTCTCTGGGGGAAGGGGAGGAGGGACAGCTGAGCATGCGGGCAGCAGCGCTGCAGCCAGCGTCTCTCCGATGGCGGAGGCGTGGCTGATCCGGCGGCGGAGCGCTTGCTGCCAGGAGCCCGGGCAGCAGCGCCACAGGAAGCTTCTCCCTTCTCTAATGGAGGCGTGGCAGGGCCGGCGGCAGCAGAGCGCGAGCCGCCCGGAGCCGGGGCAGCAGCGCTGCAGCCAGCGTCCCTCTGATGGAGGCGTGGCAGGGCCGGCGGCGGCAGAGTGCGAGCCGCCCGAAGCCCTGCAGGGCGTGCATCAGCGCCTCAGCCAGCATCCTTCCAATGGCGGAGGCGTGGCAGCGGCGGGGCGTGAGCCGGCCAGAGCCCGGAAGGGAGTGCATCAGTGCCTCAGCCAGTGTCTTTCAATGGCAGAGGCACAGCTGATCTGGCAGCAGTGGGGAGCGAACCTCCCGGAGCCCTGCAGGGCGGGCATCAGCGCCTCAGCCAGCGTCTCTCCGATAGCGGAGGCGGGGCACGAGCTGCCCGGAGCCCAGAAGGGCAGGCATCAGCGTCTCAGCCAGCGTCCTTCCAATGGCAGAGGCGCAGCTGATCTGGCAGTAGCGGGGAGCGAGCCACCCAGAGCCCTGCAGGGCGGGCATCAGCGCCTCAGCCAGCTTCTCTCCGATAGCAGAGGCGTGGCAGAGCCACCCGGAGCCCAGGCAGCAGCACCGCAGCCAGCGTCCTTCCAATGGACTCTGGAGGATCCTCTCCTCTTCCAAAAACTTCGTAAACACTTTGTAAAAACTTTGCTTACCGTACCTCTCTAGACTGGCTGCTGATGATGCCGCTGCCACCACCACAACAACTTGGGCCCCTCCTCCTCCTTGAGTTGCTCACGTGGCCTCCTGCTGATCTCATTCCCCCTTCCCATTCTTCTCCCTCTTCAGAGCGTCAGGCTGAGACGCTACGAAGCAGCAGCAACTTTTGCCCGAGGCAATTCTTTTCCTTTCTTTTCTCCTCTCCTCTAGAGTAGGCTAAATTGGCCGCCGGGCCGGATGAAAGGACCCGCCGGGCCGGGTCCGTCCCGCGGGCCATAGTTTGAAGACCCCTGCTCCACTCCATGCTTTAAAACTGCTTCTACATTCCTAATACCTTAGAACAGTGTTCTCCAACCTTGGGTCCCCAGATGCTTTTGGCCTACAACTCCCATCATGCCCCAGCATGCTGGGAGTTGTAGGCCAAAAGCATCTGGGGACCCAAGGTTGCAGAACACTGCCTTAGAACAACAAAACTGTTTGCCAGCCCTATGGAACTCCCTCCTAAGGGAAGCTAGGTTCGCTCCCTCTTTGATGTCTTTCAGCCTGCAGGCAAGGACTGCTTTATTTAAGCAGGCCTTTAACCTGTAAGTGGGTCTGGTGGCTTGGGTGCTGTTTTTAATTTTTCTCTCCCTGTAATTGTTATGGTTTTATTGTGTTTAAATGTACTGTTTTAATCAATTTTAACTGGTTCTGTAAGCCTCCTTGAGCACTATTTTTTGGTAGAAAGGCAGGGCACAAAATAAATAGATAAATATCCTGATTTAATCATCATCATCATCATCATCATCATCATCATCATCCGAGCATGTGCAGTTCTGCATTTTAAAGTCATTTAAATCATAGCACCAACATGAAGACATGAATAAACTGGAGTTTGCTTCTGCTGCTGTGATATCCTCTCATCACCCTCTGGGTGGCCCATTGGGGGCTGGGCTGGGGCTGGGCTGCAGCGCCCTGAATTTTGGCCTTGCTGCAATACTGGGCCCAAGGCTTTTAATATTTTCCCACCTTCTTTAAAGTCCAAAAAGCCAAGCTGGACATGGCGGCAGCCATGGCTTTGTTTTTTTCCTGCACCGCGTTCCTGGGAACAACCCTACGCCATCATGTAGTGTTGTTCCTATAAAGCATTTGTGGGACCATTTTCAAAGTGTGTGGCAGGTGGTCTGTGGCTGTGCACTCAGCCAAATCTTGGCTTGGCTTTTTAAAAGTTTAATAAATAAAAAGAAGCCCCCAAAGCCTTTGGGCCAACCTCGTATTAAAGCAAGTGTTCTAGGTTCCCCTCACAAGACAAATTTGCGCTCCCCTCCTACAAATGTCCTCGGATTTAGAGGGGGGGGGACCTTTGACCGGCCCTAGTTCCCTTCCTAAATGAGAACAAAAATGTCTTCTACACTTTTTGCATACTCCTTGCTTATGACATTGGAGACACTTTACAGACATTGTGTAAGGCAGGCGTAAGCAACCTGGTGCCTCCTCAGGTTATGGACTACATCTCCCATCAGCCCTGGCCAACATGGCCAATGGTCAGAGATTATGCAAGTCATAGTCCAACACTGCTGGAGGGCACCAGGTTGCCTGTCCCTGGTGTAAGATATTGGTGAGCTCAAACCAGGAAGCCTGGCACTGGGACGCAGGCACCTTATTCTCTGCACCACCAAGTCAGCTTTTGGGTGGAGGCTGGTGACTCCTACTTCGGTGGGGCTTCTAATCCATTGCAGCTTTTATCTGGAGCTTTCTAGGAGCTATCCATGGTGCTCCATGGTGGTGAACCTATTTGGATATGAGTTCAGCACCATGGATAGCTCCTAGAAAGCTCCAGATAAGACCTACAATGGATTAGGAGCCCCACCAAAATAGGAATCACCAGCCTCACCTGGGTGGAGGAAATGGCTGGTCTGACCCTTCATGCTCCACAGTGCCACCTTGATAATGGTGGGAAGATATACTGCAGCTTATCTGCCCAGCCCAATCAGGTGATCTGAGGAGCCAATAGGGGTCCTGCTGTACTGATAGAAGTAGAACAACTGTCTCAGGCTTGGCCTCTAAGTGTGTGCAACTTGTTGCCTGCGGTACTGCTCTACAGCCTACTGTTACCTTGCCTCTGTGGCCTTTCAGAAACTGCCTGCCTGCCTTGACCCTCATTACCTGCTTCTGGCCCCAGTGCCAGCTTCAGGCTTGGAGAGCCCTTGGGAAAGACACCCTCAATGGGCCCAACTTCACTCTCCCACACTGAGTCTACTTGCGCACCAGCATTGGGGGCTGGGCTGGGGCTGGGCTGCAGCGCCCTGAATTTTGGCCTGGCTGCACTACTGGGCCCAAGGCTTTTAATTCTTTCCCACCTTTAGCATTGTCATCAGCTGCTGCTCCTCTTCCCTATTATTGCCACCACCACCTGTTTGCTTGCCAGGGCAGAGAGGTAATGAGCAAGCAGTCAGTGGCATCTACTGCTCCTCCTTAGCATCACCACTACTGTCTGGGCCAGAGTGAGAGGCAGGTAAACAAACAGATTGCAGATTGTTAGTCAGTGGGCTCCCTGCTGGGGTGTGGGCCTTCAGCGTGTACCTGCCTATGCCAACCCTTGGTGCTGGCCCTATGGATACATGGTTGCTGCCTTTGGACTTGACCCCTGGACTGTGCTGCTTGCCTCTGACCCCACTGGACCCTGGCATGTTGCTAATGCAGAAGAGAATGCAAAGGAGAGGCATCCATACTGTAAATGAACATTCTGGCCAATGTAGGTTTTATATTTGCATTACAGATCCAATTGAAGCAAGAGTCACTCTTATGTGCAAGAAGAGTCTAGATATTGCCCTTGACACTGCAATGATAATATATAATGCATAATAACAAGCCTATGTTTTGAAATATACATCGAGTTGTTTTAAGGGATTCCAGTAAAATCTCCATACAGAATATGGCAGAAACAATTTCCTTGGTACAAATATCTGGTTTCATCTTTACACCACTATGAATGTTATCTCTTGCTCTCTTTTCTGCTCACTGAAGAATGCTCGACATTTCAAACCAGATAACAGAAGCTGCCTGGAAGCAAAAGGGGAAGGTTTCTCTTCATACTTGGTGCCATAAACACTGATTACTATCTGTATTCAATTGTCTTTGAAACAAAAGCCAAGGATGCAAAAGACTCCCTCAACAGAAAGAGGGGAAATATGATAAAAATCCTATTCTGCTATCACTTCCCCAAGAGAGATTCACCCTCCAACAAATGACAAATACCATGAAAGACACTTACCACTAAGGGAGAAAGTTCAAATCTTAAGACAGGTCTGACGAATATATTAAATACACTGTTTTGCACCTGCTTTGTGGAGAGATAATGGAATTGATATTGCAAATAGCAAATTAATTCAACCTTTCTTATTATCTTGATGTTACACCATCTAGAAGGAAAGCATGGATGTTTTATAATTTTATTTGAAGTCCTCAGATGTGAACCCCCAAACCCTAAAATACATTGCTGAAGGCACTGACCGATTTTAAATAATCTGATTAGGATAGTAAAAGCATCACCTTGATCGATTTGTTGAGAAATGAGCAATACTTGATATAAGAGCTACTGGTCTCATGCCTTCCCTATGAGGGCAGGGTTACTAATGGGATACAAAGATATTCACAAGTTACATTAGTTTAATAATGCATGTTGTTCTCATGATACCATGGTTTTGAGTCCAGTTCTTGGACATAGTCCTAATTTCTGGTGTGGCAATGACTTCTGAGTTCTGAGTTACTTAGGAGGTTGGCTTACTTTATTTATAGGAGTGAAATCTATAAACTTAAGATCCATGTTTAAACCTCTTAGACCTCTAAAAGTCAGATTTTTCAATGTGAGATTTCAGATTATGAACAGGTAAATGGAGATAAATTAATTAGGGATCAAAATACACAGTATGGCAACATACATCACTTTTGACCAACCCATTGCTATCGGAGAATATGCCCAAGTTTTAAAAACATTTCTGGGGAGGTGGGCTCTTCTCCAGGAAAAAAGAGCACCAGCAGTTCTATGAAACTTAAACAATTTGATCAACAATCCAAAATAACCAAGCTATTTTATCTCTTGTTACAGCTAAAGTCCATGGACAGAAAAACCCCTGCAGTTAAAGTAACTGAATTCCAATGAACTCAATTATGCTAAACCAGCTGAAGTGGTTATTGAATTCCTGCATCTCAGGTCCCATATGCCCAGACAACAAATAGTTCGTCATATTGTACTACTACAGTCCTATCTCTCTGGTTACGCTGCCTCCCTAAACATGTATATCCTAGAGTATTCACTTACTGCAGCATTGTATCATACCATCTGAGATATGAACATCATTCAGATCCATCTTTGATCATAGAAATATTTCTCAATATTTCTGAACTTCAGAAGTGTTAATAGTGTTAAATCTTATGCAAAAATATTTCGCTTTATTAAAAATTAGCTGTAATTAAAAAAAACTCAGTCTTAGAGTGAACCTAACAGACCCTGTCTTGTCATAAATCAGTAAGCTCAGTGCCTTTCACCACCAGCCACTGCAAGGAGGGAGGAAAAAACACATACACAAAAGGATAAGCAAGGTATGCATGTCTCATACTTAAGAGAGATTTCTTTCTGAAATGCTGCAAAGTGTTATGTATAGGTGAGCATCATTCCTGGGACAACAAGATGCAGCAAATATTCCTTTTATGTGTCAGGAATACTTTCCAGGAAGGTCAATCAACTCCTTTTGTCTGAGGACAAGTACCACCCTTTCCATTTCCAACATTTAAAAAAAAAAGTTTTGCAAGGGTTGCCCTACCAAGTGGGACATCTTTGCTTTTGTGTAAAAGGGTATAAAATGCAAAGGTTTTCAGTAGCAAGGTGTGCTAGCTTTGATTGGTGCCAAGTTGTGGTTGTGTTGAGCATATTCCAACTGTTTCCATCACAGGCTAAGCTTGGATGCTTGGGTGTTTTGGGATCCACAACCCAAATCCACAGGCCAATCTTTCTCAGGGAAGGCAAACAACACTTTGGGAGACCAGGGCTCTTGTAGTAAAACTGGGATCCTGAGGTTTTACCATTCCTTCAGCTCAGGTTTTTCCCCCAAGCTAGTAGTGGCTTGGCCAGGTAAATTTGTGCTCCCACACCAGGGTACACAAGGCTCTTTATAAAAGAGGTGCAGCTTTCCAGTGATGCTTCAGCCAGAGTTGCAATGCTCCCCAGTATCCAGTCTGCAGGAAGGGGCTTCAGGGAAAGGTATACAGCTCTCCGAGGTCCTATTACAAATTTATCCCCCACCCCCTCTATCCCTGCTTTCTGAGTAAGCATGTGTAGATGTGTGTGTGTGTGTGTGTGTGTGTGTGTAATTTGGCTCTAATCTTCATGGGTTTAAAGGTCTTCATTGAAAGGGGCCACCATAGGCGCTTATAAATTGAAGTTTCAATAAAGCAGGCTGCGCTTAAGGAGGAAACTCTGCTTTGTCCTAATCAGTATAGAGCTGACTCCTTTTAACCATATCCTCCAACAGTAACCACCAGAATATAACCCCCTCCCAAATGGCTTTGTTTCCCTCCAATCCACTCTCCCTACTCTAAAGCTCACCCGCCCTGCCCTCATATCCCCTCTCTTTTCCTACTCCCATGGAAGTTAGGGTCTTCGCATTACGCAATCTCCTCCTCCTTGTGCTATTACCCCAAGTCAACACTCCACTCCCCCTTGCAGAACAGACTGTTCATGTATGTCCACAGCTCATTTTGGGTTTCAGGATCTGGCTTTGCCTAGAACGTAGCTAATTTCCCCATTCAGAGTACAGTTCTCAAGGAAGGCATACAGGTTCATTGTCATTATTATGCTTGTGTTTAAAGCGATGCTGCTCTCCCAATTTCATTTCCCAAACACCAATCTGTGCATTTCACATTCTTGCTTGTAATCAATAAATCTGCCAAGTGGCATTACCCTCGGATCTTGTGTGTGTGTGTTCTTAGGCGGGGAGGTCTCCTGTTAGCCATAGACGCTCTATGACCAATGTATAAAGGTCCCTATAAAGTCCCTATTGGGCTTAACAAATGTGAGTCCATGAGAACGTGAACAAGGGTATACACATGTCTGCACAAACAGGAGTACATTTGGTAACATAGCACACTGTGATTTTTACTGAATGAATGAAAGAACAAACATTTTAGTTTCAGTTATTCCCTCAATGTAAATAGAGGAGAGTCCTTTTTCAGAGATGAAGATCACTTCATAAGTCTCTAGGCACAGAAGATTTATATAAGCCCCACTGATCCTACTGGGAGTAGCAGAAGGATAAGTTGTCATACTGTCAGCCCCTTAAGTGCACAGACCACCGAAATCCCATCGATTTACATCTGACAGTCTATGAATTGTATGTACAATGATAGAAGACGCCAGCAGATGAAAGCAGTTACTGCAATTCACACTCCATGCAACTCTAAAACAAACTTTGTCCTTCCCCCACTTTGGAGAGATTCCTCTAGAGCTCTTCACTGTCTCTTCTTGTTGTAACTACCCTAAATAATTTGGTGTCACCAAATGTGATCACCTCACTGTTTACTGCTAACTCAGGATCGAGTTTCTTTCTTCCTGTTGTCTTTTTCTTCTACATCACAACAACCAAATAAAGTTGCTCAGGGGCAAACTAAATGCTCTGTCTAGCACACATACTTAGAGATGTAAGTGTGTGTGCCCCCAAATTGGATCAGGACCATGGTGTTCCAGGAAGGGGGGGAGTGTTAAACCATTACCCCTACTTATTTTTAATGAAATTCCACCCCAGGGCCATGATGGGGGGTGGTGGTGTAAAAAAAAGGGGGGGAGGCTCAATTGGAGTCAATGGAGAATCCTCCCCTCTTTTTACCCCCCCCCCGGGTTGTGTGTGTGTGTGTGTGCAATTTCACCGCCCCCCCAAAAAAAATGCATGGAGGGCACCATGGTCCCAATCCAAATCAGGACCACATGTGCTTACACAGAGGTAAAGAAAACCAGCACGTATGGCTCTACCATGTGTGCTAGACAGAACATTTCGTTTAGCAATTACATTGGGGAATTGTGTAACCATTCCAAGTTCACCCAATTAATTTCATGACTGACTGACTGACTTACATCTCTAAGTATGTGAACATGTGAAGCTAGGTCTCTGTAGCCCAAATTAGGGATCTATGAGAATTCCATTTGGGGGGTTAAAAGTAAAACTCGACGGATTTTTCTGGTTCGGCCTTGTGGATTTTGTTCTGTTCCCCCCCCCCCCCAGCCATTTAGCTGCAGCGCTTCGAACAGGGAGGGAAGGAGGCTGAAGGAAGCGCCACCAGGATACCTCTTATCCTGGCGACCCCAGTCTCCTCCTCTCCCCGCCCCCTCTCCCCGCCCCCTCTACCCCTCTCCGAGGTCGATTCTCTAACCTTGGAGAAGCAGCCAGTGCAGTTCTTCCTGTGCTGGCTGTGTGTGGGGGGAGGGGAATCTGAGCACGGATCCCCAGTTCTGAGGTCAGAGTGCTGTCTCCAACCTCGGATATGGGAATCAGAAGAATCCTATGGCCCCCAAGACACTGTCTAGGGAGCCCTAGGATCACTCTTTAAGCTACCTTGAGCACTTCCATTTCAGGAAAGGAAAGACAATTATAAATCAAATAAATAAACACAAGATTTGAAGTTGCCAGCTCACACTGAAGGTTAGAAGTGACAGAACATTTTTAAAGTAACCAGGGCATGCAACGCAATCTAACCAGGATAAGCAAAGGAAGCCTCCTGCTAAATGCAGCAGGGCACCTCAGGTTACCTTATGTACACCAAATTCCCTGCATGATGTTATAACAGGTGTATTATATCATCATCATCATCATCATCATCATCATCATCATCATCATCCCGTGTTTTCCCCCAATACTGGGACTCCAGGCGGCATTACAACATTAAAACTTGTATATTTTAAACATATAAATAGGAATATACAAAAGTAAAAAATATATAATTAAATCAGCTATAATATTAAAATTATATAAAAATATCTAGGTTAAAAACAGCCCTAACAACATAAACAGTGCAATCCATCGCATTTCCAGAGGTCCAAGCTATTCCCAAGGGACTGCTGGAACAAAAAAGTTTTTGCCTGCTTCCGGAAGCATACCAAGGAGGGCGCCATTCTAGCCTCCCTGGAAAGGGAATTCCAGAGTGTCGGGGCAACCACCGAGCAGGCCCTCTGCCGAGTTCCTGACAGGCGTGCCTGAGAGGGTGGCGGAACCAAGAGAAGGGCCTCCCCTGAAGATCTCAGGGTATCGGCAGGCTCATAAGGGAGAGTACGGTCTTTAGAATTAGAATATCACCTTGAAAGTGAAGCAAGTGACAGAATAATCAAGCCCATTAATTGTCGCATCTGAGTATGAAGTGGAACACCCTCCCACACCCCAAAAAGAAGGGTTGGGGGAAGTACACTTTTTTTGTTGTTGCTTTGCAACTTCTTTCCAAAAAGCACAACAGGAGCACAACAGGAGAGAGGCTCCAGCTGTTTTTGGGACTGTTTTTGGGACTGTGAAAAGGCAAGCAGGCTCCCAGAGAGCGAGCGAACAGAGCGAGCGAACAGGGAGAGCAAACAGGAGTTTGGCAGCGGAGTAGTACAACAACAAGTGCTGCAAGGGAAAGGCGTGGCCTGAGAGCTCATTCTGTTGAGCAGAAGCTCCTGCTGACTGCAACTACCTGGGGCTGATTGCAGCTGATTGATTGCAGGAAGTGGGGCTGATTGCAGGGCGTGGCCTGGGAGCTCATTCTGTTCCTGACTCCCAGCTGAGCAGGAGCACAACAGGAGAGAGGCTCCAGCTGTTTTTGGGACTGTTTTTGGGACTGTGAAAAGGCAAGCAGGCTCCCAGAGAGCGAGCGAACAGAGCGAGCGAACAGGGAGAGCAAACAGGAGTTTGGCAGCGGAGTAGTACAACAACAAGTGCTGCAAGGGAAAGGCGTGGCCTGAGAGCTCATTCTGTTGAGCAGAAGCTCCTGCTGACTGCAACTACCTGGGGCTGATTGCAGCTGATTGATTGCAGGAAGTGGGGCTGATTGCAGGGCGTGGCCTGGGAGCTCATTCTGTTCCTGACTCCCAGCTGAGCAGGAGCACAACAGGAGAGAGGCTCCAGCTGTTTTTGGGACTGTTTTTGGGACTGTGAAAAGGCAAGCAGGCTCCCAGAGAGCGAGCGAACAGAGCGAGCGAACAGGGAGAGCAAACAGGAGTTTGGCAGCGGAGTAGTACAACAACAAGTGCTGCAAGGGAAAGGCGTGGCCTGAGAGCTCATTCTGTTGAGCAGAAGCTCCTGCTGACTGCAACTACCTGGGGCTGATTGCAGCTGATTGATTGCAGGAAGTGGGGCTGATTGCAGGGCGTGGCCTGGGAGCTCATTCTGTTCCTGACTCCCAGCTGAGCAGGAGCACAACAGGAGAGAGGCTCCAGCTGTTTTTGGGACTGTTTTTGGGACTGTGAAAAGGCAAGCAGGCTCCCAGAGAGCGAGCGAACAGAGCGAGCGAACAGGGAGAGCAAACAGGAGTTTGGCAGCGGAGTAGTACAACAACAAGTGCTGCAAGGGAAAGGCGTGGCCTGAGAGCTCATTCTGTTGAGCAGAAGCTCCTGCTGACTGCAACTACCTGGGGCTGATTGCAGCTGATTGATTGCAGGAAGTGGGGCTGATTGCAGGGCGTGGCCTGGGAGCTCATTCTGTTCCTGACTCCCAGCTGAGCAGGAGCACAACAGGAGAGAGGCTCCAGCTGTTTTTGGGACTGTTTTTGGGACTGTGAAAAGGCAAGCAGGCTCCCAGAGAGCGAGCGAACAGAGCGAGCGAACAGGGAGAGCAAACAGGAGTTTGGCAGCGGAGTAGTACAACAACAAGTGCTGCAAGGGAAAGGCGTGGCCTGAGAGCTCATTCTGTTGAGCAGAAGCTCCTGCTGACTGCAACTACCTGGGGCTGATTGCAGCTGATTGATTGCAGGAAGTGGGGCTGATTGCAGGGCGTGGCCTGGGAGCTCATTCTGTTCCTGACTCCCAGCTGAGCAGGAGCACAACAGGAGAGAGGCTCCAGCTGTTTTTGGGACTGTTTTTGGGACTGTGAAAAGGCAAGCAGGCTCCCAGAGAGCGAGCGAACAGAGCGAGCGAACAGGGAGAGCAAACAGGAGTTTGGCAGCGGAGTAGTACAACAACAAGTGCTGCAAGGGAAAGGCGTGGCCTGAGAGCTCATTCTGTTGAGCAGAAGCTCCTGCTGACTGCAACTACCTGGGGCTGATTGCAGCTGATTGATTGCAGGAAGTGGGGCTGATTGCAGGGCGTGGCCTGGGAGCTCATTCTGTTCCTGACTCCCAGCTGAGCAGGAGCACAACAGGAGAGAGGCTCCAGCTGTTTTTGGGACTGTTTTTGGGACTGTGAAAAGGCAAGCAGGCTCCCAGAGAGCAAGCGAACAGAGCGAGCACACAGGGAGAGCAAACAGGAGTTTGGCAGCGGAGTTCGGTGGGGGAGGTCAAGGGGGAGGTCCCTAAAAAAAATAAATAAAAAAAAAACAAAAAAAACAAACAAAAACAAAACAAAAACAAAAAACAAAAAAACCCATATATATATATATATATATTCTAGGAAGACAGAAACAGAGCACTATGGAAGGAAAGGACTCAGCAGTGGTGGTGACCTGCAAGGGGTGTGCAATGTTTGTTTTCCTGCCAGAGATCAACATGGCCTACACGTGCAACAAGTGCAAGCTGGTCACGCTGTTGGAAGAAAAGGTCAGAGGACTGGAGCAGCAAGTGTCAACCCTCAGGAGCATAAGAGAAAGCGAGGAGTTCTTAGACAGAACGGTGGATCTACAGCACCAAAGCACAGTACAGGAGCCAGAAGGGCAACGGCAGGATGAGGCGGAGTCGGAGACTGCAGAGGCAAGGGAAAATAACGCAGGGGGAACTCCCTGGAAAAGGGTGACTGTTAGGAGCAGAAGAACTACAAGACACTCTGCGCCTGTGGAAGCAGTGGAGCTATGGAACCGCTTCCATGTACTTGAGGACGAGAGCAGAGGACAGCCTGCAGAGGACGGATTACCGGGCACCCAACGTGACAGCGAGCAAGAGGCTGAGGGTCAGTCAAGTGGAGGCAATCAAACCAAGGCCTACAGCAAGAGGAAGAGAAGAGTACTCGTAGTGGGAGACTCCCTCCTGCGGGGGATCGAAGCCAAAGTATGTCGCGAAGACCCATGGACTCGCCAGGTGTGCTGTCTCCCTGGGGCACGGATTAAGGATGTGACAGAGCAGCTGCCGAGGCTCATGCAGCCCACCGACACATACCCCTTTCTTCTCTTCCACGTGGGTACAAATGATACTGCCAAGCGGAGTTACAAAGAAATCACGGCAGACTTTGAAGAGCTGGGAAGGGAACTCAAGAACTTCGGGGCCCAGATAGTTTTCTCATCCATCCTTCCAGTACTTGGAAGAGGCATAGAAAGGGAAAGAAAAATACTCCGAGTGAATGACTGGCTACGAAGGTGGAGCCGACGTGAGGGATTTGGATTCTGGGACCACGGGCTACACTTCCTGGAAGATGGACTGCTGGCAAAGGATGGGTTGCACCTCACAAGGACTGGGAAGAATGTGTTTGGACACAGCATGAGGAACTTAATCAGGAGGGCTTTAAACTGAATCCAACAGGGGAGGGAGACATAAACTCGGGGGTACCAATGGAAGAAGGCCTCCTTGCCACAATGGAGAGAACAGCTCCAGCGGTGCCCATTGATAGTCTACCACAAAATGTAGGGGGAAAGTCGGACTGTAAAGCACATAGTCTTCAATGTCTCTATACTAATGCCCAGAGTATGGGCAACAAACAAGACGAACTTGAACTCTTGATACATGAGGGCAAGTACGACTTGATAGGGATAACTGAAACCTGGTGGGATGACTCCCATGACTGGAATACAGCAATTGAAGGGTATAACTTGTTCAAAAGGAACAGAAGCAACAGAAAGGGAGGTGGAGTTGCACTGTATGTTAAAAATACGTATCTCTGCACAGAGATACAGGAAGAGGAGCTTGGCAGCCCCATTGAGAGCATCTGGGTTAAAATAAAGGGGGCAAAGAATAAAGCGAACATGGCGGTTGGAGTCTACTACCGACCACCCAATCAAGGAGAAGACGAGGATGGAACTTTTGAAAAACAAATTGCCAGTGTTTCAAGGAGGCACGATGTGGTAGTAATGGGAGACTTCAATTTCCCTGATATCTGTTGGGAGACTTATTCAGCCAAACATGGCCCCTCCAAGAAATTCCTGAGCTGTGCTGCTGATAACTTCCTCCTACAGAAAGTGGAGGAAGGAACTAGAGGATCGGCTATCCTTGACCTGATTCTAACCAACAGAGACGAGTTAGTGGATAAAGTGGCAGTTTCGGGAACTCTGGGGGAAAGTGACCATGTTATACTTGAGTTCTTGATTCTAACAGAAGCAAAAGCTGAGTGTAGCCAAACACGTACCCTGGATTTTAGGAAAGCCAATTTTAACAAACTCAGAACAATGATTAGTAAGATCCCATGGCAAATGACTCTCACGAGAAAGGGAGCCCAGGAGGGGTGGGAGTTTTTAAAAAAGGAAATTTTAAAGGCACAATTGCAAACAATTCCCACAAGGAAAAAAGGCAGAGGGCAACAGAAGAAGCCAATGTGGCTTCACAATAAACTCAAAGATGACCTGAAAACAAAAAAGGACACGTATAGGAAGTGGAAGGAAGGACAGGCTACAGGGGAAGAGTACAGGCAGGTAGCACAGAACTGCAGGAATAGTGTCAGGAAGGCTAAAGCTGAGAATGAGCTAAGGTTAGCGAGGAATGCTAAAAGCAACAAAAAAGCTTTCTTCAGATACATGCACAGTAAAAGACAGAAGAAAGAACTGGTGGTTCAACTACGCAATGAGGATGGCAAATTGATAACAGAAGACAAAGAAAAGGCAGAAGTGTTCAATTCCTACTTCGGCTCGGTCTTCTCCCAAAAGAGGGTCTATGACCCCCCTGGCAAACCTGAAATGCAGACTGAAGGGGCAGAATTGCAGCTTGAGATTGATAGGCAAATGGTCAAGGAGCACCTGATTACTCTGAACGAGTTTAAATCTCCAGGGCCTGATGAGCTGCATCCTAGAGTAATAAAGGAACTGGCAGAAGAACTCTCAGAACCACTGTCTATTATCTTTGAGAAATCATGGAGGACAGGTGAAGTGCCAGACGACTGGAGGAGGGCAAATGTTGTTCCCATCTTCAAAAAGGGCAAGAAGGAGGAACCTGGGAACTATAGGCCAGTCAGTCTGACATCAATCCCCGGGAAGATTTTTGAGCAGATTATAAAGAAGTCAGTCTGCAAGCACCTTGAAAACAATGCAGTGATTACTAGAAGCCAGCATGGATTTGTCAAGAACAAATCCTGTCAGACTAATCTGATCTCATTTTTTGATCGGGTAACCTCCCTTGTGGACTGTGGGAATGCTGTGGACATTATATACCTGGACTTCAGCAAAGCTTTCGATAAAGTGCCTCATGATATCCTGATTAGTAAGCTAGCTAAGAGTGGGCTAGATGGAACAACTATCAGGTGGATCCACAATTGGCTACAGAATCGGACTCAAAGAGTGCTTATCAATGGTTCCTTCTCAAACTGGGGAGAGGTAACGAGCGGGGTACCACAGGGCTCGGTCCTGGGCCCGGTGCTCTTCAACATTTTTATTAATGACTTGGATGAGGAGGTACAGGGAATGCTTATCAAATTTGCAGATGACACAAAGTTGGGTGGAACAGCTAATACTCTGGAAGACAGAAACAAAATTCAAAGTGACCTCGATAGGCTGGAGCGCTGGGCCGAAAACAACAGAATGAAATTTAACAGGGATAAATGCCAAGTGCTGCACCTAGGGAGAGGAAACCAAATGCAGAGTTACAGAATGGGGGACACTTGGCTCAACAATACTACAAGTGAGAAGGATCTTGGAATTGTGGTAGATCACAAACTGAATATGAGCCAGCAATGCGATGTGGCTGCAAAGAAGGCAAATGCAATTTTGGGCTGTATTAATAGAAGTATAGCTTCCAAATCGCGGGAAGTGATAATTCCCCTTTACTCGGCACTGGTTAGGCCTCATCTTGAGTACTGTGTCCAGTTCTGGGCACCTCATTTTAACAAGGACATAGACAAACTGGAGAGGGTTCAGAGGAGGGCAACAAGGATGATAAAGGGACTGGAAACAAGGCCCTATGAGGAGAGACTGAAAGAACTGGGCATGTTTAGCCTTCAGAAGAGGAGACTGAGGGGAGATATGATCGCACTCTTCCAGTATTTGAAGGGATGTCACACAGAGGAGGGCAAAGATCTCTTCTCGTTCATCCCAGTGTGCAGGACACGGAATAATGGGCTGAAGTTACAGGAACCTAGATTCCACCTAAACATCAGGAAAAATTTCCTGACTGTCAGAGCAATAAGACAATGGAATCAACTACCTAGGGAGGTGGTGGGCTCTCCCAGTCTGGAGGCATTCAAGGTGCGGCTGGACAGACATCTGTCAGAGATGCTTTGACCTGGATTCCTGCATTGAGCAGGGGGTTGGACTCGATGGCCTTGTAGGCCCCTTCCAACTCTACTTTTCTATGATTCTATGATTCTATGAAAACACGAGACACCTGTTATTTCCACACTTTGAAAATCCTACCAACTGCCAAAGCCCCAGAGCCACTCTGTATTGCCAATTTACTATTCACAGCTGCTTCCTTCTAGAATTAATCACTGGAAAGCAAAGACAAATAAACAGCGAAACAGGCATCTCGAAATGAACTGGAGCGTGGAAGCTGAAATAAAAAACCTTCGCTGAGCCATTAAAAAAAAAAAGAAGACAAAGCACTCAAAGAAAAGACAATCGATAAGAGAACAGAAATGAAATTTACAGTACAAGTAACTTAACTGCATCTAACACAGACCATGACAGTGTCAAAAAAACAAAACAAAAACCCCTGCGGAAGACACTTGAATACTCCGTTCCTTCCTATGTGCAGTATATTACCGGTAAGTGCCAAATGAGGGGAAAAAGCTGTATAGAACCTACTCAGATTTGTGCCTTGCTCTATCATCACAGATGATTAAAAACAACAACAACCCAATAACCAAGAATATACAGAGGTCTAACTATACTTCAGAAACTTCAGGACAAAGAAAAGTTCTTCCTCGCACAATGAACAAATGGAATTCACTGCAACATCATCATGCAGTGATGGCCACTGTCTTAGATGGTTTTAAAAGGGATTAGAGAAATTCAAGTTGGCTCGGTTTATCAACAGCCGAAATAGCAAGAATGAACATACTCTGAGGGATTCTCTACGCCATGAGGCGTTTAACCCACCACTTTACCAAGGCTTCTCCTTCTGTTTTCTTTGTGGGAGTAAGACCGCGTCCTTTCCACATGGTTTTTTTCCCCCGGCGGTTTTCCTTCTCTGCCTTTCTATATGTTCCATTACATAACCACAAGGTGGAGCTGTGGTATAGAGCAGAATTGCAAATATACACATGCCTCATTACAATTCATTCAGACTTCCCAGATAATAGCTGACTTTCCTCACTCTAAAAAAAAGCCGTAGAGATGGCTGCAAAACACGGGAGAGGCCCTGGAGGATGACAACGATGTGTAAAGTCCCTTCAAACTTCCATGAGTGGAGATTCACGAGGGCACAATGAATACCTCATGTAGAGAAGCTCAGAGGCAGTCCCTCAAACCAGTTACTGGGGGTTACAGCAAGAGAAGCCTGTTCCCCCACAAATGTCTGGTTTGACTAGATGGATGTATGGTCTGTTCCAGAAGGGCTCTTTTTATGTTCTAAGGTTCAGTCTTGGGTTCTTAAGAAGTGAATCAGATTTTGAACCAACAGTGGCTGGTGAGAAGTTGATCCGGCAGGTCAGAGGCAGGAAGAGATCACTGCTGAGTGATGGCAGAAAGGGGTAGGCACCCCAATGCCCTTACTGGGAGAGACATAATATGACAGTGGAGTCAGTATGTTCATCTGCTCATTGGCTTGGAACACTCAGCGTGGTCCTTGTTGTCCTTTCCATGATTATCAGAACTTTAGGGTATGCGTTCCCTAAATAGAATCGTCATCAATTTCTGTATCAATCAAAAGCATGTAAATCGAATAATGCAAGTTAATACCAAAACAAATATGTAAAACCTATGTAGGTTGCAGAATTCTTGGAGACGGTTGGGAAGCTGCATCTAGTACAGAAGAATGTATATTAATACCCGGCTGCAGGTAGAAGCAGCTAGAGGGGATTGTACTACACTTATCCTGAAAGCACTGCACTTTAAATAGGGATGTACGCGGAGCTCAATTGGGGGGTGGAAGTCTGGCAAACTCGCTGGGCTAAACCCCCCGAGCTCTGCTTGCCCTACCTTTTCCTACCACATTCTCGTGTGCCGAGCCGGGGTAGCGACTTCTGGTTTTCGGCGCTATGTTGTTTACGTAGAAAATGACGTAAGACATGTTAAAAATGGCCACGATTTGTGTAATTTGAGCAAATTGCGGCTGTTTCTAACATATTTCACGCTATTTTCTACGTAAACAATGTAGAGTCGGAGACCTGGAAGTCCGGTGAGTGCCTCAGCTGGCACTCGCGCTCGGGCGCTGCAAGTCGAGTGCTGGGCAGATCACGCACCCCTGGGCTGGGATATAAGAACTCTAAATCCATCCATCCATTTTGCTTTTTTTTTGGTACACAGATATGGGTGGCTGGTGCTGTGTTGTTGTTGTTGTTGTTGTTGTTGTTTTCCCCTCAGATAGGATACCTAGGATTCACTACAGCCTGAAAATTGGTCCTCAAGAAGCAACCATATTCTGACGCCACTGACAATTGACCCCGATTGTATCAAGATTTAACCACCTCTAAGGGGAACGAACCGCATGCTCCTGTTCGGCTTGCCTGCTGCCACAGAGGCTTACAAAGAGAACTGTTACACAGGCGCAATGTGTAAACTGATATGCATTATGTATTTCTGGACTTGTTAAGGATCTTAAGGAGCATTGGTGAATGTGAAAAAATCCAATAAATGCTTTGGATTAGCTTTATGCTAATGTTTTCATAAACAATATATCCTCTGTGCTTGGAACTCCATAAGCCTTGGGGGAGTCATTTGGAAAACAAGCAGGATAAATATCGTCCCAACCTGTGCAGCAAAACACATTTCACACTCCTCAATTGACAGATTCCTAAGCTTGTTAGAACAGTTCCCATAAGCTATTTCTATCTGTATGTGTGCGGGCATTTATTTTTTTTAAAGCAGAGTGCAATTACAGAAAAAAAATAGCAGTAATAAAATTTCAACTTTCATCATTTCAGACTATACGGTAAATATCAAAGAACACATAAAGGTACATTTCTTAATGTATTAATATAGAGCAGCCAATGTAGTTCAATTCACTCCCAGTGGAAAATATGTCAAACACACTCCTCTGAATAAAGGATGCAATTGAGAAATTCAAATTGAGATACCTTTTTCTTTTCTTTCTCTTCTCCCCCCCTCCCAGCATGTAAATTGCCTGTCTGGCATTGTATGCCAGAGGAGCTCACAACACAAGGCTAAAGAGAGGGGGGGGGGACATCTTAAAGCAGCAGGAGGAAACAGCAGGTAGTAGACTAGGGAGTTGTTTTCACCCTAGCATTCTATTTGCATGTAAAATGCAAAAGATTGCAAGATTAACTAAGGCCAGTTTCATTTATTGCAACAGCCATGGGCAACTGTTTAGTTTTAGCAGAGTGGATGACATCTTCTAGCAGCCAGTATCTTCCTTTGCCAAAGCAAGGTCTCTAGAATCCAGCCAGCCAAGAGTTCAAATGGGGATGAATCAATACAGACACTGGCAAAATGTGCCAGTGTTATTCCAGATCTCCTTGCCTTGGAACAATTAGCTTCCGGATCTTGGTTTGTGCCCTTTGCAGAATCCTGTGAATCCAAACATGGGCCAAGAGAGTGAAAGTAAATCTAGATTCTTCTCACCTTTTACGTAAGAAACACAGCAGCCATGACGAAATCCTTGGAATGGTTGAAAGTAGGATGATTGCTGCCTGAGGATGTGGACATCAGATAGGTACAGCAGGAATAGAGTAGGCAGGCAGAATACATTTATATCTTACAGAGTCTCTGCCACTCTTCCCACATTGGGAGAAGTCGATAATGCAGACCTTTCCCCATTACAATATTATCCCAGTATCTAGAAGAAGAGAAACAGGTAAAGGGAGGAGCCTCAGTTGGCCTGCGGCTTTTTACCCCAATTGGCCTGCTGATTCTAACATTACCATTACAGAATGGGAGGGAGTTGAAATGCTGCAGCTCCCATATGGCAAAGTTGCCATGAAATACTAGTTCTGTGCTGATATACTCCTACAGTGAGGGCAGGTGGCTTTTGCCTGGGCAACAGACCTGCCACTGCTTTGCTGTGCACAGCCCTGTGGCATCACGGGAACACCCATCCATCACCATGGCAAAAGGACTGGCATCTGTCACTCTGAGGGGCCTCCGGGCCTTTCAGGTGGCTTCATCGGTCATGAACTTCTCTGCCAGCTGCTAACGTGATGGCCTGCCCTGCATGTGGCATTGAAACCTTGCCCTCACCAGCCCGTTGGGCCTGTTGGGCCTATCCGTAGTAGTAGGCTGTATCAATTTAAAAATATTCTTGTGTACAACAGTAACAATTGGTAGTTTGAGAGTAGCCTTTTTTGAGGTTTAAATTAAATAAAAATAAACCATGTCACTGTTTGTTACAAGTTATTAATAATACTTGCTGATTAGTATGGATATGGCTCAAGAAAGGGGGGGTTGTTTTTGTTTTTTATGCGATTCCCGATTCTATAAGACCAATAATCAAACTACATGGGGAAATACCCTAGGGAATGTGGTCCAGCGAGCTTGAATCCAGCCTCTATCATGGGCTTACCGCATGGTTTTTGTCAAGGCACTCACTTTGGTCAGCTTCCGCACCGCATCTGTAAAACGGGCAGCACAACTGGAATGCAGCTCATAGGACTTTAGAGAGTAAATAGTAATACAGTAATACCTTGGATTGCAAATAACTTGGTCTGAGAGCGTTCTGCAAGACAAGCAAAAAATTTTAATTTTTTTGACTTGATAAACAAGCAAGGTCTTGCAAGACAAGTAGTGTAGGGATGTAACCGCTTGCCTCGAGCGG
This sequence comes from Shinisaurus crocodilurus, assembly GCA_021292165.1. NCBI lineage: Eukaryota > Metazoa > Chordata > Lepidosauria > Squamata > Shinisauridae > Shinisaurus > Shinisaurus crocodilurus. The sequence continues at coordinate 25,199,662 of CM037876.1, read as the reverse complement.
GCGTAGCCATAGCGGGCCGAAATTGGCCCACTCGAGACTCACTTTGATATAAGAGTGTTTTGGATTACAAGCACAGTTCCGGAACGAATTATGCTCTCAATTCCAAGGTATTACTGTACTACATATACAGCAGTAGTACCACATCTCTGCAGCCATTTGGCTACAATAGGGGGCATGGTTCAGACTGCAGCCATTCATTATGCCACCTGCCCTTACGGCAGCTGTGCCTGTGACCAAAGGAATGAGATGACTCTCCTAAAAAGATGCTAGGTGCTCAGATTCCCTACCTTGCCTAGTGTCAGTCACAATACTTTTGCATTATGACTGAGTTTATCTATTTGAGCAGCATATTAACCCACACATCTTGTGATGCCCCCGTCTCGCTCCTGAACAAGCAATGCATACATGAGTGATCACCATTGCCTTCGAGACACATAATAATTTCAGGAAATGAACCATCAAATTAGAATTTTTTTAACTCCCTCCACCACCCCCATCGCCTTTGCAGCATATCCATGCAGTTGGTTTGGTGGGAAATGAGGCACAGTGCTCCAAGAATAAAAGTAATAAGAAATCATTTGTGCTACATATCAGGAAGTGTAATTTGCTCGAATTCACAATGAAAAAGTAAGAAGAACATTTACGCAACACAGACATACTGTCAGCTGCATAACAATATAAATCTAAGAGAGAATGGATAAAGATGACTTACTAATGCTGTAGATCAATTCTAACTATTCTTCTCTGAAAGCAATGCATTCAAAATGGAAGCATGTTGCACATTTTAATTCAGCGGTCTTAATGCAGTGAAATTTACCCGAGAAGAAGAATGTATAAAGTGTGTGCCCAAATCTAGAAGAACCACAGTAAATGAGTATGTATGCCCCGTAAACCCATTCGGAGGTGCTGAATGATATTTCACACACACACACACACAATATATGTATATGTGTATATGTGTGTGTGTGTGTGTATATATATATATATATATATATATATATATATATGACAAACAGCCCAGCCCTGACTTTTCCCGTGAGATTCTGGACATGGTAGTTTTGTTTTTCTGTCTGTGAGAGCAGTACCAGTAAATAGGAACCAAGGAAGGTGTCTTATACTAGTTCAGACAATTTGGCCATCTAGCCCTGTATAGTCTATTACAGTGTTCTCCAACCTTGGGTCCCCAGATGTTTTTGGCCTACAACTCCTAGCATGCCCCAGCCCAAGGTTGGAGAACACTGGTCTATTACATCTAACAGTGACTCTCCAAGATCTCAGTTTGGGCTCGCCGAAACATGCTGCCCAGGTGAATTCCGTGGGGCTTCACAGGTCTTTCTAGGGGGCAAAAATCCTCCTGAAAAACAGGAGGGGGGATGGACATCCACAGGGCGGGGGCCAACGTCCGGGTGAGGAGAGGCAGTGTACTTACAAACTCATTACGAGGTGCTCCAAGCCAAGGTCTTCTCTTTAAAATGTTTTTGAACTGTTTGAAAATGCTGCCACAGCTGTGCTAAACATCAAGTAGCAGCACAGGTCCACCTGCTTTGGAAAAGCAACTTTACCTAGTGCCACTGCAGTAAAAGAATTATCCCCCTTTATGTTTTATTTCTCAGTAAAATTTCACTGGCAAAGTCAAACCTACTCCTAGCCTATCATATTGAAGGGTATAATTTATAGGACACAACCTTGTCCAACCCAAAATATTATTATCTACCTTTCAGAACGTTTAAGAACACTTTTTTGAGATGTGAATTGTTGACCTGGTTCGCACAATACGACAATCCACCATGAGTAACTGGCCATAGTGGGTTGTCATGTCATCCGAACCCAGCGCAGTTTCTGCAGGGTGGCTTATTTTTCATGAACAAGCCACCCTGAGAACCCATAGCTAATTTTAGGGTTCTTCTTGCCCACAATGGGTTGCCGTGTAGCCCCCAGCAAGGTGATTTTATAATGGGTTGCCGGGAATGGCTACAGATAGTCCCCCTTTACCGGTGCTTTTCAATTGACAACTCAGCAATTGGTCCTTGACAACTCTGCGCAAATTAGCCTATATGTAGTATAGCCTTGTCAATTTGTTACCTATTCCACCTCAGGCTTCCTTTGACAGCTGAAACAAACAAGGAAATTGACCAGGCAAGACTATACATATGGGACAGCCATAAGAGCATACTTGCGAAAGACTGAGGAGGAGGAGGAGGAGGAGGAGGAGGAGGAGGAGGAGGAGGAGGAGGAGGAGGAGGAGGAGGATATTACAAACCTAGTTGTGCAATTTTCTGGGGACACGACTCCAACTGTGCTTTTTTGAAGCTCCGAAATCAAACAAACAAAACAGCAGTGAACTAAAAGGGGTAACAATTACAGTGGGAAGAGAGAGACAAGACGGGTTCTGCCGCAAGGGACACTGGGGTATGTTCAAGAGCCGGCTGGAAGACGTAGTGGGAAGGAGCGGGGGAACAAACCACAGTAAAGCCCAATCGTCTGACAGGCATACTGGGGCTTATTTGCAGGGTGGCTTAGCATTATGTGCAAATGTGCCCACTGTGTTGTTGCTTATTTATCTGGACTTTGTATAACTTGACTTCCATTAAGCATTCATTTATTACTTTATATTGACTGTATCCTGATGTCACTAGGAACTTTGAGAGTAGTAAATTATGTTTCTAGGCTGGTTTATTGATGAAACAATTGAAAACTTGTCTTGAGCTGATCTGTTAAGCCCACGGCAATGGCAATGTAGTTTATATTGTTAGTTATGGGAAACATGTTTAACATTGTGATACACAGTTGGTAAAATGCATCTGTCTAGTGTTTAATTCTAAAATTAGAGAGCTTCCAATTTTTCTCTACCTTACCGAACGGAAGAAGTAGGAACTTGTTTTGTTCGTATTTAAATGTACATTGTTTTATTCTTTCTTCCAAATGACCCTGGGGGATACGACTGAAGGATGGTACAAAAATACCTATAATGAATACATAAAATATGTGGACAAAACCCAGATCTATTTCTCCTTTTAAATGGATCCCCTGAATGAATGCTTGAAATCAGTGATGGACTATAGGAGAGTAAATAAATTCAATCTCAATCCAGACAAAACAGATTATGATGGGCTGTAGTTCAGAGTTGCCCAAGTGGATGGGAATGCACCCAGTCTGGATAGTGTCTGCTTTTCCTTGGAGAGCAGCTGGAGCAGTTCTTTTTCATGCCGGCTGCGAGGGGGAGGGGGCGGAGCTCCGATTGATTCCCAGTTGCGAGGTCGGAGCTGGGAATCTGAACTATCCTATGGCCCCTCAGACATTGTCTAGATGTCTGAAAATCTCCCTGCTGCCCTCCTGATTGGATTTTAGAAAGTATATAACATCAGGTATGATAATTTTCTGATGTTCTGCTCATGCCCGCTTCTGGATCACAGTCATTATCTTTTCAATACCAGTCTTCTCAATGTTCCCACAGTAGAGCTAAGTCCCATTTAAAATCACAGTCCCTTTGACTGCCAGAGAGTGCATACCCACAGAGAAGAAGAAATTGAACCTCACTTCCAAGTATTAAAAGACCAAGCAATCATTCTCCCCACAAAGGACAGCAGCATTATTATTTGATATTTTTATGCTGCTCTCCCCATACAATTTCAACATTCACCAACTGATAGCAAGCTCTTTTAAGGGCAACAAAACACTGGAAAGCAAAGGGCGCCTAAATGAGTGAGCAGGCTTCAATAGGTGTTGAGCAAATTAGAGAGCTGAGATTTCAAGTTCCAGATCACTGAGTGAGCAAGAGATACAAGTGTTAAGCAAAATCCTGAGTTAACTGAAAATGAGGTTGCAAAGGAAAGTGGTAACTATCAGGAGATAAAACTACTGCACTGGAGACACCTGTTCTCTTGTAATGCTTCAGCTGAAACACCTTTCCTTGTGGTTACTGCAACAGAAAATTGGGAGGGGGGGAGCAAGGCAAACAAACAAACCCAATCCGGTTCCAGAGATTCCCCCAAAGAATCCTTCCAATAACTATAAATCTTTTTGTCCATTCTTCCCCGTTAAAACAAATTTGTCATTGGCCAGCAATCTGAGCCATTGTGTTATTTGAGGCTATTATGGCATTCAAAGGTTCTGAAATACTCAAGCCTTGAATCTTGATCTCATTTTCGCAGATCAAAAAGGTTCTTAGTCTGTTGTTAAAATATTTTCATTGCCACGTGAAGCACCTGGGGCGTTTTACTTCAAGTACAGTCTTCATTGCAAAGTCAACACTAACGCTTTTTGCTGTGATGCAACAAACCCTGTTTTCCTTTTCACATCAACTATAGTCTGTTTTAATTATAACCGTCATGTATTCTCTCTTACCCAGGAGGACTTGACTTTTGGAATATGAGAAAAAGTGAAGGTAGCCAAGTTCTTGACCAAAAGAAAACAATCCCAAAGAAAATTTCTAAAATCCGTATCATCATGATACCTTCATTAGGCCAACTCAAAGGTCACAAAATACTATGCAAGCTTTTTAGTGCTCCAGAGCTCTTCATTAGGTGAGACAGTAAACAAAGCAAGGGGGGGGGTGTTGTTGAAGCCATAGAGTATGCCTTTGATTACAATCTTAAAATAGAAAGTGGGAAGAGGCTGCAGACATTCAAGTTAGGCTCTGCCAGGTACTGAGATGGTTTCAGGTTGCACCTGGAACCCTTCTGAAGGGATTGCTGAGAAGAAGACAAGAACAAACAAACTTTGACCCCCTCCCATTTTTGAAATGATAAAATCTAGCTGTTAACTCAAAAACTGTTTCCATTCTTAGGCAAAGCAGACAGGTTCCTTGGTAGGTGGAAAGCAAAGGTAGAGAGAAACTAGACAGTTTTAATACTAAGAAAGCTGGAGATCACTTTAGATGGTGTATTAGATTATTTAAAAAAGTAAATGGAAGACAATTTGAGTTGCTTTACCTAGTGGGTGGGCGGATGTACCCTCAGAGAAAAAGGTCCCAGCTTCAGGTAGTGTTCTCCAACCTTGGGTCCCCAGATGTTTTTGGCCTACAACTCCCAGCATGCCCCAGCCAGCATCGCTGGCTGGGGCATGCTGGGAGTTGTAGGCCAAAAACATCTGGGGACCCAAGGTTGGAGAACACTGCTCTAGGTGCTTCCAGACAGAGGGCTCCTAGTGCTAGCAACCCCTCGCCGGATCGTCACCTTGAAGTGGTGAGTGGGCTTGCGTGTTCCGATGAATCCTGTGAGCAATGCCGTCGGGAGCTATGTACTCCCAGTAGGGTCACCCATGGCGGTAAGGTCCGGGGAGAGGAACCAGACAAAGAACGATCCAAAACATAAAGTCCTCAACGGCAGAACAGGCGGAAGATAATTAAACCTAAATTACAACGGCTGTGAAGGCGGATGAAGGCTGCAGCAGAGAATGGTTTTCCAATCGTCAGGGTAACCGTGCCATTGGATCTCTGCCGTACTCTGTCAAGTTTGTGTGGTGATTCGTTGTGCACCGATCTCCCCACATAAAACAGTTTCACGCACAGGCGTCTTCCAACCCAACCCATCCAACCCAACCCAACCCAACCCAACCAACCAACCAACCAAACAAAAAAAAGTCCCATGGCGACTGGCGAATGGCAACGGGGGCAGGACTGTGAATCTGGAAGCCCCTAGTCATGGACCAGCACATGGGCGGTGGATGCAGACTCAGTCGCCCTGTTCAAGGAACGAGGTAGTCGAGCAGCTCGGCAGCTGTATCCATGACTGAGCAGCCCTATTTAGGATCCACTCTGCTCACCCCGTATGGGGAGGGGGCTAGAAAAGGTGCCCTAAACATAGTCTACCTCTTTCTCCCCTGACTGGATTACCGCGTCCAGTGGGGTCACCATTTTAGCGGTCGAAAAAGACATTTGAATTTTGGAACATGGAATATACGGACATTGCTGGATAACATAGATAGTGAACGCCCTGAGCGTAGGACTGCTATTATTGCAAGGGAGCTGAGACGGTTTAAAATTGACATAGCAGCACTTCAAGAAACTCGAAGGGCAGGAGAGGGACAGCTGAAAGAAGAAAAAGGAGGTTATACCTTCTTCTGGAAAGGACTACCTGAGCAGGACCGACGAATACATGGTGTAGGCTTTGCCATCAAAAATGAACTAGTGAACTCTTTGTCAGAAGTTCCTACTGGCATTAACGAACGCCTGATAACTCTTCGATTAAAGCTCGCCAATAACCAACAGGTAACTATTTTGAGCGCTTATGCACCAACATTAGATGCTGATGATGACATCAAGGAAAGTTTTTACAGCCAGTTGGACACTCTCCTGTCAGAGATACCCAAGGAGGATAAAATTATCCTCCTGGGCGATTTTAATGCAAGAGTCGGGCGTGACTTTGATTTATGGCCAGAAACTATTGGAAAAGACGGAGTTGGTAATAGCAACCTGAACGGACTCTTACTTTTGTCTATATGTGCAGAGCATATTCTCACTATTACAAACACGCTCTTTCGACAAAAGAATAAGTTTAAAACATCATGGCAGCACCCACGGTCAAAGCACTGGCATCTTCTGGATTATGTAATTGTCCGTGTTAGAGATCGCCGCGATGTACTTCTTACTAGGGCCATGGTGAGTGCTGACGACTGCTGGACAGACCACCGACTAATCCGGTCCACTATGGTTATCAACATTGCTCCCCAACGTAGGCTTCAAGGAAGGAAACCAAGGCGTAAAATGAACATCCACGCCCTTCAAGATCCTATTAAGCAAACTCGTCTTCAATCACTTCTTAAGGAACATCTACCTACGGAACCTCCTGACAACATTGAGGACCATTGGTCTAAGCTGAAAACCTCCATTACTGCAGCTTGTGAACAAACTATTGGATATGAAACTAAGAAACATCAGGATTGGTTTGATGAAAATGACAATGAGATTAAATATATAATTGACCAAAAAAGGAAAGCCTTCCAAATATGGCAAAATGATATTAACTGCGCTGCCAAGAAAAAAACCTACGCTAGCACAAAGGCTGAGGTCCAAAGAAGAACAAGAGAACTTAAGAACGCTTGGTGGAAAAAGAAAGCTGAAGAAATTCAACAACTTGCAGAATCCCATGATGCGCGGGGCTTTTTTAAGGCCACAAGGGCCATTTATGGACCAAAAACCTATGGTACAAACCCTTTACAATCAAAAGATGGCACCAAACTCTTAAAAGACAAAGAGTCTATTGCACTGCGTTGGAAAGAGCATTATTATGACCTTTTAAATCGTAAATCTAAGGTGGATAATGAGATTTTTCCGCAAATCCCGCAAAAACAAATTAAAGAGGAACTTGCAATACTCCCCACTTTGGATGAAGTAAAAAAAGCCATTAATCAAATGAAGAACAACAAAGCTAGTGGACCAGATGGGATTCCTGCTGAAATCTTTAAAGAAGGGGGCCCCGAACTTGTACAACATCTTCATAAACTCATCGAAAAAATCTGGATAAGAGAAGAGATCCCAGAAGACTTCAGGGATGCCATAATTATCAGCCTCTTTAAGAAGGGTGATAGAACAGACTGTGGAAACTATCGGGGCATTTCTCTCTTAGCAACCGCAGGTAAAATATTTGCTAGGATTCTCGCAAACCGTCTTCTATCTATTTCAGAAGAGATCCTCCCTGAGACTCAATATGGTTTCCGCCCCTCTAGAGGGACAGTAGACATGATTTTTACTGCACGCCAGCTCCAAGAAAAATGCCGGGAGCAAAATCAACCCCTTTATATGGCATTTATCGATTTGGCTAAGGCCTTTGATACTGTAGACCGTACAGCTCTCTGGACTATCCTTATGAAAATTGGATGCCCCAATAAATTTGTGAATATCTTGCGACTTCTCCATGACAACATGACGGCAACGGTTTTGGACAACAACGGCTCTCATGGTGCTCCATTTAAAGTGGGATCAGGTGTTAAACAGGGATGTGTTATCGCCCCAACATTATTTGCCATTTTCATCGCCATGGTTTTACATCTTGTCAAGGGGAAACTTCCCACCGGTGTGGGAATTATATATCGAACAGATGGAAAGCTTTTTAATCTCAGCAGGCTGAAAGCAAAAAGTAAGGTAATTACAACCTCCGTTGTGGAACTTCAGTATGCTGATGATAATGTGGTCTCCGCACATTCAGAGGATGATCTCCAAACTATCCTAAATGCTTTTGCAGAAGCATACGAAAAACTTGGTCTCTCACTTAACATCAAAAAAACCAAAGTGCTTCATCAGCAAGTGCAAGCCAATCCTTTGGTGATGCCATCTATCCAGCTTGGCGGGACAATACTGGAAAATGTCGATCATTTCCTCTATCTTGGCAGCTATCTTTCTGTTACAGCTAACATCGACAGTGAAATCCAGCATCGTCTGAGCTCCGCAAGTGCCGCATTTTCTCGAATGAAACATAGAGTGTTCGAGGATCGGGATATTTGTAAGAAGACCAAAACACTGGTTTATGAAGCCATTGTATTACCAACTTTATTGTATGCCTGCGAAACATGGACTATCTATAAACGTCACTTCCACCTCCTTGAAAGGTTTCATCAACGTTGCCTCCGGAAAATCCTGCAAATTACTTGGGAAGATAGGCGAACAAATGTCAGTGTACTGGAAGAAGCAAAGACTACTAGCATTGAAAAAATGATCCTTCAACGCCAACTTCAGTGGACCGGTCATGTTGTTCGAATGCCTGACTGCCGTCTCCCAAAGCAGTTACTTTACTCCCAACTCAAGGATGGAAAGCGGAATATCGGTGGTCAATATAAGAGGTTTAAAGATGTTCATAAGGCTAATCTAAAAAAATGCAATATAAACATCGAAAACTGGGAAGCTCTGGCCCATGAACGATCTAAATGGAGGTTGGCCTTTCACAAAGGTTCCATGGACTTTGAAGAAGCCCGAGTGCAAGGTGAAAGGGAGAAACGTGCTAAGCGAAAAGCACGTCAAATGAATCCTTTACAGGACCATCTTCTATCTGGTAACCTGTGTCCTCACTGTGGGAAGCTGTGTGGATCTAGAATTGGCCTCCACAGTCACTTACGGACCCATCGCTAGAGTCTACACAATCTTCTTTAGAATTTCCTCCTTTTATCCCGGAAGACAATCTTACTCGGTCACGAGTGATCGCCTGATGATGATGAGTGCTAGCAGGCAACAGGCATTTTGCAGCTATTCCTTCTTGTCTTCCTTAATGTATTCTTTACTGGTAAGAAAAAGATGGAAGCAGTGGTGGGAGTGCTACAAATTGAAGATGATGTCATCATCGACTGGACTCCCCTGTAAAATTCTGTGAATAAGGCAGGGCTATTACTAGATAAAAGCCTTATCTGGAAGCACCTTTCTCTCACATACTCTCACACAAACTCACACATATGGAGATCCAATGTCCCATCTCTTTATTTTCTTTGTAAAAAACAGTTGCAGGCAATTTAAATTGGGACCGTGGCACTGGGAGAGGGGGCAGTTAACCTTCACTCATGGGGCTATCTCAGTGAAAATACTGCCACCACCACCCCATGGTATACTTAAGCCTTGGACAAAAAATTAAAGGGTCAGGAAAACTGACCACAGATCTCCATTGTCTCATCTAGTTTGGCCCTAATTCCCTTTAGTTTTTGGTTGCTTGGAAAACCAAAATCAAAAGGCACTACTGAACTGCAATCAGAATAGCAGATTACAAGGGAAGTAAGTTTCTGAATTGCCCACAGGTAAGCATCAGTGGCCCAGATCCTATATATATGTATTGCTGATCACTCTAAATTTGAAGACACATTTTATACCAAACAGTTCATCTTCTGTCTTTAGCTTTTCAACACGATATACCTGCCACATTCTTTTGTTTTCTATCACCATTTTCTCATATGTGCTGCTTGGCTCACACTTCTTCGAGGCACCTGGATTGTTTAACTAACCCATTTATTGCTCTGTACAGGAAGTTCTAGCTATGCAGTTGGTTATGCCTTCATGTCTGCTTACAGATGTGTGGAATCATGTCTTACAGTAGTTAAAAGTGTGGCATGAATAGATATCAGTGCATAGAAGGATGAGGGTTTACTTAGATGACCAACAGGTCCCTTGCAAACTCTGAAACTCATCCTCATACAAAGATGTATTTATTTGTTTTACCAAAAAAAAGAAAAAATGATTTGGGTTTTTTCAGCGTTTACCCCTTCCCTTATCCTTTTACCTTTATTTCCAAAAGTGACAGTATCATCTCATCTGACTTGCAGAGTAAACCTGACCTGTTTCTATGGAAACAAACATTAGTGAGACCCTGGCTGAAACCCTTATTACCTGCCTGAATCAATAAATCTAACCTTGGCACAGTCATTCATCTCCTGTGCTTTCAGCCAATGACTTAGGGGAGGAAATGGGGGGGAAGGAGCTTACCCTATGAACACCTGGTATCATTTTATAAATGTCACCTTCAAGTTCCACAAACTTTTTTTCACATCTGACAAATCTATCCTATTAGTATGTACAAAAAATAATAAAGTGCAGTACTTGCTCATCTGAATAGATTTTTAAAATTATTTTTATTCTTTCAGGGCTTGGTGGAATGGAAGGCAAACAAAGAGAAAGTGGATTGTACCTGTGGACAGACAGCATATGTGAGGTTAATTTCTCCACCCACCCTAGTTCCCCCCCCCTCACTTATTGATTAACAAGCTGGAGTTAGTGATGTTGCAAAGGTCAGTGAGAGGAGACAGACAGGGAAGTGATTTATCACACAACTCCATTATGCAAGTTTAAAAGTGTGATCTTCTGGACATTCACTTCCCCTGTGTACTCACACATGTCGCTGCGGGATTGGAAACCACTGGGCAGCAAATCTATCAGGTGAGCATAACCGTAATACAAAATGAGCAGCAGCTTCTGCATCTACAGTTAAAAGTTTGCTTTTAGCTTGCTAGGCAGACTTTTAGAAATAATGTAGAACAGGGATTGTTTTGTGAGTATGGATGAATGGAATCCTCTGTAAAGCTCAGCCTCACTGAGATTATGGGCTTTTCAGTTCAAGCTTGATCTTTCCCATGTCCATATGAGCTTGAAAAAAACAAACAAAATAATAATAATAATAATAACAACAACAACATCATTCTCTGAGTACCAAAATTTGTACGTTTTTTGTGCACATTTTTCCTGATATATGTTTAAAAATGCACACCAAAACATGTGTACATGTTTTTTCCCAGGTACTTTACATTGCTGAAATGTAGTTTTGTGCATGCTTTTTCCAAATATATGCATTTTGTGTGCACTTTCCCTTATATGCAAAAAAGTTTGTACTTTAATTCTGAAATTATATTATCTATATTTGACAAATTACACCATGTCCCATTACTGGTGTTGTTGTTGTTTTCTATCATGCCCCTCCACACACACAACACACCTCCCCTTTGCATCTGCCCCAATTTGTGAAAATTATGTGGTACAGCTATGCAAATTCGTGCAAATATTTCACACAATTTCACAGAAACCGGGGGGTGGGGGCACGACTTGGCCCACTTTTACTCGCTGGGTCGGAAATGTGTCGAAAATCTGTCAAGCTCAAATGGAATGAGTTTTCCGGAGTCACGCACCCCTAATTTTGGCCCAGCCCCCTTTTGCCTTCGACCCCACCCACCCACCAGTGTAATGGGGACTCTAAAAGTTTCCTTGAAATGGAATTTGACCCTTGGGCTGAAAGAGGTTCTGAACCCCTGAACTACATATCGAGTCCAACCCCCAGCTCAATGCAGGAAACTAGAGGAGGGGTCTCCCATCCAAGTAATAACCAGGCCTGACCCTGCTTAGCTTTCCACGCTCAGATAAGCTGAGCCAGCGTGAGCCACAGGCCTGTAGATGATAGGAGCAAATAATGAAGAACAGATTTGCACGTGCCATTGGTATTTATGAACACGTGAGGGATTTGTGCAGGTGGAACTCTTTTATCATGCATAAAAGTGCATATACTATTTCCAGGAACATGCTTTACGTCCCATGTCATCAAAGGGAGTCACAGGCAGTTAGTTGGCTGGAGAAATGTTAGTGTGAAGCCACCCTGATTTTAAGGTCACATGTTTCTGACCCATGGCCTCTGAAGTAGAAGGCTTACTGGGTGCTGAGGCTGGCACTGAAGGTTCAGAGAAGGCCTCTTCCCATACCAGGCTGCCTGTGCCCTAAGATCAGGTAGAAATGTGCTTCTATATGTCCCATCTATGGTGGAGGCCCAGTTGATGTGGACAAGTGAAAGGCTGCACCTAAATTGTTGAATCCTCTACCCCTGGAGGCTAGGGTGCCCCCTTTTAACAGTGTGGTTCACACGGCCAGTGTGGTGTAGTGGTTAGAGTGTTGGACTGGGACTCAGGAGATCCAGGTTCTATTCCCCACTTAGCCATGAAGCTCACTGGGTGACTTTGGGCCAGTCACTGACTCTCCACCTAACCTACCTCATATGGCTGTTGTGATGATAAAATGGAGAGGAAGATTATGTAAGCTGCCTTGGGTTCCTTGCAGATAGACAGACAGATAGATGGCAGACCTTCCTGTTTAGGAAAGCATTTGTTATATCAGATGGATAAATTTTACCCAATGCCTTTGTTTTATCTGTGGCATCTGCCTGTTTTTATTATATTGTTGTTGTTGTTTTGAAATGTTATTGTATTTAATTATTGGTTTAATTGTTCTTAGCTGCCCTGAGTCAAGCATAAGCATCAGAAGGGTGGAATAAAACTTTAACATAAATAAAATGCATCTTTTACTTTGGGCTAAAATGTCAAGAGTGTGAAAAAATCAATTACAAATTATTCTTACAAGAACAGAACTATTATTATTATTATTATTATTATTATTATTATTATTATTATTATTTTCATCTTTATACATTAAGACAAGGCATACACTGAGTTTCCTGAGGTAACACATCTCAAAAGAAACCCATTACTAAAGATGCTTCCCAAACACTTTATATTCATATGTGTGGTGGAAGGGGGGGTGGCTGACCCGCCACACCCCCACCCTTTCCTACCCCAAAGGACCCAAGACCCCCAGAGATCTCAAGGTACCAGATTGCCAGCCTCAGCTGTCTGCAATCCTACTTGAATCTCTGTTCAGGGACTTGCCCCTTGTCTGTAACCTGGATTTAGTTGCTGGAACCACAGAGCAATCCACAAACACCATGTGGAGTAAAACCAAGAAAGGTTTATTCTGGTAGCATTTTACAACAAAAGGTGGGAAATGAGAGAAGCACAAAATAGACACTTTGGTACACAGTAAAGCTGCAAAATAACAAAACCTGATTCCTTAATATCTCCCAGGCACACAACTTTGTTACCTGGGGGTCAGTTCTCTTCCAGGGTTAGATCCAGCACAGCCTTGCTGCCCGGGGAGGACTACTTCACCTACCCGAAGGTCCGAGATGGGTAGCCCCCCACAAGGCTTGCCTTTACCAGAGCCCTCATTCAGCTAATTTCACCAGGAGCTACCTGGGGTCGTATCCTGAGGCCACCCGAAGGCTTGGGCCTCTCCTTGGCTTACCGCCATTGCTCCAACAGCCGGCAGCCACGCGATGACCAAAGACAAAGACAAAAACCCACACGTTGGGAAATATACCTTTCCCCCCCTCCCCTCCTCTCTGTAGCTCTGCTGCCTTTTAACAATCATGATGCACTTCACCTGGCCAGGCAGGGGGAGGGGAACTCATGACTCTTGACTTACTGGGCCTGAACTACATTTGCATTTGAAAGCCATGTCTCCGGCTCTTCAGGACTTCCAGGCGCCATCGCCTCCTCCCAGCCTTACTTGGTTTACACATGAGGAGGCATGTGCGTGTGTGTGTGTGTGTGTGTGTGCAGGAACCCTCAAAGGCTCTTTTCTCCACACGCTCCCTTTTAAAACAATTGAAACCTGAGAGGTCAACCCTCTCATTTCATTTTAAACTAACTTAAAAGAAAAAGCCTTTGCTAGCCTTCTACCACTAGCACACCTCTCTTCTCATTCACACACACACAAGCCTTGTAGGCTCCTTCCAACTCTATGATCTATGAAATCTATGAAATCTATGAAAAACAAAACAAAACTAAAAACACATTAACTACAATCTTAAACATCTTAAAGCTTAAAGCTTAAAATCCTAAATCTTAAATCTTAAATCTCCTTAAACATCAAAACAGCAAAACAACAATCAATAACCATCAATCACTGATGGTTCACAGGTTTGCATTCACAAGAAACATCATATAGAATTCAAATGGGAACCCCAACCCTTCTGTTGCCTGACTGACACTCTGTCTAAAAACTTTCTAGGGTTGCTGCTTCTCACACAAGCCTGTAGGGGGCAGATTGCTGACTGAAATGTGACTCTTCAATTCACCTTTAATTTTGCTTCTAAAGGCTTGCTTCTGCCACTCTCCACCTAACGACATGAATCCATCACCCCTTTTTCCAAAGGCCCGCCGGTGGCTTCTCACCACCCAATGACATGAATACACCACCCCCTTTTTCCAAAGGCTTGCTGTGGCACTTTCTACCCAATGACATGAATGGGATTACTGTTTCCCTCAGAATTATATGCTGAGCCCTGGAGGCTCCACCCAGGCGGCTAGAACAGCAGCCTGGCAATCTTTCAGCCGTTAGAGGGCTTCCCGCCTCTAAATTCCTTTTAACCTTCTGCTTTGTTTTGTAGCCTCTGACTGATTTTTCTCTGGCAACTCTTCTCTGCCCCCCTGAGGCACTTTGAAAGCTTACAGGTTTCTGGCTTCACATTATCATTACATTCAAATTTCAAATTGACTTGATACAGTCTGGACTAATTTTTTCATTTGGGGACAAGACAACACAAATAGTTCTATTGCTTACACTGGGATCACCCGTCCACTCCCCTCCAGCAACAATTTAACAGTTTTCATTGGCTTTAATCAACCCCCAATCTCAGTCCTCTTTTCTTCTCGCTGGAGACACCTGGAGGGAAATTCTTCTGTCCGTGCTTCTCCGCCAGCTAGGAGGGAAATCCCCTTTTCTTTCTGCTCCTTTCAGTTCTCCATTTCGGCAGCACAGGGACGAAGTCTCTTTTTCTGGGGGGGTGTTTTCTGATGTCTGCCCCCCCCTCTGCTTGCTGCTGCCTAGCCTGGCAATTCACCATGTCCCCCCCCCCAAAGTCTTGACAATTTCTCTGGGGCACATAGCACAACTAAATTACTTATCAAACGCTGTCCCAAAATTTAATGTTTTGCTCACCAGTCTCTTAAGAGAGATTTTCTGGTCTTCTCTTCTTTCTTCTGCTCCCCTTGGAACACACGCGCGCGCGCACACACACACACACTATTTCTTCTTCTCTTTGGTCTGGTTCTTTGGGATCACACAGCCGCCATCTGCTCACCCGCTTTTTGCACTCGATGGGTAGGATCCTCTTCCGCTTACGCACTGGCAATTGCTGCTTCCAGCCTCTGGGACACGCACACGCAGCCTATCTCTTGCTTCTAGCCAGGGCTCCCCCAGCTCTGGTTCTCTTGGATCACAGCCGCCTTCCCCCAGCCACAGACTTCTTGCACTCGATGGGGATGGTAGGATCCGGCTCCGCTTACTCACTTCCCAGTTGAGATTTCTTGCCTTCAACGCTCCCCGCTGGCAGCTAGGCTTCCACAGACTGCCAGCAATCTGAACGTTTTTCCTAAGGCTCAATCTCACACTTCAATTTCTAAAAAATAACAAACCCTCTACCATGTACTAAAGTCTCTCCAATCTCTCTCATTTTCCCACGTGCACACACTCTGTGGTTCAGCTTCGAATCCCAGCGCTTGCCACCATGTGGAGGAAGGGGGGGTGGCTGACCCGCCACACCCCCACCCTTTCCTACCCCAAAGGACCCAAGACCCCCAGAGATCTCAAGGTACCAGATTGCCAGCCTCAGCTGTCTGCAATATGTAAAATGTGATATTTTGGATAATTTTCATTTATCCCACTGAAAAAAGACAGCCAGCTTTTGGAACTGAAAATGGTGGTGTTCTGTGATGTGTATGTGTGTGTGTGTGTGTGTGAGAGAGAGAGAGAGAGAGAGAGAGAGGTGAATGAAGCAGCATTGACATTTTTTGCAGTAAAATGGAAAATCTGTACAGACAAAAAAAACAGCTTAATTTTTCAGAAAAATCTAAGAGAAGATATTCCATTAAAGCTGCAATCCTATGCAAATTTACCTGGGAACCAACCCCACTAAACACAAGGGGATTTCACCATTAATTGTAATGCTTTTAGAAAATACAAAAGGTAGGTTTGCCTCATTGACTTTACATGGAATTGAGCTTACTGAAGGGGGTCCCAGGCTGCCACTTTTCACAGCTTAATTTTATTTTTTTTAACTGCAAAACTGCAAAAACTGGCACTGGATTCCATGACACAAAAGTAACTACAGGATGCTACTGAGTTGAAGAGCCCGAGCTTGTAGTTCAACACTCCCCACTTCTGAGTGGGGGGGAATTATAGGGCAAGGCTATGGAGTGTAATTTCTTTGGGGTGAGAAACCAATGGAGACTTAGGGTATCTTCATAATATTTGCTTTATTTGCAAATATGGAAGCAGTGTGTAGTGGAGGAAAATAAATTCCTTCAGTCAACAGCACAACTGCTAACCCTGCACCAGCTTCTGATCGCAACTTGTCCAAGCCTCACCCAAGCCTGCACCTCCATTTTCAGCTATCTCTGACTAGAAACTCCCATATCTATCTACCCACCTACCTCTATCTCCCTGTTGTGCCTCCAGTAGGTCAGACAGAGACCAGCCGGGCCGGAGTGGGTTTGGGGTGGGGCCAGGCTAAGTGCAGCCTGACCCAGCGGGGCAGCCTTACCAATCAGCGCCTGCTCAAAAGGCAGGTCCCAAACACACTCAGAGGCTGGAAGCAGTTGTTTGCTAATACAGCTACAGCTGGACGCTCCTGACATTCCTGACCTTAGCCTTGTACCATTGAACCTTGGAACGACCCTGACCACGACTTTGCCTGATCCCAAACTGGTTTACATTTGCTGTATTTTGGAATGATATATTTTGGCTTCGACCCTCGGACTGTGATAACGACCACGGCTTATCTTGGAACTGGATGGATTTTTGACACTCCCTTCCCTCCACTTTCTCTCAGTTTTTCTGTCTCTCCTCCTAGCTGGAAAGTAGCACTTTACCCAACCTCTAATGGGGTCACTTTCTGAAGGATGGATTCCGGGCCATCAGGAAAAACAACCCCCAGCCATTACAAGGACCATTAAGGTACTTTGTTAAATCCAAGGATTGCTCATTGAGAGAACATCAGACAATAATTTCTGGACATTAGCAAGTGATCAGCCTAACAAAGGATCAGCAGCAGCCTCCCTGTAGGGATTGGGACCAACAGCTCTGCAGACATACCTCAAGAAGACATGGGAACTCATTCTGAGTCAGACAAGGAAGGGGAGGGAGAAGATGCTGCTGAGGTATCAAAGGAACAGGAGCTGGAGACAGGGGAGAATAGCAGTGAGAGAGAGAGAGAGAGAGGAGGCCATCCAGTGTGGTGTAGTGGTGAGAGTGTTGGACTGGGACTCAGGAGATCCGGGTTCTAGTTTCATGCTCGGCCATGAAACTCACTGGGTGACTTTGGGCCAGTCCCTGACTCTCAGCCTAACCTACCTCACAGGGTTGTTGTTGTGAGGATAAAATGGAGAGGAGGAGGATTATGATGTAAGTCACCTTGGGTTCCTTGCAGGGAAAAGGTGGGGTATGTATAAATAAATAAATAAATAAATCCAGCTGGAGGCCAAGCAGGGCCCTTGGAAACCGTGGGAATGCAGGCTTCCAAAGAAGAGGAGGAGGGGGTGGGAATCAGAGATCCAAGGGTTAGACATCAAATGAAAAGCATAACCCAGTGCTCTTAAGAGACTGGTAGCCAGGGAGGCCACCCCAATGCACCCCATGGAAAGACCCGCTTAGTAGCCCGCTTGGCTTGAACAGGGAGGGTTGTAGCAATCAGAGTAAGTTTTGTATCAACTTTCTTTCATGATGCTTTAACTTAGGAAACTAAGGAGAACTTAGTGATCCTATATTATGCAGTTTCTGTGGAACTTTAATCTCTATTGACTACATGGGGAGCTTGTCCATAGCCTAAAGCAATACTTGCTTGTCTGAAATGTCTGCAGAATAAAGCTACTTGATTGGCTTTACAACCTTCCAGCTGGGCTTCAAAGGGACCCAGAGGCAGCATCTGACACTCTGTCACACTAAGTATGTTTACTCTGATGTAAGTCCTACTGACCTGAACTGCACTTACTCTCCAAGCAGTATGCACAGGGTCACAACCTTAGTCTTGTATCCTATGAATGTTTACTCAGAATTACATCTCACTATGTTCAATAGGATGTATCCAATGTTGGCTTTGAAGTAGCAGGAAGTGTTTATCCTCAAGCGAAGTGGAGCATCAAATTCTCATCAACCCTCCTCACACCTACTGCAGCCCTCTATGCCATCTCCAATATTAATCCAAAGACTTCCCCAATCCTTGGCAAAAACTGAGTGCTCCACCTTACATGAGCAGAAGTGCTTCTGCTATTGCAAAGCCACCTTTTTGGATACAATTGTATAACTTTCTCCCACGGAAGTGTGCATAGTCTGGACTGCAATATGCATGCTAATTTGTTTTTTTGGGGGGGAATGTCACTAAACATAGTGGGATTTACTTCAGAGTAAACATGTTTACCTAATTGGTATTGCTTTATTAGAAAGAATGACTAATAGAAATTAGAAAGAGAAGCCACAAGAATTGAAAGACTCAGACTGCAAAAATTCCATTATCAAATACATATCAAGAACAACAAACGATAACAGAATAGGGCTAATGTAGGGACGGGAACATGGGCACACACGTAAGCCCTGTCTCCAACAGCCCCGTGCACCTGGCTGCTATTTAGATCTTTCTGAATAGGGCTCTATAAGTGCATTCAACTAAACACAGCTACAGAGGTCCCATGAACAGAAACCCTGCCTTATCAGCCAGGCCTACAGAGATGTTGGGGGCAGAGTTTACATGCATACTCACGCATGCTCCCCACTTTAGCTTCACGGGTGTGCAGGTGAATGGCTGCATAGGTCTATAGTCAGTGATCAAAGTGCTAATTTAAGAAAAATATAGAAACCTAGAGCACAATCTAGTGGGAAGTGTCCTGCACAAGCAGATCCCATTCATTTCAATAGGGCTTGCACAGTATGCCTATGTACACCAGTTGCTGGGGAACATGGGCAGGAGGGTGCTGTTGCACTCATGTCCTGCTTGCGGGTTTCCTGTGGGCAGCTGGTTGGCCACTGTGTGAACAGAATGCTGGACTAGATGGACCCTTGGTCTGATCCAGCAGGGCTCTTCTTATGTTCTTAGGATAACTTCCTGTTTAATTGTGCAGTTTGTGCCCCAACACATTAATAAGCAATATCTAAGATGTACTCTAGTAAACCATATCAGGTTCCAATCCAAAGCCTATAATACTCACTGCAGACTTGATGTGCCTTATGTTGTTTATATCACAAAACTGATTAAATTATGCAATACTACTCAATGCAAAAGAAAAGAAAACATATCCGAAAATGAAATATATACGTATATACTCAAGTATAAGTGGACCCTAATATAAGTCGAGGCCCCTAATTTCACCCAAAAAACTGGGAAAACTTATTGCCTCCAGTATAAGTGCGCTGACCCAAGTATAAGTCGAGGGGGCATTTTTCAGCACAAAAAATGTGCTGAAAAACTCGACTTATACTTGAGTATATACGGTAGTTAAATTGGAATAATATTTTTTGCTGACCTCGTATTGCCACAGAACTTAGAAAGCTTAACTAAGTTCCAGATAACATATTTGGGATAACATATTTGCTTTGAGGCAAATTATGATTATGAGGAAGCCACCAGACCCCCATTTAGCTTTTTCCATTACTTTTGGATATATTTGTGTTTTTTCCAATTTAAAATTTCACCAAGCAGAAACTTGGCAAGCTAATCCAAAGTAGAATTATGAAAACATTTCTTAAGGTACAGCATATCCATAGTGAATTAAACTAGAGTTATGTGAATGCTATGTAAGCAAAGATGGTGTACATTCCAGCCCAAGTCAAGTGCTTTAGTCCCAAATGATTCCAAAAGGCACACTGAAGCACAGACTTAATTCTGATTGACTTTAATAGGATATAAATGTAGAGCTGAGCTCAAAGTTAGTTTTACAACATTTTAGGCTTGTTAATGTTTGTGGGGGGGGGGGTTCCTCCAGCACCTGTTTTCATCAAGTCTTTTTTGTTATTGAAATTACTTAGAGGTCAAGGACAGAAGTCCCTTGAGGCTGGAATTGTTCACAGTATGAAGAGAAACGCAAGCCACATGTTCACCTTTCAATAAGGTATGTGTTGTTCACTGCAGATTGTATTCTTAGGTGTCCACAAGGATTGCATTCAGGTGTCCAATTAAGGATTGTATTCTTAGGTGTCCGCCAGACTCCAGAATAAGGACATGAAGAACTGCCCTCACTTTTGTTTAGTTCCAGACATCGCATAATGATGTCAGAGAAGTCAAAACAGAGCAAGGCCAATGCTTGTGGGAATAAATAATAAAATGATGATGAAAAGACACTGAGCAGCATGATTGCTACCCGTACATCACTGCTCTTCATTGCTCCCCCAAATTACCAAAAGGCCTTCCAAAGTTGCAGCCTCTGAATGGTGCCAGGGTGAAGGGGGATGTTATTTTAGGCTAGTACTATGAAAAAGTGCTTAAATTTGGTTGGATCCTTCCTGCTCATTTGTTTCTAGACTGCCATCCTAATCCAGCTAAGGATCTCCATAATAAAACAGGCTTCAGCTGTTGATACTTTTAGCTCAATATGATGTCATTTGGACTTTCTGGCTCATGTTAAACACATTTTAATTGATTGGTTATTATAAACAATCTTATACTTATGCAAATAAACTTTTGAGCCCTTAATAGAGACATAACATTTTCTGCTGACTAGTGCAGATACGAGATGCTGGGAATCTTCAAAGGCATAGACTCGCACTGAACCCGGCTGTTTTACCTTGCTATTGACTATGCATTCATTTCGCCTTAGGATGTAAAAATAATAATAGTAATAAAAGCATGTTTTGTTACCATCCACAATTTTCCAAAGGTGGCCATTAATGACAAGTAACTTTTCTTCAAACTGTCAAAGGTGTATCACCTCCATGATTGGCAAGTGTTCTGTAGCAACAGAAATGAAGGCTGCCCACTCTGTCACTTTTATTTTCAAATTGGCCATCTTTCCCCACAAAAGTAGCAAATTATGTTCTTCTGGAAGGGGAGGGGGCAGACAAAAACCATTCTTCATCTTCTACCTCCTGAGAAAGCCAGATCTGACAGCAAATCAAGAAGCATAAATTGCAATTGACCCAAGTAGAAATCGCTTCTGTTCCCAAGCTACTTCTGTGTGCTGCAAGAAAAGTCTGTTGGAATATATAAAGTACAACAACACCCTTCAGCCAATATAGAGATCCAACACAAAATTTAGGATGAAGGAGCATCAGGGAGATTTGTGGCACCCTCTATAGGATTTGGAGCTCTCCTTATGACCCATAAATGTATATTCTTTTTCCCCCTGAGACAGCTATAAGCCTTTCTGTCACTGAAATTACTTAGAGGCCAAGGACAGAAATCACTTCATATGAGGATGGAGCTGTTCACATTATGAAGAGAAATGAAAGCCACATGTTCAATAAGGTATATGTCGTTCACTTCAGACAGCGGCTTATTTTTAGTGATAGGAGAGTTTCTCCTGGCTTCCTTCATACTCGGCTCAGTCTTTCCACACCCCACAATGGGAACCTGGGGCGAGAAAGCCCATTGTGAGCTCGAGGCAAACCTCAGAGAGAATTTGACCCCCAGATGCACCCCAAGCCCCACCTGTAGGAGGCAGTATTCTTGAAGGTGAAGGTGTTGACCCACCCTGAAGGCGCACAAGCCTCCTGGAAAAGCAGAGCGCTTCACTTGTGTGAGATGGAAGATTTAAAATCCTGCTCCCGTGTGCAAACACCCATAAATCTACACACAGAAGTTCAGACTTGTCTCTCCCACTCCACGCAGCATTCCAAACGTATCGGATTTCAACCAGTGCAGCCTCCTCCTTGCAGATTCCAGTAATAAGGAAATAACTCTGTAAACTCCACAGGTTTTTATTCTACCTGTTTATTTACTAAAGCAAGTTTAACTCACAGAGCATACATCTCCTAATTACAGTCCATGTGCAGAGAACAATGCATAGCAAGCATTAATCCAGTGGAGCTAGTTGTTTACTCCACCTCAGCTAAGACGTTACATGATTGCATTAAGTCCAGCAAGCACTAGTCAGAAGAACAGAGAGAAGAAAAAGAAAGCAATTCCACCTCTCTCCAAAATGGCTACAGAATAGAAATCTAACAAGTCAGTAGTACGTCACCAGAACATACAAACCATGTGACCAGCTCATATTTCTTTCACACCTACTTTTCCCATGAGAAACGGGCAGGAAGTAGAAGACTAAACATGACTTGTTTACCAGCCATTCTGTACCTTACAAATGTCAACAATGTGCCACAGCTGGTGTTTGTGCTACATGTCACAACAGAAGGCTCTCTTAAAAATCCATGGCTTCCTTTCTTCCTTGACCTCTGTGCCAAAACCACTGCAAATTCTGGAAGAATAGTTACTAAGCAACACATTATAAACTAATTTGCATGATACATCCTTACTGCAAAATTCAGCTTTCTTTGCCACACATTTTGGATTTTTGGAGTTCAATATAATGTCCAATCCAGAATATTATAATGCAATTGTGTACTTTCTTTGCATGCTTTACATTTATAATCTCTTCATCTGTGGGTAACAATAATCCAGCCCAATACTATTATGAAAAATGCTATCAAAATACTAAAAAAAGGCAGTATTGGGTTGGACTCGATAGCCTTGTAGGCTCCTTCCAACTCTATGATCTATGAAATCTATGAAATCTAAGGGAAGCAACCAGCAAAACACCTGTTTACATGTCCTCACTATTCATATCTGAAACACAGAAGTCACCTCAGGCAGATAACAGATATACCTAGTCTAGATGTTGACGTAGTAAGTAGATTAGCTGAACATGTTTATCCATGCTGAAACTCTCTTACACAATCACTCAGTGTTCTCCCCTCAAAGGGTTTCAAGTCACTAAGAAGTATAAACACAGTGTGTGTGTGGAGGGAGGTGGAGGTGGGGTGAGACTTATAAAATACCCTTCTATGCAAAGCCAGTAGAGTTGAACCACCTACTTGACAGAAATAGCTGAGATCTGTGCTTTCCGCATGCATAGACCACACTTGCTCTAAACGGCTCTCCCTAGAGTAGGACGTTACCTTCTTCTTTACATCTCCTCATCCTACTTTCTTATAACTCATTTCCAGCTAAGATGGCCATGTGTCCTCTTCTACAGAAAACAGTCCTCTCTTTGAACAGACTGTCCTATATACAGTCCTTATAAGGGCTGTCCAGTTCAAGTCTGGTATAAAGAACCATTAGAAGAAAGAGCTAGACTTTGAAATTGCCCATTATTAACCCATCTGGCCAGCAGACTGAGCAAGGCACACAGGTCACCAGGACACAGTGTTCCACACTATGGTGAGGCGCACTGTATTTCTATTTAAATTATACTACTTATTTTGAAATTTGTATCTATACATATAAATTAGCATATGCAAAATGTGCTCTTTATGTTCTTTTTTTTGGTCCTCCTTTTTGGCTCTTTATGTTCTTTTTTTTGGTCCTCCTTTTTGGTGATTCAAGTTCCCTTTTTTCTTGATTCACCCTATTTCCAGTGATAACACTCAAGCAGACAACTTATATTAATACAAATGTGAAGAAAACTCACTGTCACAAGGAACACAGCCCCTCAGGCTGCTACTGGATACTGTTCTAATGTCTGCTTTGTCTCTCCTGTGCTTCTTGAGTGCTTCCTATTCTCCTTCCCCTTCAAACCAACCTTTAATGACCACATTATATTTCTTTATAATATTTATATATTTCTCTTTTATATTTAATATTTATATATTTCTTCCTGAGCTGGGAACAAGGCACTTCTCTCTTTCTCCTCTTTCCCTGACTCTTCCTCCTCTTCTTCTTCTATTATTATTATTATTATTATTATTATTATTATTATTATTATTATTCCACAAGAACCCCTGTAACCCTGTATATATATATATATATATATATATATATATATATGCTGGCTGTCCCTGATTCATCCGTTGCAGCTGGGATTAACTCATCAGTAGTCATAGCTGGGTCTTCCTTCTCATGAGAAAACCCTTCCTCACAAGTATATATATTATATGCTTGGCTTCAGTCACAGGCCCAGGACACTACTTGGCTTCAGTCACAGGTGCAGGCCACCCTCTGGTGTCATCTGATTCCCTCAGGCTGGAAGATTCTGGGCTGTTCTGAGAGTGTTCCCGCTTCACTAGCAGCCCCAGTGGAACAAGAAGGAAATGTTCACCTAGCATACAGGGCTCTGAGTTCATAGTCTTGCAGTGCCTGACATCTAGCAAGTTTGCAGCTGAGATAAGGTTTGAACCAGGGGCCTCACAAGTCATACCTTTGACCACTCGGTTGCAACAATTCTCCCTGAGTCTTTTAATTTTATTCTGCATAGGAACTGTCTGATTATATCTTTATCTCCATATGACTCTCACAACATGCCATTCGGGAATCAAATTCTGTGTGAATATGTCAATATCCCAAACACCCACGTTAAATTGTTTAGGGTTACGACTTCTATTCGAATTTTTATTCTTATTATTACTGCCGCCGCCACCCTCATGACAAGGTACAGAGAATGACTGAAGGATGTATTCTAGGGCATTGAAAAAGGCACATTTTGATGAATTAAAACAATGTGGCATGGTTCCTGGCTCTGCACGTATTAATGTGATTCCAGACAAAATCCGCCAGCTCACTCTGTGCTTCCACTTATTAATTGGCTAAACAATCTCTGCCTCAGAGGGCTTACTTAATTAACTGTGATGCGATCTGTGGCAGCATATCCATCCCCACCGTGCCCTGGGCCATGGCGTGAATATTTGGGTCTTCACTTCTTTCTATGGAAGTAAATTCCAGGAAAATAGCTTCGTCGAGCTGATTCAGAAGATATTACTTCTTCCTAATTGCATCTTTAAAATGAAGCAGGGAGAAAACAGTCAAAATCCAAATGGCCAGAGCTAAATCTGACATATGCAATTGGCAATTCTCCTTCGGACCCTCGGCTGCTTACTTGTGGAGTGCCGCAGGGTTCCATCCTCTCCCCGATGTTATTCAACATCTACCTCAAGCCGCTGGGAGCTATCATCAGGAGGTTTGGGGTGCAGTGTCATCAGTATGCGGATGAGACGCAGCTCTACCTCTGTTTTAAGTCCTCATCGACGTTGGCCGTTGAGACCCTGTCCAAGTGCCTGGAGTCAGTGGCTGGATGGATGGGAAGGAACATGCTGAAACTGAACCCCGACAAGACCGAAGTACTTCTGGTGGGGGACAAGGGAAGGTTAGGGGATGTTGACCTGGTGCTGAATGGGGTACATCTACCCCTGAAGGACCAGGTCCGCAGCTTGGGGGTCATTCTAGACTCCCAGCTGTCCATGGAGGCTCAGGTGGCAGCTGTGAGGCGGGCGGCGCTGTATCAACTCCATCTGATACGGCAGCTGCGCCCCTACCTTCCTAATCACCTGCTCCCATCAGTGGTTCATGCCTTGGTCTCCTCTCGCCTAGACTACTGTAATGCGCTCTACGTGGGGTTACCCTTGAAGACGGTCCGGAAGCTTCAGCTGGTACAGAACGCGGCGGCTCGCCTGATTAAGGGCAGCCACCGGCGTGATCACATCACGCCAGTGCTTAATGAGTTGCACTGGCTACCAGTTGCTTGCCGAGCCGAATTCAAGGTGTTGGTTTTGACCTTTAAAACCCTACACGGCTCCGGCCCAGCTTATCTCAAGTTGCTGGAGGCAACTTGATGTTGCCTCCAGCAACATCAAGTAGGCCGCTCAACAAGGTCTGCCACGGATGGCCTTCTCCTTATCCCATCAGTCAGAGCAGCCAGGCTGGTGGGGACTAGGAAGAGGGCCTTCTCTGTGGCGGCCCCCACATTATGGAACTCCCTCCCTAGTGACCTTCGCCATGCCCCCTCCGTGATGAGCTTCCACCGTGCATTAAAAACATGGCTGTTCAGGCGGGAATATGGGGTGGGTTAGGTTTTTAATAAGAATTTTTTATATTGTTTTAATCATTATATTTTATTGTGTTTTACTGTATTTTAATTGTACATCGCCCAGGGTGGCTGGGTGACCGGCCAGATGGGCAATTAATAAATATAATAAATAAATAAATAAATTAAGGCTAGTCTACCCTTAACTTGTAGTTTAAAAATCCTTTTCTGCATCCAATAGCCAGGCTGGCTGGAAAGTGGTAAAGTGGTACGGTATGTTTCCTGCTCTTTCTATTCACACTTACTGATGGAATGCAGATTAGTGATCACTAGGAATGCTTCCAGAATTCTCCTCATATGAATCTTACCCCAGATTTTGGAATTCTGAATTATCTAGTCTTGTTTCCAAAGTGGAGTTGATTCATTAAGAATTTGCCATTGCTTCTATTATATATTTCCATATTTTGTACAGATTACTGTCATTTTTCATTTCTGCACAGGTTTTAGCTCTTTCAGTTCATGTCTTTCCTCTTCTACATTACCAATGTGCATGT
This sequence comes from Shinisaurus crocodilurus, assembly GCA_021292165.1. NCBI lineage: Eukaryota > Metazoa > Chordata > Lepidosauria > Squamata > Shinisauridae > Shinisaurus > Shinisaurus crocodilurus. Next base: position 25,172,888 of record CM037876.1, on the reverse strand, counting down.
GTGTGCATAGATAAGCACTGCAAAAACAAATAAAATAGCAGATTTTATGTGATTGTATCCTGAGCACCTTCTTCAACACCACAGAGTGTGGATGGCCCTGGATTTACTGGGGAGCTCCAGACAATGAAACAAGTAGAAAGAAGGCTGGAGCACAAATAGTGTAAGACTTGTCATGAAGGTGATTGAGAGCACATGTAAGAGTGCATAATTGGACCTACAGCATGGCAGGGAAGGTGGGAAAGAAGGCTTACTTTGCTGCTTCCATAGCATCCATCCCCTCAAGTAGTCATCCAGCTGAGCTTTTCTGAGTGGTTTGTGGGTTGCTTTCATCTACTTCAGTGAAACCAATACTGGAGCACTTGGAGGCTCACTGTGACGAGTTTGCAAAACACTTCAAGGACAAAATCACCCACCTTCATGCTGACTTGAATGCTATTGATACAGTGTCTGTTGAAGTGCCCACTGCATTGTCTTGTCCTGATTTGTGGGATCAGTTTCAGTTTTTCAGCTGTCTTCAAGGTTATATTGTTGACATACAAAGCCCTAAACAATTTGGTAATAGGATACCACCTTTCCCTATAAACCCAGCCAACCTTTAAGATCTTCAGAGGAGGCCATGCTGGTTGATATGTGACCAACAGAATGTCTCCACGTGATAACTTGAAGGCGGCCTTCTTCGGTGGTGATGCTCACTCTCTAGAACAGCATCCCACGAGCAGTTTGGGAGGCAGAGAATGTGGTATGTTTTAAACGCCTCCTGAAAATGCACTTGTTCACTCAGTCTTTCTCTGGGTTGTAATTAACCAAATATCATATGCCACTCCATCTTACTGTCCCTTTTATTGCTTTGTATTGTTATTGCAGTTGAAATTGTTTTTAATACTGTATATAAATGTAATTTTATATATATATATATATATATATATATATATATATATATATAAACCACTTAGAGAGATTTTATTGTATTAAGCAGTTATAAGTATTATAAATAAATAAATAACATATCTTTTTTTGTGTGTGAAATTTTACTGGCATGAATGTGAACTTGTAAACTGGTAGAACAGCACACCACAAAAGCAACGTTAGTGTGATTTCACAATTGGTTATCAAGATTCTTTCTGTGTGCTGGTTTACCAATGTGCAGGGGTGCATCTGTGCATCAATAAAACATTACACAAAAAGAATCTGATGCAATCACCAAGACTGGATTTCTTCCAGTCATTAGTTAATACACATCTGCACACTGATAATGGTGAGGGAGAGAAATGATGTCAAGAAACTGAAAGCTGCATCGGACTGTGCATACTCCAATGCTGAAATTAATTTTAGAAATTGTTGTAAGTCCTATTCAGGCATTTGGTACCTGTGATGTGTGCCACCTTCTTATGACTTAGGAGGCTCTCCAATATAAATAAATAACAAATTATACCCAAGGTCTCAGGTAGTTTCACTACCACTACTCCCAGTTCACCATATTCCCACGACTGGGCTTGATCTCTTGAAATCTGTACCTAGTAAGCAGGATAAAGCATTGTAAAAGAGGCCAGCAAGAAAGGAATCTCGAAAAACATACCACAGGATTCACTAAATACTCAGAATGGTGTTTATGTGTTCATAAGAAAAAGGCAGGGTTTACAGATGGAAAACAAGAATCATCATACTGAACATATACTCAAGAGCAAAAGAGTACATGCTATAATATTTTCACGAACCAATATTTCCACCTTTAAAATCATGCTAAGGTGGGCATATTTACAGTATAGTATATGTCACAAAACCTGGAACTGAAGCTTCTATGTTGAAAGCAATAGAGCTGTAGGCTCACACACTGAGCTGCTGTCAGCAGCATGGGGCTATACCATAAAAATGCTTTACAGAGGGAAATTATTGCCACTTGTGAACAAAACCTTTCAGCAAGACCACCTTGACATTTCACAAATCACTATTCTCCATAAGCACCCCCAAGATTCACACACACAAAAATCAACGGTAACTGGCAAGCCAATACAATACTTTTTCCTAAGGTGACAGGCAGTCAGCTCTGTAACTCTTAAGCTTTTTGAGGGGCAAGGGTGGAGATATTCTCATTTTTAAGCACACAGACATATCACAACATGCATATATTTACAGAGCTGTACAAATGCTACGTTCTGTTCAAAATATGTATTATACAGCAAAGCTAGACACGATATAAACAACCAAGGTGAATATGGCCTACCAGATGTGTCCAACCTGGTTCTAGACAAATCTGTACGCAGGCCGCAAAAACAAGAACTTTGTAGAGCGCTCATGCTTGCCCCCTGTACATGGTTGGTGAACTGTATTTGGCTTCATAGTCAAAAGTTGGGCAGCCATGTTATGCTCTATGGACCTGAACCAAAGAAACATATGGGTAAATCTGTGTCTGATTAAACTTTAGATGTAAGAATACTGTGACTTCCCAATTATGACTACAGCAGCCTTTCCCAACCTGGTGCCCTCACGGTGTTTTGGACTATAATTCTCAGAATTCCTGACCATTGGCAATGCTGGCTAGGGCTGATGGGGTTTGAAGCTCACAAAATCTGAAGGACACCATATTTGGGACAGCTGACCTACATTATGCCAAGAGTAATCTTCTTCTCTTCCACGTCAAGTAAAATTGGCATAGACATTTTATTTTGTACTGTAGAGCCAGTGTGGTTCAGTGATTAAGAGAGTTAGACTGGGAATCAGGAGTTTCAGGTTCTAGTCCCCACTCAGCCATGAATCTCACTGGGTGACTTTGGGCCAGTCATTGATTCTCAACCTAACCTACCTCACAGGTTGTTGTGAGGATAAAATGGAGAGAAGGAAGACCGTGTAAGCCACCTGGGGGTCCTTGCAAGAGGAAAAAAGGTGGGATATAAATGAAATAATAAATAAAATAAAATCACCAGACAAGGAAACCAGTATAATTTATCAGTTCTTTGTATCATGTAAAGCACCGTAAGGACACACTGTTCACAAGTATTCCAACCCTTTAGCAATATAAGTGTTTCTTATTCTTACAAATAAGTAGCATTCCTAAAATTGAGGCTGCGTTTAGGCAACTTTTGAAAGATACGGGCAAGGGTCTTGGGATTTGTGCTAATGGTGGAAAATGTACAAGCAGAATGCCAGAACTGGTCATATCTGGGCCAAAAGCAGCCACAAAGCAAGAGCTGGAAATCAAAAGCCATTAATCAAAGGACTGGGAATGCCATCGTTGTCCAAGAAAAGCCCCAGCTGGAACAGGAAGCCTTTATAGTTCTTCCTGGTCAAAAGAAGCTGATGGGCAGTCCAGGTGGGCTTTTTACTACCCAGAGAATGTTCCACATGAGCAAGTGGGTCATGACAAAGGGGAGCCTCAGGGGGGATGGTGGTTGGATGTTCCCCAAGCTGCTGGGGATGGTGGTAATGCTGTCATAACCAAGGGCTGTTAATGCCCTGGATCAATTTGGCTAGAGAAAATGTTGTGGCAGAGAAAGTTTTGAATGATCACGCTTGAGATAGAAGACAACTGCAAGCTTTAAACAGGACCTTTACTTAATATTAACAGGCATCTTCTTGTTACAACTAAATCAGGCAAAAAAAGGAGGGAAAAGTGAAACCAAAACCAGCATTCCAACTCCCTACATGCATTAACTATTTAATGGCTTTTCAACCAATCATCCCTGCCTCCCCCATACAGTGTGTTTGTACTAATGGCTCTTGCTTATTCCAACAAATCCCCCCCCCTTCCTAGGCTCCCTATCCATGCTCTAGGCCACTTTAGCTTTGGCCTAAGAGAATCCACAAATCTGTGGATTCCCACCTGGACCTGGTACAACTTCTACCAGATTCTGACAGAACGGTAATATACCCAGTTATCTTGTAAATAAGACCTATTAGTGCTGGCATTAATAGGTACTGTGGAACATTTGTGGAAGGCCCACCTCCAAATCTGACAGGTTCCACCCCACCAGCCCCCTCCACCCTTAATCCATTGCTCCGTGGATTGCCCATTATGGTGGAACCATCAGATAAGTCCACTCATGAGTGAGCATGAGGGGAAGGCTGGTGGTTGCTCAACCTTCTCCCAGTAGTGCTTGCAAGCATGTGAGCTTACCTGGCAGCAGTGGCGCAGCTGGGTAATTTTAGACTTCGGGCTTAATGGTCTTCTTATGGAGCGGGAGGGGCTTTAGATGGCCAGGTGTATTAGTTAATTTGTGAAGCACACAACTAATATTTATCCCACCCCCCTCCAACTGCCATTTCATGCTTTAAAACTGCTTCTACATTCCTGATATGTTAGAACAATAAAATCTGGTCAGCAGTGGGCGGGGGCAAAGGCAGCCTGCCCAGGGCCCCTCTCCCAAAGCTGGAGCCAGGCCTGAGAAGTTCAAGAAGCTTCTTGAGTGCTTTTCTCTGATATAAGGAGCTTTTCTACACGAGGATGTTAATTGGCTGTTAATCTGCTGTATCTACTTTCAATTACGTGGCAGAATTGAGATCTGAACACTACACAAGGAATGTTTCCTTTCCTGTTTTTCCACTACATGACCTCTAGGTGGCACTGTGGTATAGCAGAACAGCGCAAATACATAAGAGGAAATCATGCTTTCTTTCGTTTTCACAATTAAATGCCATATTTTCTCTACTCTAAAAAAAGCTCACAAAAAATGATGGTTAGACACAGAAGTGAAACTAGAGTGTCACATTGTCGTCCAAAGAACCTGTAAACAACCGTGAGTAGGGAATGAAGAGCACATAATAAATGCTTCATGTAGAAAAAGCCCAAGATGCATGTGATACTCTTCCAACTTGGGTTACTTTTGTGCATCTTCTGACACATGGAAAATGGACCACAGATCCCTGGCAACTCAAATCCGGTTACGCCCTTCCATCTCCCTAACGACACAATTCAGTTTTTATTTTTTACCATTCAGCTAGCTTTTCTCTTGCAGCAAGGAACTTCACTTATATTTGTTAATGTTGCAGATCTCCACATCTTATTGCCATCACTTTAAATCTGCAATAGGCTGAACTGCACACAATGTGTGCTGAGGGATAATTTAGCTCTTCACATAACAGTTGTCACTAATGCCAGCTCAATGCCTTATGCATTGTGGTACTTCCACGGGTTATACAATCCTATATTATTAGTGTACAATAATGATTTATTGCCTGTGCAGGAAGCTTAAACTTCTTAATGAACTAGCTTCCACTATGTGAAAACTCTCTCAACCTGTAGGAGTAAAATGTTAATGTGAAGAAGGACTGCCAACTAGGTCTTTTACTCAAGACTTTTCTACAGAAAAGATTTTGTAAAAGATTTACAAAAGAGATCTAAGGTGCAAGACTGCCAGCCTTAACTCTGCAGTCTTGACTTGATTCTCTCAGGGACTTGCCCTTGTCTATGCTCTGGATTTAGGACTGAACTGCAGAGGAATCACATACTCCATGTGGGGTAAAACCAGGAAAGTTTATTTCAGGTAAACAGATTACAACAAAAGATGGGAAATGAGGGAAGGAGACAAGGTGGGGAGACACTTTGGTATACACAGTAGAGCTACAAAATAACAAAGCTAGTTCCTTTACCATATCACTACCCAGACCTCACTCTTTACCTGGGGGTTGGTTGGTCCTCTCCAGGGCTTGCCTCAGTCAAAGCCCTACCCTGTGCTTCTTCACGTGCAGACCCCAACAATGAAACCCAAATGCCACGGCAGGCAGTATAGATTCTTCCCCCCCCTCCTTTCAGTAGACCAGCTGTCTTTAGCCAATCAGGATGAACTTCACCTGGCCCAGGCAGAGGGGAGGGGTGGCTCATGACTAGAGGGCTTGCATTTGCATACGAATGGCTGGGGCACGTAGACATCAAGATGGGGAGCCTCTGAGGCGCCATCTACACTATGTACATTTCGCATTTCCAAGCCCCCAGCTGGGATTATACTTGTTTACAGCTGAGGAGGTGTGTGTGTGTGTGTGTGTGGTGCAGGAAACTCTTGAGGCTTTTTCCGTCACAGTTAGTATCTTAGAGGAAATGCATGTTTTAGACATGGTGTAGTGAACTGCATAAGTCCTGCTTCCTTTCTACATCAACACAACCCATTCTTCCTCCAGAGCCGCCTCCTTTTCCTTCCCACCTAGGACCATTGTCACTGTACATTGTTTGCTCTTGTGGAGGCCATCAGTACTTCAACCTGGGTTGCCATGTTTCCTTACAAGACTGCATATGCTTGTTGTTATTTTTAAAGGACACATTATTTCCTGATTGATGCTGGGCTTGCAAGGTAAGAAGCTTCTCACCTTGCAGGCACCTCTAGTTGTTATCTTCTTGAGCCTCAGTGATGGTGGTGGTAGTGGGATGTTTCCCACGAGCTGCTGAAGAGGGGTACTGATATCATAACCAAAGAGTGATAATGTCAGGGTTTTATTTATTTATTTATTTATTTATTACATTTATACCCCGCCTTTTTTCCTGCAAGGAACTCAAGGCGGCTTACATAATCTTCCTCCTCCTCTCCATTTTATCCTCACAAAAACCTTGTGAGGTAGGTTAGGCTGAGAGGCAGTGACTGGCCCAAAGTCACCCAGTGAGCTTCCTGGCTGAGCGGGGACTAGAACCCGGATCTCCTGTGTTCCAGTCCAACACTCTCACCACTACGCCACACTGGCTCTCACTAGGATCACTTTGGCTAGTGAAAATCTCCCCCTCCCAGGCTCCCTATCCATATCCTAGGCTAGGGGTGGGCAGAAAGTAGATCTCCAGATATTTTGGACTTCAGCTTTTCTGTGGCAGCCCCCAATTTATGGAACTCTTTCCCCAGTGACCTCCGCCATGCCCCTTCCTTGATTAGCTTCCACCGTGCATTAAAAACGTGGCTTTTCAGGCGGGAATATGGGGTGGGTTAGGATTTTTAAGTTTTGTATTGTTTTTTAATTGTGTTTTACACTCTGTTTTTTCTTGTATTTTATTGGACTGTACATCGCTCAGAGTGGCCGGATGACTGGCCAGATGGGCGATTCAAAAATATAATAAACAAATAAATAAATAAATAAATAAACTCCCAGAAGCCCCTGCCAGCATAGCCAATGGTCAAGAATGCTGGGAGTTGGAGTCCAAGACACCTAGAGGTCTACTTTCTTCCCACCCTTGTTCTAAGCCACCTTAGCTTTGGCCTGAGAGAAGCTACACTTATAAGCCTCTCATGTCATATACCGGTAGCTACTCAAGATAAAGCAGTCCTCTGAAGGATAGGGCACCCAGAATGGCAGTCATAAAGGTAAATAAGTAGGATCCTATGATTTTTAGAGGCTCATAAAGCAGAAAGCAGATAAAAGCAACGGATGTTTCTTTTTGATTTGGTAGGTGCTTGACCACATTAGGAAACAGACATGACCGCTAAACAAGTTTGAAAGCGACGGCTATTCTGTTATTGATTTAACAATCTGGAGTGCAACCCTTGTGTCCTCATTTGTTGCCTTTTTGCCTCATTCATCCATCTTCCCTGCACTGTGTAAAACCACTGCAGACACACAAACCATTTAAAAACAGGAATCATGTCTTAGAAATCACCAAACAAAACTAAACCGTTTGGTCAATGCAAGTTGCCCATAAAATTTGTGCGTGTGTGTGTGTATTTCTGCAAACTCAGAGGAAAGTGCACTGCTAAATCATCCTTTCTGTACAATTAAAGTTCACAAACATGACCTATTTACAGACCATTTAAAGGACCCCCAAATCACACACTTTCTTCCAAACCTGCCTGTCTATGTGAAGTACCTGTCATTGGAAGAGAGCCAGATTTCTTGAACTGGAAAATTCCTTTGTAGCAATGTTATTTCCTTTATCTATTACAGCCTTTCCAGACATCCCCCCATCCCCACCCCATGCAATGAATGCATGGCTATTCACTAATTTCTTGTGAGTAATGGTTTCGTTGAGGGAATACTGCATCAGCAACAATAGTCCAGGTTTTGTCATGATCTGAAAAGGCCATGGAGGAGTGTGTAAAGTCACTGGGAACGTAAGCCAAGACTGCAAAATAGGTGACCCCCAATATTAAACAATAATGACACTTAGCATTTGTATTAATCAGCATAGCAATCTAGGAAGATTGCATAACTGCTAGGGTGGCTATTTGTGAATCACCACAAAAGGGACAAGAATCACAAAAAAGAGGTCAAAAGAAGACACATCTCTGCATAGAACTTGTGTATGCTGGTTTACATGTATAGATACAAATTTAGAAAGAATGAGCATAATTTAAATAGAAATACAATACATATCACCATAGTGTGAAAGACTAGGTGACCTGCGTGCCTTGCTCAGTCCACTGTCCAGGTGCTGTTGATAGGCAACTTCAAGGCCCAGCTCTTCCTTTGGAGGGCTCTTTACATCAGACGTGAACTGGACAGCCCTTAAAATAGGGGACACCTACAAAATAGAGGAGAGTCCTCTGGCAGCCCTTCAGAGAAGACTGACTGTTGTAAAAGAGGACTGGTGACTGTCCTCCTAGTTACTGCTGCTGTGAATGGTCACTGTGCTTATTTTGTACACATTTGAATTTTGCATAGAAACACCACAGACTGTCATGACCTTTAAGCCCTACGGCTTAATCTTCCAAATGAGGATAACGCTTATCACGCATCTGATGAATTGAGCTCAAGTGCATCAAAGCTTATGACACAATAAATACATTTAGTGTTTAAGGGGACATTTGAGACAATTCATATCGCACTTTTAGAGTGTTCAAAGCGCTTCATATAGTGTTACAATAGCCCTGTCAAGCAGATCAGTATTGTTATCCCTACCTTGCAGTTGGGGAGGTGTGCGGAGGCTGGGAGGCAGCAGCTTGCCTAGGGACACCTGGGGAGTCCAAGCTGGAGTCCACCAGCAGCCCACCAACCATGCATGTCTGTCCATACAGAGTTAATAAACCTTCAATTTATCCTATAATACATTGGACGTGACTTGCCTGAAAGAGTGGCCACTGCTATATTCACGGAAGTGCTTCATACACGGAATTATCAAATTCAGTAAGCCACCACCAATAAAATAGCATAGAACAGCATGTGTCAGTCTCATATACCATTTATTTATTATTTATTTATTTATTGAAAAACAAAAACCCAAACGTCTACTTATTTTTCTGAGTTTGCACCAACTATATTCCCATCCAGCTCCCTCCCTCTTGAGGCTTTTTAAGAAGGACTCCCCGGTGAACTGGCCCCAGGATGGTCTGCCTCTTCCACCATCAAAGTCTTGCCCTGAACTGACAAAAAAAAAGTTCAGGACTTGCTTCCACCTAAAGACTAGAGGAGAGGCCATCTTCATCTCCTGAAGGTGTCACTGCAGTGAGCCATCATTTCTCAGTGGATATCCCACTGTGGTTGGCCTTTGTGGGCAACCGGTTGGGGGTGCAGTTCAGTGGTAGAGCACCTGCTTTGCATGCAGAAGGTCCCAGGTTTGATCCCTGGTATCTCCTAGTAGGTCCTAGGAAAAAATCCTGCCTGAAACCTTGGAGAGCCACTGCCAGTCAGTGTCGACAATACTGGGCTAGATGGATCAGTGGTCTTACTCAGTATAAGGCAGCTTGCTATGTTCCTAACCCACTCACACATTCTTTCAAGTCATGCAGGCTCAACAAGTGCTCAAAAAAGGGCTCTAAAAAGTCCAACTCGGCCTGTTGTTATTCTTCACATTATCTCCTCTGCATGGTGGCAAGCTGCATGGATCTTCCAATTCTTAACACTAATGGAAATGGGTGCCCCTGGATTTGGGGTATAGGCTGGAATGGTTGAACTTGGGCCTGATGTATTACTATTAAGAACATAAGAAGAGCCCTGCTGGATCAGACCAAGGGTCCATCTAGTCCAGCATTCTGTTCACACAGTGGCCAACCAGCTGCCCACGGGATCCCGCAAGCAGGACATGGATGCCACAGCACCTTCCCGCCCATGTTCCCCAGCAACTGGAGTACATAGGCACACAGCCTCTGATACTGGAGGAAGCACATAGCCAACCAGGACTAGTAGCCACCAATAGCCTTCGATATAAGCAAGTGTAAAGTAATGTACATTGGGGTGAAATATCCCAACTTCAGGTATAATCTGATGGGATCTGTGCTAGCAGTGACTGACCAAGAAAGAGATCTTGGGGCTCTGGTGGAGAGCTCGATGACAATGTCAACCCAGTGTGCAGCTGGCGTGAAAAAGGCAAACTCCATGTTCAGCATAATTAGGAAAGGAATTGAAAATAAAACTGCCAAGATCATCCTGCCCAGATACAAATCTATAGTGCAGCCACACTTAGAATACTGTGTACAGTTCTGGTCAATGCACCTAAAAAAGGACATTGTGGAGTTGGAAAAAGTGCAGAAAAGGGCAACTAAAATGATCAAGGGGCTGGAGCAACTCCCCTATGAGGAAAGGTTACAGCAGCTGGGATTGTTTAGCTTAGAAAAAAGGAGAGTAAGGGGACACACGATAGAGGTGTATAAAATGATGCATGATGTGGAGGAAGTGGACAGGGAGACATTTTTCTCCCTCTCTCGTAATACTAGAACCCAACAGGGTCATTCCATGAAGCTGATTGGTGGGAGATTCAGGACAGACAAAAGGAACTACTTTTTCACACAGCACATAGTTAAACTATGGAATTCACTTCCACAGGATGTGGTGATGGCCACCAATTTGGACAACTTTAAAAAGGGATTGGACAAATTCATGGAGGAGAAGGCTATTGTCATCGAGCTCTCCACCAGAGCCCCAAGATCTCTTTCTTGGCCAGTCACTGCTAGCACAGATCCCATTAGATTATACCTGAAGTTGGGATATTTCACCCCAATGTACATTACTTTACACTTGCTTATATCGAACTGCATTTGCCATTCTGATGCCCATTCTCCCAGTTTGGAGAGATCCTTTTGGAGTTCCTCACAATCCCTTTCTGTTTTCAACACCCGGAATAATTTGGTGTCATCAGCAAACTTGGCCACTTCACTGCTGACCCCTGATTCCAAAGCATTTATGAATAGGTAAGTTGAAAAGCACTGGTCCCAATACAGATCCCTGTGAGACCCCACTGTTTACATCCCTCCATTGGGAGAATTTACCATTTATTCCTTCAGGCCTTTGGCATTTGTGAAAAAGAGAAGCATATAATGACCTCCCACATGGCTTAACTTGTGTGTGACTCCTCTTTGTCTTACTTGGTTATATTAAACGCAGCAAAGTCTCACAGACTTTTAGAGGAGTTCAATCCAGCAATCTAAGCTATCTTGATCAAAGAGACTACATGAATATTACATTTAGCAACACTTTATTTTACAGTAATCTTGTGCTGTGGCTCATGTTAGTTGACAGTCTGCCCTACTGGGCTTCTTCTAATGTAATTTTAATGTTGGTATTTGTTTATACACTATATTAAAATGGCATTGTTTCATTAACCTCTCCTTTATAAATTTTACGTGAGTTGCCGATGTCTCTTCTGACTTTTCCAGATGGGCTCAGAAAGCGGCTGACTTAAAATGAATGAGAGAGTTTGCTAAACAGATGGAAGATGCCAGGTCCTTGCAGATCTAAACTTGGGGCTCTGCAGGAGAGCTGATGCTTCTAGGGTAATACTGCAGCATGGCAACATAAACTGTTCGTATTAATCCTTCCCCCCCCCCCCCGAGAACCCACAAACAGGATAGCCACTGTGGCTTGTGGGGCAGAAGGGGTTTCCCTGAGCAACCTGGTGTTTTGCACATTATTTTTGATTTAATCATTTCTTTGCTTTCCAGTCTGTCTCAATACTGCTTGTTGTGCTCTTCCCAAAACTATTCTCCAAAGCTAACAGGGCATCACCTGTCTCAACTCAGTTCTCCTTCTCAATGTAATTTTGCACCACTATGTAGATTTGCTAATTCGTGGCCGTTTTAAGGAAGTTTACCTTGGTATTTATGGAAAAAACGCAGCACCGGGGACCCGGAAATGACATGGCGGGGACCTGGAAGCTCCTTTCCCTGTGGGAAATTGGGACGAGCCGGGGCCAGGTAAGTCTCACTGAGCTCGGGGGGGCGGGGGGAGAGAGAGGGACAATTTCACTCCGTTCCTCCCCCCTTGAAATTCTCGGCCATCCCTGTTCACCAAATTTCTCCAAGGAGAGGAGAAATTCTCCAGCAGTTTCTCACAGATGGGGCTCACCATTGGCACAGCTTCTTCTTTTTTTCCTAAGGGATTTTGGTTTTTTGCACCACCACTGCAAGTGATAACAGCATGAACTGCGTTGAGGTGTCCACTGTTCTGCTTCCTTCTCAGGGCATTTTATAATTTATTTTGATGGCGTTTTTGAGCTTACCTAATCACTGCAAGGTGGCTAAGGGTGCTGTGTGTGTGTGTGTGTGTGTGTGTGTGTGTGTTTTCTTTCTATTACACACCTCTCCATTGCTCTGCAGCCTCCCAGGCCACCTGCAGTTCTGGAACACAAAATGCCCCATGGGAGGAATTATCTCATAATGTCTTCCCTTGAGGCTTTAATTGAAGTGTCGGAAGTCAGGGAGGCTACACAGCTTGCCACAGAGAGGGACTGTGCAATGAAAGACAAGACACTCACGCACACTCCTTGGCCACCTCATACGTAAGGTAAGCGCAAGAACCCTGAACCCATGAAAATTTCTTCTTCTTTGAATTTCTTTTCTAAAGCCATTTCTTTTCTATCAAACTGAAGGAGAATGGTTGAAAAAAATGTGGAAGAAATTTCGGCACAGCACTAATTTAAGGCAGCATGTTAGATTTATGTTAGATTATTTGATTCACTACAATTTGAGGAAAGAAATGTACACTAACCATTCCTTGAGCCCACCACCACCACCTCATCCTTGTGATCATTAGGATGAATATTTCTAGTACTAAATATTCAGTGATTAAAAAAATAAAAAGAAGTATGTTAGAAAAACTGACATGGCAGCTGCCAGTACACAAGCCATACGGCACTGGTCTTAGATTGGATTCAGGGTCTGTTTGAAAGTAACAACCACAACAACAATTTGGGACAGTATCACATATGTCAATTATCCCTTTTACTGTAACTTGGATGAGAAAAATGTGATTTGGTTCACAGCCAAGGGTTTGTCTAGTATAAATTAAACTTCTGTCACAAATGGGGAAAAAATGCATTTGTATATGTGAGATGCAGAGACAGAGAGATTGAAGAATACAGGCTAATAGGTCTTAAGAGACAGAGGTATTATAATTAGCCAACATGAAACCAAATAATGAACACTAATGTAGATAAGACAAAGAGCTAGTAAGGAAATTATTCTAAAATGATATCTTAATAGAGTCTTTACTATGATTTCCCCATGAATTTGCATTTTTAAAATAGTTTACTAGCATGCAAACTAGCTTGAAGTGATAGTGCCTTTTTAAGCTAACATGACGCAATGGGAAATTTAATTTAACCTGACACTGTAGTCAATTTATCATCCAGCTGTTGAAAATATTCCCTATAAACTGCTCCATTATCTTCTCTTAAATATTTGGATGTTGAAAGTTAAAATCACAGATACTCAAAAATGTGTTTTAGGGAAAACCTCTTCCAAGGCTTAATTGGAGTTACAGCTCATTATCTCTAAAATTTATCTTCAGTGGTAGGGTTCAGCATAGGTCTTGTGGACTAATATATATATATATATATATATATATATATACAACACATACACACACACACACACAATATATATATATTTAAATATTCAAAGTGCTTTTGCCTCATTAACAAATTACTACAACCACCCACACACACCTGGTATGTTTGAAATTAAGGAGGTATCCATTTCCATCACTTTGTATTCTGGGAATAAAAAAGTTTTACTTTTAAGAGCATTAATATTTCTTATTCATTTCCATAGTTCTATCAAACATGTTGGGGCCAAGATACACTTTACTTTGCAGATGTAGTTAACAGCTTTCCTGCTCTAAAGTAAGCACCCGAGCCCCCAATCCATATCAAAACACTAGTGTGGTGGCTTTAACCCTTTCTCCCCCATTGTGGTCCAAATCAGGACCCCGTGCCTGTAATTTCCATTGCCAAAAAGTGATCCACTAGAGTAGTGCTCCATTAACATGCAGTTGGTTCCAGGAGACAAAACAGTGTGGGTAGTACCCACACAAGCAATACAGATGTTCCAGCCAATGGACTCCAGACATGTAAATCAGGAAGTAAGAGATAGACGGCTGGATTGGCTCAGTAAGAGACATCACTATCACCAGGTCATCCCACTGTGGAAGGCTGTCCTTCTCCCTCGCTCCTTCCAGGCAGACACTGACAATGACTTTGCAGCAAAAGCTTTATTATGTTAATACAAGCCATTCAGACTGACATAAAAGTACAAATGAAGTGTATATCATGGTAGACAATAACAAAAGAAACAAGCTTAGTTAGGATACTAGTCATTAAAGAAGTGTGACCTATAAGGAAGAAGTTGATTCTAAACTGAATTCCCCTCCTCTTTTCCAAGTTCAAATTACCCACACTCCATCTCTAAGGTGGATCCTTCTGCTTAAGGGCCAATCGCTTGGAATGTCTAACATTTCTCAGCTCCTCTGCCCTCTTTAGCTGACAACACACCCTAGGATTAATAATACCTGATCTACACTCCTCCTCATTGACATGTTCAGTTTGCTTTCCCACAGAAACTGTAGTTGCTTCACTCCCAAATACCACCTGGCTTATCTCAGAGTCCCCTGGCCTTGGCATCTCAGCTGCAGTTTCTAACCCCTCCTCCTCCCTTGGCTCAGAATTAGTTCTCAAATCCCTTGAAAGCACTTGTGCAGGAGCAATGGGGCAAATCTCTACACCCAATTAAAAATAAAACAAAAAAACTATTTTGGCACACCTCTGTGGCACCCCGGTCATATAATTCTTTTTGCCAGTGGATACAGTCCAATATCGCCATTATATGCCAATGTCTTTATGGGACAGCTCAAAGAAACTATCTGCAGAACTTCCACCTATAAGCCCAGCAAATGGTGGCATTACACAGATGACACCTATGGAAGGGAAAACTTGGAGAAACTTACTGAGTTTATCCACACTATCCATCTGACAATAACGTTTACCAGCAGCACCACAATTGAAAACCCAAAATTACCCAATGTGAATCAGCCTGTTTCATTACCTGCAGTTACCTTCAAGAAACCACTTCTTTTAAGGGCATAGTTACTAACAAAACTCATTGCGTTGCACAATCAGCAACATACACTTCCACTAACATGATTTATTTAACTGAATGGTTTGTGTTTTTTTAAAAAGAATGCTGTATGCAATATGTAGGAACAATTACAACAGACCTAGGAACATAACTCCAAAGCTGCAATTCTTACCAAAACATATTGAGCAGCTTGTTGCAAGACTTTTTAACTCACTTGCACATACACTCTCAGACTTGCAATTTCTTCCAATTGAATGGACACTGACATGCTTGACAGAAAGGATCTACAGACTCAGAACTCTTCATTTGTATGGCCTTAATCTGGAGGCCAAATCATAAGCTTTAATTTTATACCACACACACTGCTGTTTTTTTCTTCTTAGGAATTTTCATCTCTCAGTGTTCCAGACTGCCATTCTTGGTATCCATTTAATATCGAAGCCGGAAGCCGAAATGTTTAGCACTAAATATATTTTGAAATTACTCTGTTGTTAGTCTATCTATCTTATAAATTTTAACTTAAGACTGACTGCATCCATAGTGGATCCAGAGCCTCCTTTTTGCTGTGCTATTATGCAGCTTTATGCCTCCCTCTCTCCCTCTCCCTCTCTCTCTCTCTATATATATATACATCCTGCCTTTCAACACAAGCAGCTTCAAAGCAGTGTACAACAATGGTGGAAACAAAAAAAATTACAATAAAAATTGTAATTAGATTGTCCAGTCCTTGTCTGTTTGGAGGATTACTTGTTAACATTTTTTCTTCAGTTATATTAACATGAACACCAATG
Organism: Shinisaurus crocodilurus; assembly: GCA_021292165.1. NCBI lineage: Eukaryota > Metazoa > Chordata > Lepidosauria > Squamata > Shinisauridae > Shinisaurus > Shinisaurus crocodilurus. Next base: position 25,156,909 of record CM037876.1, on the reverse strand, counting down.
TAAGAGAGCCAAATATATAATCCCCCATGGAGCAGCCAATCTATCAATCATTACTATTTGCCACTGAAGAAGACCATATGGTCAAAACTTGTTAGGCAATTCGGACAGTTATCCATACAAGCTGAAGATGGATAGCTGTATCTTTCCCTGCCTTCCAACAAATACTTCATTTGAATATTGTGTTGAAAAGTTTTTGTACTTAATGTTATGGTTTTAAAATTATTTATGTATAACTATACACTGAGTCATTGTCAAAATGGTTGTATTTATGGTTCTTTGCTTAAATACTGTGCCTTGGCTTTCACCCACAACCATCAGATTCAAACTTCTGCCCCAATTCATTAGATTCCATCTTAATTCGGTCACTGACCTGCCAGATTTCTACAGGCTTTGCCACAGACGTAGCTCTGCTTACACTAGTTTCTACCAGAGCCCAGTGTTATCATAAATCAGAAAATCCCTTCAGATGTAGGTATTTTTACCATTGTAACTGGAGTTTATTATTTTGTTTTTATCTGCTCCAGTCACATGGCTCTAAATCAAATAAACAATACTGTTTGACTCCAAAATATTGTACAGTAGCCAGCAACCAAATGGTGGGCAGACTCCTCTCAGCTCAATCCAGAAATAACTCACCAATTACAAATATTTTTAGAGACCTCTTTCCCCAAGTGTTCTAAATTACTCATAATGTTGGTTGCAAAATATTAAATTGGTTTAACATCTTTTATATAAGTTGTCCAAATCCTGGAGCACCAATTTTAACCCGAACAAATACCCTCAATAGTGTGTGTGTGTGTGTGTTTTATGGCTCCAAGTACTGTTGGGCAAGCCCAGTAACACTTGCAAGCCTTTGTGTCCTATATGAACAGAAATTGGTGTCTAAGAGTTGTAGTAAAGATAGACTTAACTTAAAAACCATTCTCTGTTTATGTATAGAATATAATCTCATTTTTCATACCAAGTTGTAGGAGCACTTTGAAAGAAATATTGTTCAATCTGAACTGCTTCTAAGTATTACAAGCTAGGCAAATTTATATTCCAAACCAGCTCATTATGAGTTTCAGCAACATTCACTACAATAAACTACACAGAATATTCTGCTAACCACAGGTCTTTACATTTTTCAAAGTATTTCTTTTTCTTTCATTGTTTGGTATTCTCTCTGCCAACACAACTCCTGAAGCATAAACCGAAAAACATAGCACAATCCTCAATACAATATTATTTGAATTTGTACTATAACAACAGTAGCAAGGGATCAAGGAGGCATATTTGAATTTGTTTTATCTCTTTAATTTTCTATAAATTAATTTAATTCATCAACATCATCCTTCGCTCTTGGTGCTGAAGAATATAATTTGTAAAAGATTACGAACTAGTAATGATTGGGAACTCCTAAGAGAAGGGGAAATTTAACCAACATATTTGTTTGCACTGTGGGCAAATGGAAAATTCCTGGTATTTTGCATCTTCTTGTTCTAGTCATCAGCGATAACAAAGCGGCAGCACAACCAATATATTGAGTCAGCACATCTGGCAATGTTGTCTGGCTATGCCAGGAGTGGGAAACCTATTGCGGCCTTTGGGCCAAATTGGCTCTGGACAAGCACATGGGGGGAATTGGCTATAGATCAGCACATCAGCACATCAGGGGATGCATGCTGCACTGCATGCATGCATCGAAAAAATCTGGATAAGAGAAGAGATCCCAGAAGACTTCAGGGATGCCATAATTATCACCCTCTTTAAGAAAGGTGATAGAACAGACTGTGGAAACTATCGGGGCATTTCTCTCTTAGCTACCGCAGGTAAAATATTTGCCAGGATTCTCGCAAACCGTCTTCTATCTATTTCAGAAGAGATCCTCCCTGAAACTCAATATGGTTTCCGCCCCTCTAGAGGGACAGTAGACATGATTTTTACTGCACGTCAGCTCCAAGAAAAATGCCGGGAGCAAAATCAACCCCTTTATATGGCATTTATTGATCTCGCTAAGGCCTTTGATACTGTAGACCGAACAGCTCTCTGGACTATCCTTATGAAAATTGGATGCCCCAATAAATTTGTGAATATCTTGCGACTTCTCCATGACAACATGACGGCTATGGTCTTCGACAACAACAGCTCTCATGGTGCTCCATTTAAAGTGGGATCAGATGTTAAACAGGGATGTGTTATTGCCCCAACATTATTTGCTATTTTCATCGCCATGATTTTACATCTTGTCGAGGGGAAACTTCCCACTGGTGTGGGAATTATATATCGAACAGATAGAAAGCTTTTTAATCTCAGCAGGCTGAAAGCAAAAAGTAAGGTGATTACAACCTCCGTTGTGGAACTTCAGTATGCTGATGATAATGTGGTCTCCGCACATTCAGAGGATGATCTCCAAACTATCCTAAATGCTTTTGCAGAAGCATACGGAAAACTTGGTCTCTCACTTAACATCAAAAAAACCAAAGTGCTTCATCAGCAAGTGCAAGCTAACCCTTTGGTGATGCCATCTATCCAGCTTGGCGGGACAATACTGGAAAATGTCGATCATTTTCTCTATCTTGGCAGCTATCTTTCTGTTACAGCTAACATCGACAGTGAAATCCAGCATCGTCTGAGCTCCGCAAGTGCCGCATTTTCTCGAATGAAACATAGAGTGTTCGAGGATCGGGATATTTGTAAGAAGACCAAAACACTGGTTTATGAAGCCATTGTCTTACCAACTTTATTGTATGCCTGCGAAACATGGACTATCTATAAACGTCACCTCCAACTCCTTGAAAGATTTCATCAAAGTTGCCTCCGGAAAATCCTGCGAATTACTTGGGAAGATAGGCGAACAAATGTCAGTGTACTGGAAGAAGCAAAGACCACTAGCATTGAAAAAATGATTCTTCAACGCCAACTTCAGTGGACCGGTCATGTTGTTCGAATGCCTGACTGCCGTCTCCCAAAGCAGTTACTTTATTCCCAACTCAAGGATGGAAAGCGGAATATCGGTGGTCAATATAAGAGGCTTAAAGATGTTCTTAAGGCTAATCTAAAAAAATGCAATATAAACATCGAAAACTGGGAAGCTCTGGCCCATGAACGATCTAACTGGAGGTTGGCCTTTCACAAAGGTTCTATGGACTTTGAAGAAGCCCGAGTGCAAGGTGAAAGGGAGAAACGTGCTAAGCGAAAAGCACGTCAAATGAATCCTTTACAGGGCCATCTTCCATCTGGTAACCTGTATCCTCACTGTGGGAAGCTGTGTGGATCTAGAATTGGCCTCCACAGTCACTTACGGACCCATCGCTAGAGTCTACACAATTTTCTTTAGAATTTTCCTCCTTTTAAAATCTCCTTTTTGTAAAAAAAAAAATTATCCTGGAAGACAATCTTACTCGGTCACTGGGCATGGTCCCCGAGGCCCTTGTCTTCCCACCCTTGTCTTCCTGCCCTCCAAAAATAGCTTTTAAAAACCCTCCACTTCTGCACCTACTGAATGGGGCTAGAAAAGGGAAGGGGTTTTTCATTCAGCACAAAAATAAGTACTTCCAATTAAATCCACAAGTGATTGGCCTACATGTTTGTTTATGGCTACATTGAGGGCATCTTGAACCAAAGTCAATTAATATTGATTTCCACCCCTTGCTCCCCGTATGATAGATGGCTTTCAGTGTGATTCATAAGTATCTGCAGTGCTGGCTCCAGGTTTTTAAGGACCCTTGGGCAACACACCCTCAATGGACCCCATCCCTCCATCAGTCTTACTGCTATTGCCACCAACTGCTGTTGCTCTCCTTCCTCTTGTCCATCATTGCTACCACTTGCTTGCTTGGCAGAGAAAACCATCAACTGCTCCTTCTTCTCACCACCACCATTTTAATTTGCATTTTTAAAAAATTATTACATCTTTATCTCACTTTCCTTCTTCTTGCAAAGAACCAACAGCAGGATACATGATCCCCCCTCCTCTCCATTTTATCCTCACAACCACCCTGTGAGGTAGGTTGGGCTGAAAGTCAGTGACTGGTCTAACATCACCCAGTGAGTTTCATAGCCAAATGGAGACTAGAACCTGGATCTCCCGAGTCCCAGTCCAACACTCGGACCATACTGGTTCTCCAACCATTGTCTGGGCCAGAGTGAGAGGCAGGTGAATGAGCAGGTTGCAATGGAGAAGAGGAGGAGCAAGTCCAGGGGGCTCTTGTCAGTCAGCCCATGCTGGGGAGTGGGCCCTTAGCAAGTGTCCCACTACGTCTATCTGTTTTAGGCATGGTCCTTAGCCATGATTAAATAGTGCCCCATTGATTTCAATGGGTTTACTCAAACTATGACTAAAACTGGAACCAACCCTATTTTTGAAAGTGCAAATTTGACTGTGGAAATAAAAGATGACCAAAAAAGGGGGGGGGGAGATAGTGGAATTGTGTATAATACTTAACTTGCATGGGCATGACACGGGCATGCCTTTAGTCTTCTCCCACCACCACCTTCCACTTAACCTGTTTCAGTAGTGACTGACCAGGAGGCTTTCTTCAACAAGTGAGCTCATCTCCTGAGAACATCCTCCCCCTGCAGTGTGGAGTATTGCAGATGGGAAAGGGGGGAGAAACCAGGCAGAATTGTAAACATATATGCTTAGGAATCTCTAGCTATAGTGAAGTGTATTACCAGAGATCATAACTACTGAAGTTTCAAAGGAGCATTTTAATGGCGTGAAAGTCCATAATGCTGCTGACATAAACATTATCACTTTAAAAACTTATGATTAAATAAGAATGTGTCTGCTTCTAGATGTAATGATAAACTATGGTTTATCAGGCTCACATGTTCCTGCCTCCCCTCCAGCAAGATGGAGAATGGAAACTTCCACTTCTGTTTTTGATCAACCATAGTTTAACTTTACATCTGGACTCTAAATTGTGGTTAACCTGAAGTACGCTTTGTTGAAACAAGCCAGATTAATAACCTAACATTTGAAATTGGTTTGTTTCCATAAACCATAGTTTAGTGTTGTGCTGAAGTGTTTTTGCATGATTTGGGGTGGGTGGGACAAAGACACCCCCCAAAGATTAATCCAACCTTTGGGGGTGGCAAAATTTACACATTTTCAGGGTGGTGGTCTTACCTTTAAATATGAGGTGACGTAGGACTTGATTCTCCCCCACCCCAGCTCCAAAACCTCGCTGCTACTCTTAGCAGCCTAGTAAAATTCCTGGGACAAAATGCCCCTGGGACGACACTACAAACTAAGCTTATATATAGTAATTGTCTACTACACTGCTTGCATTAGAAAGCAATTTGGATAATTACCTCCATATTTATAGTGTCACAATCTTATTCTTTGGGCAGGCAGGGGGAAGGGAGGGAGGAGAAAGATGGCTGTCCTCATTGGGCACAGGTACATATCTTTAAGCAGTAAGGGTTTATATTAATTTCAAACATTTAACCAATAGATGTAATTACCACATTGCAGTAATTCTGATTTTATTATGAAAATACAGACTATGAACATTCTAATTGCCTTGGTTATTATGGGGAAAAAGCTGTACAGAGAGTGCTTTTTGCTCTCATTGTGTTCATATGCATCCTCGTCTCTCCAGATGCACTGAAGTGTACTAGCTAAGTTGGTAACAACTGAACATCGAAAGGGATAGAGCTCTATTTGCATCAAAACAACTTGATTATAAAGCATGGAGCTTGATGGCTTTCCAATTATTGATACAATTGTTATAAATTATCAGGGGGCAAAGAAAAAAACACACAAACATTTTGCCACTTAACTGGAATGAATAAATGACTGCATTTCTCACTTTCTTTCTAGAGTATTTGGGGGGGGGGGCAGTTTTCATTTGCACAAGAAAATATTCCAGTGACAGTAATATGATCTGACAAACAAACTTATACAGTATTATCAGGAATGTGGAGGTGAGGAAAAGAGAAAGCTGAAAGCAACAGGAGACTGGTGTTTTTAAGTTATTTGCAGAGCTGGATCGTGCCTGTAACTGTCCATATTTGTTGAGAGCTGATCAACAAATGTAGCGGCAAACAAGTAACTGAAACAGTAGTGGAATGAGCAGGGGCAAGATATGTATCGACTGGGGGTGCCTGCCCGCACTGGTGCCACCTATGGGCCAAACTAAGGGTGCAATCCTATGCATGTTTAGACAGAAAAAAAGAGTCCTACAACTCCAAGCATTCCCCAGCCACCGTAGCTGGCTGGAGAATGCTGGGAGTTTTAGGACTTTTTTTTTTTTTTTTTTTTAGGATTGCATCCTAGATGTGACGGAAAGAGACCCTATTGAATCTCCCACCGTTTGCTTGTGTGTTTTTTTAAATGGTAAATGCAACTGCTATGGGGAATGATTTGAATATAACGAGAAAGCATGCATTTAACATTTCAGTCAAGAAGGATCATCCTACCTACGTCACATTCTTAGGGGCCAATGCTGCAACAACTTTCCAATTTCATAGCATTTATGACGTTATGTTTATCATAAGGGGCAGCCAAGTACACACTCAGCTTCTTCTCCTGATAACAGGAAGAACCTATTGCTCCCAGGCTCAAATAACTTTGAAATGTGTTCTGAAAGGGGTGACTGTAGGAATTCACACCAGGCTCACTTGACAAAATATGTACAGCTGTCTGAGCCCTAGATCTCTAAAATCCAAGAGTCCCTGGCAGAAAGCAAATTCCCAAATCTCCTGTATTTGAAAATACAATCCAACCAAATAATTTATAACAATTTGGAAGTTTTTTTCACATGAGCTGAGCAATTTGACTGCTTTGATATATTTTTTAATTATTATTATTATTATTATTATTATTATTATTATTTATTTATTTCATTTCATTTCATTTCTATACCACCCAATATAATAATACTAATTTCATTTCTATACTGTCCAATAGCCAAAGCTCTCTAGAGGGGCTTGTAAATAACATGTTACTGTTTACATTCCGATTTTAGAGCACTGGTCTTTATTGGCATCAGGCATGAGATTTAATTCTATTAAACCCTGCTATAACCCAATCAGCAACAACCAAATTAATTCAAAACTGTAATCCTGGATCACAAAAGAACTCTGTGTATATCACTGCCTGTTCAATTATTACAGTTCCTACTTCCCTGGGGAAATCCAAGGCACGAATAATGCATTGCAGTTTCTTCAGCCCATGTGCTTCTTTATCCCTTAATACATTCTGCTGGTCTAAGTTCAAGAAATGGAAAAAACCATCAGTGATTTGCATTCATCCCATTTAAACGGTCCCAAGCGAGCTGAAGAAAATGAAAATGAAACAATGGCATTTCTTATTTCTTTCTCCCTTTCATCCCTATATTCCTTGATGGCCAATAGTTGCTACCTCCACCTTTCAAATAGAGCCTGAAAGAAGCCATGTTACTAAGGGAGTTATTGAGAATTTGATCAGGTTCTTTTTAATTTGGCCTCTCAGGGACAGACAAGGAGGTACATCTGAAGAGAAATCTGCATGAACTGACATTGTAAGAAAGTCATGTCATGAGCAAGATGCTAAAATTCTAGCTGCAGATCCACCAACATTTAAACGTTTTTAAAATAATAATACAAATAACAAAATAACAAAAGCAACAAATTCAATCAACTTTGGGTCAAATGATTACCGGTAGTTTACCTAGCATGATATATGAATATACACAAAGGAATTGTAGTATTTCTTTTTAATGAGTTTAAAAAGCAACAAACCTAAATATGTTTGTTCTTTTTTGTTTTGAAATATTAAGTCCTGAAACAAAATGGCATGACATTTCATAGACAGGTAGGACAGAAGTGGTGCATAGTGAGGAGAAGCTGATACTGAACAGGGATTCAGCCAGGTTGGTCAGAAAGAGGTCCAGGGCACAAGGCAAGGCACGGCCAGTCAAAGGCCAGTCAAAGGCAAGGATGAGTCAGTGGCAGGGAACAGCAGAAGGCAGGAAGCCTATGTTATTCAAACCAAACCACTAGTTTGACCTGGAATCTTTTTACAACAGTCAGGCCTTGACACATTTCCTTCTGCTCTAGCCTATGGATGTTCAAAAGGCTTATTACGGTGTCACACTCCATCAGGAAATCCATCATCTGTCCTAAGCAATGGCTCAAGTGAGGAGACTCAATGTGGCCAAGATGGCTGGGTCACATCTACAACTAAGGTTAGGTTTCAGGACCTTGGTCAGCAATACTGGAGCTAAAGCACTAAAGAGTTACTCCAGCAGAGTCTGGGAGCAACTGACAGGCATTTATAGTCAGGCCTGAGGAGTCTCCCCGGAAACTCCACTCCTTCTGATGCTGCATCTGGCTCCTAAAGGGCCAACAGCCTTTTCCAGCAGGTATTGACTTCTCCTAGGGAATAGAGGTTGGAGAAGTGGGGAGCCAGTTGGGGCCTGCTTCCCAGGGTCTCCCTGTTCAGTAGAGGAGTCCAAAGTCCGCTCCTCAGAGTCACGAAGGTAGTGGCACCTCCTTGGGGTTGCATGGACAAGACATGGGGTCCAAGGCAGTGGGCCCCACTTCAGAAGGACCAGGAACTGGTTTTGATGCTTCCCCAGAGTCACCGTCACTGGAGGCTTCAGTTTCTGAGAGATGAAGTCCTGAGCCAGTCCTGGGTATGACAGTCCTGAAACTCTATGAAACATAGAGTGTTCGAGGATCGGGATATTTGTAAGAAGACCAAAACACTGGTTTATGAAGCCATTGTATTACCAACTTTATTGTATGCCTGCGAAACATGGACTATCTATAAACGTCACTTCCACCTCCTTGAAAGATTTCATCAACGTTGCCTCCGGAAAATCCTGCGAATTACTTGGGAAGATAGGCGAACAAATGTCAGTGTACTGGTAGAAGCAAAGACTACTAGCGTTGAAAAAATGATCCTTCAACGCCAACTTCAGTGGACCGGTCATGTTGTTCCAATGCCTGACTGCCGTCTCCCAAAGCAGTTACTTTATTCCCAACTCAAGGATGGAAAGCGGAATATCGGTGGTCAATATAAGAGGTTTAAAGATGTTCATAAGGCTAATCTAAAAAAATGCAATATAAACATCGAAAACTGGGAAGCTCTGGCCCATGAACGATCTAACTGGAGGTTGGCCTTTCACAAAGGTTCTATGGACTTTGAAGAAGCCCGAGTGCAAGGTGAAAGGGAGAAATGTGCTAAGCAAAAAGCACATCAAATGAATCCTTTACAGGACCATCTTCCATCTGGTAACCTGTGTCCTCACTGTGGGAAGCTGTGTGGATCTAGAATTGGCCTCCACAGTCACTTACGGACCCATCGCTAGAGTCTACACAATTTTCTTTAGAATTTCCTCCTTTTAAAATCTCCTTTTTGTAATTTTTTCTCCTGGAAGACAATCTTACTCGGTCACGACTGATCGCATGATGATGATGATGATGATGATGATGATGACAGTCCTGGTTGGCAGCTTGCAGTTCTCTCCTTTAGACACAGCTCAGCAATGGTATACACAATTTCCCCACTTGATATGTCCTTCAAACCACAACTGAAGGCCCCACTCAAGGATTCAGTGCTGACACCCAAATAAGGGGAAGGGGACATGAAGATCTAGTAGGTTTATACGGGGAAGAAATTTCATATAACAGTTGATACTAAAAAAGAATGTATGGAGAAAAACTCTTCATTTTAATATGTTAAAGGCTGTTCTATGAAAAAAGGAAATGTTTAAGAACATACACGAGGTCTCAATCTACTGACTTCTCAATCTATTACTCAATAGTTGATGACTCATTTGAACACATGAACTGCATATCTTGCATAATTTCATGGTTGAGGTAACTTTCACCATCAGCATTTTGGGTTCTAGTCATGATCATATACCTTTTGGTGAAGGTATAACTGCCAATTCTGGCATTAACCAAGCAAAACGAATGGCTGATATCCAAAGCAGATCTCCTATAATACTAAAACCCAGGGTCATCCCATGAAGCTGATTGGTGGGAAATTCAGGCTAGATAAAAGGAAATGCTTCTTCACACAGGGCACAGTCAAAATTCTGGAATTAGGTACCACAGGATGTAGTTATGGCCATCAATTTGGATAGCGTTAAAAGGGGATTAGACAAATCCATTGAGGATAAGGTTATAAATGGGTATTAGTTATGATGGCTATATGTATCAGAGGCAGTATGACTCTGTATACCAATTGCTGGGGAACTGAGCAGGAGGGTGCTATTGCACTCATGTGCTACATGTGGGTTTCCCAAAGGCAGATGGTTGGCAAGTGTGTGTAGGCCCTTGGTCTGATCCAGTATGGCTCTTCTTATGTTCTTAAAGCACCACTCAGAAGAGGCTTCTGCAGGTATCATGGGGCTTTAGAAGGAAACTAAAACAGGCAGGCTAGGGTTGGAGGAGAATTTTAAATGTGAATTTACCTAATTTAACACTTTTGAACCACTATATGAACTGAAAATCAGTTATACTTTGAAATTTGCACTTTTCTGAATTTTGGAGTGGAGTTCTCAATCAAAAATATGTACAAAAATATGTTCCCCCCCCCTGTAATGTTCAAATCTGCATTATATTAGGAAAACTGCTTGCAGTAAATATGTATATTAGGCAAATATGCTATAAAAATGCATGTATTGGGACAAACATGCACACAAATGCTTATGAATACTCATACAAACTTCGTTAAAAAAAAAATCTCAGGGCTCGGAATGAACCAAACTGAAGACTGGAGAAATTCTCAAAGCTGAAAATGAACAAAATTTAAGACGGGAAACTAAGAGCAACCAAAATTGCTCTTTAGACATATTCATCCAAAAGGGCTGTTTGTTGAAGAACTGTAGAAGTGGGGAGTTCTTCCCCATGCTGCTGTTTTGCTCCTCATTTCCACATGTTGTTCACTCTTGCTGACTTAGGGTTACTGTAATACAACAAATGCAAGACTGCAGTATTTGCTACCAAAAAAAAAAAAAAGTACCCCGTGTTTGCTCTTTCTGCAGTGAGCCAATGCACTTTCAGACTTCAATAACAGGCTCATAAAAAAGTGTCTGATGGACTGCAGAAGGTATTGCCACTTCCTTGAAAAATTACATAAATCAAATACTGAGCGACTGCCACTTTCCAGCTAAATGCTATTATAAATAACCGTTTGTAAGGTGTTATCGGGGGGGGGGGGGTCTGCCTGTCAACCACTGATAAAGATTCACTCTGTAAATCACTGTAATTTCCTCTAAGCTGTCAAGAGGGAGATTTAATATGGTGATAAAGAAAATTGATGAAAAAAAAGTATGTTTTGCTTTTTATAAAAGACTTGTATAATTTTATGTACTTATTCTGGAGTGGCTTTTTTTTTTTTAAGTTTATGTTTGCACAATGCCATTAATTCGGTCAAACAGATGATATCCACTTGTGGCATTTTGATGGAAACTCTGTTCTTGAATGTTGACAGAAGAATTTAACACTGTACAATAAACTACCAGCATGTTTTCTGACATCTGAAAACATATCTTGGGGCTGGCAATTTGTTTTTAAACTAGCATTTCTAGCTTATTTGTAGCTTCTTCCTAAACAGTACCAATCAGCTGTTGTAGCTAATAACATAATATGCCAATAACATTCTTACAATAGTATTTATTGTGAAGGACGGCTGCTTACGCCCATCCTACAAGGTAGGCCACAGTACCAATTCCCCCCTGGACTGCCACCCACCTCCCTGGTTCCCTTACACCAATTTGGTGTAGCAGCCCAGCCTTACAGACCAAAAAGGAACACACACAAATTTAAGATGGAGACTTTATTAAAACAAAAATTAAGAATTAAGCAGTGTAGGGTCTCCAATGATCCAATACATATGAAAATAATCCCTTATTAGAAAGGGCTAAAAAGAGGGTAGGGAAAAGGGGGTGAGGTAGGTTGTTGTGAGGAAAGGGGAATGGGAATAAAAAGGGACTCTAAAAGGATATCTAAAACAAACCCAAAAGTCTGCAAAGAACTGCTTGAGCCAAACCAGGCCTAGCTTCCCCAGCTATCCTGCAAATCCGGCATACCTGCCCAAGATGGAACTTCCACAGCGTCCAGGCCCGAAGGAAGAACCCCGTGCCTTCCCCACCGAACTCCTTTATCCAAAACCAGGGTCCTTTTTCCCACCCAGCCTCCACCAATCCCATCTTCCTACCTTCTGAAGGAGGGGGGGGGCGCCCATTCCCAGCTGCGGGCACTTTCTCATGATTTCATCCTAATTAACTTCTGGCCTTGCTACACAGCTCTGCAGATCATTTGTTATCTCCCAGGTGCCACTAACTATCTCACGCTACCCAAGGACTCCCAACACATTCCAAGGAAGAGCAAGAGAACAAGGGTGAAAGAATTCAACATCAACCAGAGAAGGGGGAAGGGGGAACTTAGCTTAACCTCCGCCATGTCCCATCTTCACACTCATAATGTATCGATATTCTACTCTTGAGCATATGGACACAGGCACAGTGTCCCATGGAGCAAATGAAGAGGGAAAAAACCCTCTTCTAGTTTTGTATGTCCTGATAGCTGATGGTGAATAATAGGTGCTGAGTTAATTGGCTACAGCAGTTCTTAAAGGCGCCCTAAAATGAACTTATCAGAGTGCCTGGAAGGAGCGTTAGATCCCGGAGAGCAAGAGAGAGGAGTTGGACAATGATTTTTGAGAGAACTGATGTTGCTATAAATCTTTGTATTCCCTGCCTGCTCCTTCACGAGCCCATGTGGCACTTGTTCAGCCTGTACCATACATTTGAAAATGCACACATCATTACAAAGATACCACAAGTCTCTGGTTGGTTCTCTTCCAAATTAACTGTTCTTGTAAACACTGCCCTAAACTGCCTACCACTTGCATAATTGAGAGCCAGTGTGGCGTAGTGGTTAGAGTGTTGGACTGGGACTCAGGAGATCTGGGTTCTAATCCCCACTTAGCTATGATGCTCATTGGGTGACTGTGGGCCAGCAACTGACTTTCAGGCTAACCTACCCCACAGGGTTGTTGTGAGGAGAAAATGGAGGAGAAAATGGAGAGGAGGATTATGTAAGCCGCCTGGGGTTCCTTACAGGAAAAATGGTTGGATATAAATATAATAAATATAATAAATAAATAAATCAGAAGAAGCAGCACAAAAATGTGTTTATATTAAATATCACTGGTGAAAGTGAATGGAATATCGTGCCACAGATCCTGCAAAGTAGAGCCTGTACAGATCTTCCCTTCCCATGGCAGGACCTTTTCTGTGGCATTGTAGAACTCCTTCCCTAGGGAGCATAGATTAGTTCCTTTTTTATTTTTGTTCAGAGAAGACATTATTGATCCATCAAGCTTTTTTTGGTTAATGTCGCTCCCTGTTTTTGTGTAATGAATGTTTTTTTTCTGCTTTTGTTTTTAGCCAGGCGGTTTTGTAGGGATGTGCCGACGCTGGGAAGTCCGGCTCGTTTGAGCTCGACAGACTTCCTGCCCACTTCCGATCCAATGATCAGAAGCGGGCCAAGTCGGGTGGGTGGGTTACCACAGACTTCCATCTCTATGATGGGCCGCAGTTTGTGGATTTTTTTAATGCTAAGGAAATTTGTGCAATTTGCATGACTTTACACAATTTCCGTAACTTTAAGGTAATTGCATAAATCGCAGTATTTTGCACAAATCAGTCCCCAAAAAGCACGTGGATCTAGTGTGATTTGCATAAAATGAACAGATTTGTGCAAATGGCACTAGATCCACATGCTTTCCGGGTGCCAATTTTCACAAAACATGCAAAATATTGCAATTCATGCAAATTGCGTGAAGTTACGCAAATTATGTAAAGTTATGCAAATTGTGCAAATAGCGCCACTTGCGCAAATTTCCCTGGTGTTTAAAAAAATGTGCAAACCACAGCCCGTCCTCCAGGTGGAAGTCTGCGAGCTGGCTCAACTCGCGTCATAGTGAGTCAGTGTCAGGGCAGGGCTGGCAAACTGGAATCCGGGGGGGGGGGCGAATTGTGAGAATCCATCGGATTTTCACACACCCCGATCAGCTTCCTCACACATCCCTAGTGATATATTCATTTAAATTTTAAAAAAAGAAAAAGTTATGCATTTGGGCCCAAAATACAATCTTCAAGGCAACTTACAATTAAAATATATGTGTATTGGTTTTTGTCTTGATTGTACATCACCTCAAGAGTTCATTGACCAGAGGAGCAATTCATAAGCATGTTAAATAAATAAATAAATATTATTCTTTGTACACCATTTCTTAGGGTTCGAAGTTAGGAGCATTATGCAGGGTAGGAGTGAGTGAGTGAGATGGGAGTGGGGGAAACAGTGGGAATTATGATTGGGGGTGACTGAATGAGATCTAGGAATGGTGGAATGTGTGAGGGTGGAAACCAGTGGCTTACCTCAGGCATCTGAAAGACTTGACTGATTTGGAGACCTACAAGAGGGGTCTTCCTGCCCTTCATGTAGGAACCCAGATTCCACCTGAACATCAGGAAAAAAATCCTGACCTTTTAGAGCAATAAGACAATGGAACCAATTACCTAGGGAGGTGGCAAGCTCTCCCATGCTGGAGGCATTAAAGGTGAAGCTGGACGGCCATCTGTCAGGGATGCTTTGACCTGGATTCCTGCATTGAGCAGGGGGTTGGACTCGATGGCCTTGTAGGCCCCTTCCAACTCTACTTTTCTATGATTCTATGATACATCATGGGTCCAAGAAGCCTAGCTTCTAACTCCGATGTAAAACCTTTGCCAAAAGATTAGGTTGCATATTTAGCGTGCCATAATCTCCTTTAGGATATTGTATAGGAGTGAAACAAATGTCAACCATACACTTTTGACCATAGTAAGGCAGGAAGGCAGGTTAGAGGTCTGTACCCTTACAGATGTAAATACTATGTGTAAAATCTACTGTATAATTTATTTATATGCCTCAAAACAGATTCTGGAGTGGTGAACAATAAAAGGAATAAAACACAATATTAAAAGGGGTGGGTTTTTGTTTTTTTGTTTTTAATACCAATAAAAATGGTGGCTGGTCAATGTCAAGGAAGGCTTGTTGAAATAAAAATGTCTTTAGCAGGCGCCATAAACAAAACAATGTTAGTGCAAGCCTGACATAATCTGTTGCATCCCTAACTCTCTGTGACACATACAGCAAATTAACTCCATAGAGACAGAAAAAGTCAAGAGTGACACACTGCCCAGCATAAGGGTTGACATGAATGATCATGTGATAGTTTGCATGGACAAAAATGCAACATGCATGTAGCTACATGCAGGTCAATGGAGCATGAGTCTGTGTGCAACTGAGCACTCATTTTGGCCTGGGAGGGAGTCTGAGTGGGAGCAACTAAACTATGCTGATCTTTACTGTGACCAGAGGTATGTTTTTTATGTTGGAGTAGAGGGTTAATTTTGTTTGAAAATCTAAAGTAGCCATTGACAGGAATTGACCAGATGGGGCAGGCCTGTGGTGGTAATACTGCAGTGTTTAACAATCCCAGGACTGAATTATATACAGTAATACCTTGGATTGCAAGCATAATTCGTTCCGGAACCGTGCTTGTAATCCAAAACACTCTTATATCAAAGCGAGTCTCTGGCGGGTGTGAGCGGGGCCGATTTTGGCCTACTACACCTGCTCGAGGCGACCGGTTACATCCCTACGTTGTCTTGCAAGACCTTGCTCATTTATCAAGTCAAAAAATTTTTAAAAATTTGCTTGTCTTGCAAAATGCTCTCAGACCAAGTTACTTGCAATCCAAGGTATTACTGTATTTTAAATGTCCCATGCCAAAGGCTGAAATGCATTCCCAGATCTTTTGCTTTTGCATGGGCCCCTGGAATAATTGTGAAAAAATGTATTTATTTCCTGCTCAAAAGGCCTACAAAAAAGTTTCTTCTTTACAAATCTAACTTGTCAAATAAAAGCGATGCTGAGAATGAGCACTAAAAAAAAAAATCAAGCTGCTGCCCAAAACAGGCAGCAAAAAGCAAAGTGCTGCATTTTATGTTAAAAAAAGAAAGAAAGAAATAGAAATCATACATTACATATTATAGACTGTAGCTTTGAGACATGATCATCCTTTTGGCAGTACTAAAATGGCACATGTAATTGCTAGAGTCAACAGATTTTCCTCCAAGAGCTTTGCTGCTTCTGTTTACTATCCAATTTTACAGAGATTAATTTCAGAAAAACAGAGAATTTTTATGTGCAAATATGCTCCAGGGGATACAGCGATGAGTTGTCATAATAATATTCTCTGCAATAGAAGAATCTCTTTAGTCAGAGCCTAGCAATGGAGGAGGGAAAATAACCTGGAAAGATAAAATAATATAAAAGGATAAGGATTCGGTTGGCATATTGTTATTCCATTTTCTCATATATTAGGGAAATGACAGCAATTTCTGGCTACTCAGTCTTCAAAGGGAGAAATTTTGGGCTCTTTCTGTGTCTTTCATGATGAAAACGATTCCATGCCAATATGGATACACTGCAATTCAGCATCTTCTTTTTCTGTTTACACACACACGAAACTAGATATAAGATTCTTTTTTTTCCTCAGAAGGAAACAAAAATGTCTAATGGTATATTACTACCATGTAATACTTTATATGACAACTGTCTGTATGCAAAATAAACAATTGTACAACTAGGAATGAGGAAACATTACAATGCTTGCCCTGAAAAGGAATCGGACCATTTGAGCTGCGCATTCTGTTTGAATGCTCAAAAACCCACAGGAAGGGGCGGAGGGTTGAAAGAATGTTCAAAGGGGTCAAATTTCTCCACTGACTGCTATGCTGTTTCTGTCCCCAGGATGCTGAATGGAAGAGGAGATCCTGGTGCCCTTACTAGAAGGTGTCACATGATTATTACTTCATGTGCTTCCCCCCCCCCCATTCTGGGGCAGGCACAAGTGTATTATAAGCTTCCACTTCTGTTTTAGTTTCACAGCAGCTTCACGTGTCATCTGAATCCTAAATTGTGGTCAATTTTAACTGTGGTGGGTTGAAAAAAGCTAGCTTCATAAATTAGGGTCTGACATTGGCTTGTTTCAAATATCCAGAGTTAAGATTAACCACAGTCTGTCCTGATTTGGACGACAAGGCAATCTGCAGTTAATCTCAAACACGAGTGAAAGCTTCCAAACTCCTCCCTGCGGCTGTAGGCATGTAAACCGAGCAGGAGCTTACCTGCTCTCGGGGGTGCTCCGGAGAACCCCCCGCCCACTCTCGCTGCTCGCAGCGCCAGGGAACCGGAAGTTACACGATAGGTTCCCCGTCGCATCACTTCCGGTTCCCTGGAATTGCGCCTGTAGTGTAAAAACCAGGGAAACTCAGCTTGAAATGGCCCGAATAGCAAATCACCCCCATTTCAAGCTGGGCTGCCCTGGTTTTTACACTAAAAAAGCAGCACCAGGGGAACCAGAACTGACGCGCCGGGGAACTGAAGCTCCTTTCCCAGGCGCGGCATTGATCAAGCAGCGGGAAGGTAAGTCACGAGAGTCTTGGGGGGCTGTACCAGAAGAGGAGGGTGCAAAAAAAAAGGTTTGCCCAGACTCATTCTTTTAACTCTGAACTATGGCTTAGCTGTGGGGTAAACTATGCTTTAGCATTTTGTCTGAACCACAGTCCATTTTTCTGCCATTGATTTCCTCAGTTAGCCATTTCTGTTATGACAGGAGAACATTAACTACACCTGCAACCTGATCCCACTTTTACAGGTAAAAGCAACATTTGTATTCTCAAAGAAAATCCAACCACACACCCCAGCCCGGTTTCCACCATTTTAGTAGACATGAATAAGAAGAGCTATTTCATGAAATCTCTCACACAGTGTTTACCTGCAACTAATTGCCAGAAATAATGGGATCAGATGGATATATAGCTCCAATTAACTGATAAAAATCAAGTTCCTGAAGGCTAGTTCCAGATATTTCCAGGAGCCTCCAATCTGCAAACCTATAAGAGAGATGGCGTACTCTTTATTTCCATATATGACCAGTTAATTGCACTTGTTTGGGGAGAGAAGTAGATCAAGTGTTAGTGTCAATGAAAGGAGTATAAATACAGGATGTTAGGCCAGTTGAACTTTATGTTCCACTACCCCTCTCGAAATTTTGAAGACAGTATGAATCAACAAATACTCTAGAGTTCCCCTTTTCCTCTTGGCCAGCAGTGGAGATCTGTGGAAGCTTAATTTACCTTGGGGAAATGGCACTGAACAGGACTGAGAAAAAGTGAGGAACTACACAACAGTTTGCATTCTCCTGTTCAATAATACTAATACTAATACTAATACTAATACTAACAACAACAACAACAACAACAACAACAACAACAACCTCAAGTTCTTTCTGACCCAAATATGAAGAAATTTGTGAACTTTGCTAAATTCTTATGAAAATCAAACGGAAATGAATTCTCACACTGGCCAAACTCAATAGGTACAGCTATTCCTATCATGGAAAGGACCATATTGCACCAGCTTGCTGTATAGCTCTTAAGGATGAGGAGCCTGTCAGAAAAAAAAGAGGTGGCAACCCCAACTCAGCACTAACATGGTTGTATACACAGTGATTCAAACCCAGGCTTCTGAGGACTAAGCACTCAAAGCCCAACCAGGGCGTGGATGGACAGGATCTGTCAGTTTTTGTTTCTCCCACATTTAAAATTTTTAAGACTCAAATTCTTTCCATCCCGGAAATGAAGAAATTTGCTAAATTCTTATAAAAAACAAAATGAAATAAAATGATCATCCATCCCTACAAAATGATTTCCCCCCCCCCCCAGAAAATATTTCTACTACAGCAATATTGCTGTTTTTAATCTGAAAATCAGAACTGGAGAACATTACCCACAGTCCCAGAAACTAGGAAGTATGAATTTCAGATAACCAAGTTATGAATAACTGAGGTTTGTTTTCAGTAATTACTACAGGAATTGTTCAGCAGAATTGTTTATGGGAATTAATTTTTGCTGATCTAAATAACAGACAAATAATGTATTGCTTGGGAAGTAGCCGGTCTCCTAAGTACTGATGGCAATTATTGAATTTACACTAAGAAGTATATCTCATGGAAATCCAACTAATAACTCACCACTCAGATTTGTGTTAACTGTTCAATTAATCACATCACATAAGTATGAGAGGCAGTGTGGTGCAGTGGTTAGAATGTTGGACTGGGGAGATCTGGCTTCTAGTCCCCACTCAGCCACGAAGCTCACTGGGTGACTTTGGGCCAGTCACTGACTCCGAGCCTAACCTACCTCACAGGGTTGTTGTGAGGATAAAATGGAGAGGAGGAGGACCATGTAAGCCACCGTGGGTTCCTTGCAGGAAAAAAGGCGGATATAGATATAATGAAATAAATAAATAAATAAAATAACCAATACTATTATGATCCACAAATAAGGAGTTCTGAAGCTGGCCAACACTTGCGTGCCTGGAAATAGAGAGGGGGAGGAGGGATAGGGAGATTCACCCCAGCATCTATACCTTCCTGGTAAGGAGTTGGCATCTTGAAGGACATCCAACTGATTCATTAGCATAGCATTTTTTAAAAAAGTGTTACAACGATGTGTTACTTCTTAGCATAAGCTTGGCTGTCCATTAGCCAATTAAATAAAGGTAAAAAATAGCTTGATGCCAAATTATGATACGAGGGCAAGACTCGGGGGAACAGTTTGTAAATAGTAAATTAAAAAACCCAACACCAGTTAGATGGTCATTATGTTCCTTTCTTCCATCTGTCACTGGTAAGACATAGGTGCTGTGGGCTAATTAAATGTTAATGAAATCTAAATAATCTGCTGGTCCTGAAGCATTAGCCAAGCAATAGTAACTGCTGAACAGCTGTTGCTGTTTGACAGAACCACTTCAGTCAGCACCTTCAGCTATGTCTCGAGATCCGGATTTGGCAAAGCTGAATAGAAATAATGATATTTATGCATAACTGATTCCACAGGACCTGTAATTATTTTTTGCTTGAATCACAGGTTAAAGGTCAAAGTCATGGGAGGAAAGGAAGAGTTTTGACAAAACAACTGTACTGGATGTGTGAAAAGACTTTTAACGATCCTTAAAAAAATAAATAAATTAAAATAGGACATCAGCTTATTTTGATGAATTTAATTTACGCTGTCCTTATGTTCTTTTAGAAATTCACAACTTGGCTAGAGTTTCATATGTTTTAGACATACTAACTTCTTGAGGGGAGATATGATCTCATTCTTCTAATACATGAAGGGTTGTCACACAGAGGAGGGCCAGGATCTCTTCTCGATCATCCCAGTTTGCAGGACACGGAATAATGGGCTCAAGTTACAGGAACCTAGATTCCACCTAAACATCAGGAAACATTTCCTGACTGTCAGAGCAATAAGACAATGGAACCAACTACCTAGGGAGGTGGTGGGCTCTCCCAATCTGGAGGCATTCAAGGTGCGGCTGGACAGCCATCTGTCAGGGATGCTTTGACCTGGATTCCTGCATTGAGCAGGGGGTTGGACTCAATGGCCTTGTAGGCCCCTTCCAACTCTACTTTTCTATGATTCTATAGGACAAAGAACCATGCATCTAGTTCCATATGCTCATATGCTTAAGGCTTGAGTTTCTCAGTCAATGGTCCACCCTTGGTGTCACATAGCAATCCACTTTCAAGGGGGGCTTTCAAAGGGCTTCTCTACATAAGGGGTTTACCCCCACACACACACTTTACTGAGACTTCATCTTCCATTTTCTCTGTGGAAGGAAGAGTGCATCCTGAAGGCGCGCTTGCCTCGAGGAAAAGCAGAGCGCTTCACTTGTGTGAGATGGAAGATTTAAAATCCTATTCCCTTGTGCAGATGCCCATAAATCTACACACAGAAGTTCAGATCTGTCTCTCCCACTCTCAGCGCAGCCCTTCCAGCGTATCGGATGTCAACCAACTCAGCTTCCTCCTGTTTGCAGATTCCAGTAATAAGGAAATAACTCTGTAAACTCCACAGGTCTATTCTACCTGTTTATTTACTTTAGCAAGTATATTCTACAGAGCATACATCTCCTAGCTACAGTCCATGTGCAGAGTATAATGCATAGCAAGCATTTAATCCAGTGGAGCAAGGTGTTTACTCCACCTCAGCTAAGACATTACATGATTGCATTTAGTCCAGCAAGCACTAGTCAGAAGACAAGAGAGTGAAGAAGAGAACAGTTCCACATCTCTCCAAAATGGCTACAGACAGAGAAACAACAAGTCAGTACGTCATCAGAACATACAAACCATGTGACCAGCTCGTATTTCTTTCACACCTACTTTTCCCATGAGAAACACACAGGAAGTAGAAGACAAAACATAACTTGTTTTCCAGCCACTCTGCTCCTTTCATTTGTAAACATTGTGCCACAGCTGGTGATTGTGATACATGTCACAACACATCCTTTACCTGTTTCCTCCCGCAGGGGTTAAATTTCTCTGCCTTTCTATATATTTCATTATCAAATCACAAGCTGGCACTGTGGTATAGCTGCAGTATAGTGGAACTGTGACTTTACACGAGGCTTTCATTCCAGTTTACAACTTAACAGCTGACTTTCCGTACTCTAAAAAAAAAAAGCTGCTAAAATGGCTGGAAAACATGGGAGAGGCCCTGGAGGATGACAACGTCATGAAAAGGCCCCACAAACTTCCATGAGTCAGGGATCACAAGCACACAATAAATGCCTTGTGTAGACAAGCGCAAAAGCAGTGAGCAAATAGCCTCTTAAAATTCTCCACCATATTTTGTGAGCAGAGAAATGGGGGGGGGGGATTTCACCAAATTTCTCCAGGGGCAAGAGAAATTCTCAGCAAAAACATCTGGGGACCCAAGGCTGGAGAACACTATTCTAAACTGAAACCATGAGACTTTCTATAAAGTAAACATGTAGATGATTGTGCTATAATTGAATTACTTTCACCCTAGTAGACGTCACTGTCAATGGTTACCACACTTATTTTGAAGTAAGATTTCTTAAAAATAAAATAAAATCATGAGGACTGCAGTTGGGTCTCTGTCAGACTGCAATACTTAAACCTGGAACAGCATTACAGATATATTTTCCCCCCAGAGTCTGCTGTGCAAAAATTACTTGAAGTGAAATGTGTACCATTATCCTAAAAACATATGAACAATGTATTATCCTACTGCCTAATTTTCCATCTATGGAAAAAGAATATTTGTAAAGGCACTGCAGAATTTAATAATCAATATGCCATCCACATCCATGCATTTCACATTTACACAGCCAGAAATTAAAAACAGTACAATATTGCAAAGAGACAAGTGTCAAAATCAATTATAAACTTCAGTTTCTTTGCTGTTCCGCTATCATGGGAGTTGTTGCTTCCAAAGGAAATCATGGCAAATGGAACCAACTGCTTTCATTTATTCTACATGAATAAAAAGTATAATAAATGCAGCAGTTCATTATGTGCAAAATCACATTTTGCCACGTGGGAATTTTACAAGTGCTTAGTTTTGTGCATTTGATAAATCTACTCTTATACATTCAGAATCATTTTAGACACTTGTATTTCTGAATGTTCAATTAATTACTTTCTGAAATTGCTTTATATATGGAAATTGTAAAAAAAAAAAAAGTGACTGTCAGTAGTAGGGCTGAGCTGAACTGCCACCCAACTTCACCACTCTTGTTAGTTAGGGAAGGTATTTTGGCCATCCTGGGGGTGGGGGCACAAACTTGGGAAACTGTTGGGCAAATCTACCAGCAGCGGCAATTGGGATCCCATTGCTAGTGGGGACCTGTTTCTCCATAAGGCACCAGAGAGAAGGCAGGAGGCATTGATCTCACTCTGGTGGCACCCTGTGCTGGCATGGTATTGTCATGAAGCCAACTCAGAGTGAGGACAATGCTTCCTACCCTCACTCTGGAGCCTTGTGAGGAAAAATGGCACAACAACGAGTGCGGTTGATGTTGGTACTAGGGATGGATGAATCTGTCAACTTCATCTTTGCTCAATTTCTAACTCCCCCCCCCCAATTTAAGCTTGCTTTATCCCACTTCCATTGTTTTATATTAGTTTAAAGTCTGCAATTTTTCAAAAAGTTGGCATGAAAATTTGTATGCACATTTGTGCAAATTTCCTAATATGCACATTTTTCTAAGCACTCTTTCCCAATATATGCATGTTAGCAAGGATTTTTCCTTCATAATGTATGTCATTTTACTAATATGCGTATCTTTGTGCACATGTTTCCCTAATATGCAGATTTTTGAACACTTTTTTTATTATTGGAGAGCTGCAACATGTTTGGAAAAGTTCAAATATTGATGAATAATTTTGTTTTTGTTTATGTATTGCTTTGGGAAGTGAGAATTAGGTGAGTCTGCATTAAAATGTGAACCAAAGAAATTTCTCCCTCATCCCTAGTTGATATACCCAGACCACAAAATAGATGGTGGTGATGGCAAAAACAATGAGTAGGAAGGACAATTTCAGGAAACCCTTCCTCATGCCAGGAACCCTCGTTATTACGTGGGAACGTTCTGTAAAGAACGTCCAAATCAGCTTTACTTAGTAGAGACTGTTTTGTGGCAGGCCAATTATAGACCAGATTTATACAATCTGGGGCCCACTGAGCCTAATATAGCCCTCTAACGTATATGGGCTTGATAAACTGTGGACCAGAAATATCAATATACACCCAACTTTGCAAGAATTTCCATTGCTAAATAGCACTTCCATTGCTATAGAAATCACTGAAAAATGTAACAATGTGTCCCTGTATACCGTACTTTCCCTACTCAAGAACTGGCATACACACATTTGACAAGTTGGTGTGGAAACATTTCCAGCACGATAACTATGTGAATCAGCACACTGTTAGTAGCATTCAAGGTAAAACCCAATGGAAATTTACCATGCATGTATTCAGAATTAATGCTAATTCAAGTAGCATCCCTTGCACCATTTGGTACAAACCAAGATTTGGTATAATATATCAGGCCTGAACTGAAGACTTGTGGCGCTCATGGCAGGGCTTTTTTCTAAGATGGCACTGAAAATTTGGAACTAGCTACCCAACAGGGCTGAGGAGGTCATCTTGCTGATGGAATTTATGCATGCAAATAACACTTTTACATTTTGTATTTATATAAAATGCTTAGGTGCTTCCAGATTATTATTTTTTGTGCCATCGTCTTGCCTCATTCACATAATTTTACTGGGGGCAGACAACAGTGCCTTCCACTCATAGCTCTCCCATGTTTTCATGCCATCTTTTTTTTTTTTCTTACCACAGAAAATCCATTCAGAAAAGACAGAATAGTCACAAAATGCCTTCTGAATGTTAGCACTAGGACCCCACCATCTGGAAACATGCTTACAATCTGTCTGCTATTCAGCTTCTACTCTTACAATAATAAAACAGTCAACAATAAATGTCAGAACAATCACAAATATCAAGCAGAATATACAATTCAGGTAGCCAACAAACAGTGTCAGAAGATAAAAATAACACTCAGCCATAAAATGGCCAGGACAATAAACCCATTTTTAATTGGTATTTCAAGAGCCAAAGAGTTGGCACCAAACAAATGTTTCTAAGAAGAGTATTTCTTAGATAGAGTGCCACCACACATAAGAACTTATCCTCTGTCACCATCTACTTAGCCTCTGAAGGCAGGTGCACCTGGAATGGGGCTAGAGAGGGTGATCTTAAAGAATGGGTACGTTTGTACAGAAGAATATGGTCCTTCAGATATGCTGACCCCAGGCTGTTTAGCGCTTTATAGGTCAAGAGCAGCATTTTTCATTGCACCTGCAAATAAAACCCCCAAAAAACCTGGAAAGCCAGTAAAGATCTTTCAAAATGATGAAATATGTTCAGATTTGCAAGCCCAAGTTACTAACCAAGCCACTGTATTCCAGACCAGCTGCCATTTCCAATGGTCTTCAAACACATATAGCATGTTAAAGTAGTATTTTGCCAGCACAGGTATTTAACCTGTGGCCTTTGTACTGTTTTATTGGTTGTCTTTTTCTTAATTGTTCTTTTAGTTGTTATGATTTTCTATAAGTTGTACATTGCCTTGGGTGCCTTTCATGCAGAAAGTTAATTAATACATTTTCTAAACCAATCAATCAATATCTTCTAGAGATCAAACTAAGCACACCACCGCTGAGTCATCAGTGTAGCTTTCCTTGACCATAAAAAATCTTCTTAACGTTACCTAAACAAATCCCACTTCTGTTGAACTCAACCAGAATCACAGTTTCTGACAATACTGCTACACTCCTTTTTTCCCCCTGACACACCAAAATCAAATATAAGCAGCTACAAAGGCAGAGATTAAAGTAAATGAAAACTTCATTCACAATTCCTGAACTAGCATCACACTACTTTTTAAAGTCTAAATGTCTATTAAAATGATAAACTAAATACTTTTCTGACAGCTGGGCACTATAATCTCAATTCTAGCATCACTAAGACCACAATATTAAAAAGTTCAGACATGAAATATTGAAAAGCTTAGTGCTGCTATATTACTATCAGTTTCAAAGTTTGGAATGCATTCTCACTCACTCACCCACCACACACCCCAAAAAATCCACCAAGACACCTAAAGAACTGGCAGATAGCTTATGCCTTGAGGATGCATCATGTTCCTTTTGAATACCTTTTCCATCTACTGATTCTTTTAAGCCTTAAGTTCTGAAGTTGTAGTCCAACAAGGCCTGTGGCTTACGCTGGCTCAGCTTGTCTGAGCGTGAAAAGCTAAGCAGGGTCTAGCCTGGTTATTACTTGGATAGGAGACCCCTCCTCTAGTTTCCTGCACTGAGCAGGGGGTTGGACTCGATGGCCTTGTAGGCCCCTTCCAACTCTATGATCTATGAAATCTAAGTAAGATATTGGCAGGGGAGGCCGGTGACCCCTATGTCAGTGGGGCTCCTTATCCATTGCATCTTTTATCCTGAGCTTTATAAAAGCTATCCAGGGTGCTGTACTCCATCCGCAAAATAGGTTTATCACCATGCAGCACCAGGGATAGCGCCTATAAAGGCCACCGGCCTCCCTTGGATATTGGGAACTTTTGCTTCATTATTTTTTTTAAATCACAGTCCCCCATGACATCCAAACTTGGGGAACAGTGGTATGTTTAAAGTATTAGTGAGAATAAGCAAAGATCAAACCATAGCTTCAGATTCTGGCTTGTTCTGAAATCAACTTTAAATGAACCACAGTTTCTTGAGCTCAGACATCACTGAGGCTTATTTCAAACTGGAAACAGATGCTTCTGATCTTCTCCTCTGTTCTGTGAAAGAGGAGAGAAGCTTATAGTTGTTGTTGTTGTGTGTGTTTTTTCTCCTTATATCTGAACTGAGCCTATGTCAAAGTAATTCAGGCATACATGCCCTGTCTGCACTAAGAAATTTGGTGCTAGTAAGGGTGAAACCTGTGACAATGACTGGCAGAGTTTGCCTAATATCACACAGGGGCAGGGCAAATTGAACAGTCTCAGACTACCACCAAGTGAGCTGCTTTAATTCTCAGGATTGCTGGCTATTACTGGCTGGGTTGTTCGGATTCCAGGGAAGGGTACGTCAGGAAGAAGGTGTAGCAGACGGGACCCCTTACTCCAAAGCCCACACCCTCAATGTGTACTTCGCTCTCACCAAGTGCCCCCTTGTATCGGTCACTTCAGACTTGAAGCTGTCTTCTTAAAGTGCGTTAGCCGATTATGTGTCTTAGATCTTTTATGTAGCTGTTCACCCACGTTTGTTTGTCTTTATTAAGAGGAGTTTGTTTTATTTGATTACTTGAAGCAGGGTGCCCCTCCGTTAATTCCCTTCTTACTTTCCTGTCACCAGTCAGACTCTGGAGAATTAGAACTTTGAATAAAAAGATTGATTTATTGTTCTAACAAAGTCTCAAAACGGATATTCAACTCCGGCACAGATAACTTGGAATTTTCAACAGTTAATTCAAACTTGTTCTTTGCTTAGATTCAAGTTAAAGGCAGGCAGATGTTATACAGTGCTCTTTGTATCAATTTGGCTTGGTTACTTGAAAGTTACAGTATCAGACCAGGGAACTTAACTGACCCTCACACTAGTCCAGAGTTTCTCCTTCTTTCTCAGACAGAAGGTCCTTCACTCCCTAAGTGGAGACTCCTGTGAATTGTTCTACACTAACACCTTCACGTTTGCTTTCTCACAACTTAGTACTAGATTTCCTGTCTGAACTCTTCTCTTCAGTACCACCTTTCCCTGCCTACTCTACTAACCTTCCACTCCAACCCACTCTCTTCCCCAACTGACAACCAACCCCCTAACTGCCAACTCCCTGGGGTTTTATGCTCTCGGCTTCAGCCAATCAGAGCCTCTGGAATGTTCAGGTTGGCCCCTCCCTGGGCTTCTGCCTGTCACTCTGCAACAGAAGGTTCTAGCTGCAAAGGCCTAGGAAAGGAGATTACAGGTTCATAAGAAGGCTAAAGGCCAAGGGAAGCAGAGGGGCCTAACACAAGAAGGCTGGAAGCAATTCAGAAGAATTAAAGAAAGAGGAGGCAGCTAGAAGAAGAAGTCTAAGAGGGGAGAGAAAATTAGGAAACATAATGGGCAGACGAATGAACTAAACCTGGCCAAGAACTGCAGAGGGGGCAGGGGAAAGGCTGCTCATATGTCAGTTGGAAATAGCAAACAAAGTATTTAGTTGCAGGCTGTATGGATGCGTAAAATATGGCCGTATTTTCTGTTGCAGTCACACAGAATGGAAGGATGGACCTGCCCTGTTTGCCATGATTGGATTCTGCTGTA
Organism: Shinisaurus crocodilurus; assembly: GCA_021292165.1. Taxonomy (NCBI): domain Eukaryota; kingdom Metazoa; phylum Chordata; class Lepidosauria; order Squamata; family Shinisauridae; genus Shinisaurus; species Shinisaurus crocodilurus. The sequence continues at coordinate 25,129,131 of CM037876.1, read as the reverse complement.
ACTAACACAGCATAGCTATTCAGTATGCTTTCACAGTTATCTATAGAAATTAGATACCATGTAATTTGATTTAGCATCCTTTCTGCTACAGATCCCATTCCACTCCTTTAACTAGAATTGTACAATTGTGCTCCTTTATTTAAATGACATTTTTAAGGTATTTCTATTGTGCAAGTCATCCCTAAGCACGCGAGATGCCAAATAGGAGCTGTTGATTATTTGTCATAAAGGAACTACACAAAAGGAAAAACGAGCATATAATGATAGGCCTACCATCCACAAAACATGTCAAGGGAATTTTTATCCAAAGAAAATGCTGTTCTGCCACTTTTATATATTTCTTTTTTATTTTATTTTTGGCTTTACAAAGGAGAATGCAGGCAAAATTGAAGCACACATTTGCTGACTGAATCGCAAGAGAAATTATACAAAATAATTGTTATTCTTAGCTGTCATGTTATTCTTACTGTCATGGGGCACAGGGCATTTTATAAATTTAATTATAGATTCCCAGTGCAATAACAATGGCAGAAACATCATTACCAGGGACACTTTTTAATGCAAGTTGGAAGACAAAAAAGTTCTATCTATGAAGCCAAATTCTTTGTAGATAAGATTAGAAATTGTGCAATTTCCAAAAACTATATAAACATTATTTGATCTAATATTCCCATCATATTCATCAGTCCCTCTAATAGTTAACTCAGATCATTAAGTGCCTATCCATTTGGAAATGAACTGGGGCCACTCAGTAATAAGATAGCAGATTCTATACACGGGGGAATTCCTAGGTTTACAGAAATATAAGTTGGTACATTCAAAGAAAAATTATTAAAAACAAACAAAAACAAATAGCCCGACAAGAACCTGGGAGATTCCAGGATATACAGAATGTTGAGGTGTCAGTTGAGGAAGAAAAAAAGGAGGTGAAAGGGGCAATAAGCCAGTTCAGACCTCAAATAGCTTCTAGCATTATAAGAACATCGAAGCTGCTTTATACCAGGTCAGAATAGTTGTCACTCTAGCCTGGCAGATTGCAGCAACTCTCTAGGGCAGGGATCCCCAACATTTTTGGGTTGGTGGGCACATCTGGAATTTTGAGCGATTCGTGGCTGCTCTCACAAAATGGCTGCCATGGGTGGAGTCTTGCCCATTCATAAAATGGCTGTCATGGCGGGCATGGTTGGTCACAAAACACTCATTTCCCAAAAGGCAAACTGGTGAGTGTATAAGAAATGTAACCAGCCCAAGAACCTAAGTACAAGGCAGAGTTGGTGTCTGAGCTCCAAAGCACAAAACCACCCTTTTGAACCCACAGTGTTCTGCTCTAACACCCATTTCACAGAAGGCAAACTCAGGAGGCTCAGAGACAAGTAATTTGGGCAAGAAACTGAGTACAAGGGAAAGGTTGGGTCTGAGGTAGTGGTGCATTTCGTACCTTGATTGGGGGGGCCCAAATCGCCTTGGCTTTCTGTGCGGCGGAGCCCCCCCAATCCTCAAATTCTCCATGGAGTGGAGGGGCTCTGTGGCCACTCTCTGTGCCACTTGGGCAGCCGTGCCACTCACGTGGACTCCCGCCGTGTCACTTCCGGCTGGCCGGAAGTGATGTGATGGGTCCTGCGCCAACGCGGCTGAACCCTGTTGCTGCGGTTTTGGCGTAGAAACGAGGGCAACAGGGCTTAAAACAGCCATTGCGGCCGTTTTAAGCCCTGTTGCTCTGGTTTCTACGCCAAAACCGCAGCAACAAGATTCAGGCGCATTGGCGCAGGGCCCGTCGCAACACAGCCAGAAATGATATGACGGGAGCCCGCGTGAGCGTCGCGACAGATGGAGCAGTGGACCGAGCAGGCGGCAAGGTAGATCTGCTAGTCACCGCGAATATTGGGGGGCTGCGAGTGGGGCCGATTTCGACCCACTCAAGCCCCCCGATATTCACGGTGACATCCCTAGCTGAGGCCCAAATACCAAATCACCTGCATAAAGCACAACAACATACCCGTTCCACAGAAGGCCAACTGGAGACGCTCAGACAAGCACATACTACACACACACAAAACCCAGATAGAAACACCACACACACACACACACACACACACACCTCGCAAAACATGCACACAGCACAGGCAAAACACCTCCCTGCTCCTAACCTCTTTACATCTCCAGGATGCCCCCTGCAACCCCCTCTAGATCCCCATAACACTACCTACCCCCCCCAGCTACCTTTCTTTTCTTTTCTTCTGGGTGGCTGGGTACACTTCAAAATGAAGCACAGGAATGCAGCCACCAAACATTTTAATTTCCTAAGAATGCCTCTGGTGCCTATGTGAGGCTCAGGTGCATTCTTGGAAATCAAGATGGCACTAGAGGGTACCACTTCGCTTTGGAGCATGCCAGCCTCCCAGTTGTTATTTTTTTAATCTTTAAAAATGAACTAAACATCTGGAGGGTTATGGAGCCTGGTGGGCACCAAGTCCTCCTTGCCGCCTGCAAACACAGGATTTTTTAGTCCGGAATTTCCTGACACAGGTTCAGTTTAAATGATAAGATTTATATGTGGAACCAATGTTATCCTTAACCCTCACGGAAATTGCTCGTAAGCAGCGACCGACTTTAAGAAGATTTTTTCTGATGAAGTCATGATTGACGAAACAGGATTTACAACCGGATTCCTGTAACAACTTCATAGTCTGTTTTAGCAGTTTTCTCAACTGCTCCACACTCACCTGTACTTGTTGGTTATTATTGTTAATTTTGCTTGGCATCTGTTACTTATCATACACCATATTATATCCAGTTGTGCTTTTATTGTCCCACATTCTCTGGTACTCTGTTTGTTACTGTTATTATAGTAATCTGTCACTACATTATACTCAGTCTGTTGATGGCAGTTTTCATTACTGCCCAGTACTTGTTTGTACTTTGTTATTGACCATTTTGTGATTTGGCTTCTGTTACTTATTATATTATCACACTATATAAGTTGTTTGTGCCGTTGGTATTCAGGCGTCATTATTATATATTTTTTACCTGTTACTCACTATCTTACATGCTGTTTGCTATAATATGCCTCCTTATAATCAGCACCTGATTATACTTAGTATGTCAGTCTAATCATTGTACAGTAATGCCTTGGATTGCAAGTAACTTGGTTTGAGAGCGTTTTGCAAGACAAGCAAATTTTTAAATATTTATTTAATTTTTTTTTACTTGATATACAAGCGACGTCTTGCAATACAAGTACTGTAGTACAGCTTAAATTAAAAATCTCTGTACAAATTTTTTTGGGGGATTTCGTTTTGATATAAGAGTGTTTTGGATTACAAGCATGTTTCCAGAACGAATTATGCTCTTAATCCAAGGCATGACTGTAATGGGTTATCTATCATTGCGTACAACATTTCTTACAGTGTTGTATTGTTTGTAGTATTACTAAGTAAACATTGAAGTCATTTTTTTGACTTCTGATATATGATCTTGACTATATACATTACTTACGTATGTTAATTTGTGTTCAACATTTTATGATTTGGTTTTTCATATATATTCATACTTGAATTTTTGGTGTGCATTGTGGCACTCCGGTTTTTTGGTTACTACTTATCAACTGCAGCTTTTGTTGTTTTTGGATCAGACCAAGGGTCCATCTAGTCCAGCATTCTGTTCATTCAGTGTCCAGACCGAGCATTCTGGGTCTGAACATACTCAGTGCTCATTGGGCTAATTTGGGTGCTGCAGTGAGCCAGCTGCCGGCAGCAGATTACAATTCCCAGCACTCCTGACACTTGGCTTGCTGCTATAACAGTACAAAGTGCCAGGCAGAGAAGGGAAGACAGAGACCTCCCTCCGTTCAGCTGTTACTCGAGGAAAAGCAAAGTAATGGGGGGGGAGTGAAGACTTGCAGATGAGGGAGAGGGGGAGTTGGGTTCTTCTCCAGCTCAGATTAAAATTCAACCTGCAGATGAGTGTGGGGGCTGTTGTTCAGTCAGTATTTCAGCCAAGTATTACAGACCTTGGGTAACATCTCTGGTAACAACAGAAGGGTTCTGTAGAGCCACCTCTACAGGGCAAGCTTTGATCTTTCAATAACATCTTGTTAAGATTCTCCTAGTCACAAGCATAAACTAGAGGCAGAGTTCAGACTACCCACCTGGATACTCTGGGTGCACTCTTCACTGTATTTTGAAGTTGTAAGGCAAATACTTTTTAAAGACACCATTAATTTTAGAACTACTCTTGTAAAAGTCAGGGTTATATGCTTTATGACAAAATGTAAATCAACTCCCCTCATTATTGAGCACCAGATAATTAACTTTGAAATATAAATGAATTTTTAATCAAAAAGGTATCTTGTCACAAAGGTTGATGATTCAAATTTTCTCTTTAAAGGCAACACCTCTGCTGGCCATTTTTCACTGGTATCAACGTCCATGCCTTTTTTTTTCCATTCAACATGCTCATACAAATTGGCATTCAATTTGGACTTCAATGGGGAATAAAAATGTTGAAACCCCAACAATGCCACTGCTCTCTTAGATCTCCCACAGTGCTCTGGCTAAATAGCTTCTGAGGGACTCTCGCTCTCGCCTGAACAGTGCAACCAATTTATCTCTACTTTGGTTTATATCTACTTTGGTTTCATTCCAGTTTACTTAATTAAATATAAATAGGATCATATTCTGCCTTCAGACATGCCTGAGCAACCTCAATTGATTTCAGGTCCCATTGATCAAGTCTTTTGTTTAAAAGAGAATGATCACTGGCTTAAGTCGATGGGAGGGGTAAATGCTGCTTCTGAAAGGAATTGGACGTGAACACTCGCACCAAACTTCTTGCGACTTTTGCTTTCTCGATGCTTTAAATACAGAAGTAGAGAAGATATTGGGGCTCTTGAAACAGGAGTTTCAGAATACACATTATCCTATAATATCTGTGTGGAATCTTAATGCAGAACGGTTCCTCCCATCTGCCCTTCAGTGGTTTTGATCAAGCATCAATCAAGCTTTATTACAAAAAAGAAAAGCTTCTTCTAAAAATATTAAGCAATATTCGCTATGTATGTGTTAAGGGACATTTCACAAAGTATACAGCAACAACCCAAATTTGCTGTGTGTATGTTAAGGGACATTTCACACGTTATACAGCAACAACCCAAATTTGCCCTCAACGGGGAGCCACAGCGAATCTGAGCTATCTAATATGTGTACCTGCATGATCCATGATGTGTTTACCATATTCACATACTAGATGTACACTTAAAAATCTTAAATGTTCTCCTGAAAAATAAACATAATGTGTGGTAGGGCCTTGATACACAAGTATCCTGGCATGGATAGCACACTAGGGAGAGAAGTCGCAATGGCCCTTGGGAAATGTTGTTTTCCCAACAGCTACTACAAAGGACCTGTCCTCTTATAGTAGGCCAATCACCATGCTATACCAAGTATTTTCATTGTTATAAAAGCACTAAAGAATAACAATGATGACAGAATGTGCCTTCAACCCTCTGAAATGATTCACTTCAGCCAGTGCTGGGAAACTGCAGAATTTATTGTCCTTGGTGAAGCTTTGCATCCACATCTGTTTCTTGCTTTCTTTGGGATAACATGTTTTGTGCTTGCCTGTGCTAGAACTCAATGCATGCACAGAGATAGGTGATAGCAGCAAACATAAAAATACAAATGAGGAGGACCCCATTGGGGCTGAGAAGTCCCTGATTCAAATCTCAACTCTGCCATGAACTCACTAGGTGACCTTAGGGAAGCCACTAATCTCTCAGCCTCAGTTCTGCATCTGCCATATGGGGATAATACTGACATAAACTACCTTAATGTGTTGTTATGAAGATTACAAAATAATGTAATCTTAAAAATAATGATGTCCAAGAGTTTGAACACTAAGGGCACAATCCAATGTCCTCCGTGCTCGATGCACGTAAACCTCAGAACATGGATGCTTACGTCCATCCAATACACGACACGAGGCGTAGCAGTGGCATTTTCCACCGCTCTGCACCTCACATTCTGCATTTCATCTAGGCGGCCATTTTCAGGCATCTAGATGAAGCGTGTGGAAGGAGAGGGAAGGAGGCTAGGGCGCCGTTTGGATTTTTTATTTTATTATATTTTATTTAAAATGTGAATTACACCAAAACAAACACCATAAAAAAGAGGGGGGGGGGAGAGAACAACAACAAAAAATACAATTGTCTTACAGTATTTAAATGGATCTCTTACAGTAAATATGTATGAAATATATATCCAGAAGTATCAAAAAGTATGTAGTTATACCTATTATCCATAAAAATAGTTATGCATGCATAAACTGCAGAAAAAGCAGACCACATATCCAAGTATTTATCCATCCACAGGTGGCGTCTAATTACCACCCGCTCAAATGTTGAAAGCGTTATTAGGTCCTCAATCCATTTTGTTATAGGAGGTGAGCGTTTATCTTTCCAGGGTTGTAAAATCAGTCTTTTGGCTGTCAAGAGGGCGCAGAAACTCCACATGTGTTGTCCTCGTGATAAATTCCATACAGCAGGTATATAATTTAAAAGAATGTGTGCATCGGTAAATATTAAACAGCATTCTAATACTAGATTTATCCATACTATGACTGCGATGACACGGTCCCTTACACTTTAGGACCAGGCGCATAAACCCTTCTCAGGCCAAGCATCAACACTTAAAAACCTGAGGGGAGGGTCAAATGAAACCTTTCCCCTACTAATGAGGGAAAAGATTAATACTGGATATTAAGGATCTAGCTTAAATTTATGATGCTGTGGGTACAAAGATGTGTGTGTAGATTTAAAAGTAAAGCAGGTAATAACGCCATGCTGACATGTAGGATCTGGGTAGCAAACAAAATAAAAGTAAGTTTATTTTAATTCTCAAAATCTTAGTTCCAGAAAATAAACCTGCCTACACCAAACACTTTGTAACTAACCTAACTCACAAACTCCCAACTCTCCCCACACACTACAAACACACTCCCATATCACACTAACTCCAACCACCTAAAACTCTCTAACCCAACTCCACACTCCCATAACACTCAACTCACACTAACTCTGACATCACTCAAACACTCCTTATATACTCCTCCCCCCATCCTTTCTAAGACATCACAAACCACACCCACTCAGTTCAACATTCTAGACACACTAAACATACTAATGCAGACATACACCAGGGAACTGAATTGTGGGGTTACACCACAATGACCTCTACCCAAAAAGAAGCAACCACTGGGCATTGCCAAAACATATGGGTAAATGAAGCATTCACAGTATTACACCTCCAAGTTAGCTGACTTAGACAAACCCTTATTAGAAAGACATTGTGGTGTCCAATAGACAGGAAACATAAGTTTTTAATGAATAAGACGTAACCTAAGATTTATAGACCCTTCTGACATAGATGCAAAAACAATGTTCCATTGATTAGGCAACATAAGACCATCTAATTCCTTACTCCATTCATCTTTAAGACTCTGTGTATCATACTTGTTCACCGATAATAAGTATTTATAAACATGAATCGTAGGTCAATATAACTGCTCAGTCTCAATCAATGCATCCAATAGCAAAGGAGGCTCTGAAGCTGTAAAAGCAGCCGGACCATACCTAGATTCTAACAAATGTTGCAATTGCAAGTATTGCCATTCAGCTGAGGCAGGCAAGTTATATTTAGTACGCAAAACTGAAAATGACACAAACTCATAGTCTACACTCACTAATTGATCCAAAGTAAAAATCAACCTGTCTGCCCAAGTCCGCCACAGGAACGTTTTCTTACCAATTTTTAAATCTGGATTACCCCATAAAGTCAGTTTAGCATGAGAAAATGGGTCAAACTGTAATTGACAAGATATGGAAGATCGCTCACATCCGCCACACCTCTCTAACTGCCATGATTATAGGAGGCACCCTATCTGTTTTAGTGTAGCGAGACCCTAATACCATCCATTTGGAGAGAGGATCCAGACATAAGGATTCCAAAACTGACCAAGGTGGATAATCTAATCTAAGTGGAAAAGACCAGAATTTAGAACTAGTCAACAAATAAGTCCTATGATATAAGGCAAGATCTGGAAAAGCAAACCCACCTTCTTTAGTTGCAAGTTGCATCCTTTTCAAAGAAATTCGTGGAGGCGAGGAACCCCAGAAAAATTTGTGAAACAAACATTAACTTTTTAAAAATAATAGGCAGGTATAAAAAGAGGAATCCCATGTAAAACATATACAATCCTAGGTATAATATTCATCTTAAGTGTATTAACCTTGCCCCACAAGCTCAACTTAAGAGATGCCCATCTGTCTATATCCCGTGAGATCTCTGTAATCAACTTACTCAAATTAAGTTTAATCATTTGGGATATGTCTCTAGGGATAAGTATTCCAAAGTAAGTAATAAAATCTGGGCACCATCGAAATTGCCACTGAGTTAATACACTCGGAGATATATTATTTCTAATCGGCATCAATTCCAAATTTGACCAATTAATTAAATAGCCAGACAAATCACCAAAGTTATTAATCACTTTCATCAAAGCAGGAACCGATGACTGGAGTTTCGAAATAAACAATAAAAGATAATCAGCATAGAGAATAATTTTGAATTCTAAACAATCATGTGAGAAGGATCTGGGAATTGTGGTAGATCACAAACTGAATATGAGCCAGCAATGCAATGTGGCTGTAAAGAAGGCAAATTTTGGGCTGCATTAATAGAAGTATAGCTTCCAAATCACAGGAAGTTCACCATTCTCCCAGTATGCCTGTCGTAAACAGGTTGAAACAAATTCCGCCTGCTGTGAAAATATATTCTTCAATTCATATTTAATGCTCTGCAGCTCCTGATAAAGTTGTGCAGCTGAAGAAGTAGCAAACTGAGTCATAAGGGATTTTCCGCCGCTCCACACCTTACGCCCTGCATTTCATCTAGGTGGCCATTTTCAGGCATCTAGATGAAGCACGTAGAGCAGTGTTCTCCAACCTTGGGCCCCCAGATGTTTTTGGCCTACAACTCCCAGCATGCCCCAGCCAGCTATGCTGGCTGGGGCATGCTGGGAGTTGTAGGCCAAAAACATCTGGGGACCCAAGGTTGGAGAACACTGACGTAGAGGGAGAGGGAAGGAGACTGGGGCGCCATTTGGATATGACCTAAGCTGTCAGCCCCAGCCTCCCCTCATCCCCGACCCCCCGGCATGCCACTTTAGCCCTCTCCAAGTCCGATTTCTGAACTCAGGGAAGCAGCCAGCGCTGTTCCTTCCGCGCCAGCTGTGAGGGAGGCAGGGCGGGGGCTCCGCGTTTGGAGTCCCAGTTCTGTGGTCCGAGGGCCTTGGAGCTGGCACTCCAAATAATCCTATGCCCCCCCCAGACAATGTTGGGAGGCCATAGGATTGCACCCTAAAACAACAATAATACACTAATGATATGCTATTATTAATATTTACTGGGGGAGGGTATTTATCCAGGGGTGAGGAGACTGGACCAAGACTTGAAAACCTACCCCAGGCATAGAAGAGGTTAGTTTTATCACTATCCTTAATGCTACCAAAACAGACTTCTTTGCATTATACAAATCAGTGGAGGAAGCCATGGTAGGTCTATTTTTTCTTCCTATTCACTGTCTCATACCAGATATAAGACATATAAAAAAGACAGAACTATCTCCTTTTAGCACCTTTTGGTATGTCATCTTTCAAGTGGCTGTCAAAGCTATAAGGCCAACCTTCCTTGCTGTCACACTATGGGTAGCTACTCTTCTTATTAGGGGATTCACAGTCTAATAGTGTGTCAACTTAATCCACAGTTATGTACCAAGTTAAAAATCAGTGCCTTATCTATTTGCTGCAACATCTGGCTACAAGCTGCCTGCATTAAAGGAAAAGAACACTTGAAGCCCCGACGAAACAAGAAAGAATGTCAACAGTATACTGTAGGCTTTGTATGAAGTTACTGAGATTTTTCTGCACCATTAGAACTCCCCAAAATTCACAAAATGGTGCAGACTAGGGGAATTGTGTAACTTGTCACTGGTGATAAAGGACAGCATCCAATAGCTGTATATACTCCTTGTACACGCATATAGCAATAGCACTAATCCATGCAAGATGTTCAGGAGAAGGGAGGCAGCATGGCAAGGGGAACTTTGGACAGAGTGGGCAGGACAAAGTTTATTTCATTTCATTTTCTTTGTTTGTTTATTTATTTATTAACATTTATATACTGTACTGCCTTATCTGATCAAAAGCCATCAAGGTGGTGTACAATAATTTAAAACACAATAAAAAGAGAAAAAAGAAAAAAATACTACATTAAAACAGAGTATCAATAAAAACAGTGACTTGGGACTCCAGCAACAACGATGGATTTAGGAATACCATGAGGCTACGAACCTGATCTTTCAAAGGAAATGCAATCCCATCCCATCCAGAACAGGCAATGAGCCTATCTCCCGAACTTGGGAACCGCTCACCCACAGCGCTTCCATCTTGCCAGGATTCAGCTTCAGTTTACTGGCCCTCATCTAGCCCATCACTGAGTCAAGGCATGGATCTAGGACTTGCACAGCCTCACCTGATTCAGATGTCACAGGGAGATAGAACTGTGTGTCATCAGCATACTGATGGCACTTGGCTCCAAATCCCCTAATAACAGCTCCCAGTGGCTTCAGATAAATGTTGAACATCATTGGGGACAAGATGGTACCCTGCGGAACCATCACTGCTCAATTGTTAAGGGGCCAAGGAATAGTCACCCAATGTTACTCTCTGAAATTAACCCCACAGGTAAGACCAGAAGCACTGTAAGAGAGTGCCTCCACTGCCCAGCCCACAGAGTTGATCCAGGAGAATATCATGGTCAATGGTATTGAAAGCCAATGAGAGATCAAGCAGAATTAACAGAGTCACACTCCCCCTGTCCCTCTCTCGATAAAGGTCATCTATCAGGGTGACCAAGGCTGATTCTGTCTCATATCCAGGTTGAAAAACAGACTGGAATGGGTCTAAATAAACAGTATTCTCCAAGAGTGCCTGCAGTTGCTCTGCCATGACCCTCTCAAGTAGCTTCCCTAAGAAACGGGCATTTGCAACTGGGTGGTAGTTGTCAAATACAATTTCTTCAGAAGTGGTTGCACTACTGCTTCCTTAAGGACAGCAGGAACCACCCCTTTACTCAGATATGCATTTACCACTCCCTGGACCCACCTGGTTGTACCCCCTTGGCTAGCTTTTATTAGCCAGGAGGGGCAAGGATCGAGAGGGCACGTGGTCAGTCACATTGTTGTGAGCACCTTGTCCACGTCATCAGGCGGGAGCAACTGAAATTGATCCAAAAAAATTGAGCAGATGGTGGCATCAGCCAGCTTGACTGGAGCTGTGCTCACCACAGCATCAAGTTCGCTGCAGAGACAAGTGATTTTGTCCTCAAAGTGTGATGTAGAAAGGTCACAGCCAGTCCTTGAGGGAACCAAGGCCCCATTTGCTGGGGAAAGTGTTAACAGCCCCTGGACCACCTGAAAGAGCTCCACTGGATGGATACTGAAGGATGCAATGGAGGCAGCATTGCAGCCTTCTTTGCTGCTCACACCACTGTGCAATAGGATGATTATCTGCTCTAGAGCATGGTTGGTCATTTTCACTTTGAATGTTATGCCATTTGCACTCTAAACGACATCCAGCTGGTTTCATTGACTGCAGCTCCCCAGTATAAAGGATGTAAGAGGACATTGCGGTCAAACAACTGGTCCACCAAGTTCGATGTTAACTACTTTGATACACAGAACTTTTCCCATTTCTGAGGCAAGAGCCTTCCTCAACAAACATGAATGGAACTGCCCAACTTGGAGCTTTAGACATTCAGAACATGCACTCTTAAACTCCAAGCTCTGGGCCCTATGGTCTTTACAAACTGGATAAGATGGACGGAGGATAAGATCTTGACATTCAGGACAAAACAAATATAAGATCAGAAAAATTAGAAACCGAGAAACCAAAATTGACAGATTTGACCATCCCAATGAATAGACGCACTGCCTGTGGCTGCGGATCAATGGTTACTAGGTTACTCTGTTGAGTGGGAGATCTGGGTGGCATTCATCTTAGCAGAATCCTAAGATCCTAATGGCTGGACCAAGTTATCTTTGTTCCTATTGTACAATGAATTGAGCTTTAAGCATGAATTTAAGGAGCTTAGAACACGTAGGATGGAATTGCTCATCTACTTCAATGCTTCATTTAATTGGGAAATTGGAAAAACACTTAACGATGTAAATGGTACTCAATCATCTATTAGGAATTTGATTTCACATTGTCAGTTTGTATGTTCTCTTTGGAAAATCTTACAGCTACTCTTTGTGTGTGTGTGTGTGTGTGTGTGTGTGTGTGTGTCCCCCTCATTATCTTACTTTCATTTTGAGTAAAAATTAAGAGCACCGCTGGGATATTTCAGAATTTGTTGGAAATGCATTTTTAATCCTTACTAGTTTGGCCCACTCACTGGGGCTGTTGATTCCATGCTAATTTCTGAAGACTGTAACCATTAAGATTTTACCATGGGATTTGCCAGGGAACCCGGAAATCCTGCGAGCGCCTCAGCTGGCACTTGCTGGAGGCTCGGCTCGCGTGGTGGGAGCACTCGCCAAGCGCCCCATGAGTTGGCTGCTGGGCTGGGCGCCCATCCCTACCCGTAACCCTCTGAGTTCGGAGGCTTATGGGCAGCCTAATTTGATTACACTGTTAGTGAGTTAAAACAACATGGGGAAAGGAAATAATTTGAAATGTTATGTTAATTCTATAACCACCCATAGAATGAATGGTTTCCTGAGGATTGAACATAGAATGAATTGGTTAAAGTTAACAGAAGAAAAAAAGCTGAAAAACTGGAGATAAAGCTGGTGTGTGCAAGGCTGAACAAAGTGCATTGGAATGTGAATACAGAGAGTGCTGCTAATCTACGGGTCCAAGGAAGAGGAAGGTACCAGATAGGATGAACCCAGCTGATCTGTACAATCGAAACATACTGCTAACTGATGAAGTCTGGTGGCATGACCACAAGAAGAATGCACTCAATGGAAAGAACAACAACAACAGATGTGCTTAATGGAAAGAAGATTAATCCCCTTTAAATTGAGCAATGGGTATCATGGGGTATACTGGGGCAGATTGCAACAGATGTACCTTAATGCAGAGAACGGAAAATAGTATTTAAGGCACCCCAGAAGCTAATGGGTCTCTGAGGGGAAAACTAACTTCAAGAACCAGCTTGCACACAGCAAAGACCTCTGCTTCTGGGCATCAATCAAGGTGGCCTCTTGATGGCTTGCTCCAACTCTGGGTAATTTAGAATAAATGAGAAAGAGTAAATCTGTTGGATTGAACTACATTCTATCTAAATAAAGGTGTTCCAAAAATAATTTTTAAAGGGTCTGAGTCTCAGTCTAGGTCTCTCTCCGGGTGATCTCAGCTTTTGGTAACAAAAATATTATACCATTCTTCAAAGGATTTCATAAAAGTTAATCAAACCTTGAAAATTAAATCAGTATAGTCTGCAACCAGAGAGGAGGCTAAACATGCAGCTGCCCCTAAAAAGGGCAGCTGTCCATCTAGTTCTCCCTTTTGTAATGTTTCGTAGAATTTTCCTGTGTTGTATTGTCATAATACTCTGTGTTTTCCCACCCTTGCTCTGCATCATTGACTGCTGATGGAAGAGGGGAGGGAAATGCAGAATGTTGTAATGTCATGATGTAAGTAAATTCTATTAAGCACCATGGGGCAGGTGAAGGGTAACTAGAAACACAGTTGCTGGTCTGGGCAGTATTCATGCATTTAGAGTAGCATATAGTTTTGGCCCTTACTGAATTAGTTTTAGGCTGCAATCTTTTACATGATTACCTAGGAGTAAATCCAGTTGAACTCAACGGGGCTTATTCTGGAGTAGATATGCATAGGATTGTGCTGTTAACCCACTACACTTTCATCTAATTAAAAAGCTGCCTTAGTTTTTCTGTGTCTGCAAGTTTACATATAGCATTTATTTCATTTGTATGATGTTTTATTGCTCACAAATAACGTCTTGTAATAATGCACTTGATTAATCTTCACAGTTGAGTTGCAAATCTGTTTGTGAAATCTCATTTGTCACTATTGAGAGGGAATTTTAATTCAAATGCTACAGAGTTCTAAATTACTAAACCATTTTTTTGTACTTCTTTCACAGAGAGCATTAATACTTAAATGTTTCTGCTCTTCCCTATAGTCCACTACAGGCTCAGTGACAAATTATATTGATCCCTACAAAACATAATTTTATTAGGCTTCCCAGAGGGTTCATGTTTTGCAGGGAACTTACTAGCTCCTGTGTTGGGATTACTCCAACTTCCTACTTCCTTTCCCCTCTCTTCTTAATCAATTTAGGAAGAAATGTATAACTAATAAGAATGCATGAATGAAAGCATGAACAGAAATCATTCAGACTGGAAGAATGATCAAAACAGCAACAAAAAAGTTCAAAGCATAAATGTGACAAAAGTATCAATACTCCCCCCCCCTTTTTTTACAATGTGGGTTTTGTTCGTGAATTATTGGAATTGTTATACTGGAGATTTGTTGAAATCCCCACACACACACAGAACTGTAATAATGTATGTTTCATATTTATGTTGTAATACTAACAAAAAAAAGAACTTTATTTAGCTTATCACAGAAAATTGTTGGGGGGAAATGAAATGGGTAACTTCCACAGAGCTTGCATCAGATTGGCTCAGAAAATGGATGGGCTACTTTTTAATAAATCAGAAATAGCTTGGCTTATTTTCTGAACCAATCTGACTAGATCCGCTGGGGTCTTACATCCTGGCATGCTGGAGGAGGGAGGACAGAGAGACGTCCTTTTTCTCCTCTCCTTGTTGTAGACCCAGCTCACCACTGTGAGGCGTAGCCAGAAGTTGGGTTTAAAGTGAAGGGGGTGAGAGGGTTTGGGGATGAGTCCAGGCAAGAGAGGGTGCACGGGCTGAATGGGTGGGTGGAATTTTAATCCAAGCTGGAGAAGAATTCAGAGGCCTTGTAATGTTCACCTCTTCTTTGTGGTGAGAATTATGAGCCCCAAAGCTCTTCTTTTGGCAAGTGAGCTTTACTAGCATCTCCAGTAAACACGCACTGTCACCAAATCACAATGTAAAATCTTTATTATATACTGTAAACTAATCAGATGCAAGATGCTGTTAAGCTAGGAAGCCAGCACATATTGAAGTTACTCTACCAGCCCAATGTTGTTTTCATGTTTGCCTCCCCTTTAAGTTCTACTATATTCTCTGCTCCTGTTTAAGTAATTTGACACATTTCAGCAAAAACAATCTCACTAACAATCTTCCATATTCTCACAGTCAAGGAAACTCAGTACATACCCAACAAATTAATCACCTTATTATTTCCAACATCAAATTTCCTTCAAAGAAATGTCATGTCCCCTGACTACAAAGTAAACCTGTGCACAGCTTACAGGAAAACAGAAGCAGGAACTTATTGAAACCTAGCTTATGAGATGTGCACTGCAGATTTAGCCTTTACAATCTATCTTTCTCTCCAGTTCCAGCTTCCTCATAAGCTCTATTGAGGTGTTATGCCTGAACAGGGTAGAGGAATGCATGCACACCAGCCCTGCCCTCAATATGCCTGACCTCCCCACACTGGGTGAGGAAGTCATGGGCTTTCTACACTACTTGCATTCACCTGAATAATGAGTAGAACCCTTTCGGTGGTTGTGAACCCTGATAAAGCTAGCCTCCCAGTCAAGTGGAGGTTTCTACTTGTATTCAAGCAAATGTGAGTAGAAGTCCCTGTAGATCGCCCCGTTCAACATGGAGAAGTTGGGGACAACTTACACGTGTTCCTGTAGCCTATTCAGGCATAAGGTCTGAATGCGGCTATAGTTTATCCATTGTTTGTCCTATGGCCCTATGTCAGCTGGCTGTCCTGGCTCAGCTGGCTCTCCTACATGATGCTCTGAATCTGTTGAATCTACAGTAATACCTTGGATTGCAAGTAACTTGGTTTGAGAGCGTTTTGCAAGACAAGCAATTTTTTAAATATTTAATATTTTTTTACTTGATATACAAGCGACGTCTTGCAATACAAGTACTGTAGCACGGCTTAAATTAAAAATGTCTGTACAAATTTGGGGGGGGGGATTTTGTTTTGATATAAGAGTGTTTTGGATTGCAAGCACGTTTCCGGAACGAATTATGCTCTCAATATCCAAGGCATGACTGTACTTGCTTTTTCAGCTCTCTGGTCTAGATACCTGGCTACATCATGGCCTGTGAATCTGATCAGAGTTCAGACCCAGTCAATCCCAATCTATCAAAGTCTGACCCAGATGCAAGCAGATGCTGAATGAAAGATTAGTGCAGTCTGCACATAAAGAAACAGACTCGGATATGAAAAATAAGTTTCACCTTTTGACTCATTGACTTGGATCCAAAGAGCTCCTTGTGCATGCAGAAGGCAATGCCACTCACACAAGAAGGATTGACCAATTTACACAGATTCTCTCCTGCAAGCTAAAGCTCCCCATGCCACATTGCATGCCATTAAGGAAGTCCTCAACCTAAGGAATGGGGGGAGCTGCAGCAGGAGGGGTCAGGAAAGACATATTGTTTGAATGGGACTTCACCCACACAGTTCCTTCAATCAAAGCCCTTGGGGACAACAACAAAGCCTCAGTTTTCCATCTGAAAAATGAGTATTTAATCTGCTTTCCAAGGTTTTTATGAGAGTAAATACAATTAAACTTATTGCAAATAAAAAAAAATGTACTGATAATAAACAGCAGGAGTATTGGTATTAGAAGTTTCCATCTGTATACTTAAGAATGGTGGAATTTTCGGGTCTTCTTCACTGTGCTATTGTCGTTATTGCCGCTTGACCCTAAGGGTTGTCTATGCCAGAAATGAACATAGCTGTATATGCTCTCTGAACCCAAATTTGTGCCCCATAATAAATTACGCACATTGGGCACAGTGAGAAGCTTGTTGTTAATTTCCATACTTTATCCTGGTTCTGAGATTTTTCAAAACAGCACTAATTTTTGCAAGCATTAGGGTCAGAAAATAAGAGATTAGGTTTTGGTGACCATTAGCCCTTCAGTATTAGAAGTTCCACTTAGTCTCACTCTGGTTTCCAAGTGTTCTTCAGAAATTGCTTGTATGTTTATTTATATTTTTGCTACCCCCTTAGTATTACTTTATTACATTTCTACACTGCCCAATAGCCAAAACTCTCTGGGCAGTTTACAAGTTTTTACCTGCAGTAATGAGAGTGAGTTACTTGTTTTTATCAAAAATGAAAGCACAGATTTTCAGGAAGCCATGTGCTGTGCCACATATACACACCTGGAGTCAGCCTGGACATAAAGAAGAAGAGTGAATTGGATTTTGTGCACAGAGGTCTCCAAAGTGGTGTCTCCCATATTACTACTTCATGCTGTCTATTGCACTTTGTCATGTGCAGTAGTTAAAAAGCAGGTATAAAATTGTCTTAGCACTCTCTTGATTTGTTGTTTGCCATGCCAAGGGGAGGTCAAGCATATGCTGGGTATTATTAGAAGACTTTTCAGATGTGGCAGGTAAATTTGCAGTCAGCCATACTTCTGGCAGTGGACAAAACAACAACACACACACAAAATCAGAAGGCCTGAAAAATGCTCGAAGATTTTTGGGTAGAGACGTAGATTAGATAAAGACAAAGTCACTTCCCTGTGGAAGAAAATACGCAACTTGAGTAAATCAGTGTGGGCTATTTTCATTGTGCCATCAAGGTAACCTTGGCTCTGCACATAGTTGTGTTTGAATGGCAATTTAGCATTATTCTGGTTGGCGATATGTTTTATGAGAGTGTTAACAGCTGCCACACAGCATAATAAAAAGCATCACCAGTTCATTACAATAACAAATCTGATAAGACGCTCTCCTGTTCAGTAAAGCAGCTCTTTCGATGTATCTGCCCAGATAATGCACAGAGAACTTAATTATCTATTTCTACCCAGCTCACCTTGCAACCCATAAACTATCAATCTTGCCCTCTACTTCCATTCACAGTTTTGCCTCACCCTTTGAAGACCTAATAGAACCCATTTAGTTTATAAACATTAAGTGAGCATACCATATGCCCTGGGGGACATGGGGAAGAAAGTTTTCAAAACCACAATTAGCAGCTACGTTCATAGGAGTAAACCGTATAATTGTAGAAGTATATATTACAAAACGACAGCCCCATGTCAAGTTCCTCCCCACCTCTTCCATAACTTACCCCATGCCCTGACACCAGTATGGTTTAAGTTTCCCCACCAGCAGCAGCCAATACTGTGGAACAGGGGTGTCATGGAATGTTCACCATAGCCAATGGCAGGGTAAGAAGTTGAAGTAGATGCTATGGCATTTTTGAGGGTAGCCCCATGGTCTTTGCAACATGTAACACAGGAGTGGGCAACTCGTAGGGATGTGCACAGAGCTCGATTGGGAGGGTGGAAGTCCAGTGAACTCACTGGGCTCAACTCCCCGAGCTCTGCTCACCCTACCTTTTCCCGGCTCGACTCGCGTTCTCACAAGCCGAGCCGGGGAAGCGACTTCCGGGTTTACATTGTTTTTACGTAGAAAATGGCCTAATTTGTGCAACATGCACCAGGAGCCCGGTAGTCCGGTGAGCACCTCAGCTGGTGCTGGCCTACAACTCCCATAGCCAATGGTAGCCATAGCTACCATTGGCTATGCTGGCTAGGGTTGATGGGACTTATAGGCCAAAACATCTGGAGGGCCACAAGTTGCCCACCCTTGACATTAGTATGCCACAATGGCCAATAGGGCCCTCTGCAAATTTCTTTCAAGTTAGGCATCTTAAGAATTGAAGGGGACCTTACTAGTCTGGCTGCCTGCCATTCACAAACTGGTCAAATCAGTGGCTGGGATCCAGCTCAGGCACCTGCACTTGGGCTGGCGGAAGTGGATTTCCCTTCCCATTCTCCTCATGGCAGACCCCCTAGCCTCCTGGAAATGTGACACAGAGGCTCATGTAAGGTGCCTGTGCCCAAGTTTTAAGAATCCCCCCTTCCCTTTGCACCAGAACCTATTCCATTCAGCAAGTTCCCACAACCCTCTGTGTAACATTCTGTCAGACAAGTTGCATGCACCTAAAGCTGGATCCAACCACCTAAAATTGGATCTGACCACAATGCATTTGTGCCTATTAAGCTCAATTGAACTAAGCTCCTAGATTTCTTTTTCAGCTGCTTCATCAGAGTTATGGTGGAATACAATATACTTTGTATCATATAGTCACAATTTCAGACTTCGTTCTTCAACTAGATCACAGATTACACTTCTGCCGGTTTAAGAATATATGTATTATATTAAGACAGCTGACCTTTCCCACTGCATTAATTGCAAATTCTAATTCTCATTTTATGACAGGATTAAATCTCTACATAATATTCAAATTCCAGAAATATTACCGTTTATTGTCAATTTTTGTCATGCTCTGTCCATCTGCTCTTAAATACCACACAGGGTTCCATTTATTTCCCTTGGTTCTGCTCTCTGAAGTGATCAAGGAAGAGCAAAACATGTAATTTTTGCTACATGTTCTAAAACTTCATTGCCTCTAGCTCCCGGACTATCTTCCCACCACTCCAGTAAGCAACTGGCTAGTTCATGTTCTTGTCAAAAAGATTCATCTTTCACAGCACACTGTTGAGACATAAGAATGCAGAATTACATATGATGCGTGTATAATAGCTACCTATTCAATTCCTTCTAGCAAACTTTGCTGCCTGTGTGGACAGTTGAGGATGCTGGCTGGAGAGGATTAGGCAGGGCAGCCAAAGTTTCTACTATTTGGTAGAGACACCCTAAACTTGACAAAAGATTTATACATAGCACACGACTGACACTTTAAGAAAGCAACCCTATGGCCCTAGACAGTGTCTAAGGGGCTATAGGATATTTTGGTTTGCCAGATCAAACATTGGAGAAAGTGCTCCAACCTCGGAGCTGGGAATCGGAGCTCCAACCCCCGCCCCACCCCTTCACAGCCAGAGTTGAAAGAATCATACTGGCTGCTCACCTCAAAGTGGGAGAAAGGGGGTGTTTCGGTGGGCACAAGCCATACTGAGGCCTCTCCAGGCTCCTTCCCTCCCCCTCCGAAACACTTCAGTTAGATGGGCAAAAAAGTCCGTCTAGCAAAAAATGCAGGGCAGGAGGACAGGGAGGCATAGATCACCTTCCGCCACTCCTCCTGCTCTGCATTGAATGACCAGAAGCCTCCGAGTTCTGGGGCTTATGGGCACAACAATAGGACTGTGCCCTAAAGTGATAAATAGCAGTAAGACAATAAGATACGATATTTGAAAACAACACATGTAGACTGTAATCCTATATACAGTTACCTGGAGTAAGTCCCATTGAACCCAATGGTGTTTGCTTCAAAGTAGACATGCATCCAGCTGCACTGTTAATGAGTTATTAATATATGCACTGATCTCAACACCCGTGAGCAGCATTTGAGTAGAAAAATTAGCTATTTCCCATTTTAAAATCTTTGGCAATCTATGAAAATCAAGCAAGGGCTTTGTATAAATGCATTAAGAATGCAAAACTCATAATTATGTGTCTTTTCCAATAACAGAAGGTAATATATCAAGGGAAATATGTTATTGTGAATCTAACAGAGAAAAAGCTTCGCAGTCTCACCTAGCACAACCTTCAAGTTTCTAACAGACTAGCAGACATTCACATTAAACCATTTATAGGTATATTACTGGTAAGTACTAGGTTCTATTGGAAGATGTTCACATTTTACCAAACTCTTATGCCTTAACAAGGCAACATACTAAGCATGAATGTCTACAGATCAGCTTACTGTAGGAGGAATTGTAATGCAGAGCAAATGACCCTGCATGGCTTGTTGTAACCTTCTTTCTATGTAATACTTGAATCAGAACAGCCTCTCAAGACCATGACAGCAACGGCAGAGTTTGCACTTGCCTATTGTTACTCTGTAGGCTATTAAGACACTACATCTCAGAAAAGCAGGATGGCAACTGAAACATTTCCGTCACCCTTTGTAAGGTTTCCGAAGCCAGTCCAAAAGCCAGTCCAAACCAAATGCAGCTCATGAAAGGCAGAGACTACAGAATTACATTTTCATTTGTGTGCATAGTTGAGATAAATAGTGTTATTAGACCGTTGCTATACAATTGGTAGATTGCAACACTTTGTAAGCAGTGTGTGTGTGTGTGTGTGTGTGTTTATGTGTGTGTGTCTACTGAAGTTCTGTTTCTTTAACGCAGTCCCCCACCCCATATACCCCTACAAATTTTTAAAGATTTTGTGCCACGTTGCCAACCATCCACACAGCAGCCAATTTTGTGGTGGTGCCCATGACTCTTCTTCAAAATTTCAAATGTGCCCAAAAGCCCAGAAAGGTTGCCTACCACTGGGCTAGATGGACAATTAAGATGACATGGTGTAAGTCAGCTTCCTATGTTCCTATCAAGGGAGCCAGTCAAGCAGACCCCTGGAGAGGGAGTTCCAGACATCAAATCCTACTAGTGAGAAGTACCCAGATCTTACAGGTCAAATGGACTTCTGAAAAAGAAGGCACACCCAGGAGGGATCCCTCCAAAGAACCTAAAAGTCCATATTGGAGGATACAGCCCCCACCAGCTCTTTAGGGGTTTAAAGGTTGGCACCATCGCTCTGAATTAAGCCTAGAAACATAATGGCAACAGCTCACTCAAAACAGGTGGTATTGGAGAGTGGAGAGAGAAAAAGTATTGTGTAAATCAGCGCTCGCTGGGTTTGTGCATGGCATTCTATTACTGTGGTGTACCAATATTGCTAGCATCAAGCAGCAAAGCATTACCCAACTGAGATCCTCAGCATCCAAAGAATCTCCATTACCCAACTGTCTCCAATGCCCTGGATTTCCCCATGCAAGCCAGCATGAGCTTTCATCTAGCAGTCTGTCATTAGCCACATTTACAGTAGGATCCTATATATGTCTACTCAGAAGTAAGTCCCATTGAGTTAAATAGAGCTTGTTCCCAGGTAAACGAGTATGGAACTGCAGCCTTAGGGAGCCATCTTCTGCATGTTTAAGCTGGCTGGGGAATACTGGGAGTTGTAGGACGTTTCTCTGTCTAAACATGCATAGATTTGCAGTTGCACCCTTAGAAGAGCTTTTCTTTCCAAAACGCAAACTAGCTTCCTTTCTGGTATTCACTGCTAGAAGATATCCCTCCTGTTATGAAGCCATCTAAACATGTCTCCAGGTATAATTCTATTTTCATGAATTGACAGAATATATTTAGCCCTCCCTACTAATCTGAAGGAAAGTTCACAATAAGTTTTAGCATCCAGGGCCCTTCAAGAGAGACTTGCTGAACCGTCACCATAGCAACACCAGAGAGGCTTGGAATGTTTGCCCCAAATGTCAGTGCGCTTTAAAAAAAATTGTTTTATTTCTATGAATTTAAACAACAAATCAACTCTGCACAAATGTCACATAGCAGGTAGTGTGTGCACGAAAACATAATCTGGACTTGAAGTGTTACAACTCCCTAGTTTATTAGCTTTCTAACTTATCTTCCTCCAACCCAATTGCAAATGCTGTTTGAAGAAAAAAAATATCATATGAAATGACATGTGGGGTGTTATAAGTATGGTGGGGAATCAGGCCGCATGAAATATGATCTGTTTTTGTTTGTTTGTTTTTTAATTGACAAGGTACTTGATCCTATACAAAACTGAGTCTCAGAAGGGCCTCAGAAACAGCAAGACATCCACTTGCTCTTTTCTGAGCCTTTGCAAAATTCAGTGGGATATCAAGGAGAGCCGCGTCTCTTTGTTAGGCTCTGGAAAAGGTGTGGACTTTCTCCAGGTTAAAAAACAGTGCTCACCTGTCATGACCCCCCTCCAGGAATCCTCCTCTGAGGACGAGTGTGACTCACCCAGGGCCCGGGACACTCCTCAGGAGCAGAGTTCAGACACTGCTGCTCCAGACGGGGCCGACCGGGCAGCTGAAGAGCTGGCAGGCCCCTCTGGCATGACCCGTGGGAGTTCCGCAGCCCAAATAAATTGACACTGCCTTTTAATGGCACCTCAAAATCTGCTACCTAAGGCAGGCCGCCCCATCCTTCCTGTTAATTGATTTATTTATTCTGCCATATTTCCATACCACGTTTAAACCATAGCTGATGTCAACATGATTCACAATAATAACATCAGATCCACAGGTGGCAATTATAGGTCCAGAATACCTGGTGCTGTTGATGGCATCGCGTTGCTATTGGCTCTCCTCCCTGAAAGGTGACAGGAGCAATGGGGGCTACCAGGGGGGGTGCACCATCCTCACTCCTCCAGATATTCCAGCCTGATATGATCTGTAAGCAGATCACATCAATGGCCACCTAAGAACTCTCAGAGGCAATGACTGTTGGAGGAACTGTTGACCATGTTATACTTGAGTTCGTGATTCTAAAGGAAGCAAAAGCTGAGTGTAGCCAAACACGTACCCTGGATTTTAGGAAAGCCAATTTTAACAGACTCAGAACAATGATAAGTAAGGTCCCATGGCAAGCAACTCTAATGAGAAAAGGAGCCCAGGATGGGTGGGAGTTTTTAAAAAAGGAAATTTTAAAGGCACAATTGCAAACAATTCCCACAAGGAAAAAAGGCAGAGGGCAACAGAAGAAGCCAATGTGGCTTCACAATAAACTCAAAGATGACCTGAAAACAAAAAAGGACACGTATAGGAAGTGGAAGGAAGGACAGGCTACAAGGGAAGAGTACAGGCAGGTAGCACAGAACTGCAGGAATAGTGTCAGCAAGGCTAAAGCTGAGAATGAGCTAAGGTTAGCGAGGGATGCTAAAAACAACAAGAAAGCTTTCTTCAGATACATGCATAGTAAAAGACAGAGGAAAGAAATGGTGGTTCAACTACGCAATGAGGATGGCAAATTGATAACAGAAGACAAAGAAAAGGCAGAAATGTTCAATTCCTACTTCAGCTCGGTCTTCTCCCAAAAGAGGGTCTATGACCCCCCTGGCAAATATGAAGTGCAGACTGAAGGGGCAGGATTGCAGCTTGAGATTGATAAGCAAATGGTGAAGGAGCACCTGATTACTCTGAACGAGTTTAAATCTCCAGGGCCTGACGAGCTGCATCCTAGAGTAATAAAGGAACTGGCAGAAGAACTCTCAGAACCACTGTCTATTATCTTTGATAAATCATGGAGGACAGGTGCCAGATGACTGGAGGAGGGCAAATGTTGTTCCCATCTTCAAAAAGGGCAAGAAGGAGGAAACTGGGAACCTGGGAATGCCAGTCAGTCTGACATCAATCCCTGGGAAAATTTTGGCGCAGATTATAAAAAAGTCAGTCTGCAAGCACCTTGAAAACAATGCAGTGATTACTAGAAGCCAGCATGGATTTGTCAAGAACAAATCCTGTCAGACTAATCTGATCTCATTTTTTGATTGGGCAACCTCCCTTGTGGTCTGTGGGAATGCTGTGGACATCATATATCTGGACTTCAGCAAAGCTTTCGACAAAGTGCCTCATGATATCCTGATTAGCAAGCTAGCTAAAAGTAGGCTAGATGGAACAACTATCAGGTGGATCCACAATTGGCTACAGAATCAGACTCAAAGAGTGCTTATCAATGGTTCCTTCTCAAACTGGGGAGAGGTAACAAGCGGGGTACCACAGGGCTTGGTCCTGGGCCCAGTGCTCTTCAACATTTTTATTAATGACTTGGATGAGGAGGTGCAGGGAATGCTTATCAAATTTGCAGATGACACAAAGTTGGGTGGAACAGCTAATACTCTGGAAAACCGAAACAAAATTCAAAGAGATCTCGATAGGCTGGAGCACTGGGCCGAAAAAACAGAATGAAATTTAATAGGGATAAATGCCAAGTGCTGCACCTAGGGAAAGGAAACCAAATGCAGAGTTACAGAATGGGGGACACTTGGCTCAACAATACTACAAGTGAGAAGGATCTTGGAATTGTGGTAGATCACAAACTGAATATGAGCCAGCAATGTGATGTGGCTGCAAAGTAGGCAAATGCTATTTTGGGCTGCATTGATAGAAGTATAGCTTCCAAATCGCATGAAGTGATAATTCCCCTTTACTTGGCACTGGTTAGGCCTCATCTTGAGTACTACGTCCAGTTCTGGGCACCACACTTTAAGAAGGACATAAACTGGAGAGGGTTCAGAGGAGGGCAACAAGGAGGATAAAGGGACTGGAAACAAGGCCCTATGAGGAGAGACTGAAAGAACTGGGCATGTTTAGCCTTCAGAAGAGGAGACTGAGGGGAGATATGATCGCACTCTTCCAGTATTTGAAGGGTTGTCACACAGAGGAGGGCCAGGATCTGTTCTCGATCATCCCAGTTTGCAGGACACGGAATAATGGGCTCAAGTTACAGGGACCCAGATTCCACCTAAACATCAGGAAAAATTTCCTGACTGTCAGAGCAATAAGACAATGGAATCAACTACCTAGGGAGGTGGTGGGCTCTCCCAGTCTGGAGGCATTCAAGGTGCGGCTGGACAGACATCTGTCAGAGATGCTTTGACCTGGATTCCTGCATTGAGCAGGGGGTTGGACTCGATGGCCTTGTAGGCCCCTTCCAACTCTACTTTTCTATGATTCTATGATTCTCCCCAGTCTTCCTGCTGCTGGTGCTTCCTCCCAGATCAGCAGAAGGGCCATCTGTGTGCATTTTCTTAATATGCATGTGCATTTTTTCATATGCATTTTTTCCAAAATGTCTGTATGCTGCCGAACACATTTTGGGGGGGGGGGGGTGAATCACATTGCAAACTTGGAAATGTACAGACTTCGAATGCAGATTGCGTTCGAGTCAGTTTTCGGTTTGAGACGTACGAACTGGATAAAGCCTGATCAAAAATTAACTGAAACAAATTTCTCATACATCCCTATGACAGGCAGTAGGTTCTGTACAAGCACAAGGAAGTGTTTCACACAATGCTTATATCGTCATGGAATTCATTAAATAGCTAAGTAGGTTGGACAGGTGGCTTCTTTGAAAAGCCAACTAAACAGGTAGCTATTTTACTCTGAATAACTGAACGGCACATATTCATGGAGGACTGGTCTACCAATGGCTATTAGACATAGTAACACAAATAGAAACTCCATAAAGGATGGTATATCTCAGATGCTAAACAAAAAAACCAGGCACCACATTATGAGCTTCTGCCAAAGTTCTGGCTGGCCACTGTGAGAGACAAAATGCTAGGCTAGGTGGACATTTAGGAAGACCCAGGATGGTCACACTGACATGCAACACTATGGGCTTTTCTAGGTGAGGCTTCTATTGTGCTCTCATCATTCCTCACTCACTGTAGCTTGGGGGTGCTTTAGATCAGTGTTCTCCAACCTTGGGTCCCCAGATGTTTTTGGCCTACAACTCCCAGCATGCCCCAGCCAGCTTTGTTCGACTGTTCGCGATCGTTCTCCCTGCGTCCTGTTGTTCATCTCAAGGTTTGTGAACGAGATTCGACGATCATAAACAGTTCGCCAGGCTCTAGCCAAAAAGAGCTCAGAGAGAGATGCCTTTACTTTGCAGTCTTTTACTGTGTGTGACGTAATTTCAAATTGATAAGAGGAATCACATTTGATTAACTAAAAAGGCACCTCCTGAATCCTATATTTATGTCATATTTCTTAAATTTCTCCCCTGCGTGAGCAGTTCACAAACAATAACGAACAAAAACGAACAACACTTGTTTGCTACACTTGCAAACAAGTGTGCGGGGGAAGGTGACGCTCGTGTGAGCCGTCTGTGAACGCAAAAAACTACAAAAAACCCCAGAAGGAAACCCCTGAGAAAAACCTCCTTGTGTACAGATCCTGTCTTAATCCCACAAAGAATCTGGGAGCAGAAACATTGGTAAAGCGGTGGGTTAAAAGTCTCATCTAGGAAAAAAAAAAACATGACTTCTGTACCAATGAGCATTCAAAATAATAATGAAATAAAAATGGAGCAGAACTGTGGGGATCTGTTTATTTCTTCTGAATTATTGTTAGTCACCTTGAATATCAGTGGCAGAAAGGTGGGATATAAATGCTATTAATAAAAGGGTTAAACCAGAAATAAATTGTACTGCAAACATTATTCCCAGTGACTATATATGTTTATTACACCTGCATATCCCATTGTTCCTTTAGAAAATACAGAGTGGCTTGCTAGATGGGAGAGTCTGGACAGGAGATGCCCAGTAGTTTCCCATCCTGGCACTTATTAGGTCTACACTTGCTTCGTTTCAGCAGTACTATAGCATCAGCTGTCCCCAGAATATTTATGGGACTCAAATTATATTGTTTACATTTGTCAAAGTGAAATATAATTGATTGTGATGCTAATCTGTATTCCACAACTCAACTCCATACTTCCTGTTTAACAGAACAATTATCTCCAGTTATTTGCAAATTTGGATAGTCAGAGGGGGCTTCCAGCTGCAGCTTTTCCTCTGCAATTGCCCTGTCCCATTAGCAGAATTTTAGAGGGTCCAGACAATGTCATGAGCCATTTGTAATCAGGGACCTAATTCCATGGGGGTGGAGGGGTAGGATCAATTGGGGGTTAGCAGCACAGAGAAGTATCCTTGTTCTTTACCACAAGCAAGCTGAGCCTACTTGATCATCAATCAAAGAAAAAGTGCTCATTTCCAAACTTGGGCCAAAGGCAAACTTGAAGCATTTGCACCCTACAAGCCACAGCTACTATTCAGGTGGAGGCGAAGACAGGATGATTTCATGCTCTTCCTGAAAAGAGGACGTTGTGTGTCCCCTTGGTGTGTCGAGGGGGTTCAATACATGGCCAATATTAGCCTCCTTGTATTGAGAAGATGATTGTCTTCCCACACCGAGTCAAAAGCTAGTGAGGAACACCCTTCGAGCTTAGCAGGAGATCCTGTTGCGCTATGGCTGATATGCTAACCAGTCTGCTGCCCCATTCGTACAGTAATACCTTGGATTGCAAGCATAATTCGTTCCGGAAACACACTTGTAATCCAAAGCACTTGTATATCAAAGCGAAATTCCCCATAAGAAATTTGTACACATATTTTTAATTTAAGCTGCAATAAAGAATGATAGTGTAAAGTCTTCATTTTTCTTGACCGTACTACAGTACTTGTACTGCAAGACGTCGCTTGTTTATCGAGTTAAAAAATATTTTAAAAATTTGCTTGTCTTGCAAAACACTTGCAGACCAAGTTACTTGCAATCCAAGGTTTTACTGTACATGCACAGCACACAAGCGACTCGTATTTCCTATACAAAAGGCCACATCACACGAAAAGGAAGTACTCATTTGTCCTCTGCTCTATGGCCACCATACTAGGTGAAGGGCGGCTATGACATGTCTAGTTTGGCCCTGAGTTACTAAACATATTGCCAAATAATACTTCAGGTCTTTACAATATACAAACTTTGGATATGCTGATTCCATCTGAAAATACAGAAGGGTCATATTAACATAGGGTGGACACCGACGACCATTTACCAAGAAGCAATTTACAACAGTGAGTATATAAGCATCCGTTAAGCAGGTTGTCTGAATCATCCTTCCAAGCGGTAAGGAGAATTTCACCTTACATCAGGCACAGAAAGCTTCAGCCAACAAATAGGGAATGACAGAACTTACTCTCATTGTTTAAAGTGCATTCGAAATGTATTGTATTATTATTCACTCACTGTTTGGTCACTTCAGGCATTTTTGGCTGTTCCTTCTTCTTCCCTTCAGCAGCTGGTTCAATGGGAGTAAGCAGCACAGCAGCACAAGAGACTATAGATTGGTGTGAATCGTCCCGGCACACTGCAAAATAACAATAGCTTGGTTACCACTGGTGCTCGTATGGTTTTTGCTTCACAACATCATTTCAACATTTGCATCTCACATAGCCACCAAAGAACTTACGAGCAGCATTGTGCCATCACAGCAACACTGTGAAGTAGGTTAGTTTGAAGGAATCACCCAGTGAGTGGGAAAGAAACAAGTAACTTCTGCGCAATTTTGGATCACTTCCTACATTAGTTTACATGACCAACATCCTTAAAATACACGTAGGAGCATTCAGAAATGTGATTCCCCACTAGCCACATGAAATGGTATGGTCCAACAATGGTTTTGTCACACAAGTCTGCTGACTGTATGTTTTACCCCCAATTTACTGAGTGAATGGGTGGGAAGATGAATAACAAATCTATCCCACCTCCCTTGGGATTCCTAACATCCTCAAGTAATGTTTTATCTCGTCTGTAGTGCTTGCATGTACCCTTACTTTGATAAATTAATTTCAAAGGATCTCTATACACCACACAATTTTTAAAATTATACACTGGAGTGTGCAAACCTTTCATGGTCAATGACTGGACTACATTTCCTTGAGGGAAAGTGGTCTAAGGCTACATACTAGCATGAGGTGGGGCCTTAGCCAAAAGTGGATGGGGGCCATTTTTTCTCTCTATCTACTTCATTCATTCATTCATTCATTCATTCATCCACTCATTCTTTCTTCCATTATTCTGTCTCTCTCACACACATGCTCTCTCTCTCTCTCTCTCTCTCACACACACACACACACACACACACAGAGCCATTCACACAGAGACACTGTTCACACAGGTAGGTTTTGAGGGAAGAGAAGGGATGGGATTTGTGATAGTGTTGATAAATTCATTATGAGACAGGGCTAAACTAAGCTGGAGTTTAGGCCTAGCTTATAACAAGTTGGGGGAGGGAGGGTTAATTTTGCCATTAAAAGCCCAATTTCCCAATTCTGACCTTCAGCATCATCACCAGCCTTATTCTTCATCTGTGGGATTTGAGGATACCAGCTGAAATCCCACTACAAATGTGATTCTGTTTTGTTGCTATTTGTTTTGTTTTTTACTGGTTGTCTTGATTGATTTCCATCTTTGATGGCTATATCACCAATTCTTGTGGCTACATCTGGTGCTTACATGACACAAGAGACCCTCCCTCAATGCAGAGGGCTAGTGCCAAATGTCTGTATCAATTCATCATATTAAAAGATACCCTTCTTCTAAAATCATTAAGCCCAGACTTTGAAACCAAAAAGGCTCCCCCACCCTCCAGGAGATGATTTCAAATTCAAATGTCATTCTTCTAAAACAGCCTTCCCCAACTTCCAGATATTTTGGACTTCAACTGGTTAATAATCAGGAATCCTGGGAGCTGTAGTCCAAAACATCTAGAGGGCACCAGGTTGGGGAGACTGTTCTAATGGCTAACATTTAGAGGTATTCTTGTAATCTAAATGTTCAAGGTCATTTTAGTTAAGCATTGCATGTATTTATAAGCAACCCCTTGTAGTCATAGGATCTGGGTTTAAGTGCGTGTGTGAGTGAGTGTGTGTGCGTGCGTGTGCATGCATGTTGCGTGCATCTATTTCTTAGCTGCCTTTCAAGCCCAGAGTCTTGGCATGGCAGCTTACAACATAAAAAACAATACAAACATTTACAGATGACAGACACTGAAGTCAGGTTTTTTCGATGTTTGTTTTAATTTATGAAATGTATGCCCCCATTTCCTTCTTTTCCAGTAAGGGCAAAACTTCTAATAACTCTCAGATAATGAACCATTGACAAAATAATAATAAAAAAAGAATGTATTAACAGCAGGAAGCACAAACATGTAAATTTCCTCTAAGTTTAAAAGGTTAACTTGTGAATGAAGGGGTTAGCATTACAAACATTACTTCATGTAAAACATCCAGGAATGATTACAATCCAACAGCTGTTGGGTAACTCCGGAAGGAGATGGTAGGCTCCATCCAGTTCCCAGTGGTCAGGTATGTAACATAATAAAAAAACCATCAGAGCCTACACTAATTAGCAACCCTGCTGGGATAATTTAATCACAGCTTACTTATCATGTACTTAACTATAACATTTGCCTACTGAGTCACTTCCCCCAGGGCAAAACTGGTAGTACAGCAGCATTTACAAAGTTGTGCTATTTGTTATGCATTATTTCCCTCCATAAACAAGAGGCTTTGACCTATGTGTTCTAGCCATCACCTTTTTCCAGCAAGAGGTTCAATCACAAACAATTCTTAACCAGCCTCTTTAACCCTCAATTGCAACTCAAACTCATGGCCCCATGGTTTACATATATAGCAAGTACAGCAGCAAGCATGCTATTACATCAACATTTCCCACAGCACCAACATAAAGCATGGACAGCATTCATGTGTCTTTGAACATCTGTATAAATGTGTTGGGGAATGCCTGCCTAATCAGAGTTTTCAGATTTTTAACAGTGTGTTTATGTCATGCAGGGGGCAACCTGGTAGCCTCCAGATGTCTCAGACTACAACTACCATTATCCCTGAACATTGGCCATGCTGGTGGGATTTGGTGGTACTTGTAGTTCAAAACATCTAGAAGGCCTACCCCTGGTTTATCTAGACCTCCTGTGTTTGCAGCAGGAAACACTCAGCATTCGCTTTCTGTGCAAAGTCTGAAGACACCCTCAGTCTCTTCTCTGTCCTCAGTCTGCTCTTTACCTTCCCAAATACAAAAAGGATTTATGTACAGAGGAGAATCGTCACACTTTCATTGATACACATATTTATGCATTGTGATCAACTTAGGCCTGCCACTGAAAAGTATTCAGAAGCCACAATCAGTGCATAATGTTGCTGCAACGGGAGTGCTCACAGAGTCTGTCTGTCTCTCTCTCTAGCTATCCGTGGATCAGTTTGTTTGTTGAGTTATTTTCATCCTGCCTTTTAGAGCCAAGCCCTCACAAGGCAGCTTACAAAATAGGAATTAGGGTTAAGAACATTACAAGACAGAATGATCCATAAAACAGCATCAGAATAAAAGACAGAGAACCAGAAATTAACAAGAAAGCTTGGCGGAATAAGAAGAGTTTTAGGGATTGCTTTTAAAGACTCACCAGAGAGGTGACCAAATGAACTTCTCTGGCAAGGGAGTTCCAAAGATGTAAGGCCACTACTGAAGAGGCCCTAACCATGGTACTTGCTAACTCAATCTTTCTTAATGGTGGGCTAGGGAGCAGAGGCAAGGCCTCTGAGGCCAGTTTTGGAAGATCTGCACTGCTTGCTTGTTTATGGGGCACAATTCAGAGCGCTGGTTTAAATGTTTAAACCAAAATGACCTAAATGACCTGGGACCAGGATATCTGAAAGAATGCTTCCATATATTTTCCCCATGTGCTCTTAGATCTTCAGAGGATGCCCTGTTGGTGGTGTTCACATTCACAAAGGCTCAGACAAATTGAGTGAGATCTCTGGCCTTCTCTGTGATGGAAACTCACTTTGAACTCTCTGCAGGGAGTTGCATGTCTGCCAACTCCCTGACTAGCTTCTCCAGACTAGTAAGGACATCCCTTTTATTTACAGTCATGCCTTCGATTGAGAGCATAATTTGTTCCGGAAACGTGCTTGTAATCCAAAACATTCTTATATCAAAACGAAATCCCCCCCAAAAAATGTGTACAGAGATTTTTAATTTAAGCCGTACTACAGTACTTGTATTGCAAGACGTCGCTTGTATATCAAGTCAAAAAAATTTAAAATAAATATTTAAAAATTTGCTTGTCTTGCAAAACACTCTCAAACCAAGTTACTTGCAATCCAAGGTATTACTGTATTTACATTTATACACCACTGTTCTGCCAAACTGCTCAAAGTGCCTTCCAGCTTAAAATAACTGAGGAGAGAAGAAGAAAGTAAGCATATTTGAGGGAGACAGTTCTGTGAGTGGAGAAACCAAATGGCAGTTGGTCCCGGCTAAGCCAATGGAAGAAGCCCCCCGACTCACCTCTTTCAGGAGCAGCCAGGTGAAATAGCTACTGATGGAAGACAGTGCTGGGAGGGGAGGAGTGACATGGAAATTTAGGAGGATCTTCGGTCTATAAGTCATTCAGGGCTAAGAGCTTTGTTTTAACACTGATATTATATATTGTATATATAGCTTGTTTAACACACACATTGTGTGTGTGTTTCCCCTTTGTAAACTGCTGCAGGACTGTAGTAGGATGGCCAGGTGTCCTATTTTACCGACAGTACTTTATTTTACCAAGGACAGTACTCTATCTGAAAAGCTGTCAGGACAATCCTCTATTTGAAAGTGTCCTCTCTTTGTTCAATCATGTTATGATAAGAGGCATAACTCCAAGTACATATCATATCATAGTCATACCAAAACCAGACAAAGACCCAGCTGCTCCAACATCTTACAGACCTATATCTTTAATTAATCAGGATTCAAAGATGTTTACTACGGTTCTTACTTGAAGGTTGAATGTAATAATTAGTATAATAATCCAGACCAAACAGGATTCGTTCCACACAGGCATCTGGCAGATAATGTGCAACAAACCATAAAGTAAAGATGAACAAAATTCCCATGGCAATTTTGTCCCTTGATGCAGAAAAAAGCTTTTGATCATGTTGAATGGCCTTATCTTATTTATTTATTTATTTATTTATATTTATACCCCACTTTTTTTCCTGCAAGGAACCCAAGGTGGCTTACATAATAATCCTCCTCCTCCTCCTCTCTGTTTTATCCTCACAACAACCCTGTGAGGTAGGTTAGGCTGAGACTCAGTGACTGGCCCAAAGTCACCCAGTGAGTTTCATGGCCAAGCAGGGACTAGAACCCAGATCTCCCGAGTCCCAGTCCAGCACTCTCACCACTACGCCACACTGGCTCTCTTATAAATACCTACTTTTGAAGATGGGTTTGGGCCCAAAATTTTTAAGGCTGTTACATCCAGTAATTGAAGTCCTCAAGCAATTCTCTCTGTTAATAATCAGAATTCAAGGACTTTTCATCTACAGAGGGGTACCAAGGCAAGATGTCCATTGTATCCTTTACTGTATGCCTTAGCTGTTGAACCTCTTGGCACTGCAACACTGGCAGAAAAAAATGGCTCCTGATCTGTCTCCACTAATGTCAGCATTACATCATACAGAATTTGCAACACATAACAATCCCCAAGCTTTTTGTGCTTGGATGGTAGCAAAGGTTTATAGATTTTAATTTATGTATTTGATAAAGGGGAACCTCTCTCCTACGTAGACGTCTTGAAAAGAACTGAACCAACTCTGATGTAATTTAATCAATATCTGCAACTGCGTCACATTCTAAGCCCGAATCATGTTCAGAAGGCAGACAAGTGCCCACTTACTTCTTTTGAAACTTTTATAGAAGCTGCTGTTACTTCAAATAAAGGTTTGATATCATCTGTTTATAAAATCCTCTAAATGCCATGACAAGCCATACTATGTGTGGGCATGGGAGTCTGACTTAGGTAAGTCTTTGGAAGAAGGTGATTGGCAGTATATTTGGACTTACTTTGCATCTTAATCAAACAATGCTAATATAAAGGATCCACAGTACAAAGTTCTCAGTAGACGGTACACCACTCCTGCAAGGCTTCACCTAATACATCCAAATTATAGTCAATACAGTTGGAAGGGGTGTGGTCGGACTGGTTCATACTTTCATCTTTGATAGTTGCTTCTTTGTGGGAGGAGGTTAGCATACAGATGAATTTTGTACAGAATCAGTCAAAATTAGGGGGACTATGACTATGTACAGACTTACTCAGCAAATGCAGCAAGCAAGGACTCCTAACTTTAAGAAACATATTATGGCTCCCTGGTTTCTATTTATTTATTTTGTGGAGCCCTTCAAAGTTTTGATCAGATTCCAGCCAAGTACAGTTGCCTGTATTTTTTTCTGACTAATACATACACACACACACAAAATAACATGAACTCGCACAAGCTTCTTTTACATACAGAATGAATTGTATATTTATTCTTTCATTAGGTACTGAGCTCCTACTTAGGACATTTTACTGCAGATATTCCATAAGCATATCCGCTATGAACTAAGAATTATGAGTGAATTCCTTTCTTTCTTCAGTGATCTTGATTTATTATTATGTGTGTTCTTCTTTTTGTTGCCTTTATTTTGTTAACTTTATTTTGTTATTAAAAATGATTTTAAAAAGAAATAATAAGAAATGAAAGTGTACTCTATTTGATGAGCTGCCCAGTTTCAACTCTGGTTTAAAGATAAAGAACCATAAGATAGGAGAGCAGCAGGGGCCTTGAAGTTGCTTATCACACTTGCTAGGGATGTGCACAGAACTCGATTGGGGGGGTGGAAGTGGGGCGAACTTACCTTTCTCCGCCTCGACACATCTCCCCGTATAGGAAGCCGGGGAGAGGTACTTCCGTGTCCCCGGTGCTGCGTTTTTCACATAGATACCATAGAAACCCACCTTAAAACGGCCGCAATTTGCTATTCGTGGCTGTTTTAAGGTGGTTTTCTATAGTATTTACGTGAAAAACACAGCACTGGGGACCCAGAAGTGACGCGACGGGTCCTGGCGCTGTGTTTTTCACGTAAATACCAAAGAAAACCACCTTAAAATGGCCTCGAATAGCAAATCACAGCCACTTTAAGGTGGTTCTCTATGGTATTTAAGTGAAAAATGCAGCGCTGGGGTCTTGTTGCGTCGCTTCCTGAAAGTCCGCCGAACGCCTCACTGCCGCCGCAAGACGGATCACGCGGCAGGGGGGCTCGCTGAGCCCCTGGCAAGGTGAGCACGGAGGTAAGTGTACATCCCTACTTAACATCTAGATGGCAGACTGAGCAGGGAGGGACACAGGTCAACTAGTCAGTCTTCCCCACTGTGATGTACTGTATTGCTATTTAAATTACAGCAATTGTTTCCTTTTGATCTTTAATTATATTTATATACACCTAAACACTAACCCAATACATGTGTACATATGCACAGTAATTATTTCTAAATTTGCATCTATACATATAAATTAGCAGATGCAAATGTTATGCAAATTCATGTCCTATTTTACCCTCGGTTTTGGTGATGGATTTCCTCTTTTTTGGTGATGCATAAGTGGCCACCCTATGCAGGAGCATTGTGTGAGCAGAATACTGCAAGCTCAAAATATAATACATGCATACTGTCGTAAATCAGTCCGGTCCACAGATAAGCCGTTGTCGTTAACACAGTCCAAGGTTGAAAGCCAAGAGATATGTCCGAAACCAAAATAAAACGAAGCAGTGTAGGAGCAGGTCCGAAGCATGGTCAGGGGTGTTCCGAAATCAAGAAGGCACGAGCAGGGCTGTGGAGTCGGTAGATAAATGTTCCGATTCCGACTCCTCAGTTTTTTGTACTTCCGACTCCGACTCCCCGACTCCGACTCCTCTGTATTAATATGCTAATTAATTAATTAATATGCGAGGTAGTTGGGCAGAAGCTGCTGCCTTCTCCTTTTTGTGTGCTGATCTGCTGCTGAAGATAGGGCAGTGGAAGGATCCAGGAGGGGCATTTATTATAAAACATGATTTCCCTAGTAGAATCCCATAGTCACGTTTAAAGTTTAAGCTAACAATCGGAGTTTACAAGTTTTTATAGCCTTAGCTGAATGACAGCAGTTTTTCCAATGGTTTACAGCTTCAGTCTTGAACTATTGACCCTCCATTCCCTTAACTTATACAAGTGTCTCTAGTCCTGCAGAAAACATATTTACTTAATCCCTTATCAGTGAGAGGCTAGGTTACCCATGGGCGCTGCATTCCCTGTAACAGCAGAACACAACACTATGGAAAGTATAAGTATTGCCGCTCCTAATTGTGCGTTGCGTGCCATATAGTGAAGCACATGAAAAGCATGCTTCTTCACGGTCACTTAACGTGTTCGTTTTGCGGTTACGTGAAGCACTGCATGCATTGGTCTTTATTCTTACAGTAGAGAAGTCATTAATTATAACTTTTTGTGAATTGGGACATTTAAACTTGCTTTTTTTTAAATTCCAATCTAAATTCAGTAGGAGTCGGAGTCGGTGCATTGTTTGCCGACTCCGACTCCAGGTACCCAAAATTTCCTCCGACTCCTCAACTCCGACTCCGACTCCACAGCCTTGGGCACAAGTGTCAGTCCGGGGGCTGGCAGGAGTATCTGGCTACGGTCGAGTTGCAATGACAATTGCTTCCAGCATCTGAAGTGTGTTTGGGGCCTGTCTTTTAAACAGGCACTGATTGGCAAGGCAGCACAGCTGGGCCAGGCTGCAGATGACACATGTCTGGCCCCACTCCAAATGCACACTGGCACAGCTGCCCCATGTCTTCCAAAAGGAGGCACAACACATACATACGTACATGGCATGCTTAACTGACCTTTCTTTTACTTTACATTTCAACCTTACAGTAGCCACTAAATGAAACCCATGATCGTTATCAGCAGTGCAACAATTGCTACAGAACCTCCGTTCTTTAATCCTTTAGTTACAATAATGCAATTGCAGATGACAATGATCCCCAAAGGGTTAGTTGGTATAAATCTGCAATTAAGCCACAGGCCAGGTTCTTTAAACACTGCAGAGCCACAATGACAAAACTGTAATTACTGTAATAGGACCATTACTAGCAAATGAATTACATCCTATCAAGCTTTGTCTATTTTCCACTTTCTTTCACAATAGTCACAAAGGATGCACTTATATCTCCTTTGTATAATCAAGAAAAGATCCCAGTGGAGAAGATTACTGCTGACTTACATAATCAGATGAGATACCATATCTGAAGAGCTATTGGGTCCTTCAAATTTAATGATACAAAGAACAATAGCACGGTACAGTCAACATCATGGTGAAATCAAAAATTCTCAGAACCATACTTTGTGCAAAAATACACCCCTAATAGGTAAGTACCGGTAGACGTGTAATTTAAAATGGTCCCTTCCATAGCACTTTGTGTGTTTTGATTACCTTTATCCCCCAAAGCTTAAACTCATATTTAATGAAAATGTTTACATTGCCATACACTTGCTGGACAACCCCCCCCCCCCATAACAAGTGTGTTTTCCTGCCATATCCAGCACAACTGAGAAATGCAAGCCTCCAGTGGGATATTAAAGTTCATAAAGCCAATGTTTGGCCTGACCCTTTTGAGAATTACTCAGTTCAAAACAATTCAAAAAGCTACTTGGAATGTTAACAGCTACTAGTGTTTAAACACACACACACACACACACACACTATGCACAATGCTTGTTCCTACTGATGTGGACTTCTTTTGGGTTTTTTGTTCATTTAGTAGAGTTTACATTTTATTCTTATTCTATTCTTTGCCCAAGGGATCTTCCTGGATACCCAGCTAAACAGAAGAGACCCACCCCACCCCACACGCACACTTTGAAAGCCTCCATCTATTCTGCTTTCAACACATTATGTTTAATCTACAATGGATTTTTTAAATTCCTCTACTGTACAGCATAAAAATATCTGGATTCACCATACTGTTTCTCAGTGAAATGATGGGAATAACTAGGTGCAAGGTGCAGCAACTTTTCCGTTTCCTGTACGAAGAAACAAAAAAAAAGCTTTATCTCCTGAAGTCTCCTCTGCTCTCTCCCCTCTCTCTCTCTCTCTCTCTCTCACACACACACACACACACACACTGATCCAATTCTCCATGGTGCTATCCCACACAACTGTGGCGTGGGTTAGAATGGGCATATTTGCACGTCACGACATCCCACCCTGGCAATAAGCCACGGTGGGTTGGTTGTCGTGCGAACAACCCACGGTGAGTTCCCGTGGGCTGTTGGCCCCTCCTCCCACTCTGGTCCTCCTGTGGGTGTCCCAGGGGACACCGCCATAGGAATGAGACGTCCCCCCCTCCCCAATGCTACTGTGAGCTGTTCTGGGCTCGCCACGGCTTCCCCACCCCCCTTTTTTTTGGGCTCGATGCAGCTTTTCCCTCCTTTTTTTGTGGGGAGATCGTGAAAGCCAGCTGTCAAGCTGACGCCTTCTCATAGCTGTCAAGCAAAATCAAAGGGGGAGAATGTATTTTGAGCCTCTTCTGGGCAATGTCCAGGGTTGTTACCTGCTGCCCCTTGGAAGCAGGCACACCCCTGGACATTGCCCCAGCTGATACTTCAAATCCCCACAGCTGTGCAACTGCAGCAGTTCACAGTTGCACAACTGCAGCTAATTTTTTAAAAAATAAAATTATTTTTTTTGCACACATTTCCTTGTGCAATTTTTTTAAAAAAATGTTAAGCAGCCCCTCCAAGGTGCTGCTGGGGCACTTTGAAGAAACTGTTCATAGCTGTCAAAATGGGGATCACGAAAGTCGGCTTGACAGCCAGCTTTCGCAATCTCCCCTCAAAAAAAGGGGAGGGAAAGGGGGGGAAGCTGTGGTGACCCCAAATGACTTGCAATGGCAGCAGAGAGGGCGATAAGACAGTGCCAGTGGCCTTCAAGTGCTTCTTGGGCACTTTAGGGGTGACCGGCTATGGCGCTCACCTAGAAGCCCCATGGCAAGAGCAACAAGGGGGTTTTGCCATTCTTGCCATGAGGCTCTCTAGCCGACTCCTCATACCCACGATGGGGTGGGGTCAGTTGTCTGGGTTCAGACAACACGAGAAGCCATCATGGGTAGCAACCCACAATGGGTTGTCCTGTCGTGCGAACCCAGACAGTACCTCAACCCTCAACTGCATGGGACGGACATGCTGATTGCATTGGTCTCTCTCTCTCCCACCTCCACAACAGCCCTCTCAGGAGGGAGAATGCCAATCAGCCTCACATATGAGGTTCGGTTGTGACATCCCCACCCACTTCACAGCCATGAGGGTTGGTTAGCACTATGAAGAGGCTGTCCTAGTGTGGATCAGCATTTGTATGTGTGAAGGGTGCCTTGGTCAACACAGTTATCAAGTCATATACAACTGTACAGTATTTCATATAAAAAATTCAGAGCAGTAGCCCAATCACAGGAAAGCATATTCACTTAGGGCCAAAACAGGCATTACTAGCAGCTATGTCTTCTTTTAATTTTCAGTAGGTGCAGAGGTCCGATCCAGATCTTAAAAGCTTCCCTACCCACCACACAAAGATCCCAATGTGGACTGGGGAGGCCCTGTTCCTACTCCAGAGTAAAGGTTTTAAAAGGACATAGCTGCTAGGCACACATTTAAAGTAATGTCTGTTTTGGCCCTTACTTTTATACATTCGGTGACCGGTCAGATGGGTGATTTAAAAATATAAGAAATAAATAAATAAATAAAATAAATTCAGAGATACCACCAATACCCAATGTAAACAGCTGCTACATCACTTACAGTGGATAGGGCTTTTCCCCGCTTCAGTGCTGGATAACTTGGTATTAAACAATCCAAACAGCACAGCATTAAGTAATGGAGCTTAGTACAGAATATATTATTAAAGGATCGGTTGCTCCTGAGATAATGTGGTACTCGTACTTCCGATTTGGCAGCATAGGAGAAAGACAATCTTGATTACTTTTTGTCAAGCTATTATTATGGAGGAAGATGTCACATTTTAATGTTTCCAGCATCGTTGCTTGTGACTTGTTTTGTGACCTGCTCATTACTTTTTTAAAAAAGCATACTTTCAACTGAGTAATAGGTTTCTATGCTAGATTATAGAGTTGAGCCACAACCATCAAGATAATTCTGCCAAATTGCAGTAGGTGTCATAATTCTATGGTAAGACTTATCCATTAGCAAATAAAATGATCCCACTTATTTTATTTAAGGTCAAAATCAAGACCATCTAAAAAAAAAGTGTTGATTTCTTTCACAAATAAGCTTTTTAAAATACCAGCAGAAAACATGCATTGTACAGTGTGTGTTTGTGTGTGTGTCAGCCTCTCATTGTCAGTGCCACCACTATTTTTAAGATAATCATTTGTCCTTTATTATGCTTGGGAAAAGTTCCCAATCTTTTTCTCAAGCTCACAATGGAGAGAGCCCTCTGCCAGCCACCAGAAGCAGAAAGAGACAGCTGGCCTGTAAATATGAAACACATTTTCTAATTGGTCTACCCCTTTTCAAGTAATTGTCATTACATAAATAGTTGTGGCTAGGTCCATGTAAGCAGTCACACTGAAGTTTCTCCATTCTATTGTGTACATGAGCATGTGGAAAATGTAAGTACTGCTTGTTTACATGTGCTAACCCAAAGAAAGGGTGAAACAAACAAAAGGACAATAATCACACAACTGCTTATAGTGCAAATTTTGCAGGTCAGTTGCTGATCTAATAGGCAATTAACACATGACATAATGTAGACCATGTGGTTCCATTGTGCACTGACTATGTATCCAAAGTACAACTGAATGGCTTGTTTGCATTAGTGCAGACACACTTAAGACCCATACAAATGCCAAAAGCACATGCCCTTAGTAAAAATCCCAAAGCTGTTTGGGGGATCATATGTCATTGCTGTTAAAGACACCCTGTTGTAACCCCTCCTATGTTAGACAGGTCAACTCTTAAGAATATGCCTTAAGAATTTTTCCTTTGTCCTTCATTCTAAAAAAGAAATAGTGACACTTAGTGGTCAGGAAGTTTCACTACAAACTATGGCTTGTTTGTGCTGGTGGCTGGAATGTAGGTAGTTGCACATTTGTCCCACTACTGTGGGACAGAATAAAACAGAATAAAACCCAAGAATGGCAAAGAGATATAGCTCAACCCATTCCACAGAGTGAATGGGTGTGGATTTGGAAAAATGTTCCATCTAGATTGATTGATTTCAGTTGACCTAAAGGAACTGTTAACAGTATCAATGGTATCTTACACCCCGCCCCCATAGGATATCTTTAATCCATTATCCTTTTCTGTATTTGTGCCAAACCAACGTATACACACCTCTGAAACAAGACTATATTTAGTATGTATGAAAGAATTCCAGTACAACCCAAGAATCCCAAAGGCCAGTGAATACAATAGAAAGGTACCTGCTGATGCGCAGAAAACCCAGATCATAGCAAAACAAGAGAAAAACACCACAAAGGTTCTGTTGGAGACTGGTTTTATTTTTTAGAAAACCAGTTTGAAATGTTTCAATGTTTGCAGTACAAGCGCACACAATAAGATGGAGTAATTGCTCCCATGGGGTTGTAGCCAAAAAATGGGAGCAGAAGGAAAACAGCTGCTAGCACACTGATCTGCAAACACTTGTGCCAAGTTGGATCTATAGCACTTATTGTGATCTACAAGATTTTGCACCAGGTCTTGTACAATGGAAGATGACTGATTTAGTTTCAGTTCTAGCAGCATAGGACATGTCTTTATGCCAGGTCAGACTATTTATGTAACTTGCCCAGTATTGTCTACTCTGGCCTTAGGTTTTATCTGTCCTCAGGCAGAAACCTTTCCCATCAACTGCTACATGATTCTTTTACCTGGAGTTGCCAAGGACGGAACCTGGGACCATCTGCATACCATCTGCATACCAGCAGGTATTCTGCTACTGAGCTATGGTCCCACTTTTCTCACACAAAACTCTAGTGCAAGATATAAAACAGCCCTTCCACAAGCAGAAGACACCTTCTGCAATTTTTGCCTTTGGAGTGTGTTAAATGTTAATATAAAAAGTATTACTGGGTTTTGCTCTCTGGAAGCCATTGGTTGAAGAGTGGTATTGAAATATTTTAAATAAATAAAGGCACGTCTGAATCCAACTCATTGTCATTTTATACAATACACACAATACTATATACACGCGATATTGTCATCACTGACGGTTGAGGTTGCTATTGTCTCAAAGTTTTTCTAAAACTTATTTCATCCCCCCCCCCCTTAAGATGAAGGGGAATGAACAAATATAAAAAACTTGTTTATCAAACCATTCCCTTTAAATGAGTATTTAAAGTTAAGTTTTAAGATTTGAATAATTTATTTCAAACCCTCATTATAACAATGTTTCTAATGACACATTATGAGTAAAATAAATGCTGGAGAATGATTTAACAACAGAAGTAGAATTTCTCCGCTTTTCCTTCTCAATTCATTCCAGAGAGAACATGTTATCTCTCTTTACTTAGAAATATTGTAAAAATAATAGCTTGAAATAATTCATTCGTACCTTAAAACTCAAGCGTCTGGGCTCTTCATTATAAAATGGATGGAGACAGTTTTACACCAGGGGAAAAAGAAGTCAATTAAAGAGAATGGTTTGATAAACAAGTTTTATATGTATTACAATTTGCATGGATCCCTTCATCTTAAATGGAATGTCTGAAGAAATTAGTATTAGAAACTGTATATTGTGCAGACGGTACTGAGTGTATAGAATTGACAATGGAAGTTATTACTCCATCAAGGTATGCCCTTCATTTCTATATTATGATTCCCTAGAAAAAGAGCTGTAAAGTTCCAAACACCTCAGTCCCTTTCCTAAAAATAAACTCTACTGCATTTGTGGTTGACTAATTTTTATTTTTATTTTACTGTGTAGGAAATTACCTATTTAAAGATGATAAGGCCTACAGAAGTATCAAAATACTTCCACAACAGACAGTTTGCCAAAATTAGCAGACACAGTCCAATACAGATTGATTACTAAGAAACAAATATATGTAAAAGCCTTAAAACAGCAGGCAATGATCCAACACAGAAGATGCCAAGGGCAGCCACAAAGATGACTGTTGATCTGTGGGAGTTCCTATTTCACACCTTTGAAGCAGACTAAAGGGAGACAATTTTTTAAGTGCAACGGAAATGAACATCTGAAAATGGAACAAGCAACAGATGTGTAGGACTTCCCCATAACCTACCTTAAAGGAATGGGAGAACAGAGAATCTCCAGCGAACAACCAGGAATATCTCTACGTTTAAAAATCACAAGCTGAATTTATTATCTATGTACTTGCTTAAACGGAATCTTACTGAAATGCATTTAGCTGTATTTTGGAGCGCATGATCACGCACATTATTAGAACTTATTTAGGAACATACTACTAATTAGTTCACTAAAACCGCTACTTATGAGAACATGATTTACTTTAATCTCTAGTGTGCAATTACTATCTTGGCTGATTGGAATTTAAGAATGTGGCTAAAACTGATACTTGACATTTCTCCAAGGAGACTGCAGTTTATTAACAAACAAAAAAATCTTGAAAGGTGATGCAGTATATTTCAAATTCTATTAAGGCTAGATGTATTAGACCATAGACTGCACTGATCATTTCCAGGTTTCAGTTTTTGGGCTGAAAATTGTGCTTTCAAGGAAAGGGGTGTTGAAAATATTTCTTGACAAACCTATTAAGTGTGAGAATATTCGCCTCCTTCTGATCCTGTTCAGTGCCACTCTTACCCCTATCTGCTTCTAAGCACTGATGTCTTGGCTGTCAACTACTTTCAACCTGGTTTCTTCTGACTGTTGCTTGTTTCTGTTGATCTGAAATGGTTACAGATTTGCCTCTGTTGAGTGTTACCAAGCTTCAGTTCTGATTTTAGGAAGCCTTTGGCTGCCTGTTATCTATACTGTTTTAAACACTTCAGGCAAAGATTACACCACAAACTGCTGCACATTGGGTTCAATCTTGGTTTCGTACTGAAAAGAATTAGTAAGGGAACAATATTTAGACTTACGGAACTTGTGGCCCTTGAAATGATTTGGCCTACAACTCCCATCAGCCCTAGCCAGCAGACCCAATGGTGAGGGATGATGGGAGTTGTAG
This sequence comes from Shinisaurus crocodilurus, assembly GCA_021292165.1. NCBI lineage: Eukaryota > Metazoa > Chordata > Lepidosauria > Squamata > Shinisauridae > Shinisaurus > Shinisaurus crocodilurus. The sequence continues at coordinate 25,084,488 of CM037876.1, read as the reverse complement.
GCCAAAACATCTGGAGGACCACAATTGTTTCGCACATTTTTCTACATGAATGTTAAAGGGGCTCTTGCTTCAAATGGGTTTGCAACATGAATGTAAAACCTAAAACAGATACAGAAGGCCCCTCTTTTGTGTTACAAATGTAGTCTTCTCCATTATCTTCTGTATTAATAATGCTCATATCTTAATTCATAAAAATCAGCATTGGTTTGTCTAGTCCAAAGTGGTCTACTCCAGTTGGTCACAGCCATCCGAGGTCTCAGCCTTTCCCCAGCCCTGCTTTATGGGATCCTTTGAAACGCAGATGCCAGGACTGAATGTGGACAGTGTGCGTGTGCTCCGAGTCCACCAGTGTGCTATGAATCTTCCCCCATTAAAGAGAATGAGAGAAGTACAAAGCCAATTTCTGTACAAATGCCCTTCAGGAGAAAATTGCAAAATGTGCAAAAATGCCCTTAATGTTAAAGGAAGCATTAAATATTCAAAGGCGGGAAGGTAAAAGCTAAGCTTCCCATTGGATACAACTCAGCTACACTATACATATACTGAAGTATATATTTTATCCTACTGAAATGGCAGAACTTCTTCTCTTATTATCATTCATGTCAACCACAACTTTTTCTTTAATACAGTCATTAATTGAGGTCACAGTTTGTTACCAGAATTATATCTGGTGTAAACAAAGGAAGTTCATTAAAGCCTATGGGCCAATCACACCATTGCTTAATGAGCCATGGTCATGACGGACATCAATAGTAATTTTGACTACTAAGCCGAGGCCCCTTGAGATGACTTTCCTGTCCATTATGTCTGATTGCTATTTATTAATTATGCTGTGAATAAATAGGAAGTGTCACAAATCTATACAGTATTTGTTTTTCTGTCTTTATGTCAATAGGAGCCTACAGGCAGAGACAAATATATTTAGTTGTATGCACAAGTGACCAGTTTACATTCAAGATATTTCTTCGGATTAATTAATTTTCAACAAAATCCAACATAGCTCAGCTGAATGTAGTCAGCCTTGCACATAAGCAAATGAAAGATGCCTAACAAAGGAAGTGCAGAACTGCAGAACTAGACCTGTGAGAAATTCAGGAATATTATGAACTCACAGACCTCTGGAGGTCCAGCAGAGTAAAGATCAAGTAAGAGGCCTTTCGATTGGCCAGTTCAGGTACTTTGTCTCATCAGCACCATATTATTTGCCTTTTGGCTCTAGCTTAATTAATGGGAGTTCCAGTTCTTTCTGACCCTTCCCTTCTCTACTTCTCACTTCCCACTACCTGCCCTGCCCTATTCCTGATTTTTCCAGAATTCAGATACCAAAATAAAAATCCTACACAGCTGAGATACTAAAAGCTTTCCAGAAAATAACCATTTTCAGGCAACAGCAGACCACTGGTAAGGTGGGAGACAACGTGCACATTCTGACTGGGATAGGTAGCTTTTTCTACCTTTCCTGCATTCCCACCAACAAAACCGCAGGTGGTGGTGGTGGTGATGGAGGTGGAGGAGGTGGAGGAGGAGGAGGAGGAGGAGGAGGAGGAGGAGAATAATAATAATAACAACAACAACAACATCATCATCATCATCATCAATCATCATTATCATCATCATTATTTCTATACTGCCCAATAGCTGAAGCTCTCTGGGCAGTTTACAACAATGGTTAAGGGACATGCCTTGCTAGATGAGCAGGAAGAATCACATGGTGGATAGAGTTACCATTTCTCAGCCTAAACTAAAAGGAGAGACAGGGTGAAAAAAGGGAAGACAGGAGAACCATGTATGCCACCATGCACTGTGTAGAGCAGCCTTCCCTAACCTGGTGCCCTCCAGATGTTTTGGACTATAACTCTGAGCATTTCTGACCATTGTCCATGCTGGCTGGTGCTGATGGGAGTGGAAGTCCAAAACATCTGGAGAGCACCAGATTGGGAAAACTGCTGTAAAGGAAAGGTCAAATTTAAGAAAAAAATAAAATGCTGGTTTGGAGTGTGGACCCAGATCTGAATGTGTCTGCTTGACCCTAGCTTTGGTTCCTCTGATAAACCATATTGACCTCAAGTCAGACACACCATACTTTCAGACAAGGCCGCTCCTGGGCACATCCTGTCTCTATGCTATATATATTTTTTCCAAATTATGCTCTCCAATGCTGTGGTATTTACTGTTGTTGTTATTCAATTTATTTCTACAGATTAAGTCCACTCGAGCACTGCAAATTTGAACTACTGAGCAATAAAGCTATGGTGATGATTTTGCTGAAATTAGATACTTTTAGATCTGGGAAGTCACAGAAGTTAAAAATAGACGTGATTTTCAAACCGATCTCCCTGCCTATTGATTTTTTCGTTCCTGGCAATATCTTTTCCAGAGCTTTCACATCTCATTTTAAATAGTATTATCTACCATCAACTCACACTGACATCTCCTCCAAAGCGCAGTAACCTCTGGATGATGTTAATTGGTGCGACTCAGCATACACCCAAATCTCTTCGGGATATTGTCAGCATTTGGGAAATGCTAGGCAGCATTTCAAACAGGCATTTCAAACCTGAATAATTTATCTCCATGAAAAAGTGTGACATGTTTGTTTGTTTGTTTTAAAGAAATAAAAAGCAGCTTCCCTTTTTGAGATGTTCAACACAAAGGATTAAAGCATATTTGATGCACACAGGGACATAAAATGAAGAATATAGCACCTTGTACTTACATGCTGTCATTTCCATGGTTCTGTGCCACTAATATTAATGCTAATTTTAAGTAACTCGGTGCAAAACATCCATCTATTACAACGTTTATGCAAAGGACAGCGTACGCCTTGAAATGCAGCATTATTAATTATGTACATAAATCAATACAAAGAACACAGTTAATTTATAATCATTAATTAATTGTTTGGCTGTTTTTCTTACTAAAGCTTAAGGCTTAATTAAGCACCAGAGGAATACTTTTTCATGCTTCTTGGCAGCCAGTGTTATAGATGAAAAGTGCCATGTGATTTATTTATTTATTTATAATCTTGCCCAATTAGGCATGTATTTTGTACATCCCAGGGATTTCTTACAACCCCAAACACAATAATGTAGCATATGTAAAAAAAACAACCAACATTATCCACACTGGAGCTGGCTAGACAACCCCTCTAGTTTTCTTAAACCCTTTGAGTATCTTCTTAGCTCTTGTTTTCATCCATTTTTATTCAGTGAATGATGGCTGGATTTTTAAAATGCTATTATCACACTTTAAAATTGACATTTCCAAAGTGAGATAAGAAGAAAAATAAAACTGTTTACAACATTATAAATACAACACCAGCAAAGAAACACTAAAATAGATGGATTAGTAGCTAGAATCAATTAAAAGCATTTGTAAATGAATAACTCTCCACCTGGCTAATCAAGCCACATGTCAAGTGAGCAGCTCTAGGGAGAACATTTCAGGGTTGGGGCCCTACCACTGAAAAGTCCCTTTCTCTCATTGAGCTCAGCAGAGCCATATTGGTAGTTTTCAAAGTACTTGTCAATTTCATCCTCTACTTCGCACTTCCAGAAGGAGGTGGTGTAGAATTGACAAGTTCTTTGACAAGTATGGAATATGGCTCTGCTGGGCTAAATAAAGCATGAAACTGACAACGATATTGACAAGAGGGGGAATATACCTCTGCAGGGCTACATAGTAAACAGGCGGATTTGCGATCATGTGCAAGATCCACCTGATTTCTTATGATGGGAGCACCTGGAGATTGCCCTCAGATGCAAGCCTTAATGCACATGAATAATAGCCACAATTTTCCACCCCACAATCCCTCCCAATTCTTCCTGCAGTAAATTGATTGTGTGGAGAAATGCAATGTATGAACAGGAAGTCAACAAGTGGTACATGGTTATACCATGCTGAGATTTTAGTTGTCTGTGGCAGTTCCCAAAGCCAGGGGCATTTGGTAGGGTATGGGGGGAAGCCAGTGTGGCAGTAGCGGTTAGAGTGTTGGACTGGGACTCGGGAGATCCGGGTTCTAGTCCCCGCTCGGCCATGAAGTTCACTTGGTGACTTTGAGCCAGTCACTGACTCTCAGCCTAACCTACCTCACAGGGTTGTTGTGAGGATAAAATGGAGAGGAAGAGGATTATGTAAGTCGCCTTGGGTTCCTTGCAGGAAAAAAGGCGGGGTATAAATATAATAAATACGGTAAATAAATTAAATAAATTAAGTGAAGAAAAGTGAACATGTAGGAGATGCATTATATTGATTCCAGCCATTGGTTCATCCCCTCTGACTGGCAGCTGAACATGTGCCTTACTGTATGCATACCATAGAGCAGGGCTCTCCACCTTGGGTCCCCAGATGTTGCTGGACTACAGCTCCCAGAATCCCTTGCCATTAGCCCTGCTGGCTGGGTATACTGGGAGCTGTAAGCCAGCAACATCTGGGGACCCAAGGTTGGAGAGATCTGCCATAGAGCTATAGTGCATTCCAGCTAATACCTGGATTCCATGTGTGAACAGGCACCCATACTTCCACAAAATTCAAGTCATATGTCCTTCAAACCATATGTTCTCATTATTATCTATTATTTTCCTAATGACATTAGAAACCACGAAAGAGGCAATCCCTTTTGCTTTTAAGAGCAACCATGACAAAATAATCAATTGTGAATAATCCAAACACACCTCTTGCCTGCTATAGTGTGTTTTCTGCCACATCTGGTAGAAGACTATGCCTGAAAAACAGCCAACACACTTGCTGCTAAGAAGGATTTCAATTGCCAAGCATTCATGAGATGTAAAGGGCACATTTTGTTCACAGTTTCTCTGCTGTCTTCTGCAACTAGTAACATCCCTGAGAAACAAGTAGATACCTGTAGAGAAGTGAGGTCCACTTCCAGGCCTCTTTGAGGATTGGGCTAAGATAGCCTCCCCTAACCTCCCCTAACCTGGTGTCCTTCAGATATCTTGGACTACAACTCTCAGCATTCTTAACCTTTGGCCATGCTGGCTAGGGCAGTTGGGTGAGGGTAAAGTCCAAAACATCTGGAGAACATCAGGTTGGGGAAGGCTGGGCTAAGAGGTAGAGAACAAATGCATTTCTCTAATCACTAATTTAGGCAGACTAAGATAAACAGTCACCCGACCAACTGTTTATCCTTACTAGCAATTTTTACCTTCCTGCAAACCTTCTCTTGCTTCCTCTGTAGTCCACAAACAACACCATGATCATCATTCCCTTTCTCTTTGATCTACTTGCTGAGAGTGACCATTGTTGTTCTACCGATTATTGTATGTTTTCATGCATTTGAGTAGGATTTTCCCATACTCTTCTTTTAACACTTAAAGCAGGAGAGCAGGAATGTGTCCCTCTAGGACAGCCTTTCCCAACCCGGTGCCTTCCGGAGGGGTTGGACTACAACTCCCAGCATCCCCCAGCCAGCCATGAGCTGGGTACTATTCATGAGTTATATTATTTCTTCAAAGACAGTTATACATGTATGTAAAATTACATGCATGCCAAACTTCACAACTGCATTAAATAAATCAATTACTCAAGATTGATTTATTCAAGCAAGCCATGAAATTTATACCGAACACAGATTGAATATCTTTTCATATTGCTGCAGAATAGTTAGGCCAAGGCTGAACCTACAGGAAGACCTGCTTTGTGAAGAAAAAAACAACACCCCTCATTTGAATGGAAAGGGTCACTCTAAAAGAATCACCCATATGATCAGTATGGGGCCACGAAATTGTGGGTTTGTTAGAGTGATCCCTGATAGGGATGTATAAGAATTCTACATGTATAAGAATGTATAAGAAGGTTGGGGGGTGAAAACTGGACAGATTTTTCTGGTTCAGCCCTGTGGGTTCCATTCCGTTCTGCTCCGTCCCGTCCCCGTCCCCCGCCATTGGTGTCGACTCGATTTGCAGTGAGTTGTGCCAATATGTGGATTCCATGTTTGTTTGTTTTAATGGCAACAATGTGCATAGTTTGGGAGGGGCTTGACATTTGTGCCAATAGTGTAGCATTTTTTTTTTTTTTAATTATTTATTGGTGATCTTGCACACGATCGCAAATCCGCCTGTTTACTATGTAGCCCTGCAGAGGTATATTCCCCCTCTTGTCAATATCGTTGTCAGTTTCATGCTTCATTTAGCCCAGCAGAGCCATATTCCATACTTGTCAAAGAACTTGTCAATTCTACACCTCCTTCTTCAGGAAGTGCGAAGTAGAGGATGAAATTGACAAGTACTTTGAAAACTACCAAATATGGCTCTGCTGAGCTCAATGCTAGCTCTGCTGTTTGTTTTTAATCTGTGGTTTTAAAATTTTATATTTTATATTGTATTTTATGATTTTAACTGTTGTAAACCGCCCAGAGAACTTCGGCTATTGGGCGGTATAAAAATGTATTAAATAAAATAAAATAAATAATGAAGTACAGTCATGCCTTGTAGCATGTGGAGAGGATGAAACCGACAAGGGACTATGCCTCTGTGGGTCAATAGAACAGACAGGCAGATGTGCAATCGTGCACACTTACACAAGATCACCAATCATTAAAAATATATATTACGATACCTTTTATGCAAATTTTAAGATCCCCCTTCAAATTTGCAAATAATAGCGGACCCCCCCCATGTACAAAACCTGCCAGAATTAGCACAAAAAACCCACACCCTGCAACAGTCCACCACCACTTACCAGAATGGAAACGCTGTGGAATCCAGTCAGGTTTAAATGGAACGGAATTCCCAGGGTCGCACATCTGTATGACTGGCATAGACAGTACTTATGGCCAGTACAACCAGCATTTCCTTCACTCTAAATAGGTTTCATTTGCCCTTAATGATGTCAGCACTTAGTCAAAATTGATTGGCTCTGTAGCATAGTAGCATTGTCATGTTCAGTACATGATCCCTGATTAGAGGTTCTGGCCAGTGGAGAAATGATATGAAAAAGAAAACAATGGGTCCAAATCAGAAATAGTGGAGAACAGGGGCTGCAAACTCTAGCCAACTTCCACAAAAAGGCAGGATTATGGTTTTTCGGGAGCAGGATTCTCCCAAAATCACTATGTTCAAGATTAAAAGTGAATCAAGAGAATATTCAGCATATCCCTAACCACCACCACCACCACCACCACCACCATCATCTAAAGTAGAACCTTGTTAATTAGAAATAAAGGCGGACACAATTGTATTCTGCCCCAAATAACACACACACACACACACACACATATATATAATAAAAGTTTCATGAAATTTTGCCACATAATCAATTTCGAATGCTTGTAAATTGTCTTTTACTTCAAAGCTGAACCATATACTTCCCATTTGAATGCAAATTAATATCTGCAATTAAAAGGTGCTCACCTGCAGACAGCACTAAAAACATGACAGGAGATAATCCTTTCAGAATGCCACTAGAACTCCAATAAATATGTATGAGAAAATTATGATAAGGTCAGTACAAGAGTTTGATAATAGAGCCATCTTCCTCTTGAGAGACTGGACAGAGAGCACTCTTGGTCTTTTAATATTTAGCTCATTATCTGACAAGCGCCAGTTCATGCATTTTAGACTTACAACACTGTTGTCATAGTGAACCGCATGCTGAATGGCAACTATCCTACACTTGGATCCACCACATGCTGACAATTGTACTAAATGCACCTAAATCTAGTCGTGTGTTCCAGCAGTAAGGTAAACATCCTTTCGTTTACCAAACCAGAAGTGAATAGCCATTGCACTCTAGAATACTGTGAACCCACCACTATAGGATTATGTGCATCCAATGACTAACATTCATTAGTCATTAATAAACCTAGTCCACAACTTTTGCAAATTCAGAAAGATGGAAAAAACATACTGTCCTGAACGTCATGGTCTACCATATAGAATTCCCTCCTGAATTCCCTCCGCAGGCTCCATATGTGGCTGCTTTTAAGGAAGCTTTTAAAGGGGGCTTAATAAAACACTTGTTCTCTCCGGTTTTTAATTGAAAAGGCTGCTGACTACTAGTGTATGGTGTTGGGACCATATTATACTGTCTTGAAAGGCCTGCATTGATTGCTAATTGCTTTCCAGGCTCAATTCAAGGTGTCAATTGAAAGGGCTTTTTCCTGTGATACTCATGAACTGTGGAATGTGCTCCCTCAAGAACTATGATTGGTCCCTACTCTCTTGGCTTTTAGAAAGGGTGTGAAGTGAAGCCACATCTTTTTTTCATTTAGGGTGCAATCCAACAGGATAGATGCCCAGTCATTGGAGGGCTGAGCTCAGAACCTTCCATCTATCCGAAGTCCTGACAGCAAAAGCCAGGCAGGGCAGGAGAAAGGAGAGTGGCATTTTCTCCTCCTCTTGCTACTTTGTAGTATTTTGTGCTTAGATGGGTCTCTGAGCCCATCTACCTTGTTCACTTTCCTGGGGCCAGGGACAGGAACTTGCAGGAAAAAAGGTCGGGGTATAAATATAATAAATAAATAATAAATAAATGGGCTTGCAGATCAGGTGGATCCATACCCTCTCCCTTCCCGCCCACCAATACATTCCCTTTCCTCCCTCGCCATCCTCTTCCAAGGTTGCGACACCAACTTTGTGAGAGGAAGCCACCATGAAGCTTTTCATAGATTTCATTTCATAGATCATAGAGTTGGAAGGAGCCTACAAGGCTATCGAGTCCAACCCCCTGCTCAGATGCAGGGAACTAGAGGAGGGGTCTCCCATCCAAGTAATAACCAGGCCCGACCCTGCTTAGCTTTCCACGCTCAGACAAGCTGAGCCAGCGTGAGCCACAGGCCTTGACAGTGGCTGGGAGTGGTTGCGGAAAATCCAAGCAGGGATTTCCCCCTCTGAGGCCATAGCTCTGTCTAAGCCTCCAAAGGAGAAATCCTAGGCATCCTCAGACATTGGGTCAGTTCACACGACTCAAAGCCCACCATGGCTAATTTAAACCATGGTGGGCTGTGGCACATGCGGGTGGCCATTTTGAATATTCAGTGCCCAACTCCAGCTTGTCTTGTCATGTAAACCTGGGATCACGGGTTATATGAGGATTAAACATGGTCGTTGGGTTATGTCAGGGTTGTTTAACCCACACATAATCCACAGCCCCTGGATTCGCACGACAAGCTGTGGTCAGGTGTGGAGTATGTAAATCCCACCCAGCATGTTCCATGGCATACCATGGCTTAAAAAAGCCTTGGTGGGCTATTTTGATCAAACTGGGTCACTTTCTAGAAGCTATAGGATAGCTCTCTTAGGGTGCAATCCTATGCATGTTTAGGCAGAAAAAAAGGCCTATGCCCTATGTAGGCTGGGACAGGCTGGGAGTTGTAGGCCTTTTTCTGTCTAAACATGCATAGGATTGCACCTTTAGCCTTTTAAATTGTGTAACTGTTTTATTTTATTATTTTTAATTATATTTATACCCTGCCTTTTTTCCTGCAAGGCACCCAAGGTGGCTTACATAATCCTCCTCCTCCTCCTCCTCCTCCTCTCCATTTTATCCTCACAACAACCCTGTGAGGTAGGTTAGGCTGAGAGATGGTTTACTGTTTTTAATCTTCTTATTTTTCTACTGATTTAAGGTTTTATTGTTTTAAGTTATTGGGCACCATCTTGATTTACCTTTTTAGCAACTAACACAGTATATAAATGTTAATAAGAAATTTAAAAAATGCCGCCTTCAGTGCCATTGTTCTTGCTAGAAAGGCGAGGTACAAATGAAATCAAGAAATAATGGTATTGCCTCCTGGTAGTTATTTGAAATCATATTTTATTTTAATTGGCTAATAGAGGGGGAAAATTATGTTGGCCTCCTTTTGAAATTTCTTTGTTTATCTAGTTACACTTAATCAGTCGCATCTTTCTTTTGTATAAAAACTTGTACAGGTGTGTGACTGTAATAAACAATTCATTCATTAATTGGCTTATTTTAAAATTGTTTAAAGTGGGGTTGTTGTTTTTTAGTTTGTTTGATACTGAATTGTACTATTTTTATACCGCACGTCACCCTGGGAAATCCACAGTTTTGAAAGGCAGCCAAGGAATATATTTAATTAATATATAAATAAAATATTCCCAAATCAGGCCCTGAAACTGCTCACAAGACAAATGCTCTGCACAACCCCTCCCTCCCCAAGACATAAATACAAGGAAGCAACCTCGATTGCACTAGAATGCCCTCAACAGCACCACCAAATATTGTAGAGTGGAATAGGGCCTGGTCAGTGTGGGTGGAATGGATAACATATTATAGATTTCAGAGATTTCATAGATCATAGAGTTGGAAGGGGTCTACAAGGCCATCGAGTCCAACCCCCTGCTCAGTGCAGGAAACTAGAAGACGGGTCTCCCATCCAAGTAACAACCAGGCCTGACCCTGCTTAGCTTTCCACACTCAGACAAGCTGAGCCAGCATGAGCCACACTGCCAGTGTGGTAGGGGGGAAGGTGGTAGGGGGGAAGGAGGGAGGGATGGAGGGAGAGGGGGGAGTGGGAGAGAGAGAGAGAGAGAGAGAGAGAGAGAGAGAGCGCTCCATGCATTATTAGTCCATCTCAACTAAGCACCATTCATACCTATATACAAACAAAAATTATTCTATTAAATTGTTCAGGGGAAGAATATGCATTTATTTCAGTTATATTTACTTAGGTTTAGTTACAGTAGGGTGTAACATTCTTAATTATGTCAGGTGTCTGTGCGTGTGCATGCACACATGCACATGAAAGGAGGGGTGTTGTTTTTTTAATCAATCAAATTAATGACTGCATAAATAGAAATAGAAATATTTGAGTTTAAAAGAACACAATTAAATGTCCCCATGAGTCACAGATTAAAGAGGTATTACATTTCACTTCATTTCCCCACACACACACACCGAATACTAAATCCCAAGAAAAAAATATAGAGGTTAGTGATGGTTTCAAAGTTCAATAATATCTGACTCACAATGAACATTTTCCTACCGAACAATATGCAAATGTATTTTGAGGTGAGCTCCCTTGCCCCTGAAAAGGTCCTTCTGCTAACAATTTAAATCAAGAGCACTGCGAACTTACATACTTATTTTGCACCTGCATGGTCTCTCTTTACATATACCCCAGTGCACGTCATACATCATATATCATGTAAATGTGACCTTTACAAAAGCAAAGTCTTTGAATTAACCACTGCACACACCCCAGCCCTCCCTCTGCCCAAACCTGTGACCCATAAAAAAAGTTGGCAATTGAATGTCAGCCAACTTCTACAGTAACAGATGGTAAAGTGGTTTGCTAAATGGAACTGCGGGCCAGCACTATGGAGCAATCAAAAGGGGAGTGGAATTGCGGTCCTTACCGAAAACCAACAGGAGCTGAAGATTGATTCATAGATTCATAGATCATAGAGTTGGAAGGGGCCAACAAGGCAATCGAGTCCAACCCCCTGCCTCAGTGCAGGAAACTAGAGGAGGAGTCTCCCATCCAAGTAATAACCAGGCCTGACCCTGCTTAGCTTTCCACGCTCATACAAGCTGAGCCAGCGGGAGCCACAGGGGTAGGGGGCACCTTAGTCAGCACTGTGCGAACACAGAGATGTGAAGTATTGATATCAGCAAAGAGCATTTAGGCAGTCAGCAACTGTGTGCTTATATAATGGTGACTGAGGTACTACATATGCAGTTGCTGACTGGGTAACCATGCTTTGCTGGTGTCAACAGCCCACATTCAGTGGTCCACTGTCTCCATCGCCACCTCCCGTCAGTATCTGGTAAAGATGGGTATTCCCTTCCTCCTTTTGATGGCTTGCAGAGATTCCAGTGGTTCCTACTGACCACTTCACCATCTGTCGTTGAATTTCTCCAGTTCAAGACTGTGATCAGGATCTCCAAAAGCTCATGGGGCTTCCACCACTATGACAGATGTAGCTTCTCAAGCTGCAGGAGACCTTTTCACCGCTAGCTCAGTTTGTATGCAGAGGAGTACATCACCAAAATGGAATCCAGCAAGACGGCATGGCATGGACTCTTCACCGCACTATGACTTACGAAGTTGCAGCTCCCACTGGATTAGGGGAGAATATAGAAGAGCAGTCATATGGCAGCAGCAAACTAGAGTTTCCTGGCCACATCCACAATTGTAAAATGCATAGAAGTGGAGGAAGGCAAAAGAGCCAAAGAAATCTAGAATCTGCCCAATTATGATTCAGGACAGTCTGGATGGAACATCATTCTGGAGGAGAAGGCCAAAAAGCAGGAATCCCAGAATGTGATTCATTGTTGTGTCTATTCCATAATCCACCAGTACTACAAAGAGCTCTATACCAAAACTGTTTACACTAAAGGCAAACCTACCTAATCCAAAGGCAAGGTAGAATGCAATTACTTGCAAGCGTTATGATAATTCAAATCCTCCTAAGGTGGAAACATTTCTCAGACCTTGCATTAGCAATAATTGTAAATCACTGGACTATCAAAGTATTTTTGTTCCTGCAAATTATGTTTTCATTAGTAGCCATAAATTGCTTGGAACCTTCAATATATATATATATGTGTGTGTGTGTGTGTGTGTGTGCGCGTGCGTGCGTGCGTGCAGCACTGCTCATGTGCAATATACTTTGCTATCAATGTGAGCCAGCTAATGCACCTGTTAGCATTACTCCATTTATACATATAGTCCTGGCCACACTTATACTGCAGGAAAGTGGAGAAAACACACACACACACACACACACACTGTACAGTGAGTAACAATTAACTATAAATCTCAGCCTACTAGGAGACAATATATGAACAAGGGATTTGAATATGAGTTTTATTTTTATGTGCAGTATCTTCTCTAAAATTACAACATATGTTCTTTTGTGGTTATAAAATAAAGCTATCTTTCTTCATAGATTAACTGCATCCCCAGCTTTATATTACACTGTTTGGTTGTGTGAAGAGAGCCAGTAAACAGAAGGACAAGAATTTCCTGAAGTGTATATATCTTCCAAAAGTTTTTTGGTACTATTGAAAACATCCCCATGGGAAAAAAATAAAAAATAAAGAGCAAGAGCAAAGGAACAAAAACTGCCCAAAACCTGGTAGTTGAGGACTACGCATGCATGTCACAGCCTCTCTCTACCTTAACCATTATGGTTCCCTTTGCTCTGTTCTGGTGACTAATGCATGCATGTTGGATTGTGTGTGTGAGTGTGTCTGTTTTTAAACTAGACTTGGACTGGACAGCCCTCCAAGCAAAGGATGCTTTCAAATGGAGGACTTTCCTCTGTAAAGTGGGACACATTGCCACCCTATTAAAAAATAATTTCAGAGTTGATTCTGCATAGGCAGGAGGCCCAAGCACTTTCAACGATCAGTGTAACACCTGTTGACTACACCACATAGAACAATCCTTCCTATGCACATCTACTCAAAAGTAAGTCATAACGGTTTGCACGACACGGCTGGCTCATCGTAGGTCATTTAACCCAAGATGAGCTGTGGTGCATGCGGCCGCCATTTTGAATATGCAACCCCCAATCGGGGAGATCAGGGGTTGCTTTGTGTCATGCAAACTTGGCCATCGTGGGTTATTTGAGGGTTAAACAACCCGTGCATAACCCTACTATCAATTGAGTGTTATGCGAGGGTTGTTTAACTATTGAATAACTCACGATGGCTGAGATTGCATTTGGCATCTTTGAAATGGTGGCCGCAGGTGCCCAGTGCAAACCATAGCTTATCATCGGTTAAATAGCCCACGACGACACAGCTATGTCGCATGAACCAGGTCATTGAGTTCAATGGGGCTTACCACCAGGTAAGTGGGGATAGGACTGCAGCCTTAACTATCCAATATTCAACCATGAATGCAGCATTTCCAATGAATAATAATTTTCTACATAAAGAAGCAAGAACTCATTGTCGTCCTAGTAAATATATAAGGGGAAAAACATTCTCAAGCAACCAGCTTCTCACAGACTAAGCAATGGCTCATTACTTTTTAAAACATCAACCTGGTACATCGTTTGTTTCATGCTGCAGGAGGGAGGGAAAAATCCTTGTCTCCATTAAAAAAGACATAATGGAAGTCTGCACAGAGATATGTTGCAGTGTTGTGAGTGAACAGTGAAGACATCAACAAAAATGGAATTAATTGAAAAAAGTATCAGCAGTAAAGAAGTTTAATATAAACACTCATACTCTGGGTGGGGTGGGTGTGGAGGCAAGATAGGCTTGCTTGGATAGATGGCCAAAAAAATATTAAGCACCCAAAACAAAGAGAATGAAAATGGTGCTGTTACAATCACAACCCTGCCCAGTCAACCAATCATATGTACATTGTCAGTGGAGGGAGAAGAGAGTCCAGAAACCTTGCTAATTCATTGCAAATCAGTCAGGAAACAACTAGGAAAACCAGATCAACATTGTGCCCACTCTTGGGACAAGCAACATGGTGCCTTTCAGATGTTTTGGACTAAAATTACTAAGTCCCCTTTATATCTTGTGATCGCCTCCTTAGCTACTGTTTCTATTTATTATTTTTACATTTATTAATCGCCCATCTGGCCAGTCCATCTGGCCGGCAATCTATAAAGCTGCGGGGGCGGGAGGGCATGATTTGGTTAAACTTGGGGAGAGTCAAGGTGTGGAGCTTCTGGATTTCATTAAGGACTGCATACCTCGCTCCTCTTCCTCATAATTTGAGCTTTGCTGTTGCTACCCTTTGGTAGCATTGAGCATGATGTTTCAGCATCACTACTGCTTTCAAGTGGCCGTGCTCATTCCTGGATGAAGTCATTTTGAGACAAGGATGAGAGACAAGATGCATCAGAAGCCTATTGGGAATGTTGTGCCAAAACTTGGCATGTGACCTTTAGTATGTCGTGACACCCAAAGATGAAAATTGGCAACTTGCTGATTCAAAATGTACCCAGAATTGAGCCACGCTCCACAACTCCTGAATTTCATAAGAGCTGGTTCTAGTAACCCAAATAGAAGTTACTAGGACCCCAGCCTATTTTCAGAAAAGCAGCTGATCAACAGAGCCTTGGTGCAGCCAATATCCCTTTTTTACTCCTTCCAACCCTTCATAGAGCAACCTTTCCTGTATCTGGTAGCGGATCCACCCTTAGCAGTGATGCTAGAAAACAATGCAATTCAAAATGAAGCAAACTTCTTACATCATTATCCTAAATATAATCTTAACAAGAGACAAAGAGGGTCTTTGGAGAAAACTTCCAAGCCTGCAGCCTGACCTATCCACTCATTGCCAGCTGCAGGTTTTGGGGGTCTTTTCGGCAAGATACTCTTAATATGGCCCCTTCTTTAAAGAGCCTACCCTTTCACTGCCATTGTCAGCAGCTGTTGCTGCTGCTTTTCCTCATCATTGCTTGCTACCATTTTCTTGCTTGGCAGGCAGAGAGCCTGCAGGGAGCAGGTAGGCAGTAGCATCTGTTGTTCCTCCTCCTCACCACCAATGTTGTCTGGGCCAGAGCAAAAGGCAGGGGAATAAGCAGGTTGCAATGGTGAAGAGGAACAGCAGGTACTGTGGGATTTTGTCAGTGGACCCTCTGTTGGGGTGTGGCCCCTCAGCAAGTGCCTGACCATGCTGACCTTCCACCCACTCACCCCTCCCAAAGCTTCCCTGAGATCCAATGCTACTATTTAGAATTCCAAGATAAAAAGAGTTGGTGAAGCGTATTGGATAAAACACTGAGCTACAGTCAGGAATCCCCCCAGTCTGAATTTTACATCAGTCCTCATTAATTACATTGTGCATTCCACCCTTCCTTCAAATTGTTCAGGGTTGCACACACCGCTTCCACCAATTTTATCCTAACAACCCTGTGAGATAGGTTAGGCTGAAAAAGCAGTGATCTCTCACAGTCACCCAGTGAGTTTCATGGCTGAGTAGAGATATGAACCTAGGTCTCGCAGGTCCTAGGACAAAACTCAGACCATTATACTACACACTAGCTGCCATGAACTCATTGTGCATTGCCATGAACTCATAGGGGGCCTTAGGGAAGCTACCATTTTCATATCTGCAGTACAGACATATCTGCAGTATACAAGTATAATGCTGCCGTATTTTTAATTTTTTAAATTTAATTATTTAATACATTTTTATACCATATACCAGAGAGCTGTTTAAATACACATGTTCTAATCATGAATATGTAGATACGATTGTGCCTGCTAACCACACCCACTTCCCTACACATACTCAGTATAACTTCTGGAACAGCCATTGTGCATTCATGTACACTGCACAGCCTCTGTACATGCGATTGGAGACCCTGTTTTTCCAGAGTTACCAGTTGTGTACATAGCCTATATGAGTATGCACAGAGGCTCTTCCAAAGTTGTGCTGAGTGCAACGCATTCAGTGTATACATTATAACATGTCCACAGTACTTGTATGTAAAATGCTTTGAACAACTGGAATGTCCTATGTCCTATATAATGATATTTGTAGTAATCTTTATGGTACATTTCTCTTGAGCAATGTGCTGATATGGAAAATATAGTATAAGAATAGTTTTGCTGATTAGGACAAAATTCAATTTAGTCCAAAATTCTTTCTCCAACTGTAGCCAACCAGATGACCCTGGAAAGCTCATAAGAACCTCATGATAATGATAGCCACATTTCCCTCCTGTTGCTTATACCCAGCATCTGAACATGAAGCTTCCATTTTTAGCCATCATTTATGAATTTAAAACATTCTTACCCCAGTCTTCAGCTGAAAGGGCTCCCAGAGCAGCTTACGGACCAATAAAAAACAAGACAGTCCCTGCCCACAGGCTTACAATCTAAAAGGCATGACACAAAAGGAAAAAGATGGAGAGGGGTAAGGAAAACAAAAAAACTCAGGCACCAGATCTTAAAGTTACAAAGTTCTTACAAAGACCTGCTGGGGAGGGAAGGAGCCAAAGGCAGCTACTCTCTACTAGAGTGACCCTGTTTCCCTTCACTCCTCTGCTGCAGCCTGATGAAATGGCTAACAAACATTAAGCATGCAATCCTTTACTTACTCACCTGGGAGTGAGTCCCACTGGAACTCATTGGACCTACTTCTGAGCAGACATGTATAGAAGGCTGTAATCCTATACACACTTACCTGGCTGTGACTTACAATGGGACTTATGTCTGAGAAGACATGGATAGGATTGTTCTGCAAGAGACTTATCCATGAATTTGTCTCCTCCTTTTCTAAAGCTTTGTGTAGTGATGTAAGCAGTGTGAAGTACTTCACGATATCTGTCTTGAGCCATTTTGTTGGCTGAGCTCTAGATATTTTGAGAGAAAATGATTTCTCTCTATTAAGTTTGTGACCCGAATACAATGAAGCTTCCTTGTACCAAGTCTGACCATTTGGCCCACCAAGCCTAGCATGGTCTCCTCTGATTAATAATAACTTTCTGGCAGTGGTAGTTTATTTATTTATTTATTATATTTATACCCCACCTTTTTTCCTTCAAGGAACCCAAGGCGGCTTACATAAGCCTCCTCCTCCTCCTCCTCCTCCATTTTATCCTCACAACAACCCTGTGAGGTAGGTTAGCCTGAGAGGCAGTGACTGGCCCAAAGTCACCCAGTGAGTTTCATGGCTGAGCAGGGGACTATAACCCGGATCTCCCAAGTCCCAGTCCAACACTCTCACCACTACGCCACACTGGTTCCACTTTGATTGCTAATACTGTCTCATGCAGTAACTCTTCCAGCTCTACTACCTGAAATACTTTTAATTAGATGCCAGAGATTCAACATGGGATTTTCTGCATATAAAGTATGCACTCTATGACTAGGACATGAGTCATAGCCCCCCAGGGTTTTTTCTTTTCTGAACAGAATAAGGGTGCAATCTTATGCTTGTTTAGACAGAAAAAGTCCTACAACTCCCAGGATTCCCCAGCAAGCATGGCTGGCTGGGAAATGCTAGGAAGTTGTAAGACTTTTTACTGTCTAAACATGCATAGGATTGTGCCATTAGTCCATTTTCTTTAGTCCTTTCTTAATAATAGGTAATATCTATTGAAAGGTGCTGTAAGGATGCATCTGCAATCATAATTAATAATTCAGTCAAAAGTTACAGTATTTATTTATTATTATCCAATGCTTCCCCAAAATATGGCAAAATTTTGGATATTCCCACCAGAATGTTATAAGCAGGAGGATAAAAGAATGCTTTGCTATAAACTGAGAATGACTATACTGAAGAGTAAAAAACAAATTAATTCTAGCAACTATGAAGTTCATATATTAACTTCTCTAGTTATGCATACAACTGAGAATCAATAGCAGACTTCTTAGTACCAAATTAGCTCCTGAGGCATTTCCATTTAGATGAGAAAGGCTGTCTTAGCCCTTTGTAAATCCCCAAGCTGGGAGTGAGACACAAAATGTATTAGCACCTGGCATGCTCTTAAAACTTTATTGTCCAAAAAATTGAAAACTCTTGGCAATTGTTTTAAGCAAATGTGGTTGTATCTTAATTTGTTGTAATTAGGGGGGTGTTCATTATAGCATCTCTCTTCTCTGCCCCGGGGCACCTGTAAAGATTATATTTTTCATCTCAATGAGTTTCTGCCTTTGACGCACTCTTTAAAATACCTAAGAATGTTAGACCTCCAGAAGGAAGCAAGAGCATTTTCTTGATTTAATTACTGCATTGTGTGTGGGGTCTTTTAGAAGTAATTGACAGCTGATAATACTGGTATTAATCAAGCTGGTGCATCACAAATCCACCTCATAATCATAAGGGGCCATGAAATTTTATATTGAGATGCATATTTTGTATCTAATTGCACCACAAGAGCCAGGGCAAATGATTTTCTCCTGCAGTATTGTTTCCTGACCCTGTGACATGGCTGTGTTCCTTCTGTCCTCCTAGCTTGCTTAAAGTGCTACTATACATAGAGTGAAATGGATACATCAGAATGTCCTGTGAAGTTAACGACTGCATTATAAATGCTACTCACTTAAGAAGAATATCCAGATGAAATGCGAAGGAATTTACTACCTCGGTCATCTTTGCTGGACCTTGTATCCAAGCGGGTATTATTTAAAAATTGACTGGGAAAGTGATGCAGAGACTGAAGTTCACACAGCTAAAATCATCAGCCAGTAATTGTCTGCACATAGAAATTAACTGAAAACTGGAACTTTATTCTTTTTAAAAATTTCTTTACAGATCGTGGAAAGAAGCCGCAATTTCCCCCAAATACCATTAAACAAATGAGGAAGGTTCTTATCAGCAGCAATTTGCTTTTATTGCTAGGAATAGATTTTCCATGTTCAGAAATATTATAACTGTGAATATCAGATGGGGGGGGGGTGCAGGGAAGAAAGTAAATGGTTCTAATTAACATGTCCCACATGTATGGCTGAGCTACAGTCAAGACAAGGGACAGAGTGCTGGGTTAGAGCTAGAGGGTTTTTAGCCCAGCATGACAAATTTAATACTTGAAATACTTGACATGTATTTAGCACTTTAGAGCATGAAAACCTCTTAATAGACATCATGTCCATCATCCTTAAAGAAACCCTTGAGGCCAATCAATTATATCCCCATATTGCACCTGGGGTAGTATGGCAGCTGAGGCCAAGAAAGAAAGTGACTTGCCTAAGGCTGCTTCTGTCTGATAGCTCCACCCCTTAATATACTAGTCCCATCCTCAAGTTTTCTCTCTCGGTCATAGTGTGATGTTGGATTGTGATGAAATTGTCTGAAATGGCTGTTTATACATACACCAGGGGTGGGCAACATGTGACTTCTGCCACCCTGTTGGATTTGGAGCAACCCGAATTAAAAAATATAGGGCAGTATCCAACTGTGTCATTCCGTTTCACAGATTTCATAGATCATAGAGTTGGAAGGAGCCTACTATAAGGCTATCGAGTCCAACCCCCTGCTCAATGCAGGATACTAAAGGAGGAGTCTCCCATCCAAGTAATAACCAGGCCTGACCCTGCTTAGCTTTCCACGCTCAGACAAGCTGAGCCAGCATGAGCCACAGGCCTACGTTAGTGCAAATGATGTTGCGCTAGCAGAAACCAGATTCCGAACTATGCGCAAGAGGAGAATCCAACTAAAGTTACATTTGCGCAAGTGCAGTTGCACGAGAGGTTGTGCATTACACTTGTGCAACTGCTCGTGCAACTTCTTTTGTGCAACCCATTGTGAAATCTGTTGCACACGCCCCTTGTGCAACCCGTTGTGCAACCAGTTGCTCAACTGCTTGTGCAACCTGTTACCCCTGCTCAATGCAGGAGCACAGATGTGGGCCAGCCCAGGGCAAGTCACCCATCCAAGCACTGACCCGGCTCATACCTGCTAGCTTCCGCATTTGGCCTTGCATCATGTGCTTCTCGACGCCAACCTGCAGTTATTAATCCTATATATTATTTGAAATTTGACCCTTTGGGTGCTCTGTAGCAGTTACAGATGCCATTCCCCCCATATATATCAGGATGCTGCACCAGTGTATTTCTAGGGGCAAAAATGGCCCCACAACCCCCTAAAGTTGCCCAACCCTGATATACATAGTTGTTATAACTGTAATTTTCCCCATCCTCAGTGACACAACTTGGTTGTCTTTTTCTTTCTTTTTCTTTTCAGCTATCTACTAAGTCCTGCTATGCTTTCTTCTGGAGACACATTTCATATTCAAAGCCACCGGGGTTCCGTCGCAGTTCAGTTGTGCTCGTCCCCACTAGAAACATTAACAAATATTGCCAGGTTTAATTTATAGATGCAGTAAGAGCTCCTAAATCACCGCAGTGTTTTCCACCCAGCCTTGTTCATCAAACTCCAAAATAATTTAGCAACTCCTTAATTAATTCCTAATTGACATCCTTGGGTCATTACGCCAACACTTTCATTTGGCTGTATACCAAGAGACAGTGGCCTAGGGGCTATTTGGCTTATGAGAATTCTCCCAGGATATCCAATAAAACTTTTCTTTCTAAAGTAAATTTTGTAGCTGTTGTTGCTGCCAGTTATTAAACTGATTAACATCATGATCCTGAACAAATTTGCTTTAACTTCCCCACTGATCTCAAAAGGAATTTATTTCAAATAAGGGTGTAACTAGATGCGACAGCAGGAGAGTCATAACTGGATCTCCCACTTTTTAAAACGACTAATAGCCATGGGGAGGGGGCTTTAAACAAGACAGCAGCATTGGGTGATGGGGGCTTAACCCTTTCATCCTGTGCCATTTTCCAGATGAAAATCACCTCCCTGAAGCTATAATTTGCTCCATGGGATGAAACATACAGGTAACTGCATGTTCAAAGAGTCAATTTCATCAGGGAAATGGTGCAGGCAGAAAGGATTAAATGCC
This sequence comes from Shinisaurus crocodilurus, assembly GCA_021292165.1. NCBI lineage: Eukaryota > Metazoa > Chordata > Lepidosauria > Squamata > Shinisauridae > Shinisaurus > Shinisaurus crocodilurus. Next base: position 25,063,171 of record CM037876.1, on the reverse strand, counting down.
CTGACAGTGCAATAATTCCCAGTGTACTCTCGCACGCATACCACCAATGGCTGCTATTGAATTGTCAAAAGACAGGAGGAGATCCGTAACCAGACCTCATTCTGTCACATATCGTATGGCACTAAGTGTGGGCATGATCCTGGCAGTGTGCCGAAAGTGTAGTGGAACAGCCTTCCCCAACCTGTACCCTCCAGATGTTTTGGATGACAACTCCTAACATTACTGGCCATTGCCCATTCTAGCTGGGGTTGATGGGAGTTGAAGTCCAAAACATCTGGAGTTCACCAAGTTGGGGGAGGCTAGTGTAGAAGAACCCAGGCCCTCATCCACATGGTCAAACTGTTCTCCCCACATGGCCCTAGAAGGCGAGATTAGATTACAAGCCTGAGAAATAATTCTCATGCTGCCTGGAGCATGTATACAAAGGGCCCTAAACTTACTGATTTCGGTGTGAGAGTTAACCATGTATGTAGCTCTCTTCCTCTTCAGAACTGCTTAATTTTGGCTAGATTTTGACCTGGTACTGAAGATTACAAAACAGGCCTGGGTTTGAATTTCTCAAAAGCGATTCTGATTAGTATTTAAACATTTTCAAGCTTCTCCTGAACTGCTGGAGGATTCCAGCCTTTCCCTGGAGAATAGTCAGCAAAATTGCTTCCCCAATTTCACTGTGAATGAGGCACAACTGTGGAGCCAATTTCAATATTGTTTTATTATTTAATCTTGTTTAATATTATTATAATATTGTTGAAGGAAGCAACAGGCTGGGCTCCTTCTCCTTCCAGTCCTCCTCTCCTAGCCCATTGCTTCCTTTCATCTGCCGCTGGTATGAAGGAACAATATAATTTCATTCAGTATTAACTGAGCTGACATTTCTTAGATCATCTTCTCCCCTCACCTACAGTTGAAGAAGTCTGCCTTTCCCCAGAGAATACTTGGTGAAGGCACCTCCTTCCCCCAATTTTGCCACCCACATGGAGAATTTGGTTTTGTTCAGCCCTATTAGACACCCTCCAGGTAGGCACTGCTTTAATTTTTATCTTTGGAAGCACCCGTCTAGGCACTAAATGGGTAGCAGCAGCGCCAGCAGCAGGGATCAGCATGGTCAGGCACCTGCCAAGGCCCACCGCCATGCAGAGCTGCCTGGCCCCTGATGCTTCCCTTCTTCCTGACAGGTGCTGCTTGCTTATTTATTTATTTATTTATTATATTTATGAATTGCCCATCTGGCCAGACAACCGGCCACTATGAGCGATGTACAATCCAATAAAATACAAGAAGGGACACACACACACACACAGTATAAAACACAATTAAAAACAGTACAAAACTTAAAAATCCTAACCCACCCCATATTCCCGCCTGAAAAGCTACGTTTTTAATGCACAGTGGAAGCTAATCAAGGAAGGGGCATGGTGGAGGAGAGAGTTCCATAAATTGGGGGCTGCCTACAGAAAAGGCCCTCCTCCTAGTCCCCACCAGCCTGGTTTCTCTGGCTGATGGGACAGGGAGAAGGCCGTCCGTGGCAGATCTTGTTGAGCGGCCTACTTGATGTTGCTGGAGGCGCTCCTTGAGATAAACTGGACCGGAGCCGTACAGGGTTTTACTTACCTGTCATTCCCCAGAGGGAGAGAGCAAGTGGCAATAATGGTTAAAAAAAACAGCAGCAGAAGCCGCCATTCATATTGACCTCTCCGTAGTGGTGGCAGTGAGGATAGGGCCCAGCCTAACAAACAAGTGGCATCTGTTGCTTTGCCTCTGCTCCTCCCCCTCTTTTCTTGCTAGCTAGCCCAGGCAGGAGAACAAGTAGCAGCACCTGAGAAGAGGAGAAGCAGCTGCTCCCAGCTTACTGGCTCTCTCAAAGGAAAGAGAATTTGCAAGTGACAGTGATGAGGAGGAAGAGGAGGTGGGCCCGCTGAGACTTGCTGAGGGGCTATCAGAACCGAGAGCTGCCCTTGGATTGTAGTAGAATCACGCCATCCAAAAAGGTTGAAATGGTTACTTAGTATGACAACCTTAATGCTTCTTTTTGTCCCCAAAAGCAGAAAAGCTCACTCAAGTATGCTTTAAGGCAGGGGTGCAGTAAACTCAGGCCCATGGGCCAAATCTTATGAGGGTCCCCTTTCCATGGCCCCAACCCCTTTCTCCAACTACCAATCACTTGGTGGCTTCCTGACTTTTGCGCTGTTTTTCCCCATTCTAAAAGGTTGACATGTCTCTCCTCAGGCATAGTTACTGGCACTAAGAGCTTTAAGCTAAAACATGCTGGTATTTGGCCCCTCCCCTTTTGCCTTTGGCCCTGCCCCCTTTTGCCTTTGGTCATGTCCACCACTGGGATGCAGGACCCCAACCCCAAGAGCTTCTCTGAAAAGGCATTCAGCGGTTCTGTGTCCCTGCTTTAAGGTATTCACAAATCTGAGGTACTGTTTTATGAATCTTTTGGTGATCTATTAACAAGGAACCACTGGGTTTGTTGGGTCAGAATACAGAAGCTTTAAAATGTGGCATTTCTGAACACCTGGCAGAAGGATAACCCAGGGACCTTAATTATTTCACTGGCATTTTACACTGCCAGCTCATTATACCGTGTTATTAAATAGCCACAGCGCCACAACATTAAACTTTAAACCAAGGAAAACCCCAGATCCATTTAATATTTTTATTTTTTTAAATGGCATAAAGAACAATAAAAAAGTGTATCTAAAAGTTTCACAAGCTAACTGGAACCACGGCTACAAATCCAATGCTTGGTTACATACACAGATTTAAATCAGCTGCAATTATAGGTATACATAAATTGCACTGGGTTCAATTATGCGTATCTTTGAGATATGCCTTCATATTAACCATTTTTCCTATTATATGATAGGATCTAAGTAGAGCTTGATCATCAGAATGTATTGTGTTTATTTCTTTGTCTATGTAATCTAACCTACTGCAATATAAGACAATGGAATCAACTACCTAGGTAGGTGGTGGGCTCTCCCAATCTGGAGGCATTCAAGGTGCAGCTGGACAGCCATCTGTCAGGGATGCTTTGACCTGGATTCCTGCATTGAGCAGGGGGTTGGACTCGATGGCCTTATAGGCCCCTTCCAACTCTACTTTTCTATGATTCTATTATTCTATGATTCTATAAGAAGGATGGTGCACCTGACTTAAGGGTTTAGAATCTATGATTTAAAAAATACAAAAAATGAGGGCAAAAAAAATTCCCGTTTGCAAAATTCCTTCTGCAAGTTGTATTATTATTACTTAACTTTTACTATTCAAGTTTATTTATACTTTTATGCACAGCCCCCCTCCATACTACACCATGTGTTGCAGTACAGCAAAACCTTTTGCAAGAAAAATACAACTGCACTAATCCACAGCAAAATCAGAAGAAACTTAGAAATGTTGGGACTAGCTTAGAGCCAGATAGAGATTTCTTGATCATTGGAGGATAGCATTACAACCTGTAGCATACATGGGTCTCAAAGGAGAGGGACAAGCTCAATGGGACTCACTTCTGAGTAGATGTGTATAGGATTGCACTGTATAGTTTAATTCAATCCTTGGCCAATTCAGTAGTTTTACAACCAGAGGGCTTCCCTTTCATCATTCCTTCTAATAGTGGCCTTCCTCAGACAGCGCATAGTTGAACTATGGACTTCACTTCAACCAGTGATGGCCACCAATTTGGAGGGCTTCAAAAGGGGATTGGACAAATTCATGGAGGAGAAGGCTATTAATGGTTATGGGTCCTGATGGCTATATGCTACCTCCAGTATCAGAGGCAGTCTGCCTATGCACACCAGTTACTGGGGAACATGGGCAGGAGGGTGCTCTTGCACTCATGTCCTGCTTGTGGGATCCTGTGGGCAGCTGGCTGGCCAGTGTGTGAACAGAATGCTGGACGAGATGGATCCTTGGTCTGATCCAGCATGGCTCTTCTTACATTCTTATGATCTTATGCCAGGATGAGCAATGGTGGGAAACTATGGTTTTCTTCAATGAGAATGAGATGCAGCAGGCCTCTGGCTCCTTCTCTCATTGTCTTCCTTTTCCATGCCCATGATGAGATCAAAATCTTCTACTTTCAATTTTAAACTAAGTACAGTTCTCCATTACCTACCAACTTGGGGAACAAATCTGCCTTGCAGGACAATGGAACGCAAAGTAGATTCCTTCAACATTTCCTGTGGGAATCTCGGTAGGCAGTTTTACTTCCTGTTAAGGGCCTAAGAGACAGACCCTATATAACTCATGTCCCTTGTGGGTCTAATTCCTTTTATTTTCTTGCAATCCCTACCTGTCCTGGTAGCTAGAAGAAGGGCTAAATGTCTGCAGCAGCTAACTTCATTTTATCTTAATTCATTTTGGGAAAGACTAAAGGTTTTTGCTTGGAAACCTGAAGGTACAGTTATTGAGTGCATACTGTGTATAACTGAAGCCCACTGTTACACATGCCAATTCTTCCAATTATCCTTTCCTTTCATCACTGAAGATTAAGACCTTCACTTATACACGAGGAGTTCAGAAATCAATGTTGTGCATTAAACAAGACATATTTAAATACAAGAGGGGAAAGAGAACCCCAGAACAAACAAGGTTAAATTAATGCTGCTTCTTTGCATACGCACTTGATGGGTTTCTGCCGTATAAAAACAGTAACCTGCCATACGAAGCTGTCACAGTTATTCCTTTTCTGCATTCAAAGCATTTAAGCTTCTAATTTATGTAGTGTAATAAACAGGCACCCCCTAAGGCGGATCATGTCTGTTATATTAGGCTCAGTTTTAAGCATCTCAGTATTGACAGACTGTGGGAAGTACTAAAAGGCTCCGAGTAAATATTTAGCACTTCTACACAACAGTATTTCCCCCCCCCCACATTCAAGTACTTTATAAACATTAGCTTGTTAATTCCCCACAGAAGTCCTGCAAGGCAGGTAAACATAAAAACAAAACAATTGTAAATATGTAAATATGGTCTTCTGGTGGAGGGGCAGTTACTGTTGAGTGGTGAGCATGAGGCCAGGTTTCTGTCTTATATATAGGAAGGGTGGATCAAAATTGGTACCATGTGATTGGAGAATAGCTGAATATTCTATAGATGCCTATTGGTCCTGAATTTTAAACAGAGGTGGTGTGATGGAATGTTGGCCACAGCAAAGCTGATTGGCTGGAGGGGTCAGACTGGAGCAAATAGAAAGAGCTGTTGAGAAGCATCTGTATTGGATGGGCTCTACCCTAAGAATGGCAAGGAGGTTATTAAGGTGCAGCAGGAAGTGCAGTGAACTTTCCCAGTGTCCAAAAGCCAGGATAGCTTCTTGGAGCCAAGCCAGAGCCTTGTGTCTAACTCTCAGCTTGTTAGGAAGAGCACCAGAGATCATTGCCTTGAAGTTATTTCCCCCCCAATTCTATTTGTTAGATAAGGGCTGCTTTTGCTGTGAGAACAGAAACTATTTCATAGATTTCATAGATCATAGAGTTGGAAGGAGCCTACAAGGCTATCGAGTCCAACCCCCTGCTCAATGCGGGAAACTAGAGGAGGGGTCTCCCATCCAAGTAATAATCAGGCTTGACCCTGCTTAGCTTTCCACGCTCAGACAAGCTGAGCCAGCATAAGTCACATGCCTGTACATGTGCTTTACTGAAGCAGTTTCGCCCCCACCCACCCCCCATCTCTCAGGATGGGGGCTTAGCTTGTAGCTTACCATCAGCCTCTGAAACGGGGAGAGTGGAACTTTATAAAATCCATGGCAAGAGGCATTTTATCCTCACAGCAACCCTTTGATATAGGCTAGGCTGAGAGAGTGTGTGTGTGTGCTTAGCCCAAGGTTACCCAGTGAGCTCTATCTCAAATCCTAATCCAACCACACTGTCTATATCACATCTTGATTTACTCAAGTGACCAGGGTTACTTGGAGCACTATGTTTTTCTAAAATGTAACATAGACCTTTAGGGATTATGATGGGGGTTGTGATGATATCGCCCTATCTTGAATGTTCTCTGGATTTTTTTTACTGCAATCCACACACACACACACACACACCATTCAACAGTTTCATATCCAAATCCCCTACTCTCAAATTAATATCTGCTTCATTTATATCCCACCATTTCTTCCACAACGGAACTCACGGTGGCACACAAGCATTCTGTGTGGTCTCCCATTCAGGCACTGACCAGACCCAGACCCTGACCAGCTCAGCTTTAGCAAAGTTGCTGTGTCATATGCTCACACCTATACCTGGGCCCTACCTCCTGTTCCACACTATAATCAGGAGGGCTGTAGCAACTTTACATACACTGTTGCATGTGAATCAGAACTGTGTGTTCTCTCAAGTCATGATAACTACAGTTGAATATTGATTATTTATTAGGTACCCAAAGATCTGGTCATTTGGGAGGAATCAAAATTACACAGGGCTTTAAACTAAAGGTGAAATATAACCAGTGAAAAAAACCCAAGAATTAAATGAGAGGGGGGGAGGGAGGGAGAGAGAGAGAGAGAGAAATACATATGGTATGAACTCCACTCCCTCCCATTAAAAGCATTAATGGAGAAAGTGGGAGGAAAAGATTAAGCAACATGCCAACATTTACCAAAAAAATAGAAATAAAATAGAGTGACATTAATATATGTGATGGCCTTTCAAGGTGTACCCTGTAAGTACCGGGCATTAAAAGCATCTGGAAAGGCAATGAGCCTCCGGTTTTTGAGCAACTGGGATTCTTGTGCATATGTTAAAGAAAAACAAAAAGTCCCCCATTTGATAATTGGCCTTATGAAGTGATCCATATAAAAATGACTTGATCGCCAGTAATAACATCATTACGAATGGCATTAAGCAAGAAATCAGCATCTGGAGAGAATGATCTCTTGCATGACAATAGCTAAGGCAATCTGAACCATTAAATGGCTAAATATATTATCTACTCTTCTTTTTTTCTAACAAGTATCTTTACTACTCACTTCTTATAAAGTCCACTTAGCAAATGTCCTTCTTTTAAAAAAAGGTACATGCAAAAAGAATACTCAAGATAAATATGGTGTTTTTGCCTGGCTTACCAGAACGTCGATGATGCTGCTCTTCTAGGAATTCCAAGTCAAGCATGAGGTCATCTTCATCCAGGTCACAGGAGCCCAAGTTATTCAAAACATCCTGTAGCATGCCAACAAAAGAATAGTTTAGGAAGACAGAAAACTGAATTTAAAGAAGAAAAATGATCAATCAAAAGTATGTGTTGGGATTAATGTGAGCTGTGTGGAAAATATGCTTAAGCATCAGTAACTGGGCAGAAATATGAAGCCATGGAGAATGTATCTAAAATAGACAGCAGAAACATGGTGTTTTCCACATTACTCCAGTCAATATACATTAACAGTCATTGGAACTCATGCATCTTAACCAGACAATGTATAAAAATCCTTTGGATGAATTGATAGAAGACTATTAAAATTCAAGAGCCCTGTTGGATCAGACAAAGTTAATCCAACATAATTAACATTAATCCAATATTAGTCCTACTTCGAGCAGACCACTGAAGTGAATGCAACTTGTTAGACTAACATTGGATACAACCAAAAGGTCCATCTAGTTTTGCATACTGTTTTCAGTGGTAGTCAGCCAGCCAGGAAATGCAACACACACCTCAGATTCACATTTAGGGCCTGCGAAACACAACTGTGTTTCTGCTTGGGAAGGACCCTGTGGGTTATGGATTCTAATTCTGTCACACCTAGTGGAATATGGAGCAATGCCTCCATCGATTTATTTTTATTCCACTCTGACCCTACCACAAACAAAAGCAGCTGGCCAGAAACATGGGAGATGAATTTGGGTGAACCACCGTATCTCCACAAAGTTTCTTGTGGAAAGGGGATGCACTGCAGTTGGGATCTATGAGGAATTTGTGTCAGTTCATTTTTAATAAAGATTTACCCAGTTTGCACCTTCCGGGCCGAACACGGACTCGGACACAATCTGCAGTCGAAGTCTGTACATTTCCAAGCTTGCAATATGATTTGTGGACCCAATTTCAGTTGAATATTCAAAAAGCCGCAAGCACTTTCGAGGCAAACGACAGGCAATCACCCATCCCTTATATGGGTTAGATGGATCAATGGTCTGACTCAGTATAAGGTAGCTTCATGTGGTTATATTCTTATTTTCCAACATAACTCGATGACCTATGCACAGTGATGGGGCAATGTATGAAATTACCTTCACTTTGTATTAGCCCTCCAAAATATATTATCTGGGAAAATATATTCTATAGGAAATAGCTAATGACAGAAATTGTAAGGCATCACACCTGAACAAACGGGTTTCTGTAAGTTGGATGCCTATCCGATATGCATATTAGTTATAGGTCAGTGCAGCTACCTTCACTTAGAGACCAGAAATCCCTTCATTCATTGCAGTTAACAATATAAACTGTTCTTAATTCAAAAATTGTTGTGCCTTCCTTTTAAAAAAGAAAGAAGAAAAAAAAATCTATCACTGTCAGTCACATCTGCAGATTGTTACAATACTATTTCTATTTTCCTCCTTTTAAAAAACAAAAAAGCATATATAAGAGGCCCTCACAATGTTTCATTTAAAAGTCCTCCCATTAAACACTTTATGTTAGTTAGGAAGGAAGAAAAGGAAAAGAAATTTCTCATCGGTGTTCCAGAGAAAAGCTGACAGATGAATGCTGACATGTCGTTCCTTTCTTTCTTTTTCTCAAAAGCTTAAATCACTGCTCGCTCGCAGAGAAGTGCTTCAGCAAAAGGTTTAATGAAACTCTTCATTGACTTCGGATAGCCCCTGAGAAACTTTAAAACATGGCTTTCCTTTATCCCAGTGTCTACTTTTGGTATGTGCACTCACTTTAACCCGATGTGCATATGAAATGGAACTGAAGCTGCTTGCCTTGCCCCCTTTGCTTCCAAAAATCCTATGCCCTGCCGGACCATTGTCGGCAGAGCAGGAGGAGAACATAGGCAATTTTGCTTCCCGTTCCTCCCCCCCCCCCTAAAAAGCACACACCAGTAGATGGATGGGCCTCTGAGCCTGTCTAGCTCACTTACCGGCAGTGAGTGATAGTAGGTAATGGAGAGGCCATAGAATGCAGGTAGATCCTGGCCTCTCCTCTCCATTCCCTGCCCACCTGAATGCCCCCTTCTCGAACTCTACTAGGTTGTCTGAGGTGACTACTGCAACCTCAGAAAGCAGAGGTACGGGTCTGCGAGGAGGCAGGGAAAGGGATCTGATGATGATTTCCCCTCCTGAGGTCTACAACAGTGATGGCAAACCTTTTTGAGCCCGAGGGCCCAAGCTGCAACACAAAACCAACTTATTTATTTCAAAGTGCCTTAAATTTGGCAGAAAGGAAGGGGCACTAGCTAATCGCACCCCGCTCTATCTCAGGGCATGGCTCTTCACCGGCCGCGCAAAGATTCGGGCTTGCGTGCGCGCGCTGTGCTTCTGAGCTGTCTGTTCCGTTAGAAGGAGGACTAGGTGCCTGCGCAGTCCGCTTCTGGGGGTGGAGATGTTGGAGTGTGCCTGCCTGTGGAGGCCAGCGAAGAATGAGTGGAGAGGAGTTACTATGGAAACCCGATGCTGAATGCAGAAGGGGACGGTCTTTTCGTGATCTGGCGACCAATGGCTCGAGTGCCCACAGAGAGGTGGCACGCTGTGGCACGCGTGCCATAGGTTCGCCATCACTGGTCTACGACCTCAGGATGGGGAATCTGAAGTATCCCATGGTCCCTGGGATGTTCTCCCAGGGACCGCAGGATTGCTCTGTAAGAATACTTATGTAATTGACCCAATTCTGATATGAAATCCCCACAGGCAGTTCTGGGTTGTGGTCATAAGGGTCTCATGATGATTTGCCATAATTTTACTCTCCAGATGCTTTTAGAAATCCCATCACCACAGGCTCCTCTTAGTGTCATTGCTGTTGCCATGAAAGGGATAGTCCTGTGCATCCAGGACAATCCTATGCATGTTTACTTAGAAGTAAGTTGTATTGCATTAAGTGGGGCTTACTCCCAGGTAAGCATACAAAGGATTGCATGAGAAGTGGCTTTTAAAAATCAGTCCCAAGCAGATGCTGGCCTTGTGAGAAGTTGGGGGGGGGGATGCTGCAGTAATCAGCCAGGTTCTATTTCCAACTTGGATATTGATTTTCCACTGATATAGGTAGTCATCTTGAACCTTCCTTATCTCTAGCTCACTCTATCCAAGTTACTTTCTGTTGGGGTCAGGGGGATGGTTGCTGGATGCACAAACTCTTGCAGAAGCTAGCTGGAGAGGGGAAAACAGATGCTGAATCTGCAGATCAGAAGGTTCTCCAGAATAAGCACCCAAGTTTGGATATCTGCCAACAAGTTCTTGCTCTCCATGGGATGTGCATGGAGGAACAATGCCAATTTGCATTCTCATCCACAGCACAACCAGAGCTGAGTCAGGGTGTATATGGGCAAAGCATAATGTACAATATAAACATGGAAAATCAATTTTTGAACTCATAGCAACCATTTTCCCTGGCAGTATGTGTTTGCCAATCCAATGTTGCTCTTCTCCCCATTCGAATTGTTCATGTGCTCAAGCACCAAGGGGTCGGCAGCTAAATGAAATGGAAATAATGCCACAGGAAGCAATACTGTGCATGCATATACACATGTAAAGTTTTAACATGGATGTGCTGCCCTGCTACAACTATAAGGAATGTCAGTTTGTCCAACTACTTTTTAGGGGGTGGGGAGACAAAAATTCAGGACGCACAGAAGATTTTTCCTACAACACTCCACATAATGTTTGTGGACATCTGAGAGTTTGGGAAGGTGAAGCAAAAGGCTCTGCAGACAGGTTTTGCACAGCCATAAATGGGAGCTTTTATAATGCATTTATAAATATGTTGCTAGTGACATACTGTCTTATTATGCTAATTAACTCTCTCCCTATGTGTTGCATATCCTGATGGGGGGAACAGACCAATAGCTATTCTAAGACTGCAAGTAAGGTGAATAGGCACCAGTAGTGGCTGTGGAAATGCAGAAAAGGTCATTCTCTCTGTTCCCAGAGTATGGGAGTGGAAAAGGGGGTAGAGCAAAGAAGAGAACAGCAGGAGACATGATGAAGGAGCAAAACTGAGAGGTGTGCAGGAAAACAGGGGGGGGCAGGATTCCAGGAAGTGGAGAACAGGATGGGCAACTACCACCTGAATTTTTATTTCCAAAGTAAAAATAACAAATGCATTAGGTAAAAGGTATCTAGTCTCAGGGGAAGAGTTTAGACTAGAATATAATCTAGGGTAAAACCCACCCAGTTCTATGGTTCTACAGGAGTTTGAGTTATGATCTTACAAAAGACTTCTGTAATGGATATACTAGAGACTGAAGTGGATTCTTACACATCCCTATCACGCATTACGATAAAAAGTGAAGTTAATCATGCGAGCTGTGATGGGGCCGCGCTGAGTAGCCCCACCACCTGATGTAACACCATACCATAGGTCACCTACCATAGGCTGGCAGGCTTCCACACAATTTGGAACCCTGCAGAATCAGGGTTCCAAATCATGGAAGCCTATGCATGTACACAGGAAGGCCTCCCCGCTGCAGGACACACATGGATGCCTATGGGTGAGGCTACTCAGTGCAGCCCCGTCCCAGCTCGCGTGGTGAGTTTCAGCACTTATTATAATGCATGAATAGGGCTACTGAGCTACTTTTCATCGACTCACCCACCTGTAGCTCTTGTAACAACTTTGTTTACAGACTTTGATCTAAATCTTGTTCATTTGTTCAATAAATGAAAGGCTCTCAGTTTTACCCTGCTGTTACTGCCAGCCGCTTCTTGTTTACTATTGGCAACACAAAAAATATTTCTTGTCTATTCTTATGATCCAATGTTCTCTTATTCAAATGATGCAAATTACCATCCAATTACAGCAATATTGTTACAAAGTCTTGACTAATGCTTGTGACATTCGGTGCTCTGATTGCAAACATTATAATGAATCTACATCCCATTAATACCAGCTGTTTATTAACAAGTTCTTAGGCTTTTACTGTCTCTGGCTCCTTGTTCGGCAGTAAATTTTGGCTATACTCATAATCAAATTTGCCACCCTCAATGATAAATCATCTGTATTGTTATATCATCATTTTGTCAAACTAGAACTACCATTTTGAAACCGCAATCAATAAGGTTTTAGTTTATGTTCATCTTAATGACACATTGAGGACTTTGTTCAGCTAAAGGCTGAGGGATAGAGGATAGAGGTATCAATATATTTATTCATTTGTTTAAAATATTTCTATGTCATCTTTCTGCTTAACAATAGGCTTCCAAGGAGGCTTATGATAAGAAAAACACAATAAAACACAATGAACACAGTAAAACTTAAAGTCAAACATAAAAAAAATATTAGCCGCATTTTTTTCCCTAACAATATCAACAGTAGTGAGAAAAATAACACACTGTGGCATGTATCACTACTGTTCTCCCCTTAAGGTTTTCCTAAAAAATATAGTTCAAGTCTCTTTCACATGTTCAAGTCAATGTGTGGACATCATGGGAAAAGTTAATGAAGATTTTAAAGTTAAAAGTTAGCAGCCTTTAAAATTAACTTGTGCTAATTTAAAAAATTAAACATTTCCACTTTCAAAGAGTTCAAAGGTCTGTTGAAAAGAAGGCAACTAGTTATAAGTTAATTCGTGAGAAATGTATAAAACATGAGCTGTATTCAGGTGTTCCTAAACCGGGGAGAGTAAATATGCAAGAAGAGAGAGTGTGCTAGCCCTGCCCCCTCAGTTGTCACTTTTGTAACCCTTTACTTATGGACGGTGGACCGATTTTCTTAAAAGAGAGCCTCCTGTATCCGTGGAAGCTCTCCATGTGATTTTGCACACTAACTTTGCTCTACCACTGAGCTACAGCCCTCTCTTCAATGGGACTATCTTTCAACTGGATCTCCCTTCAAAACAGAGGACAGACCTCTGGCAGCCCTTTAAATAGAAGACCGCCCTCTGTAGAAGAGGCCACAGCCCCCCTAATATTTGCCATACAGACTTGGGCCTTTTTGTTTATATACACCATGAGCCTACAAAGCATCAACCATTGTTCTTTAATAGAGTCAACCTTTGCTCTCCCTGACTCTCCTGACTTTTATTAGAGTGCAGCTATACATAGCCAGTATTATCAGTGTTAAAGAGAACATAGATTTACTTCATTTCAATGATTTTACCTATAGACCAAACCCAGGAAAACAAATACCTGATGAGATTGTATGCATGTTTGCAGCATAAAGATCCTCAACAAATGACAGAAATGCTTTTAAAAAAAACAACCCCCCCAAGATAATGATACAATTAAGGGACCCAAAGTGTTTCTAGTAACAGCTTTCATCATCAAAGATTTTAGCTAAGAAGTGTGGCACACAGTCAGAAAAAGGACCCACAAATACTAAAAGAGGAAAACCTGTAAGCCATTTAAAGTAATGTTAACTTTAAGAACCATAACTGAATAATTCATGGAAATAATGAAATGCTCCCCCTTCTGGACTCTTCCACAGACTTCAAAGAGAAAATAAAATTACGTACACAAAAATCAGGAAATAGGAAGGACAACTTACAAACGCTGATTTCACTAGTGACATACCGAGAATCTCTGTGTATCTAATGTAAAGCTTTTTGGATGCCTTTCATATATACTATAAGCAGATTAAATGCTTCTGAATATAGCCATCAAGTAATCATGTTTTCTGGTGGAATGCATGAGATGTTCTTGTAAGAAAAATATAAATCCTGTAATACTTGGTACCATTCAAAGTTTCTGTGGCCTGCTAAGATGCCCAAATAGTTTAAGAGTACTCAAAGCCTCAATGAAGAAGAAATATCATTTTTTTAAACAAAAGCTATCTAGTTCGCAATTCCAAATTACAGGTGAGGCCTGTGACCAAACGTTGCAATGTATCCATCCTCCTAAAAGGAACTCCCCTTTCAGGGTTCCAGACAGCAATTTATATACTATTTTAAGGAGTGATAGTAAAGCATACATTAGTTTATTTCTGGCCTATTCATTATTTTACAAATCATGTATTTGTTCACTGAGTGACAGGGAGCTCTGAAGGGTTACAAAGAACTTTGAACTGTAAGTAATCCTTGAATATTTCTGTTATTCAATACATTTGCTTGTATTGTTCAACACTACTCCCCAAATTGTCATTCCAGCACTGCTAGAGTATTTTTTTTTAAAAAAAAAACCATTGCTGAAGTCCTAACAATGTTCTTTCAGTAACTACTAAGGGACCTTTGTCCCCCTACTAAAGAAAAGGTCCGGAATTCAAAGTGCCAGATTGTGGAATGTAAGAGCTTTCCCCAAAATCTTCCCTGAGAGCACTTCTCAGCATAGGTTCCCACATGCAAGTTGAGCAAACAACAAGCCAACGTACTGGGAGTTTTAAATTGAAGGCTGGTAGCTTGCATAAATGCGCTAGAAATATTAACTGCTGTGGGTTACCTGAAAACGTTAGTGGTACATAATCATCTCCACCTCTCTCTTTCATACACACACTATTTAAAATATTAAATAGAATAATCTTATAGGATTATTTTTAAGAAACATGAGTTGGAACCAGAGATATACTAGTGCAGCTCTTCCCCAATGTGGTGCCTTCCAGATGTTTTGGACTACAATTCCCATCAACATCAGCCAACAGTGCTAGTGCTTAGGGATGATGGGGGTTGTACTTCATGTTAGGGATGGCTGCACTAGTGGAACTCAACTTGCACAATGGGACTTTCCCTCCTCCCACACTCACCGCAGTTCATCATGCCCCCCAAAAGCCAAAAAGATCAAGAGACCCTCCAGAACCATGAGGCTTGTGGCCTAGGGAGGTTGCAGCAGGATGGCGGCACCTTGCACAAGCAGAAGTGTTTTCTACTCGCTCAAGGAACCCTTTGGAACCAAACTGTTTATTTGTAACAAAAATGAGGACTTATCCAATTACTGTGATAAATTCAAACGCACAGTTCTTGCTGTGCACCAATACTGGATTTAAAGTCTTTCATGACTACCATATTCAGGTCTTACTTTTTTTGATGGAATGCTGGACTAGTACATATTTTGACATAAGCCTTATTCATGGAACTTCAATCAATATTGCTAGGTAGATTTCATCCCCCAACCAAAAATATTTTAAAAACAAATTCAGTGGTCAATATAACTGACACTGATTTTGTGTAGCGTTCTAGCATATGCATGGGTACCCCAAAGGGTCAGAAAATGTAGGGAGAAGTAATTTAGTCAAAATCTTATTCTCACAAAACCATAAATGCAAAGTGATGTTTTATAGAGAAGCCATTTCAAAGCTTTCATATGCTTGGTAAGTCACGAGTGTTTTTAATATTAATGAAAATTACACCAAACTCTGGGTTCATCTTCGCATATGAGGGTGGTTGAGCCTTTGAGGTGAACATGGACATGCCGGCATCTCCCAGGGTGGCTGGGTGACTGGCCAGATGGGCGATTAACAAATGTAATAAATAAATAAATGCCCTAGATGAGAGGTTTTCAAACTGTGTTCCTAGAATCCCTGGGGTTCCTTGTAAGTATACTGGAGTCCCTTCATTATAGGATACGTAATGGTGAAAACACATCTCTGAAAGATAACTTACAGCCCGCCTTTATGTTTTCAGAAATGGGGGTCAGGCATTGCTTCTTTGTCCCAGAATGGCAGGCATAATTTGATCCCTGAACACCTACCAGAGACTAATTCATTCAGTCCGTAATCTCCATCATGAGACTTTGACTGGGTTTGGACACCATGATATGGCTTGTAGTGAGTTATGTAACCCATGACAAGCCGCAGACACACGGGTGCCAATTTGCATATATGCAATCCCCACTTGGGGGTTGTCGTGTCGTGCGAACCTGGCAAGCGTGGTTTATGTGAGGCTTAAACAACCCCCACATAACCCTAAAACAGACCATGGGTTGTTTAACCCTTGCATAACCCTTACATAACTTATGCTCACCGGGTTCGCACAACATGACAAACCCCTAGTGGGTGTTGTATATTCAGAATGGTGGCTGCATGCACTGCAGCCTCACCGTGGGTTACCGTAAATAATGCACAGAGAGCTGTCATGTAGCACAAACAGCCCCTAAGTCTAAGGCTGCAAACCTCATGGCCATAACATCTGGCTTCTCCCATCACCCCCTGCTTTTTGCACCATACAGCTTGAAGACATCTAGCACAGCTGCCTTGGGGTGGGGAGGGGGCTTGTCTACCAATGCTGATCTTCCTCTTGATTCTTGAATGAACAGGCACAATGGAGTGTTGGTCACATTCCCACAATTCATACAGGGGACAACAACCTTAGCTGCCACATATAAATTCTGAGCTTGCCTTGGGCACCTCATGCAAGGAATCAATGGCCAAAAAAATCACCAAATGTGGGTTCCCTGAAGGTAGAAAGGGGTCGACCCATAAAGGCGGCCTAAAAATAATTATAAATAAAACGACTGCCTTAGAATACCTGATTGCTACTGCACCCATCTTGATTGCTTTTCATAAATGTTTGTACAAAGAGTTCTATAATAATATTGTGTATCTACTTTCCAAGAGTACCTTTTTTTTTCATACTAGGGTATTTTTAGCATTTGTAGCCCTCAGACCAATTCGCATGAGCAAAAGAAGCCCACCGTGGGTTGTTTAAGCCACAGTGAGCCATGGCATATGCTGGCTGGCATTTTGCATATTGAACCCCCGGCCGGTGGCTGTCGTGTCATCTGAACCCGGCTACTGTGGGTTATGCGAAGGTTAAACAATAGTCCATGAGTTATGCGAGGGTTATTTAACCCTCACATAACCCATGGTGGCTGGGTTCAGATGACACGAGAAAGCCCGATCAGGGAATCAATATGCAAAATGCCAGCCAACATGTGCCGTAGCTCACCATGGCTTAACCCACAGTGGGCCGCTTGATCATGCAAACCAGAACATTCATGTCTTTTCCATTTTTCATTTTGAATACCTGCTTTCCCCACACACGTCTTTCCCCCTCCTTGTTCCATATGAAATCAACTGTTGCTAGGAAAGTCTGTGATAAACATCCAGGAGTACAGATGAAATTTCCATTTACATTCAGCTTACAGAAGCAATATAATAACCACCCCTTTTTTTTCCTAGTAAGAACTAATACATGGGGATAATCAAGCCAAAATAAAGCATTTTTAAGTTCCATTGATTTCAGCTGGTGCTCTATGGCCTGATCTTCTGCATGCCTACTCAGAAATAAGTCCTACAGAGTCCAGTGGCAATCCCAGGTGAGTGCACAGGATTGCAGCCTAGCAGCACAATCCCTATAACATGTCTACGGAGGAAACAGGTCCCACTTGAGATGAATGGAGCTTACTCTCACATAAATGGGTATATTCCAGTATGGAAATTTTGGCGCAGTGTACAATGAAAGATAAGACCAGATAAAAGAATAAAATAGTATGTTAAAAACAAAACCAATAAAACAATA
This sequence comes from Shinisaurus crocodilurus, assembly GCA_021292165.1. Taxonomy (NCBI): domain Eukaryota; kingdom Metazoa; phylum Chordata; class Lepidosauria; order Squamata; family Shinisauridae; genus Shinisaurus; species Shinisaurus crocodilurus. The sequence goes on along the minus strand of CM037876.1, from coordinate 25,045,647 downwards.
TGCCAATATTTAGAAGATGCTGACACAGGGATTATTTATTTATTTATTATTATTATATTTATACCCCACCTTTTTTCCTGCAAGGAACCCAAGGTGGCTTACATAATCCTCCTCCTCCTCCTCCTCCCCCTTTTATCCTCACAACAACCCTGTGAGGTAGGTTAGGCTGAGAGTCAGTGACTGGCCCAAAGTCACCCAGTGAGTTTCATGGCTGAGCAGGGACTAGAACCCGGATCTCCTGAGTCCTAGTTCAACACTCTCACCACTACTGGATTACTACACAGTCCAACAATTACTCAAGTCCCTTTTAAAGGAGTTTACAAATGCATAATAGAAACCAAACTACAGACCTTGCATTCTCCCAGCGCTCTAAACCAACAGAATAGACAGTGTTTACTGTGTGCTCTCATCACCGTGCCTCAACAGCTGGCCATAATTTAGCCCTACTTCACTGATTCTGAAACATTAAAGAGGCATCAAAGTAATAGCTGGATGCAGGCCACCATTTTAGTGTAGATGGATTGTGCTCAGTCTAAAAGATTATAACTATCATCACAAAACCAGTTCAAGATGTTATTTTATTAAGCAGTGTATACGCAATAACTTTATTTGTACCAACCAAATGCCACAAAAGTGTGCAAGCTTTCAAGTTCTCCAGAACTCTTCATCAGGCTAGATAGTATCATGAAGCCTGATTTCTGGAGAACTCATAAACTTACACTCTTTTGTGGGATTTTGGTTGGTACAAATAAAGCTACTTCCTAACCGTAGAGCTATCATCATAACCACTGTCTTTGGAAACAGCACTACAACTAGAATTCCCTGCCAAGCACAACAAGGAGTTTCTTGCAAAGGCTCCATTGGAATAAGTATTTTCTTTAAGCGAAAGCTCCGTTACTTTTATATTGAAAGGAAAACAACAGCAACAACAATGAACAACTATTCAACCAAAATATTGTTCTGGGGATAGATTAGGTCAAGCAATATTTATCTCAATTACACCCCAGCTAAATTTTCCATCCGTTCAACCGCCAATGTCAGTTTTTCATAGTCTCTCAGTACGTATCAGAACTGACAAGCATGTCAAAAAACTGCTTTTTGACTGAGACAAATGGAGAGCTGGGTGAAGTGTCCTTCATAATCTATTTCATGAACTTGCCATCATACCTTGTTTCCTTCATGTCAAGCGATAGTCATAAAGATTATCATTAGCCAAGAAAACCAGATTGTAGCTGCTTCTTCTTCTTCTTCTTCTTCTTCTTCTTCTTCTTCTTCTTGTATAACTTTGATCTTCTTTTTAAATTTTAATGTTTCTCGAAAATTAAATATTAAAAATACCCACCTAAAAATGTAACGCAGAAATGAGGCAGTTACATTATATGTGTAGGGCTATCAGATATGCAGAATCGGTTGCAGCTTTCTTTCATCCCTGTTACTGTTTATTGTCATAACTATAAAAATCTTAATTAAAAAAAAATACACTTGGGCACTAACCCAGTTTTGATGCCAGTAACATGCGGAAAGGTTCTCCTCACTATTCCTGATCCAAAATTTTCTCACTAAAATATATCCTTAGGTCAGTGTTCTCCAACCTTGGGTCCCCAGATGTTTTTGGCCTACAACTCCCAGCTATGCTGGTTGGGGCATGCTGGGAGCTGTAGGCCAAAAACATCTGGGGACCCAAGGTTGGAGAACACTGCCTTAGGTCATTTGTTCTTTTAGAACCTGATTTGTATTGCTGCAAATTTGTCTTACAATCAGAGCAAGCCCAAAATATTTTGCTGCCTCAGGCAGAGCAGTAAATTAGGGCTGGCTCCAGGTTTTGGAGGGCCCTTGAGCAAAACACCCTCAATGTGCCCCCTCCTCCAGTGAGCCAATGCCTTCTCAATGCCATTGTCACCAACTGCTATTGCTCCTCATCCTCGTTCTAATCATTGCTACTACTTGCTTGCTTGACAGGCAGAGAGACAGAGAGCAAGCAGGCAGTGGTATCTACTCCTTCATCTTCTCACCACCGCCATGGTTTGTTGCTGTTGTTTGAATCTCTCTGCAAACAGAACACAGCAGAGAGAAAGGTTCTGTCACAGAGCTTTGCCTGCTTTCCTGTTGTTGTTGTTGTTGTTGTTGTTGTTCCATTTGCAAGGAGTTGTGTTTCTTTCTCTTTTTTTTCTTTAAATGTAGGAGAGCATTCAAAAAGGTGGTTCCCCCTCCTGAAGTCTATTTATTTATTTATTTTATTATATTTATACCCCACCTTTTTTCCTGCAAGGAACCCAAGGCGGCTTACATAATCCTCCTCTCCATTTTATCCTCACAACAACCCTGTGAGGTAGGTTAGGCTGAGAGTCAATGACTGGCCCAAAGTCACCCAGTGAGTTTCATGGCCGAGTGGGGACTAAAACCCGGATCTCCCGAGTCCCAGTCCAACACCCTCACCACTATGCCACACTGGCTCTAAAATGGTCCAGCCTCTTCTACCAACTCCTCTGCACTCTACCACCTCCTAGTGCTGCACAGGTGGACCACACCAGTACCATCAGTATTGTTATATCGTTCTTTACAAACACTGCATTTGTAAACACACAAACAAAAGGCAATTTGTGGGAAGAAGGGGGGGGGGAGCCTGCTAAATGATAAAAGTCTGACATTTCGGCAAAAGCCTTTATCAAAGAATGATTTAATACCATGTTTACCAGTGGAGCTGCCATAGGCCCAAGTTGCCATGGAAACAGACAGAATTCCAATAATATTAAGCAATAGTGTATCTATTATAGCAATGCGTTAATAATGCTCTAGTAAAGGGTCACTTGAAATTTCATTTACAAGGCTCCATTTTAACTAGCAAAGCAAACAATATAAAGGACAGGAAATTACCACTACAAATGAACAGCAGCCTTAAATTAGTTATTTTGTTTGCGAACATACCAATTTACTCAACTGTTTTAAGGAATGTATTGCACACACCCCTCCCCCCAAGGAGTTTTAAAATCACCTATGTGCGAGAGTTTGGGATGTTGTTTTTCTGCCTTCAAAAGCTGTATTGTGATTTTATGTTTTTAGATTATTATGTGTCTCTCCCTTTATGTCAATATGCTATATACTGCAGCAACATAAAGCCAGATTAGATGTGTGGGGCAACTGAATTCAGGCACTGAATGTATGTATCTTAAACAGGAGTGGACAACTTTGGAGACTCTGGCAGCCAATTTCAACCCCCCGGAATTCCCGCTGAGGCCGCATGTGGTTTGGTATCAATGAAAAACCATTTGATTTTTCAACACGTTGGGACTCTTTGCTATTTTGCATTCCTAAGAGAAAGCAGTGGTCCTAAGGAGCTGTGCAGAACGCCTCAAAGGGCAGTTTAAGGCTTTGGGGTTCCCTGTAATTCCTGAGCCAGCCTACAAGGACCAAGCTCAGCCCCCTCCCTTTATTTTCACATAATTTGCATAGAGGTTTCACAAGGGGAGCACGACCCTGTTAATTCAGCTCGATCTTTCATCGGCTTTCGATACCATCAACCGACGTTAGGGACGGACTGAAACATGGAAATCCAGCTCGTTTGAGCTTGCTGGATTTCCTGCCTGCTTCCAATCTGATGATTGTAAGCGGGCCAAGTCCAGCCTTTTTTTTTTTCCTTTTTTTTTTTTGCGAACATCTGTCTTTAAGATGGACTGCAATATGTGGATGTTTTTTTAACCACCAATGGAATTTGCGCAAAAACAGCTGTTTTTGCACAAATCAATCTGCCTCCGAAAACCACGTGTCTCTAGTGCAATTTGCGTAAATCGTGCAAATGGCGTTAAAACCACTTGGTTTTCGGGTGTCGGTGTGCACTAATTCTATTGGTGGTTAAAAAAAATATACAACTCGTGGTCCATCTTATAAATCGAAGTCCACGAGATGGCTCGACTCACACTGCAGCGAATCGGCGCTAGCACATGGCCAGTGAAACAGAATCCGGGGGGCCAAAATCATGAAAATCTGATGGATTTTCACCCCCTCTAACGGATTCTTCAAACATCCCTAGATTGACTCTGCGGGCTGGGCATTGGAGGCACTGTGTTACAGTGGTTCTGGTCCTACCTGCAGGGTCTATTTCAGTGTAAGACTGGGTGACTGTTATTTGGACGCTTGGCAACTGTGCTATGGGGTTCCACAGGGTACCATCTTGTCCCCAATATTGTTTAACATCTATACAAAGCTGCTGAGAACAGTCATTAGGGGATTTGGAGCCAAGTGCCATAAGATGCTGATCTATCTCCCTGTGACATCTGAATCAGACGAGGCTGTGCAAGTCCTGGATCAGTGCCTGAATTCAGTGATGGGCTGGATGAGGGCCAATAAACTGAAGCAGAATCCTGGCAAGATGGAAGCCCTGTGGGTGAGTGGTTCCCAAGTCCAGGAGACAGGCTCATTGCCTGTTCTGGCTGAGATAGCACTCCCTTTGAAAGATCAGGTTCATAGTCTGGGGGTACTCCTAGGTCCATCATTGTTGCTGGAGTCCCAAGTGACCGCAGTAGCTCAGAGTGCCTTTTACCAGCTTCAGCTGGTTCACCACCAATGGCCTCTCTGGACAGGAATAGCTTGGCCACAGGGATACAGGTGCTAGTAACCTCAAGACTGGATTACTGCCAATGTGCACTATGTGGGGCTGCCCTTAAGGCTGGTCCAGAAGCTGGAGCTAGTACAGAATGCAAGCAGTTCAACTATTGTTAGGAGCTGCCCCTTTTCAGCATGCAACTCCTTTGCTGAGGGAGCTGCACTGGCTGCCTATTTCCTACTGGGCCAGGTTTAAGGTTTTGGTACTAGTGTATACATGTGGGACCAGGATACCTGTGAGAGCGCCTTCTCCCTTACCAGCATGCCTGGTCACTGAGGTCATTGGATGGCATGTCCCTGGTGGTTCCATATGGACCTATGACCTGACTGGAGTCCACCCGGAAAAGAGCCTTCAGTGTATCAGCTCCATTTCTTTGGAACTCCCTGGCTCTGGAGGTCGGGCAGGTGCCAAACAGTGTACTGTTTTGGGCACGTCCTGACAACACTTGTATTTCAGGAAAGAACTTCCAATGGCCCCTCAAATGGGGCCGGGGAGAAGGCTTGCATGTGGGGGAGGAGAGAGGAGGCAGGCAGCTGGGCAGGTGGGTCACTAGAAACGAGCCAATAGCTCAAAAGGGCGGGGACACAGGTAAGAGCTTACTTAAGCTCCTGGGTTCCCACCTTTGGTCTCTTTGCTCCTGTTTTTCCAGCTGACTCACATCACATCGTCCTCCCTGATCGTCCTCGTGGTATCGTTCCTTTGTGTGTGTGCGTGCGTGTGCGAATTAGGAGGAGATTGAGTGTGTTTGTTGGCTTTGCTAGAAGAATAAGGAGTGCTAAATAGTGTAGATTATTGGGTAAAATTTTGTAGCGCCTTTCATAGAGTTTCATAGGTCATAGAGTTGGAAGGAGCCTACAAGGCTATCGAGTCCAACCCCCTGCTCAATGCAGGAAAGTAGAGGAGGGGTCTCCCATCCAAGTAATAACCAGGCCTGACCCTGCTTAGCTTTCCACACTCAGACAAGCTGAGCCAGCGTAAGCCTTGGGGGAGCCTATCACTGCAGCGCCACGTGGTCCACCGCCTCATGGTTTTAGCAGAGCCGAGCGGCTTGGCCGTTCGCCTCTATTTTGTTCTTGCCTGTTATCTTGGAGCTGAATTCTTTATGAGTCTACTCTCCGCTGTTTTATCCCTCTCAGCTGATTTATCTGAGCCAGTGGCTTGATTCCGCGCTGCAGCTGTTCCCAGCAACTTGATTTCGCGCCGCCTGTCAGCTGTTCTCAGCAGCGGCGGCGACCGTTTGATTCCTTTCTCCTTCGTTGATTCCGCGCCGCCTATCAGCTGTTCTCAGCAGCCGCAACCGATTTAAGCAGCGCTGACTGGGGAATTTGTTGCACTGGCCTGCCACCTTGTGGCTGACCGCCTCTCAGCTGTTTTCAGCGCTGAATAGCTGGTCCTTTATGCCTTTTGTCTAGAAGCGGGCTGCAGCGCCATTGGGCTTAGAAAGAAGCTTTGGACAATTTCAATCAATTAAACTGCAGAGTTATTTAAGTGATTTAATTGATTTCAATCAATTAAGCTGCAAAGTTATAATCAATTTGATCAATTAATCAATTTTAATCAAATAATTAATTTTAATCAATTGAATCAATTTCAGTCGACCTACTCAAATAAACTGTAATCAATTTGATCAATTAACTGAATCAATTGATTTAATTCTCCCCCCCCCCCCCCAATTTTATTCCCCTTTCTTAATTTTTACTGTGTGTTACTGTTCTGGCACAGCTAGTCCAGGGCGGGGAATTTAATCACTGTTCTACTGTAATCTTGTTGTTACTCTCATCAATTTCTTTTAGTGTTACAGTTTGAAGTCCCGGTCCAGATGCCTCCCAAGAAAAATCAGGGTGGCAAGAAGGGCAAAGGACGTGCTCCTAGGCAACCAGCAAAACGTCCGCCACCGGCTCGTGTTTCCTCTTCAGATGAAGAGGACCTTGATGCTTCAAGGGTCGCCAAGAAAGGGCGGGCAGGGCAGGGCCTCTCCACGCGTAGCAGATCAAAAGATAATGTTCTGCATTCATTTTCAGCACAATTGGAAGAAATGGCAGCCACCAGGGCTTTTTTTCTGGTGGAACTCACCGGAACTGAGTTCCAGCACCTTTTCTTCTATTAATTGCATTACAATTTAATCGCCATCTACTCCCGAGGAAATGTAATCCAAGAGTTCCGGTACCCTTTTCTCCAGAAAAAAAGCACTGGCAGCCACTATTAGTGCCATGGCCCCGTCAAAGCCCAGCACCAGCCGATTTTCTAGGGAGCATGCAGTGGAATACATGTGTTGTCAAGACGTGCCGAAAACCAGCCATAGTTTTATTGATTCTCTTTTTAACATACCGGTATTCTTTGATTCTTTTATCTGTTTTGCCTTTTATTGTTCACCGCTCCAAAATAGCCATACCAGAACACGGAGGTGGTATCTAAATCTTGTAAATAAATCAATCATAAATAGTTGTGTTCATTTCCATTTTCAAACACCTTTCTTGGAAGGTTGTGTTTTGTCTTCAGTGATTTTCAAATCATGTTACATTTACATTGTGAAGACATGCCTGCATTTTTCTAGCATGAAAAATTAGAAATAGTTCAGGAATATAGACAATATTCAACTTAAATATGGGGAAATGAATCACAGATACTGCTGCACTGCAGATACTTCTGCATGTTCAATAAGGTTTTAACTACCTATCCTGTCCCAACATGCAATATAACAAGCAGTTGTGAAAAACAAGACCCTTAAATAGATTTCCAAGTTATCGGGTATAATTTACTGGCATTGGCATACTGTCAGTGGTGGAATATGCACACTGCTGTTGGTTCACAGCACCGTGCATGTTTGCAATGCTGTGATTTATATGCTGATGATAAGCTAGAGTGCCATCCCTAAAGCTACCTTGAATGCTAGCTGCCCCGAAGTTATTTCCAAAGGCAGTTCCCTTACCAAACCCTTGAGCACAAAAGCCACCATCCTGAGTTTTTTTGCAATGACTTTTTTCCCCTTGCCGACTGTGCCATAGGTTTTTTTCAGCATATTCCCTTTTATCTTTCTAAAACCAGATCTACTTCTTTTGCTCATGTTACATTGGTCACCTCTGGAATGATCTGAACCTCTGTCTTCAACCCACTGGAACAATTTTGGATTGAATCCCTGATTAGCCTCACAAAGTACATAGATGACCACCCCCAATTTTACAAATTTGTAATTTGTAAAAAATTACAAATTTTTGTAATTTGAAAAAAAATTACAAAAAAATTACAAACCACACATACAGAAATGGGTGGAGGCACTAGCATCAGGGACCAGCAGGTGAGTCCAAGCTGCAGAGCCACCATATAAATGATGTGGGAGAGATAGACAGAAGGGCAGGAAAGAGGGAGAATTGGAAGTCCAAGCGGTGGAGTCTGACAAGAACCAAGGCCAGCTCCCTTTTCCTAGGGATTGGTGGAGGTTACTTACAGCGATATGGAGATGGATGTATTGAGCTGAGGAGGAGGTATAGCAAAAGCACTGGCCTCTTGGATGAGTTAGCTCTCCCTAGCCCAAGGTCGAGGCTGGGAGATATTTAGGTCTCTCCAGGATTGCAAAGATGCTAAATTGCCTCAACCTTGGGCTAGGGAGGATTGCAGAGATGATAAGTTGGCTGTGAGGGGTCTTATCTTTAAGGGAGTTTATCACAAATATCAAGTAGCAGGGGATGGGAAGGATCTCTGCCAGAGACCCTGAAAGGCTGCTACCAGTTGCATTAAAGGATACTTGGCTAGATAGATAAAGAGTCTTACCTGGTATAAGCCAGCTAGATACCTATGTACACACACACACACACACACACACACACACATATATGTATACAGTAAAACCTTGGATTGCAAGTTACTTGGTCTGCAAGTGTTTTGCAAGACAAGCAAATTTTTAAAATAAATTTTAACTTGATAAACAAGCAACATCTTGCAATACAAGTACCATAGTACAGTCAAGAAAAATGAAGACTTTAGTTTACACTATCATTCTTTATTGCAGCCTAAATGAAAAATATGTGTACAAATTTCTTTTGGGGAATTTCGCTTTGACATACAAGTGCTTTGGATTACAAGCACGTTTCCGGGAACGAATTATGCTTGCAATCCAAGGTATTACTGTATATGCTGCACCTGCTTTGATACTGTGGGCACTTTGTCCTATTATGCAACCTTAATGTTTAACCTTTTGTTCACTCCCTCACCTCCCAGCCCTTCCCCATGTTTTCTGGCTTTCATCCAGCTTCTGATCTAAAACTCTCAAGGGAAAAAGAAGCCCCTTTTCCTTTTTTCCATGAAATTTTATTTTATTTTGAAATGAAGTTAACAAAATAAAGGCAATAAAAAGAAGACGAATAAATCAAGATCACTAGAGAAACAAAGGAATTCACTAATTATAATTCTTAGTCCGCGACCAATATGCTTATGGAACATCTACAGTAAAGTGGCCTAAGCAGGAGTTCAATATCTAATGAAAAAGTAAAAATACAATTTATGTAGCATATAAAAGGAGCATGTGGCGAGTATATATTATATTGTGTGTATGTGTGTATTGGTCAGAAAAAATATAGGCAACTGTACATGACTGGAATTTGATCAGCTTCAGCATGGGAAATAAATGGAAGCCATGGTGCCATAATATCTTTCCTAAAGTTACAATTCCTTGCTTGCTCCACTTGCTGAGTAAATTTATACATAGTCATAGTCTCCCAAATTTTATCAAGCCACTGCTCTTTAGTTGGTTGCTTTGGAGACTTACAATTACATGCTATCTATGACTTCACAGCTGTATGCAATGGCTTAAGAAGGTCTTTCTGCAGGAATCCTGGATCATTAGATTCAAAAAGGTAATGTATGAAGGAACCCCATTCAGAAAGTGGCAGTGGCAATAGCAGGGCCGGCGCTACTGCTAGGCCAACTAGGCGGTTGCCTAGGGCGCGTAGCGGAAGAGGGCGCAGAACGCTGCGCTCCTCTTCGCTGCCGGCGCGCTCCTGCCCTGCCCGCCCGGCCGCCCTCCTCTCCGAGAAAGCCAGGTAAGTGCGCCCGGAGTAGTGGTGGGGCCGATCCTGGGCGCCTCCCCCCTACCTTGCCTCGCCTCCGCGCCGCCTCTGCGCCGCCTCCCCCGCCTCGCCTTGCGCCGCCTCCCCCCCGCGCCGCCTCCCCCCACCTCGCCTTGCCTCGCTTCGCCTCTGCGCCATCTCCCCCCCACCTCACCTCGCTTCGCCTCTTGTGCCGCCTCCCCCCCCGCGCCACCTTCCCCCCCCTCGCTTCGCTTCAACTCTCCTCCGTGCCGCCTCCCCCCCCCCAACACCTACCTTCCCGTGCTGTTTCCGGAGCCCCGCCCGCGCTCTGTTTTGGCGGGAAGTACCAGGGCCAACAGGGCTTAAACAGCCCTGTTGCTCTGGTTTCCCCCGGCGAAAACAGAGCGCGGGGGTCCCTTTCGGAGGAGGCGTCGGACTGGGAAGGTAGGTGGGGGGGCGGCAGCGGCAGCGTGCGGGGGGGGGGTCCGGTGGAGGTTGCGCAGCGCAGGGCTGCTTTCCGGAGCCCCCCCCCCACGGCACGAGGGGGGGCGCTAAATATAATGTAGCCTAGGGCGCCAAACTGCCCTGCACCGGTCCTGGGCAATAGGTATGTCTCCACATCCTCCCCTTTCATAACTACCCTGTCCATAGAAAAGAGGTTCTTAGGTACCACTGAAACCAAAAAGAGATACCCTGACCCTGCCTGGAACTAAACTTAATTATGTTATGACATCTGCTTACCCAGGCCAATTAATACAATAGCTCAGAGGTGAGCAGAAGGTAGTTCTCTGGATGTTTTGGACTTCCAACTCACCAAAACTCTAGCCAGCATGGCCAATGGTCAGAAATGCTGGGAGCTGAAGTCCAAAACACCTGGAGATCTACCTCCTGCCCACCTCTGCAGTAGATGAAAGCCATTTGACTTCAGCTTGATAGAACCAATGAGCAGCTTTTATTATGAGTGACTTACCACCTAGCAAAACTACATGATGACCAAAGGGGTGGGGGTGGGGAAGTATAATATTTGCCCATTACAAGGATGCCAGCTGAAAATATACATTCAAGTGAGTTGCAGTCCTTGCCAAAGGCTCTGCAGATTGCCATTAAATAACATATCACATCTTGACTACAAATGAGTCATCTGCACAAACATCAAAAAAAAACAAAAAAAAAAACAAGTCAGCTTCAAGATTAAATGTAGATGGCCAACATCATGTATTAACTGGAATGTTTACTGCCCTTTACTTGAAATCCTTGGGGTAAATGATAAGCTTGGTAGGCTTTTTTTTAATCCCTCTGAAAGTTATTTACTGTCATATGCTCTCAAAAAATAATTCATTTTAAAATATCTCAAAAAATAATTCATTTCTAGAAAAGAGAGTGGCTGAAGAGTCCACTTTATCTTCATAGCTGCTAAGAATGGCTTCCAAGATACAGAAAAACCAATACACATCTATATGTGAACTTCTTTAAAAATGATATTCATTTTAATGATGTCCATGTTGTCGCAGGTCTACATGCAGGCTGCTTATTTTCAGGTTTCAAATATTTAACAACTGATTATTTTCCTGACATTTCAAAGGCTGCCCAGAACAGCCTTTATCAACATAGATCAAGACAATTAATTGCAGAAAGTTTTACGAACACCCACATTCCAGCTTCTGAGCAAATATAACCACGCCATTTATTTATGTATTCCTGGTAAAAGCAGGTCTCATAATATTCCAGGGTTGATTTGTTTTAAAATGTCACAAGTTGCCTATGAGAGAAGGCAGGAAAAGATTTGACAGTTAATGCAACATGTAACTTTTTAAAGATACATCTCCTGCAGGAACACAATTGATATTCATTGCCCCAGTATGTTTGAGAATACCATTATTGGTTGTTTGTTTGGTTTAAAAGAAAAAAATACAGATCAGATATTTTAAAAGGTGACTCATTCATACCTTGAGGACAACTTGCATAGCGATTTCCCTCTGATGTCTTGACATTGATATCCATCAATCGACATCCATCAATTAAAGAAAAAAAAATTACAAAACCCTGCTCCAGTGATGTTGACGTGTGTGGGCTGTGCTGAGGGGCTGAAAATCAGACCTCTTGCAAAAACAAGGAAAGCCCTTCCATTATTGACTTTTTCTGAATTAAAAAGTCCAAAATGTTTTAGCCTTTCCTTGTAGGGGAAGTCCCTTGTAGGGTCCCTTGATCATTTGCTCCCTGGGCTGCTTGCGTAATCTGTGTCCTAAATCCATACTCTTTTCTCCTCCAAGTCTTCAACTCGGTTGTGGCAAAACTGATCTCGACATTTCTACTGACTTCTCTCACCACCTAACACTGCAGGTGTTCTGGGTTGGATCCAGACTTAGTCATACTTAAGAATAATGGGACTAAGTGATTTCAATGGGTCTTCTCCAACTATGACCAAGTCTGGATCCAACCCTATGTCAACAGGCTCAGGTATATTGGATTGGCATCATTTTGCCCACCATAATGAACTTCCATCATTTATCAGGTTGAGTAGCCAGGGCCTGTGCTGATGGCAAGAATTGGATTGGCAGGTTAAAACAAACAGTTTTTCAGACCAAAGTTAGCCATGAGTTGTTCCAGTACCATGTTGCCAAGTCTGTTAATTGAGGTTTGCTAGCGGAAATGATTTGCTACAAACTGTACGCAGCTCTTCCTGCCTTGCAAGGTTCCACTATTTGTGAACAAAGCAAATTCAGAAACAGAAATACAACTGGGATAGGCAAGGCAGAAAAATCATGTAAAAGCTGACCAAAAGGAAATGTTCTTAAAAGGGACAGTAATAGTACAAATTATGCAGATTACATATAATGTGCATATAAACCATACTTTCTGTTCAACCATTCTAAGGATTCCATAGTCAGTCAGTCAGTTTATTACGGTCACAGACCAGCAGGAAAACAAGTAAAGCAACAGATTAAAATAGCTATTAAATAATAGTAATAAAAACAATTTAAAACACAATTAAATAACTATTAAAATTAAAACAGTCAAGACACAATTACAATGCCCAAAACAATTGTAATTGTCAGATTAAAATAGCTATTAAAATTGAAAACATTTAAACACAATTACAATATTTATAAAATATTTTTTAAAAATCCTATTTGAACTGGAAAACAAGTCGCATATCTAAAATACGAAATGTCATAAACGTAACTAAGGATTCTAAGGATTCCGTATAAGTTGTACTATCAAATCCCTAACACTGTGATCTTATGTAGAATCCCTGTGAAAACTGTACTAAATAAATGTTGTGGAGTGCCCAGCACTTGGTGACATTAGTAAGTATATACAAAAGATGTATACAATCTAAAGAAAAACCAGAGTATATTTGTTTTCAATTTTTATTTATTTATTTTTAAATGAACACACATACAAAAGAACATAAACCCACAAATCATAAACTGAAAACCAGAGTATATTAGAAAGTACAGAAATGCTTATCGCAAGTGAGTTGGGAAGTGGAAGGTCTTACAGAGGACAAGGAGAATTCCTGACTATGTTTAGCAGAAAGGCACCTGTGAAGATGCCATGACTAACACCTGCAGAATTTAAATTATGGCTCACTAGAGTCACCATATTTGTTAATTATCTTAGCATGAACTGATCTGTTTTCTTTCTGTTGATTAAGTTTTCAAAATGTAAATAATATGTAAATGTAAATAAATAATATGATGAAGGTAAAGGATGTAACTGGCTATTCATATTTCACTGTAGGAAATGTATTGCACCAGTGTTTCCCCTGGCAGCTGAGAAATTTGGCTTTATCCTAAGTCAAGAACAAAGTGTATGAGGAGCAAAACCACAATCCAAGCTAGAGGGGAAGCTGTAAGAATATGAAATAAATCGTACAACCTGAACCTGCAAAGCTCTGACCGTACATAACTTCCCTACTATTCCCTACTATAACCACCTAAATTATGGGCATGATCCAGGCAAAGCTAAGTGTTTTTGAGTAGGGCTGAACCAAAATTTCTCTTAGGAACTTATTTGGTGAAAAGGGGAAAGGAAGTTTCAGGAAACCACCCCCAGCTCATCTTTTTCACTGCCACCACTACATTTCATGGTCCTCATGGTGGCAGTGATAGCTGCCTGCAATAGCTTTGTCCCCCCTTTTTGCCCCTCCTCAAATCACCGAAATGCCACCCCAACATTGCAGCACGTAGAAGGTTCATCTTTGCTCACCCCTAGTTTTAAGTACCATGGCTTTCAATGGGAGAGATTTAATCATGTGCTTCATTCTGTAACTGAAATCAATGGGACTTAAAGTTATTTAAATTTGGTGGGATCTTACCTGATCAAGGAGCTGCAAGCTTTAATCAGTAGATTAATCAACTAAGCTTTAGTTAATTAATCAGTAAGGGTGAATTTCAACTCTGTGGAATTGTGATTCAAAGGCATGCTTGATTATTTTTGGCGTGTCACTGTTAAAGAATATTTTAAAGCTAGAGGGCAGTATTCAATAAGACACAAGTAAATTACATTGCACTAGCACTAGCTGGTGCTAGTGCAATGCACTAGCTGGTGCACTGCACTAGCTGGTGCGATGGAATTCCCCAGAAAATCTGTTGTGCCAGCTAATACTACTGGCATTTCACTAGTGGTCCCTTATGCTAGCCCAATGTAATTCGCATTACTGTTTCGGATGTGTGATGTTGAAAACTCATTCCATTTCAGCTCAACAGACTTTCAACACATTTCCAACCCAAAAGCCAAATGTGGGCTGGGTTGGGTGGGGGCTTGGCTTCTGCAAAATGGTTCGAAATCACTGCGCAAATTTGGAGCCAAGAACTGCGTGGCTCTAGCACAATTTACGCAAACTGTGATTTTAAACAAACCTTGAATTTTCTGACAGTTAATTTCAGATTTGTGCAAAATACGGGCCTCTTGTCTGCGATTTCTGCAAATTTGTGGAGCAGAGGCCCGAATTTTGCATAAATTTCCCCAGCTTTAAACCCCCCCCCCCCAATTCAAATTGCAGCCTGTCTTAAAAACAGAAGTCCGCATGCTGGCTCGACTCGCATCAGATCAAGTCAGGCATCAGCACAGGGTTGACGGAACAGAATCTGCAGGGCCAAGTCAAGAAAATCCATCGGATTTTCGCTCCCCTGTTGGATTCTTCACATGGGGTGGGCGATCTGCCCAGCACTCGGCTCACAGTGCGCTCGGTGATCGCTGCCACCACACGAGCCAAGACGGGCTGAAAGCGAGCACCAGCTGAGGCGCTCGCCAGACTCCTGGGTTCCTGGCGCTACATTGTTTACGTAGAAATTGGTGTAAGATATGTTGAAAGCTGGCTGCGATTTGCGCACTTGCACAAATTGCAGCCATTTTTAACGTATTTTATGTATTTTCTACGTAAACAACATAGTGCCTGGGAACCTCGGAAGTCGCTTCCCTGGCTCGGCTCACGAGAACACGAGTCAAGCCGGGGAGCAGGTAGGGCAAGTGGAGCTTGGGGGCCCGAGCCCAGCGAGTTCGCCGGACTTCTACCTCCCAATTGAGCTTCATACACATCCCTATCACACATCCCTAAATTTAGCGCTCATGTCTTATGGGATACTGCCCAGTCTTTCCTTCTAATACCGAGCACTAACACCTACACTGAGGTTTCAGTAATGTTCATATTTTTTGAAATGTAATTTACTCATTGCTTCAAAGAGAAGATCATTAATCAAACTAAAATCGTTTAGGGCGCGATCCTATGCATGTTTAGACAAAAAAAAAGTCCCAACTGGGACATGCCGGGAATGGTAGGACTTTTTCTGTCTAAACATGCATAGGATTGCACCCTTAATTGGTTAATATGCCAGACACAGACACACAAATGCCGACACACACAGAGTGAGTGACTTGATCCTCTAGGTCAGTGATGGCGAACCTATGGCACGGGTGCCACAGCTGGCACACAGGGACCTCTCTGTGGGCACTTGAGCCTTTGGTCACCAGATCGCGAAAAGACCGTCCCCTTCTGGAAAATACTAATGATCTTGTTCTTTCTCACAGTGTGGAACAGAATGATTTTATTCTAGAATTCCTGTTACAGAATTCTTTTCTACATTGTTATCACATTTAAAAGATTTTGAAGAATGATGCACAGAGCATGGCTTGGATGTAAAGCCCTAACAGTTGACCTGAGTGCTGCATGTGTTGCTCTCAAACTAACGGAGTATGAGCCAAGGTTTGACAAATTATCAGCATGCATGCAATAGCAAAAATCACATTAATTGTGCAAAATTGTGTTTTTCTTTAAAGACAAAAGATGTTAATTAGTTTGGACAACTGTATGAGTTGTTTTTCTAAAACTAAAACTTCGGTATTCAGGTTTAATTGCAGTGTTGGCACTTTGAAATAAATAAGTTGGTTTTGTGTTGCAGTTTGGGCACTTGGGCTCAAAAAGGTTCGCCATCACTGCTCTAGGTATACCCTTGTCCACCTCCCCTTCCCTCAGGCCTGAGGCAATAGTGCGGATGGCTGAAAATCAAGATTGACAGCTAACAATCTGAAACAGAATTCAGCTTTACAGCAATACCTTGGATTGCAAGCTTAATTTGTTCCGGAACCGTGTTTGTAATCCAAAACACTTATATCAAAGCGAGTCTCTGGTGGGCATGAGCGGGGCTGATTTCGGCCCGCTATGCCCGCTCGAGGCGAGCAGTTACATCCCTACGACTACTTGTATTGCAAGACGTCGCTTGTTTATCAAGTCAAAATTTATTTAAAAATTTGCTTGTCTTGCAAAACGCTCTCAAACCAAGTTACTTGCAATCCAGGTATAACTGTATTTACTTTTCTCTAAAGGAAAGTTTCCACCACTTTTCAGATGCTGACTGATGTGAGTTGGGGCAGCTTTGGGCTGCCTATCATTTCTTTCACATGACCTCATTTTCCCCTCCTGTATCCCAAAAAGAAACACCTACTCTCTTAATTCATTCACAGTGCCTGTAGGGCTTCCTTCCTTCCTTCTGTTTCCACACAATGCGAGCTACAATATTTTTTAAGGGCGATGATGCCCATCTCGACACATCTTTTTTAACATAAGGATTTGTCGTGTCATAGTAATTTACCTGTCAGGCTTCTTACTGCTGAACCATCTCAGACATTTCCATTCCCTGAGATGAGATACTGCCACTTTCATAATGCCACCAGTTTTCTGCTTCCTGGCTATGACAATATTATCAGCAGTAATAAAAGCTACACACACACACACACACACATACACACAAGATTTCTTCTCTTGGACCTCATGTAGTGCGGGAAGCCCTGATCTCCAATCCCTCATGTTCTTCCCTTTCTCCTCATCCCCTCCCTTGCAGCACAATATTTTTTACTCTGTCCCAGTTTGCTGTTCCTCTGCTAAATTCTCCTAAAGCATTATCACTCCGTTATTAGTAGAAAATACGGAAACATAATTTATGTTTTAATTGAAAGCCTTAGTTACAGAAATCAAGCTGTCCTTCTATTACATGGATACACTTTTTCCGCGAATGTTTCCTGCCTTATGAAGGGAGATGCTGCCACCCAGTGATCCAAAAGGCACATAAACCTCCATGAGGAAGTAAATATATATACCCGGTCTCAATTTGCACAAATCCCCTGTTTGTCCTGACCTTGATGCATTTCCCAACAAAGAGTTGTTTTGATTTGAAGTCAGTGGTCTGTTTGTATTAAAGAGAGGGGGGAACTCTAATCAAAAATTCATTTCAAAGCACAACAAGTGAAGGACAATTTTCATAGATCCGTGCATGGACAAATGGGGTATTGTGATTGTATCTTGAAGATAATTGCCTTCAATTTAAGCCTCAGGGTTCTGCATCATAAATTTGTTTTGCAATGCAAAGGTGTAAAAATTTAAATATTAGCGCTTGGCCACAATTAGAACCTACAAATCATAGCTGCTGTTAGCAGCAGCAGATCAGAGAAACAAGTGTGACTGCTCTCTAGCCATACATCAGTGGCTGTACCAGATGCAAGAAGATTATTTTAAAGTTCTCTTTATGCTTTTCATGGGAAACTATCTGGAGGTACCTATTGCAATAGATAAATAAATAAAATGGCAACTCAACTCAACTCAACACACACACACACACACACACACACACGTACATATATTTTTCAAGCAGAGATTTGCAACAAGTTGACAAATTTGTGCCAGCAAAGTGGAGCCAGGGGGTGGACACAGGAGATAGGAAGGAATAAAAGCCCACAGATAAAGGAATGGGATTAACATTTTGCCACAACTATTATTTGGTTACAGCTACAACAGGTTATGGTGGGGCATGGCGGCTGGCCAATGCCACCACTCCAGCCTGCATGCCGGAGATGGCAGGAAATTTGGAGGTGGCAGGAAATTTGGGGCCCACCAATGGCATGACCCCTTCCTGCACCCTGGGTGTGAGGCTGGCCCCTTGCTAGGCTGGGCCTTAAAGCCACACCCCCAAAATCCCTTATGAGGAACAGGGAACTCATCCCCCCATGGAGCTAAGCTGATGCTACCAATGCTGTCCTGCAAAGCTGCGACAGGAATAAAGAACTGTGATGAGTAATTCTTTCCCAAAACACTGATGGGCAAAAAAACACATTTCTATGAATAAGGCAACACCCACCCACCCATCACACTGCTTGTGCCAGTTGCGCAGGTGAATAAAGTTCCTTCCCAACCTATTAACCAACAGCTAAGCCTTTGTCCAAAGCAAAGAGAAACATTGTGAGATAGGTGGGGATGTCAGCCAAAGCCAGGGGCCAGGGCCTCAGTTTAAGTCCCAGGAGTGGATCAGAAGGAGCAAGGAGCAACATAAATTATGTTTCCGTATTTTCTACTAATAACGGAGTGATAATGCTTTAGGAGAATTTAGCAGAGGAACAGCAAACTGGGACAGAGTAAAAAATATTGTGCTGCAAGGGAGGGGATGAGGAGAAAGGGAAGAACATGAGGGATTGGAGATCAGGGCTTCCCGCACTACATGAGGTCCAAGAGAAGAAATCGTGTGTGTGTGTGTTGTGTGTAGCTTTTATTACTGCTGATAATATTGTCATAGCCAGGAAGCAGAAAACTGGTGGCATTATGAAAGTGGCAGTATCTCATCTCAGGGAATGGAAATGTCTGAGATGGTTCAGCAGTAAGAAGCCTGACAGGTAAATTACTATGACACGACAAATCCTTATGTTAAAAAAGATGTGTCGAGATGGGCCCGGAAGCCCCACTCCCAAAAGTCCACTGACACTTCTGATTGGCCTGAGGGGGCAATGCCTAGAACCAGCTGTGGCTGTAGCGGCAGCAGCATCAGCACACCCACTCTCCCCCCGCACCAGCGTGCGGGCACGAAGTGGCACTCCTTCCAAAAACAGGGAGCCGGCCGGGCTTCTTGGTAGGGTGGCCACTTAGGCATCGCCCAAAACGAGGACCCATATCACCCAAAAAAAGAGGACCAAAGAGGACATGGATTTGCACAACATTTGCATATTCTATTTTTATTCATAGAAGCAAATTTTGAATGAATCAGTGTAATTTAAATAGAAATACAATAGCGCTCACCACAGTGGGTAAGACTTTGATCAGGTGGCCTGCAAGCCTGCTCAGACTACTGTCCAAGTGCTAAGTGTTGATAGGCAAATTCAAGGCCCAGCTCTCTCTTCTGATGGTTCTTTAGCTTTATACCAGACTTGGACCGGGCAGCCCTTCAAATAGAGGACACCTTCAATATAAAGGACTGTCCTCTGTAACGTGGGACACATGGCCACCTTACATCCTCAGCATTTTTAAAGAGTGTGCTGTGCAGGGTGGCAGAAGCATAATTGCAATAGAGCACAGGTTATCTGCAACCTTCCACACACCCAGGTAATGAGCAGTTCTCAGGCCTGGTATGTGGGAGCACTCTGAGATGAGCCAGGAGTCATGGGATATGCCAGCCTGGAGTGAGCCAGGAGCCATGGGATATGCCAATCTGGGGTGAGCCAGGAGCCATGGGACATGCAAGTCTGGGGTGAGCCAGGAGCCATGGGACAAGCTAGTCTGGAGTGAGTAGATTAGATGGCTTTAAAAGAAGGTTAGATAAGTTTATCAATGGAGGAAAAGTCTATCAATGGCTACTGTCTACTAGTGATGATGGCTAAATGCAACCTCCAGATTTCAGAGGAGTACCGGTATGTCTCTGAGCACCAGTTGCTGGGGAACAACAAAAAGAGATGGCCATTACATTCATATTTTTCTTAGTGGGCTTCCCAGAGACGTCTGGTTGGCCCCTTTGAAAACAGATGTTGAATTAGATGGACTAGATGGAGCCCTAAGCAGGGTTCTTTTTATGTTCTTAGAGGATTACATCCTAAATGAGATGAATCAGTGTCAAATTTAGGTAACATTGGGTTGGATCCCAACTAAGAATAAACCCCTTGAAATCAATGGGACTGGATTCAATTCTGACTAAATTAAAGTGTCATTGCTTTCAATGGGTCTGCTCTAAGCATGACTAAGTCTAACTGATATTTTGGAGGTGAAAAATTATAGGGGTGACCCCTGTACATCTGCCAAGTAGGGAATCTGGCTCTCCAGCTTATTTGAGTTTGACACTCCTCGTTTTAGTCCAGGTGTAGCGTATATCTCATTGCACTGCCCTCAAAACACTCACCACTTGGTCGA
Source organism: Shinisaurus crocodilurus (assembly GCA_021292165.1). Lineage (NCBI taxonomy): Eukaryota > Metazoa > Chordata > Lepidosauria > Squamata > Shinisauridae > Shinisaurus > Shinisaurus crocodilurus. The sequence continues at coordinate 25,025,360 of CM037876.1, read as the reverse complement.
AACAAACATGCTGGGTAATAATTAATGGTATTTGCAAAGCAAAGGCAAGACAGAGAAAACACCTCGTTGCCCATCAGATATTTGGGGCTGGGACAAGCAAATGACCCATGCACACCATTACACGGGGGTATCATTAAAGGAAGGTTCTGATCCAAAATTAATCACATTCTCATAAGGTGGCACTTTGAATAATAAGGAAAGTATTTGCTAGAGGCAGCAATTTTTCCCTATTAGTAATGCTTTTGCTCATCCAAATTATTCTCATGAGTGCCACAACATAGTATTTAATCACTGCAGAGATAAAGGAAATATAAAATGAAGTGGTAAATGCGAGAAAGAAAGAAAGAAAGAAAGAAAGAAAGAAGAAAGCATAACTGAGCTATCTTCCATTGGAAAAAAGTAAAGATCCCCCCCCCCAAACCATAGCTAATGTATTCCGTGAAGAATAATACATTCTTTCAGTTAACTTAACTGCCAGCTACTCAATAAATTCAGAAGCTGCAGGAGTTTCAAATATTTCTATAATAAAAAGCTGAGGCATCCCATTCAGTAGAATTTTATGGTATTTTGTCTTTAAAACTGAGAATAGTTTACAGCAGTTTTATTTATTTATTCAATTTATATCTCTTCATTCTCCAATTTGGGTAGACAGAAAGCAGGTTACAAAATACTGTATAACTAAAAGCAGTAATACAATGGTAAAACCTGTCTAAATTCATACAGCTTCCAGCATATTAAAATATTTTTCTCATTTTGCTTCATTTGCTTTCTGAACTAAGAAAAAAACGTCTTCATTAAATCTCTTGAAGCTTCAGAACTCATAGGCTAGATGGTGCTACTACTAAGAAGGCCCTGCTCAAAAATATGCCCCAGCTCATTTTTCATGTGACAACACAAGGCGACAGACCTTTCTAACAGATCTAGACTAGACCAACCATAAAAGCATTCTAGGTAACCATCTAGAGTGACAAATCCAGGAGTGCCTGTCTCACCTATATAATGTCTTTGAGAATTATGCTGCTGCCTGCACTTTTGGATTTATGATCTTTTTCAAGGGTGGAAATCTGGGTTAGTAATGGTGGCCAAGAATCGGGGGTGGGGGGCTAGTATTTAGTCCACACAAGTGGGATCTGCAACAAAATATTGCAGAGCCATTGAAATCAATTGGACTTAAGTTAGTCATGACTATTTGAAGTCACATTTATTTCAGTGGGTTTACTCTAAGTATGACAAAGTCTGGATCTAACCCACTGAATGCACTATTAGTTTATACAAGTGGGACCTGCAACACAATATTAGAGTGTATCCTTATCTCCTGAGAGAAGCGCTCTTGTTTAGGGTTCCAGCCAACCAGCCATGCCCTCAGATCATGGGATACTCCATATGGTTTTCTGTTTTAACCAACACTCAGCATTCTGTGGATCCTGATTATGCTCTGCCCCTCAACTGGCTTTTGGGGAAAGAGATTGCCCCATTAGGAATTTTTTTTAATGTACTTATGCAAACCTTGGGATTCTCCCGAGCAAGCTGATACCTCCCCTCTTATCCTACTCCAAACCTGTCGACACTCACACCCTGAGTTCACTGTTAGAGCGAATAACAAAAATAATGAAGCAAATAATAATAATAATTATTATTATTATAGTGAAATGTTAAAAACCATGACAATTAAAAAAGCAAAAAACAAATTAAGGATGCATTCGTATGCATGTTTATATAGGAAAAAAAAAGCCCTAAACCTCCAGCATGCCTCAGCCAGCCATGGCTGGCTGGGGCATACGGGAGTTGTAGGACATGTTTCTTCTGTCTAAACATGCATAGGATTGCACCCTAAAGAGAGGTGTCTTGAACCCCTTCCTGAACACAGAGATAGTGGGAAGCAGTTGTAACTTCAGAGGGAGTGCCCAGCAAGCAGGCCTCTGTAAGTGAGGCTGTGAGGGTATCTTCAAAAAGGCCTCTCCTAAGATCTAAGGAGATCTAAGGATCAAGTTCATACCAAGATAGGCAGTCCCTCAGATCGCCATGCCCTGGTTCTCGAGTGTTGTCTGCAGGCACTCTGTTTGCCTGTTCAGAAAACACAGTAAAATAACTATAAGAAACCTTTCCTTAAATCCTTTTGCTTATCGTTAGAGGAAATACTCTTAGAAAATTATTCCATTACAAAAAAAACCCTCACCTGCTTAAAAACTAATTAATGCAAATGTATTTCTGTGGATGGCATCCAGGGGCGGTGATTTCCATGTCAGAAGCTGAGTTTACTATTGCCCTTTGACCGTCTCATCTGCACTTTGCTCCACTAATCCATCACTGACAACATCACTTTGATACTTTCAAGTCTTTAAGGGAGTCACTTGAGGGGAAAAAACACGCTCTGTAAGGCTGTCACCAATCACAGTACTTCACAATGACTGTTCTGGCTAAAAGTTCAGGAGGCACAATCAGTTTGGAACTACTGAGGCAGCTCCGTGGCTTATGCTGGCTCAGCTTGTCCGAGCACGGAAAGCTAAGCAGGGTCAGGCCTGTTTATTACTTGGATGAGAAACCCCTCCTCTAGTTTCTTGCATTGAGCAGGGGGTTGGACTCAATAGCCTTGTAGGCTCCTTCCAACTCTATGATCTATGAAATCTATAAGGCACCTAGTCCCCTGGGATGCTGGCTGGAGAACTAGGGTGGGGGGGAGGAGCAGGGGATGATGCATGGTGAGCCCAATTACCGTGGGTTGTTCTGCAACCAACCAACCCACCGTTGCTTATTCACAGGGTGGCTTAGCATGATGTGTGGACGCAGCCAATAACTGAATACATACATATTCAGTTGTTGTCGCTGGGGGGAAATGCACACAGGTATCGTATAAACCAGGGGTGGAAAACCGGTGTCCTTCCAGATGTTGTTGGGCCCCAACTCCCATCAGTCCCAGTCAACATAACCAGTGGTGAGGGATGCTAGGATCTGTAGTCCAGCAACATCTGGCGGGCCACAGGTTCCCCATCCCTGCTCTATACCACCAGTGAACTCATTTTCCGAGTTCCAATCATTATGTAGCCAAAATGGTACCATCTATGCACAAGAGGGAAGTATCAGCAGGCTTTGGAGAACCTATTGGTTTGCAGAAGTGCAAAAAATAATTAGGAAAAAAGAAATGGAATGGGCTGGCAGCCATTGAAAAGGACAGGCTGGCTGTAGCAGCCCAAATGGCTTCAAAACACAGCTGAACAGCTGGCAGCTCAGGCTAGTTGAGAGAGAATGCAAGGATCACAGAGAGGTGCTGTCTGGAAGCATCTCTGTGGGTGCTTCCAGACAGAGGGCTCCTAGTGCTAGCAATCAAAAGGCATTGTGCACCTATTCTGTCTTTTCTTCTCTAATGGATTTGTTCTGGTAATAAAAAATTGGAAGGAGTGGTGGGAAAACACAGGAGGGCTACAAATTGAAGGCAACTTCATCTGGATCCCCTGCAAAATACAGTGAAAGAGGCAGGGCGATTGCTCCATTTTCTCTCCTTTCTTTCCTTCCCCAGAAGTAATGATCAAATGAGGAGAGAACACCTCATTGTCCAGATACATCATTTCCTGGTTCAGAATGAGACACTGTTTTTAAATGGCAAAAGTAAGAGCTACCCATAGAAAGCAATGGAGATTGTAATGCAGCTAGGCAGATCTCACCACCACGCGAGTCGGAAGCAGGCCGAGTCGAGCCTGTAAAGTGACTTCCGTTTTCAAAATGGGACCGCTGTTTACATAGAAACTGTCATAACCTACACCAAGAATGCACTGGAAATGGCTTTAATTTGTGTGGATTGCGCAAACTAGGGAGGTTTTTCAGGTAGGTTATAGCAGTTTCTACGTAAACCGCGGTCCTCCTTTGAAAACGGAAGTCGCTTCTCCAGCTCGACTCGGGAAAATGCGAGTCGGCACTGGGGAATCAGTAAGCAAGGTGGAGGTTGGGGGTGGGAGGTGCCCAGCACTGTCCTCACTTCAAAGGGAGGGGCCATAGCTCAGTGGTGGAGCACATAGAATCATAGAAAAGTAGAGTTGGAAGGGGCCTACCAGGCCATCGAGTCCAACCCCCCACTCAATGCAGGAATCCAGGTCAAAGCATCCCCGACAGATGGCTATCCAGCCGCACCTTGAAAGCCTCCCTAGGTAGTTGGTTCCATTGTCTTATTGCTCTGACAGTCAGGAAATTTTTCCTGATGTTTAGGTGGAATCTGGGTTCCTGTAACTTGAGCCCATTATTCCGTGTCCTGCAAACTGGGATGATAGAGAACAGATCCTGGCCCTCCTCTGTGTGACAACCCTTTAAGTACTGGAGGAGTGCTATCATATCTCCCCTCAGTCTCCTCTTCTGAAGGCTAAACATGCCCAGTTCTTTCAGTCTCTCCTCATAGGGCCTTGTTTCCAGTCCCTTTATCATCCTTGTTGCCCTCCTCTGAACCCTCTCCAGTTTGTCTACGTCCTTCTTAAAGTGTGGTGCCCAGAACTGGATGCAGTACTCAAGATGAGGCCTAACCAGTGCCGAGTAAAGGGGAATTATCACTTCACGCGATTTGGAAGCTATATTTCTATTAATGCAGCCCAAAATAGCATTTGCCTTCTTTGCAGCCACATCGCATTGCTGGCTCATATTCAGTTTGTGATCTACCACAATTCCAAGATCCTTCTCACTTGCAGTATTGTTAAGCCAAGTGTACCCCATTCTGTAACTCTGCATTTGGTTTCCTTTCCCTAGGTGCAGCACTTGGCATTTATCCCTATTAAATTTCATTCTGTTGTTTTCGGCCCAGCGCTCCAGCCTATCGAGATCTCTTTGAATTTTGTTTCTGTCTTCCAGAGTATTAGCTGTTCCACCCAACTTTGTGTCATCTGCAAATTTGATAAGCATTCCCTGTACCTCCTGATCCAAGTCATTAATAAAAATGTTGAAGAGCACTGGGCCCAGGACCGAGCCCTGTGGTACCCCGCTCGTTACCTCTCCCCAGTTTGAGAAGGAACCATTGATAAGCACTCTTTGAGTCCGATTCTGTAGCCAATTGTGGATTCCACCTGATAGTTGTTCCATCTAGCCCACTTTTAGCTAGCTAAGCTAATCAGGATATCATGAGGCACTTTGTCGAAAGCTTTGCTGAAGTCCAGATATATGATGTCCACAGCATTCCCACAGTCCACAAGGGAGGTTGCCCAATCAAAAAATGAGATCAGATTAGTCTTGACAAATCCATGCTGGCTTCTAGTAATCACTGCATTGTTTTCAAGATGCTTGCAAACTGACTTTTTTATAATCTGCTCCAAAAAATTCCCAGGGATTGATGTCAGACTGACTGGCCTATAGTTCCCAGGTTCCTCCTTCTTGCCCTTTTTGAAGATGGGAACAACATTTGCCCTCCTCCAGTCATCTGGCACTTCACCTGTCCTCCATGATTTCTCAAAGATAATAGACCGTGGTTCTGAGAGTTCTTCTGCCAGTTCCTTAATTACTCTGGGATGCAGCTCATCAGGCCCTGCGGATTTAAACTCGTTCAGAGTAATCAAGTGCCCCTTGACCATTTGCCTCTCAATCTCAAGCTGCAATCCTGCCCCTTCAGTCTGCACTTCAGGTTTGCCAGGGGGGTCATAGACCCTCTTTTGGGAGAAGACCGAGCTGAAGTAGGAATTGAACATTTCTGCCTTTTCTTTGTCTTCTGTTATCAATTTGCCATCCTCATTGAGTAGTTGAACCACCATTTCTTTCCTCTGTCTTTTACTATGCATGTATCTGAAGAAAGCTTTCTTGTTGTTTTTAGCATCCCTCGCTAACCTTAGCTCGTTCTCAGCTTTAGCCTTCCTGACACTATTCCTGCAGTTCTGTGCTACCTGCCTGTACTCTTCCCTTGTAGCCTATCCTTCTTCCACTTCCTATACGTGTCCTTTTTTTGTTTTCAGGTCATCTTTGAGTTTATTGTGAAGCCACATTGGCTTCTTCTGTTGCCCTCTGCCTTTTTTCCTTGTGGGAATTGTTTGCAATTGTGCCTTTAAAATTTCCTTTTTTAAAAACTCCCACCCATCCTGGGCTCCTTTTCTCATTAGAGTTGCTTGCCATGGGACCTTACTTATCATTGTTCTGAGTTTGTTAAAATTGGCTTTCCTAAAATCCAGGGTATAATCCAGTTCTTGATTTCCCTTCGCAACTCTTCAAAGTCTGCCGTGATTTCTTTGTAACTCCGCTTGGCAGTATCATTTGTACCCACGTGGATGAGAAGAAAGGGGTATGTGTCGGTGGGCTGTATGAGCCTCGGCAGCTGCTCTGTCACATCTTTAATCCGTGCCCCGGGGAGACAGCACACCTGGTGAGTCCATGGGTCTTCACGACATACTTTGGCTTCGATCCCCCGCAGGAGGGAGTCTTCCACTACTAGTACTCTTCTCTTTCTCTTGCTGTAGGCCTTGGTTTGATTGCCTCCACTTGACTGACCTTCAGCCTCTTGCTCGCTGTCCACATTGGGATGCCAGGTAACTCGTCCTCTGCAGGCTTTCCTCTGGTCTCATCCTCAAGTACCTGGAAGAATTTCCATAGCTCCACTGCTTCCACAGGCGCAGAATGTCTTCTAGTTCTTCTGCTCCTAACAGTCACCATTTTCCAGGGAGTTCCCCCTACGTTATTTTCCCTTGCTTCAGCATTCTCCGACCCTGCCTCATCCTGTCGTTGCCCTTCTGGCTCCTGTACTATGCTTTGCTGCTGTAGATCAATCGTTCTGTCTAAGAACTCTTCACTTTCTCTTATACTCCTGAGGGTTGACACTTGCTGCTCCAGTCCTCTGACCTTTTCTTCCAACAGCGTGACCAGCTTGCACTTGTTGCACGTGTAGGCCATGTTGATCTCCAGCAGGAAAACAAACATTGCACACACATTGCAGGTCACCACCACTGCAGATTCCTTTCCGTCCATAGTTCTCTGTTCCCTTTATGTTTCTGCCTTTCTTTTCGTACTAGAATGGACGGTGCCTTGTCCTGCCTTCCCTGAATGTCAACAACAAAGTCCCCCTGGCCTATAAGTGTGAGATATTGGAACAAAACAAACACAGTCTAGAAAATTTCTTAGGGACCTCCCCCTTGACCTCCCCTGCCGAACTCCGCTGCCAAACTCCTGGTTGCTCTCCCGGCCTGTTCACCCGCTCTGTTCGCTCGCTCTCTGGGAGCCTGCTTGCCTTATCACAGCCCCGAAAACAGCTGGAGCCTCTCTCCTGTGCTCCTGCTCAGCTGGGAGTCAGGAACAGTCATGATTTGTTTGTTTTTTATTATTCTTTTTAAGCCAGGGAAGTTTTCGTAAATTACAGCCTCAATTTGCACAAATTGCAGCCGGAATTTAGACAAATTGTGCAAACTGTGGGTGGAATTAACACAAAATCCCCTGGTTTAAAAAGGGGGGAGGCAAATCGCACCCTGCTTTAAAAGCAGAAGACCATGTGCTGGGCTGGCTCAACTTGAGTCAGAGTGAGTCAGCGCCAGCGCTCGGTTGTCGGGCCAGAATCTGGGGGGCCAAGCTGGGTCAAGCCGGATTTCGACCCCCCCTACTGTATTCCTCACACATCCCTAAGTCTATGCTCTGGTAACCTCAAACTTAGATTACTGCAATGTGCTCTACGTGGGGCTGCCCTTGAAGACGGTTTGGAAGCAGAAGTTTGTGCAAAATATGGTGGCCAGATTGATAGCGGGGACCAGAAAGCCTGAGCGTATAACACTGATTCTGGCCCAATTGTACTGGCTGCCTGTATGTTTCTGAGCCTGATTCAAAGTGCTGGTTTTGACCTATACAGCCTTACATGGCTTGGGACCACAATACCTGATGGAAGTGACTCTCCCGGTATGAATCTACCTGTACACTACAATCAACAGGCTCTCCCCTGATTGCCTCCTCCATGGGAGGTTTGAAGCACGGCAACAAGGGAGAGGGCCTTCTCAGTGGTGGCCCCCCCAGCTGTGGAATGCTCTCCCCAATGAGATCCACACGGCTCCATCACTGTCATCTTTTCGGCGCCAGGGTTAAGACTTCCCTTTACTCCCAGGCATCTGACATCATATGGTGGGGCTTTTTAATAGTAGTTTGTTTTTAACATGTCTGACTCAGTATAAGTATAAGCTTCCAACGTTCCTAAAGCTCTCTCAAAGTAAGAACTGGCAGAGCCTAGAGCAGCCATCAAAGGGTCACATTCTGCTCCCATCCCTGCTGTCAGGCAGGATGGGGCTGAAGCTCAGTCAGAGAGCACTGCTTTGCATGCAGAAGGCCACCCCCCAAGGCTTTTCTGGCCAGCTGGCAACTGTACTTGTGATCCACCAAGATGAGCACAACCTACCTGCATGGCTTGACAAGCCACCTGTTTTTCTTGCCTGGCCAGCATCGCAGAAAGAGAGGATTCATCGAGCACCTGGCAGGCTACCATACCCAGCTGGTGAGCGGTGTCCAGTTGATGAGCTGTACATGCCCAAGAGCCATCGGCTACCAGCCACCTCTCAAATTGTTCCTTATGCTGCTTTTCATTCATAGACATTCAGCGGGAAAATGGCCGGCTCTCTGAATGTGAGCATTTAGCACTTCTCTTGGTCATTTACATTTTTAGGGAAAGGGCTGCCAGGCTTGATTAGGCTCCAAGCTCACGCTCCTGACAAACACACACGCACACACCGTCCTCTTTCCTTGCTCGCTAACGCAAAGTGTCAACCTGAAAGTGCTCTCGTAACAGTCGGTGCACGGGTTCACTTGGAGAAGTGGCATACGCTAATAGAAAGAGTTCATGGTAAAAGAAAATCTCATTTGTACGTAGCGAACATGGTGAGCTTGGGGACTCGCGCTTTGATTGTATTGTAATTAGCAGTGTTTTTGTATTTTCTCAGTGTGATCGCTGCAGAGATGGCTACCTCCTTGCCTGAGCACGTTTGGCAGGTCGCCTTTGACTAAAAAGCCTGGACAGGGAAGAACAAAAGAGCAGCCGCACAATCTCCCTGGGTTGATTGCAAGCTTCTTTGCTAATCATGAAGGCATCAGTCATGATTAAGAATCAAAGCTCGGCCTTACAGCTCAACTTACCCATTCTTAGAAACGCAGTTGATGCTGGCTCATTAAAAACAGAAAAGGGAAGGGAAAACACACACACCAACCTTGTTTTGCTTCTAAATTAGTAGGCCTGGAAGAATTAATTAAGTTTACAATAGATTTCCAGCGAGATAAATGCCACAGAAGGGACCCTGCAAAACGCAGGGGGAAAACCCTATAATCTTAAACCTGGAAACCAACAAAGGGATTTTAATGGAACACTCCAAGCAAGAAAAGCTTTCTGCATTTGATAGTATCAGTTACCTGTTGTGAATTTGTTGTTTTGTTGGACTTGTTTCTGATTGTTAGTTCAGAGACTACAAAATGGAAGCCTTCACCTGCCAAGTTCTCTCACACAGACGTGTAATTCTTAATGGTTAATCCTGCTGCCAAAGACAGCGTGGAAACTGGTTAGCTCTGGGATTGCTTCTAGCATTCTTTTTAAGTGGCCAGGGGCCTGGCTGGGACTCTGGGGTTGTCCTTCAACCCAAACTCCCTGCAGCCAGTTGCTAGAGGTGAGGAATTGAGGCCAGACTTTCACTGCAGCAGGCAGAAAGTACTACTCTATAAACCAGATACAAGCAGAAAGCTAACCTTCTAGTATGTATATGTAACCTAGTCAATCCAGAGGTCTCATACTGCCTACCAATCACAGACTCAGAGGTTGATGTTGTCAATCATTTAAGCACAGTCTCCCCCAATCTGTTGCCCACCAGATCTTTTGGACAACTCCCAACATTCCTGACCATTGGCCATGTTGGCTAGGGCTGATGGGATTTGAAGCCCAAACCATCTGGAGTGTCCCGTTCCAGCTCCTCCACAGAGAAGGCAATCAGTCTCAGACAGTCTTTTATTGGTGCAATCCACTTGACCAGTGAATTGCCCTCTTAGAAGCAATCAATGCCCAGCAATACAAAATCACCACCCGGTAATGTTGTACATAGTCCGCTCACCAAAGCCCAACAAATGTGCCAGAAATCCAAGGACGTGGGAAGTAGTTCAGAACGATGGAGAGTTGTCACCTACAATGGACCTGTGGAACTAACCTGAGTTTATATACAGTGAGAGGAGGCACTACTAGGAGTCACTGTCTGAGATTGGATCCTGACAGGGAAACCTGCCCCTCAACAAATGACTCCCCAGGACAGGGCATTTCTGTCCTGCCCTCTTTTGCTGATGCCTTGCCAATGGACCCATCTCAGAGACCCCTCCTGCAGAGAGGCTGCCTCCTGTTGCTCAGTCGCCACGGACGAAGTCCCAGACTGATAAGGGGAAGCTCTGTCCAAGGCCAAGTCTCCCAGCAGAGGAAAGTTAACTGACTCGGCCTCGATCGACTCTTCCTCCCACAGTTCACTGGGCGGTGGGAGGCCTGGCATAACTGAACTGCCTCATCTCGAAGGCCCCACAGCTGGAGCTGACTCTCCTGGCTCTTCCCCAGAGGCAGAATCTGTGTCCGACCTTGAATCTCCCTCTGTGCTAGGGCATGGAGGGCACCACATTGGTGGTGGTGGGGATATCACTGTTGCCAACTTCCCGCTCACACAGCCACATGCACTAACTTGAGCTCCATAAACCATAATGGGGAAAATCACAAAACAAGCCATACTACGGCGACGGCGTAGTAGATTTCATAGATCATAGAGTTGGAAGGAGCCTAAAAGGCCATCGAGTCCAACCCCCTGTTCAGCAGGAAACTAGAGGAGAGGTCCCCCAGCCATACTACGGCGACGGCGTAGTAGATTTCATAGATCATAGAGTTGGAAGGAGCCTAAAAGGCCATCGAGTCCAACCCCCTGTTCAGCAGGAAACTAGAGGAGAGGTCCCCCATCCAAGTAATAACCAGGCCTGACCCTGCTTAGCTTTCCACGCTCAGACAAGCTGAGCCAGCATAAGCCACAGGCCACAGCATAAGCCACAGACCTATTGCCGTAAATGAACTAAATCAAACCACTTTAGAACAGCCTTTCCCAAATTGGTGCTCTCCAGATAGTTGGACTACAACTCCTAACATCACCTGTTATGATGGGTGTAATAACTTCTCTTGTGGAAAGAGAGACAGGAATCCATACAGGCCCAAAACATTGGCTTAAGGGACATTGGCCAAGTATGACCTGGAGTAACCTCAATACTGAGAGAGAGGAGATGTGAGAGGTTGAGAAAGGTGAATGTATGAGTTGGAATGAAGATACAACGTAGGTAAATGAAATACCAACAGGAGATGTCAGCCTAAAGGGATTAAAACATGCCTAGCAGGGAACCTGACAGCAGACTACAAGTATTTAAGGAATGATGAGCTTATAGATTTGAAAAGAAGTATGGGTAGATGAAATAAGTATATGAAGAAATGGGGTAAAGAATGTGCAAATGAAGGTGGTTGCAGGGGTATCACACAATAGAATAGAGGGATTAAGGAAGGACACATACGCACTCCTGAAGGGACCCCCTCCCCTCTCCATAGGCCAAACAGGAAGTAAAATGGTATAAGAAAAGAAATTAGGATTTTACAATGGAAGGTGGCTCACAGCTCACCTTGCCTACACAAGAGTTGCTGTCGGAGTCAGCTTCATGGGACGAATGGCGTGGGTATTTTGAACTTTCTTTTTATAGCACAGAGCTCTAGTCTCCATTCTTATTGCTATACCATAGGCTGTTTAGGTTAAGGTCTTCAACATTTTAGGGTTCTAGGGTATGAGTGTGAATGGTGAATTGCTGCCTCGCTATTGGTACTTGTATTTTGAACCTAAGAGATCTAATCTGTATCTGTTCTATCTTTCTTGTAATAAAAGTATTCTTTGTATTTCTGAGTGTGTCAGTCTTGTCTTAGTATAAGGACAAGTAGGGGTACCTACACTCTAAACCAGTGATGGCGAACCTTTTTGAGCCCGAGTGCCCAAACTGCAACACAAAACCAACGTATTTATTTCAAAGTGCCAACGCTGCAATTGAACCTGAATACTGAGGTTTTAGTTTAGAGTTGAATCGCACAAGCCACCACAGCTTAAATCACACCGCCTCCAAGATGCCAGTGCGTCTTTTGAGCCTGACCCAGCAAGGGCTGTCTCCTGACTCCTCCACATCACCCCCCCACACACACAGCCCCTTCTATCCCCCCATGGGCAGAGAGCGAGTGAGCGCGCGAGGTGGAGATTTAAAGCGGCAGCCCAGCCACCCCTTCTCAGGAAGGAAGGCAGGCAAGGCTGGAGGAGGAGGAGGAGGGCGCGTGAGAAGGAGGTGGGCAGAGAGTAAGCACGTGAGGCGGAGAGCAGCCAACCGAGCATTTAAAGTGGCAGCTGCCCTCCCCGCCTCTTCTCTCCTCTCCCCGCTTGCTCTCCCACCCCTTGGGGGAATCCTCACAGCAGGAGGCGCCCGGGACCCCTGCCTGATCTCGCTCCTCTCGCGTGCCCACAGAGAGGTCCCTGCGTGCCAGCTGTGCCATGCGTGCCATAGGTTTGCCATCACTGCTCTAAACAACACACGTTAGACTCTAGCAAAAGAGCTCACGCCTCTTGAGCGTAGTGTGGGGCTGGCACATAGTGGGTATCTAGGGATGTCAACTCAGATACTATCAAGTGTAACACCCCCAGCCAGCCATGCTTGCAGGAAGATGCTGGGAGTTATAATCCAACACATTTGTGGGGGACCAGTTTGGAGAACGCTGCCTTAGGAACGCAAGTTGTAGTTGGTGGTCAGTGCATCACCAATCAAACTTAATCTTTTAGCAATGGAATCAGCCCATCTCACACTTCAATGGAGAGGAGGAGGAGGATTATGTAAGCCGCCTTGGGTTCCTTTCAGGAAAAAAGGCGGGGTATAAATATAATAAATAAATAAATAAATAAATTTAGCAAATGGTCCTCTCCCCCATTTCTGCCTTTGCTGAAGGGAGTCAAGTTGTCAAGTGAGAGAGATCATTCCAAATAAACTCTGACACCAATGGCTTCTGTCTGACACTGATCCTGCCCAGGTTCTTCTTGGCCAGCAGCATCTGCCTCTGAATTTGTCTTCTGAGTGGCTGAAGGCAACCAACACAGGACGCCTCCTTATCAGTCTGCATCCAGCCTGGCTCTGGGACACAGCAGAGCAGTGACTGTGGTGACAGCTGGGGATGAACTTCCTGAACAGGCCTATTGGATAGTTTGGCAGAGTTATTTTTGCATTGGTTCTCCGCTGAAGTAACATGTGCTTTGGGTCTCAAAGTAGACCTGTAGTCATGCCTAACTTAAGTTCCATTGATCCCAATGGGTCTACTCTTTAAGTATGACTCATCTGGATTAGGGATATGTGAATCAGCAAAACTCGAGCTCTCCGAATTCTGCCGCAATGCTCATTCCAACTTTTGTCTGTATCAGATTTTGAGCTGCTTTGTTGTTGCTTTCACATGAACATTTGTGCACATTTCCCCAAATTTACTCATCAATTGTGCACATTTTTAAAATGTATGTGTTTCCCTCCCATTGATTAAAGCATGTTTGTGAGCAATTGTCAAAAGAATCATTTTTTTCATGCACATTTTCCAAATGTACAGATTTTCCTAATGCATTTTTGTTGCTGTTGTTCCACAAATCGCATCACAAGCATGGAAATGTATGGACTTCTATTGCAGATTGTGTTTGGGTCTGTGTTCAGTGCCAGTCCAGGATGTGCAAACATGATAAATTCAAGTCGAAACAGAGCTGAAACGAATTTCTCATACTTAGGGATGTAACCGCTTGCCTCGAGTGGGCGTAGCGGGCCGAAATCGGCCCCGCTCACGCCTGCCCGAGGTGAGCGGGCCTTACCTGGTCCCAGTCCCCGCTCGCCTCTCCGCGGCGAGCTGCCCGCAACGGGACCATCGCGGGTGGCATGGAGAATCGCTCCGCGCTGCTGAGAATCTCATACTTAAGAACGGACTGCCATATATGTAAAAATCTGAGTTAAATACAATGGTTCATACTTACGAATGTATGCACTATACTTTGCAACACTTTGCAACACTTTGAAAACATTGTGTGGCTTTTGTTCCGACTTATGTACACATTTGACTTAAAGACAGACTTACGAAAGGATCTCATTCATAACCCGGGGAGGGGACTGCCTGTACTTCAATGGAACACACACTGTGGTATTTATCACATCTTGATGGACATCCATTTTTTATTATTTCTCCTTGTTTGTTAAACACAACGTTCACCATGTGAAATGAGAGAATTGGACTTCAGGAGGCATTTGTGATATAGGGGCCTCAATTTATTTGGGAGTGGGAATAGCTAGTTCCCCACTTTGATCCAATTTGTGGCTCCGTTTCCGAACCTCACCATCTTTATGTCCTGCTTTTTAAAGTAGTTGGTCCTCAATTTTGATTAGTGCAAGTTGCCAGGGCTTACTCCTGCCCTTTCCTCATCTGCTTCCTCTTCTCCACAGTGGCAGGGATGAAAAAGTATCATTCAATTGCAGGACGCTTTGAAAACAACCTTCAGCAAATTGATACCTGAAAGGTCATTCGCTTCCTGTGTTTATCAAAGTAGCTAGAGGCCACCATCTTGACACTGAATAAATATTTTACTGCAACCTCACAAGAAGAAATCATATCTGATCTTTATAGGCTATTCTTTCCTTTGTATTCATGGCCTAATCAATATTTTGGGTTTGATGCTGCCCTAAATCAGGTGAGCATACAGAGAAAAATCCTGTGATCCTTAACTTACTAGTAAAATGCCCAACAGTGTAATAGACTGGGTGTATGCATGGAAAGTGAGCGAGCGTACTGCAAGGACAATTAAGGGGCGCACTGTGTCTCTGTGAGCACCTCATGAGGGATGAGCGATCGGCTCACAAATCAATTGGGTTGCTCAAGTAGTCAAGTGAAACATTTGAAAGTCCTTGATGGGCTTTCCTAGACTTGAAGACTCAAACAGTCCAGTTCTTCCTGACCTCTTCCTCATTCACACCAGTACCCTCCACCTCCTGCAGGGGGTGGGGGAGTCCTTAAGGGAAGGAGAATAGTGGGTGTGTTATGACCAGTGACATGGTGGTAAATTTCGAAGTGCAAGCACTCAACATGGTTGCTTTTCCCCATAAAACAGCAAGAGGTCTAGATGTCACCAAAAACCAAGGGGGGGGGGTATTCTCAGGTGCCTGGAAAGTATTTATTTTGTCTAACACGTTCCTTAAAAGAATATTTTCCCTTCATCAGGGGCCTCTTGGCTTTTTTCAGATGTACTGGAAAAAAACCCTGTCCTTCCAGTATCTCTTCTGCATTAAAATGCTCTGTATTTCATCTAGTCGTCTGTTTTCGGCCATCTAGATGACGTGCCATGGAAGGGGAAGGAAGGAGGCTGGGACGCCACCTGGATACAGCAAAAGCCATCGAACCCAGTCTCCTCCCTTCCACGCCCGCCCAGCATGCCCCTCTCTGAGGTCGATTTCCGACCTCGGAGAGGCAGGCGGAGCAGTTCTTTCCGCAGCAGCGGCTGCGAGGGGGTGAGGTGAGGGCCCCGCATTGGGAGTCTCAGCTCTGTGGTTGGAGGACCTCAGAGGACCTGGAGCTGGGACTCAGACTAATCCTATGCCCCCCCAACAATGTTGGGAGGCCATAGGATTGCACCCTGTACCATTTTTTAAAATCTTCAAAAGTAAGATCCAGAAATGCTAATTATAATTATGGAAACAGTAAGGGATGGGCCCGATCCTGCAAGTAAAATTGACTGGGTACCTAGTTAAGGGTACTCCTTAGGAGTAAAACATTGGTAGGTTTTTCTGATGTTTGATATACTGTGAATAACTAGTAACTGCTCTAGTATTCTAAGACAGAACAAAACTCAAGTTTCAAAGACTGGCCTCTGAAACTCCCTACTGTTCAACCTCAATGCTGAAATAAGCTGTATTCTGTCTCCTCTAAAAGGACCCTTCCAGCTCTTCCATTCTTTCGCCACACAAATTGAAGTGCTAACCGAAGCACAGCTATAGATTAATATTTCCTAGACAATGAGCCAAGAATAAAGCAATTTACGTCACTGCTCAATACTTGGGAAGTCAATGATCTCTACTGAAATGGAAGATCCATTTCCATTTCAATATAGTGTGAATCAATGAACTGGTTCACCACGCTTCAAAACAGACACCATCATTCCTCTCAAAGCATCTGCAGTACATTTTTCATGGACCTGTAGCTCCATTTTGAACTACAGGCAACTCCTCCTGTTCGCTTGCCGGGACGTGATAGACAAGGAGGGGGGAATCTTAGTTAAGCTCTATACATAAGCGGGATGTGTGTCCAACACAACAGAGCAGAAGTTCTCAAAACCTTTTATCTGACACCCTGCTGGAAGGGATATTTTTTTTTAAAAAAAAATAAATATTGAAAAACTGGCTATCTTTGAACTTCTTCAGTCAACAGACCTTACAAGCCTCCTACGGCGCTGAAATAAAGATGCTTGAAGAAACCAGTGTAACACTTGACAAAATGTTATAATACCGCAACCGCTTTTTGTTATGCAAGGACTCTTTAGAAAGCTGAACGCTATGGAAGACTGACATCATGCATTAATCGAGCTTTTTTCTATATAAGCAAGCACAGCACCCCTGCTTTAGTTCTTTTCTCCCTCACCTGTAGGAACTCCAAGGAGACTGCTGTGTCTGAGTCAAAGAGCATCATATTCAGCATAGCTTAGACACTCAGCATCCTAGCTTTATATCCTGTTTCTTCTTACTTAAAAAAATAAATCACACACAAAAAGGGGGGGGAAGGTTTATAATGATTAATGAACCATAGCTGGCTCGATGGCTCTTCCTTTCACGTACGTTCAAGATCTGCATTCATCTATCTACGTTTCTTTGAAACATAAGCACAACAACGGCACGAGCATGCTGAGCGGTACTGTCGCAGTTTATCGGTGCTTAATGTAGGAAAGGCTGCATCTGACAGCCAGCATCCTCCCATCTCAGATCTCTCTGCCTTGGAGAGTCAATTGGAACAGATTTGGCTTTGAGATGTATCCTCCCTTGGTGGCGAGTTGTGACATGGGCTGCAACTGCTATGAGAGCACTCCCTGTGAGGCTGTGGGCCTTTCAAAGCCTCCCTTTTCCAGCCCTTACTATAACCCTATTCTCAGTCCAAATGCACAACGGTGTAAAGTTCATGGGGTTGTCAGACGTCTCCTTATGACCAGTGATGTCACCCAAAACCGTAATTACCTGTTTCAACATTCACCACCCCATAATGCACATCCCCTTGCCACACACTGAAACCTGGAAAAACAGGACCTGACTGGCGGTGGACCTGACTGGCGGTGTAGGGATGCTGGCGATCCTTTTTTCTCCTCCACCAGCCTGTTCGCAGGAGCCTCCATGCCACTCGCGGCATGGAGGCTCCCAGCGGACTTTCCGGGGACCTGGAAGAGACACAAAGGGTCCCTGGCGCTGCGCTTTTCACGTAAGTACCATAGAAAACCAGTTTAAAACAGCTGCGAATAGCTAATCGCGGCTGTTTTACGCTGGTTTTCTATGGTACAGTAATACCTTGGATTGCAAATAACTTGGTCTGAGAGCATTTTGCAAGACAAGCAAAAATTTTAAATAAATTTTGACTTGATAAACAAGCAATATCTTGCAAGACAAGTCGTAGGGATGTAACTGCTCACCTCGAGCGGGCGTAGCAGGCCGAAATCAGCCCCGCTCATGCCCGCCAGAGACTCGCTTTGATATAAGAGTGTTTTGGATTACAAGCACGGTTCCAGAACAAATTATGCTCTCAATCCAAGGTATTACTGTATTTACGTGAAAAACGCAGTGCAGGGGTCCCGTTGCGTCACTTCCGGGTCCCCGGCACTGCATTTTTCACGTAAGTATCATAGAAAACCAGCATAAAACAGCCACGAATAACAAATCCCAGCTGTTTTAAGCTGGTTTTCTATGGAACTTATGTAAAAAGTGCAGCACCGGGGACCCAGAAGTACCTCTCCCCGGCTCCTCTCCGGGGAGATGTGGCGAGTCAGGGAAAGGTAAGTACCGTGGGGCTGGGGGGGGGGCGAGCGAGGCAAGTTCGCCCCCACTTCCACCCCCTATCAATTCTAGGGATGGGCGAACAAGCGATATTCAAGATTGCTAGGAATCTCTGAACATTGTCTCACTGTTTGTCTCATGCCCGATTCCCATTCACGTTTGCGATCACTGCTCATTTTACACAAACAGGAAAGCGCGCAAAATGAGCAGTGATCGAATGGAGGACTTATTTATTTAATTATTTAATACATTTCTACACCGCCCATCAGCCAAAAGGCTCCCTGGGTGGTTTACAAGAAAAAAACAAACAGAATAAAAACCATCATCTTAAAACCAAAAGTACCGTTAATATAAAAATACAAACACATAAATATAATACAATAAGACAAAAGCAGCCAAATGAATCAGTCCGGAGGTACAGTAGTGATAATAAAAATGGGTATTTATTTATTTATTTAATAGATTTACGCAGATCTCCCCAAATTCATGCAGATTTTCTCCACAGACTGAAGCAAGGCTGATTCAGCCTACTGAGGAAATTTGCTGAGAATCAAACTGGGCATCGGGAAAGAAACAAATGCGAGCATCATTTTGACAATTACGAATATTTTTGCTGGACCCGTGCTCGCACTAGCATTCAGAGCTTTCAATGGGGCATGGTAGCATGTTTTGCGAGCAAAAACAAAATTCTCATACATCCCTACGAAGGGGTAAACTGTTTATAACAGGTGGAGAAACACTATCCAGGATGGGAACTGTCACACCGCAGGGGGGTGAAAATTGCCAAGATGGGGCACAATGGAAAAAGTCCTCCTCCCAGTTGCTGTCAAATGTACCTGCGCAAGCTACAGAGCAACCAGGAGGCACTGATCTGTAGATCTAAGCGAATGGGCAGGTTAATATGGGAGTAGGCACTCCTTCCTACTGAAAGTTTGTTTAAATTCTGTGTCTGGTAAGAAGATCAAATTGGCTTGCCTGTCAGATCTGTCCTAAGAAGTAGAGACCACAATGGCAAATCTCTGTTCCATTCCAGGGGAAAGCACTTCAGATGTGAATAATGAAAACACAGAAGGTATATATGGCATTGTGTGCACCACAGCAAAATTAGACTGCTTTCCTGTAGAAGCCACTGTCCGTTTTATTGCAAACAGTGCATATATTACAGACTGAAAAACTGTCCTGCAGACAGACTTCCCTATTGGATGAAATATTAACCTGCTAAGTTTCAGCCTGTTGCATTTCTAAAACCTGCTGAAGGTTTCTGCAGATTCTTCATCCCTCAGTTCTGGAAATCTGATCTGCTTCAATTACCGTACTGTACATTGCTCTGTCCAGCTCTTTTGTTCTGCTGTGACTTTCCAAATAACACTCCAATAGGAAAGGGTGGCAATGCATGTTCTACTTACTGACAAACTAATCTCATGTAACTTTCCATCTGGACGTTATTTCCAACACTACCTCTCCTCTCCCACCATTTTTGGTTTTGGAGAGGAAAACAGTCCCTTTCTCTCAGATACAGTGAGTGATTATAGGCCCTGCTTTACAAAGGACAGTCCTCTGTTTGAAGGGCTATCAGAGAACAGTCCTCTATTGGAAGGAGTACTTTATTGGAGGGCTGTTTGGTCTAAGTCTGGTTTAAAGCTAAAGAGCCATAAGAAGCCAGGAGAACAGGGACTTTGAAGTTACCCATCAACAGTTATCACCTGAAAAGCCAACTGAGCGAGTACACAAGTCATCTGGTCAGTCTTACCCCCTGTGGTGAGATTTCTCTTTTAATTACAGTATTTGTTTTCTAAATTTGCATCTATCCATATAAATTAGCATATGCAAATCTTTGTCCCTTTTTCTGGTGATGCATTTCCTCTTTTTTGGCAATATCCTAATCTCAGGCCTGCACAACATGCAATTCACCAAGCTGAACCTGGCCCACAAGCCATGTTTGGTAGCCTGTGAGATGCTTGACATCCTATTTGCAGTCACAGACAGGCATCAAAAATAGGAGATTTGTTGAGTCCCTGGTAGACTACTGAGCTGGAGGGCTTTGTTTGGCTCGAAGGGCCACAAGTTCCACAAGCCTACTTTATCTTAGTCCCCGGCCTCCCTTATCAAAGCATGGAACAAGATTTTTGCCTACAATAAATAAGTCTCCCTTCCTGTGGTTCCACATTTGGCTGCTGCAGCACAGTCTTCACTATTAACCTGTACAGCCTTCTTTTTATTTCCCTTCTCTTCTTGTTTTTTATGCCCTTCCCCATGCAGCATCTCTTCTATGGATGGATGGACGACAGATGTTCAAGATCGCCAGGATTCTCCAAGCATTGACTCACCGCTCATCTCATGCCCGATTCCCATTCGCATTTGCGATCACTGCTCACTTTGCGCGGACGGGAAACTTGTACAAATTGAGCTGGTAATCAAATGGGAGATTTGTGCAAATCTCTTGAAATTTGTGCAAATCTCTTGAAATTTGCACACATTTCCTCCATAGACTAAAATGGGGCTGATTCAGTCTACTGCAGAAATTTGCACAAAGTAGAAAATTTGTGCAAATTGAACTGGGAATTGGGAATGAGACAAATGCAAGCACATGTTTGACAATTTGGAAATATTTTTGGCAAATACATGCTCGCACTCAGGGCAGGACCGGTGCAAGGCAGTTTGGTGCCCTAGGCAAGGTCAGATATTTAGCGCCCCCCCTTCCCACTTGAGAGCGCTGTATTTTTTTTCAAGGCATTTCTGGATGCCCCCTTTAGCCCTGCGCCCTAGGCAGCTGCCTAGTTGGCCTAATGGTAGCACCGGCCCTGACTCAGGGCTTCAAACTGGGGCAAGTTTGCATGTTTTGCAAGCAAAACCAAAATTGTCATATATCCCTAATCTATCCCAAGGCCCACTTCATATATGATGTCCTTCCCACGTGGCTGCTTCCAGCAACATGAACAGTACATGAGCCCTATGCAGGCATTTGCCTGCACATGAGTAGGGCTAAATTGTGTGAGGGACATGAGCACGCAGACAAGCTTTGCAACATGCCTGCACACCTGGCTGTGTCATATATACGTTCAGCGCGAAGACCTGAATAGGGATCTGTAGCCATGCTCCATTCATACAGAACCCGATTGAGATGTTCATGCTGAACGTGCAAAGATCTATAATGTAGCCAGCAATGTTTGGGAATGAGGCTTACACCCCTTACACAGGGAATGGGGCTTATACCACTTACACAGTTTAGCCCTATTCATGTTGCAGGCAAATGCCTGCATTGGGCAATAGCTGGCTGCTTGTCTAAAGCCATGCTCACATGCTTCAGACCAGTTCAAACCGTGGTAAGGAAAGCCCATCAATTTTGGTGCAGGTGGGAATTTTCTGTCATGGTTATAACCTGGCTGAATACTAGTCTAGCGCAGTTGAGTAAAGGCATCAAACTTTTGAACTTAGCAATGTTCAAAGTGTAAAACAGCTGTAGATTTGACTTTTGACAACTACAGTAGGAGATACACACTGTGCAAGAGGTGCTTGTTTTCTACAGGGTCTTATTTAAGCAATAATGCTGCCAGCTAAGTTGACCTTAAAATTGGAAGTACATAATATGCTCTAGAGTCCCAGACTGCTGTTTTGCAGTGTTTTTATGCTAATAACATCTGAAATGTAGCACTCCTTCTGCTGAATTAAGTTAATGAGGTCCAGAATGCGGCTTACCTACAAGCTCTGCATTGTTCTCAATCAGAGACTATTGCACAGCCTTTCATAGCAAAGCAGCTGTGACAGCTTGCATTTTAACCAGGATCCCCAACTCCCTCCTGGAAAGGAACAGGTGGCCAAATTGCCTGGAGACAGAGAAATGAACTTATGTATGCTGTACATAACTTAAGGCTTACCAAATCCACTCCTGTGTGAAGAATGAAACCACTGCCTTATAGAAGAAGTGACAACTTGTGGCCCTCCAGTTGTATTGGCCTACAACTCCCATCATTCTTCACCATTGGCTATTCTGGCTAGGGCTGATGGAAGCTGAAGTGCAAAACATCTGGAGGATCCCTGTCTTACAGGGAGAGCAAGATACCCTGCACTAGCAAATGCTTCCAAATGCTTGTACAAATTGAGCGGTAATCAAATGGGAGATTTGTGCAAATCTCTTGAAATTTGTGCAAATCTCTTGAAATTTGCACACATTTCCTCCATAGACTAAAATGGGGCTGATTCAGTCTACTGCGGAAATGTGCACAAAGTAGAAAATTTGTGCAAATTGAACTGGGAATTGGGAATGAGACAAATGCAAGCATTCGTCTCATCTGCGCCAAGAAAAACAAAGTGATGATACATTCCCCAGGCTGAATAAATGATGAGCCAGTTTGTACATTACAAACTGGCCGGGTGACTGGCCAGATGGGCGATTCATAAATGCAATAATAAATAAAAAATAAATTACACTCCACATTGCAATATTTGTCGCATGTTTCTATGTCCGGAAGCTGGACTATGCCATCAGCTCGTAGGGATGGGTGAGAATTTTGTTTCAGTTTGTTTTTGACAAGAAATTACCAAAATTCAAAATGTTCTTCAGGATGGAAAGAATTTGAGAATTGAAAAATCTGAACATGGGAGAAATTGTAATTGAAAGATGAAGGTGTTTTCACCCACCCTGAAGGCGCACAAGCCTCCTGGAAAAACAGAGCGCTTCACTTGTGTGAGATGGAAGATTTTAAATCCTGTTCCCGTGTGCAGCTGCCCATAAATCTACACACAGAAGTTCAGACTTGTCTCTCCCACTCCACGCAGCATTCCAAGCGTATCGCATTTCAGCCAGTGCAGCTTCCTCCGTGCAGATCCCAGTAATAAGGAAATAACTCTGTAGACTCCACAGGTTATTTGTGCTACCTGTTTATTACTATAGCAAGTATTTACTACAGAGTATACATCTCCTAATTACAGTCCATATGCAGAGAACAATGCATAGCAAGCATTAATCCAGTGGAGCAAGTTGAACAAGTCAGTAGTACGTCATCAGAACATACAAACCATGTGACCAGCTCGTATTTCTTTCACACCTACTTTTCCCATGAGAACCAGGCAGGAAATAGAAGACTAAACTTGTTTACCAGCCATACTGTACTTTACAAATGTCAACAATGTGCCACAGCTGGTGTTATTTTACATGTCACAACATCCCCCCACAAGCTGTGATACATCTTGTTTACATTTACTCAATGAGGCCTAGTGCCGTCATTAGTTTCCTGTGTCTTACTACAGGCAATGGTTTTGTGAAAAGATCTGCCACCATATCCCCTGTTGCACAGTACTTGAGTGTTACCCACCCCTTTTGCACACAGTCCTTTAGATGAGAGTAACGAACATCAATGTGTTTGGTTCTTGGCCTACTTTTTTCATTTTGAGCCATGCTTATGCAAGCTTGGTTGTCCTCGAAAATTGGAACAGCCTTGTCTACTGGTATGTGCATATCAGCAAACAATTGTTTGAACCACTCAATCTCATTACATGCTTGAGATAAACTGATGAATTCAGATTCTGCGCTAGAAACAGCCACACAAGACTGCTTTCGTGTATACCATTCAATTAAGCTTTGGTCATACATGAGCACAGTCCCACTTGTGGACTTCCTATCTGTAGCAGATCCCCAATCAGCATCAGTGTACACACAAAAACCTCCCTCTGTGTGTGATGACAATTTCAGTTTGCAATTCATGGTACCTTTTAAATACCTTAACACACGTTTTATAGATTTCATAGATCATAGAGTTGGAAGGAGCCTACAAGGCTATCGAGTCCAACCCCCTGCTCAATGCAGGAAACTAGAGGAGGGGTCTCCCATCCAAGTAACAACCAGGCTTGACCCTGCTTAGCTTTTATAGCTAGCCAATCATACATAGAAGGATTTTGCGTTTTCCTGCTAAGTATGTTTACAGCATTGCTGATGTCTGGCCTACTCACATTTGCCAAATATAGCAGGCTTCCAATAACACTCTGATATTTTCCAATATCTTCAAATCCGGTGTTATCTGTGTGTTTCTGATATTCAAGAGTCATTGGAGTAGTAACTGGGTTACAATTCTCCAACCCATGAATTTCCAGCAATTTCTGAATTTTCCCACTTTGTTCAACCATGAAAGAACCTTCCTCATCTTGAGATAATTGCATTCCAAGATAGTGTTGTACCAAACCTAGATCTTTCAGTTCAAAGTGTGCTTGCAATTATTGTGCAATTTTGTCTTTTTGACTTACTGATTGTGTCACCAGTAATATATCATCAACAAAGACCAACAAATACACCCAGTTTCCCTGTTCTGTGTGATTTGTATACAGACTTGCTTTGTTTGAATCCCAAACTAATCAAAACTCTGTCTAGTTTTTTGTTCCAGCATCAAGCTGCCTGTTTCAACCCATATATGGACTTGTTCAGACGACATACAAGACTGGGATTTTCTACAAAACCTTGTGGTTGCTGCATGTAGAGTTCCTCTTGTAATTCACCATATAAAAAAGCAGTAATTTTTCATGCAGGAAGAAAAAAACAACAAAGCTTGCAATCTGATACAGACTCAAGTAGGTACCAAGCATCGAGTTTTTACATCAAAATGAAATGCCATCATTTTTCTTTGTGCTGCCAATTTCAACAACAGTCTGACAGTTGCATACCTTGTTGTTGGTGCAAACACGGAATCAAAATCTACCCCATGTTTTTGTGCAAACCCCCTTGCAACGAGCCTTGCCCTGTACCTCTCCACCTGCCCCTGGTGATTTGTCTTCACCCTGTACACCCATTTACAGGTGATGGCTTTGCGCCCCACAGGCAAAGATACTAGACTCCATGTATTGTTTTCATGCATTGCATTGATTTCATCCTGCATGGCCTCAAACCAATCATTCTTCACTTTTGGTTCCATGCTTTGAATTTCCTCAAAACTTTGTGGTTCTAAAGCTATTTTGAGAGCTTTACGTACAACAGTTTTCCCACTTTGGAATTCATCCTGATATCTAACAGGTGTTTTGCGTTCTCGGGTTGAATGCCTAAGAGATTGTTCACCTCCCTCCTGCTCCCTAGATATCTGCCCAGTGGCTTGTTCTGTCCCAGAAGCATCCTGCTGTGTTTCAGACATTGCATGCATTGGCAATTCCACCAGCTGTTTCTGGTCAGTTGTTTGCTCGTGAAAAATCACATCCCTGCTCAGAATTACCTTGTTGTGGTGTGGTGACCACAACCTGTACCCTTTTGTTTGTGCATCATACCCCAGCAGAAAACATTCAAAGCTTCTTGGAGATAGCTTTGTTCTGTTTTGAGCCTGTATATGAACAAAACATTTACACCCAAAAATGCGCACGTGTGCTATCTTTGGTTTCCTCCCATGAAACATTTCATATGGAGTTTTCCCAATTGTGGTATTTGGTAACCTGTTCAGCAGGTAATTGGCATTTGACAGTGCAATCCCCCAGAAACGGTTTCCCACCTGTGATTCAGTCAATTGAGCCCTCATCATGTCGTGGAGTGTTCTGTTGTGACTGTCAGCTACACCATGTGAGTTTTGGGCCGTGACTCTGTGCCCAATGCCCTCACTTTCCAAGAATTTCTTGAACTTTGTACTCATGTACTCTCCCCCACCATCTGAGAGTAATTCTCCTATTGGATATGGTTTATATCTGTTCCCAGCCCATTTTACAAATGATTCAAATCTCTCTTGAACCTGAGATTTATGCTGCAGAAGATAAACAAATCCAAATCGAGAAAAATCATCAACCAGAGTCATATAGTACCTGTTTCCCCCATAGCTATTTTCAAATGGTCCAGCAACATCAGAGTGTACTAGCTCAAAGATTCTTGTGCTAACTCTATCACTGTGTTTCTGAATGTTAGACCTGTGTGACTTTGCTGTACTGCATACTTCACATTCCACATAATTAGAACAAGGTTTCATTTTCATACCCTCACACAGACCCGGCATCTTTTCTATGCTTCTGTAGTTGGCATGTGCAAACCTCTTATGGAAAATATGCAAACAATTGTCATGGGGTTTACAATTCGCATACTTTGCCCTCTCATCATGTGTTACAAATGGATTTATAACATACAGAGAATTCTGCAAATCACCTTTTGCACAGATCACCCCTTCATGTGAAATTACACAGTTGCTGTCAGAAAAACATATTTCATATCCATCATTAGCCAATTGTGATATACTTATCAAGTTTGTATCCAATTCCTGAACAAGCAGTGCCCTTTGTTGACCCAAAGTAGCAAAGTCAATTGTTCCTGCAGCTGTCACCTGGATTCGCTTTCCATCAGCCAGTTCAACAAATTGATTTGTATATCCATCATCCAGAGATTGAAACATGTCTCTGGAGTTTGCCATGTGGTGGGATGCCCCACTGTCCGGAACCCACATGTTGTTGTTGGAAATCCCCACCCAAGCAATCAAACTTTTGCCCGTTTTAATTGCCTCCTCAGGTGTACTGGTAGCTTCCTTTTTGGTCTTTTTCTTCTTGCTCTTAAAATTACAGCCCCTTTTAAGATGCGAAGTCGACCCACAAGAAAAGCATTTTTTTACTTTTAAAGCTGCCGCTTGGGTAACTCCCACCAGCTTGCTGCTACTCCCAGCTTGGCTGTTCCCCGCGTCAGCCGCGCTGTCTGCTGATTTACAGTCCAGCACTGTTTTTCTTGCCTTGGCGTTTCTCCCACTCAGAGAGAAGCTTGCCTGACACATACGCCATGGTCAGATTTTCTGATCTGGTTGCCTGTCAGCTCAACTGGTACAGCTTCCACGCATGTATAATCCTACTCCCAGATCTGCTTTACGGTGTCCAGAAACTGTTTTTGGTCTCCCACTGCAATTGCAACTGCTTCTTGTATTACAACATTCCAGAGCCCCGCATGAGTTAAACAATGCTGCATCTGGTCATTTCATAATACACAGTTCGAACCCAGATAGCTTTACCACTTATCTGTGGGATTTAGAGCTGGTGCTGCCGCATTCCCGGGAACAGGGTTTTCCCCCTCCTTCCCCTCCAGAATTCTCAGCTTCACTTCCTGAGCTTTCGGCTTTGAATAGAGCCTGTAAGCCCTCAGCATACACACCTCCCGCTCTTCCCCTTCCTTACCGGACGAAGGCCCAGGAGATTTCTCTTCCCCCTTGATGTCCTCCTCTGCCATAAATCACTGCATCCTGGAGTCGAAGCTGTTGACACACAGCAGCTGGAAAACAGGTCCCGCTGTTGCTGCTGGCGTTGACCCTCAGCCCGGTCCCGAACTGGCTCTGTTCAGTGCTGGCACTGGTCCAACAGGTCCCGCTGAATCCGAATTCCTGGGCACACAACCCTGAAGGTGTTTACTGACCCACCCTGAAGGCACACAAGCCTCCTGGAAAAACAGAGCGCTTCACTTGTGTAAGAAGGAAGATTTTAAATCCTGTTCCCGTGTGCAGCTGCCCATAAATCTACACACAGAAGTTCAGACTTGTCACTCCCACTCCACGCAGCATTCCAAGCGTATCGCATTTCAGCCAGTGCAGCTTCCTCCGTGCAGATCCCAGTAATAAGGAAATAACTCTGTAGACTCCACAGGTTATTTGTGCTACCTATTTATTACTATAGCAAGTATTTACTACAGAGTATACATCTCCTAATTACAGTCCATATGCAGAGAACAATGCATAGCAAGCATTAATCCAGTGGAGCAAGTTGTTTATCACTCCACCTCAGCTTAAGACGTTACATGATTGCATTAAATCCAGCAAGCACTAGTCAGTAGAACAGAGAGAAGAAGAAGCAAGCAATTCCATCTCTCTCCAAAATGGCTACAGAACAGAAAGCTAACAAGTCAGTAGTACGTCATCAGAACATACAAACCATGTGACCAGCTCGTATTTCTTTCACACCTACTTTTCCCATGAGAACCAGGCAGGAAATAGAAGACTAAACATGACTTGTTTACCAGCCATACTGTACTTTACAAATGTCAACAATGTGCCACAGCTGGTGTTGTTTTACATGTCACAACAAAAGATCCCTATGTCCAAGCTCAGGTCTGATTCTTACCTTTAAAGCCCTAAGCTTTAGGATCCAGGGATATGATTCAGGTACCTGCTTCAACATGAAGCTTCCCAAACCCTCCATGCATCCTTAAAGGCTTTTCTCTGACACCCCCCCAACTTCTGAAGCAAGATGGGTGCTGACTACGGATGTATGAGAAATTTGTTTCAGTCCGTTTCTGATCAGGATTTACACAGTTCGCACCTTCCGGACCAAACACAGACTTGGGCACAATCTGCAGTTGAAGTCCACACATTTCTGAGCCTGTACTGTGATCCATGGACCAAAAAGAAAAAAGAAAAAAGTGTTCGACAGCAGAGGCACGTTTGAAAAATGTGTATGAAAAAATGCGTACTTTTGAAAAAAATGCGTACTTTTGAAAAAAAAAATGTGCACAAATACACTTTAATTAATGGGAGAAAAAAAGAGTACATTCCAAACATGCGCCCAATTGATGTGTACGTTTGGGAAAATATGCACGAAAATATGCACGGATTTTCATGCAGGAAGAAAAAAACAACAAAGCTTGCAATCTGATACAGACTCAAGTAGGTACCAAGCATCGAGATGGAATTAAGAGAACTTTGTCAAGCTCGAATTGTGCTGATCTGCACATCCCTAAGATGACCCAGAAAAGGGATCTCTCTGTTGTGGCTCCCCCATTGTGGAACGTTTTCCACTAGGAGGCTTTCCTGGCACTCTCTTTTCGGTGCCAGCTGAAGACCTTTCTCTTTTCTTGGTCCTTTTAATTTAATTTTTGATCTGTTTTGATGCTGGAGTTCATTTAGATTGTACTGAAAACCGCTGTTTTATGTTTTTCTCCTGTTAAATTATAAGCAGCTCTGAAAATCTCCAGGCTGAAGAATAGGATATAAAAGATTTCTAAGAAATGAACAAATGGATAAAGAAATTCTGTACAAGGCTATCATCCAACCAGTTGGGCCTGTCACAGATAGTTTTACTCTGATTGCCCTCAAATGGTTTTTGTTGTTGTTTTCTAATTGTTTCAGGGATATAACTTGAAGCTGGCATATTGTTCAGATATGTTGTCTGATAGACCAGCCAGAACTGGCTCCAAGGTTAAGGGGACCCTCTGGAAAGTTCTGTCTGATGCCCCTCCTACAATAGTGATTCTTCCCTACAGTTTCAGTTTAGGAGGGGCCCTGGGGGGTTTACCTTAGTGGCACCGCTGGCACTAGTAGCAGCCTTTTTTCCTATTTTGTTGGGTCAGCTTAACTTCCAGGGCAGTGCCAAAAACAAAGATTGTGGGTAGCTGGAGCAGTCTGACTGCAACTGCCTGAGAATGAGGTCTGTTGGCAACAGGCCCTTCTTTGGAAGCAGATGGACAAGTGAGGGGGACTCCATTATCTACATCCCCTCTAGATTTTCAACCCAGAGTTCAGTTCAGCACAAAGCTTTCTCTCTCCAGTTTGTCACAGCACAGCGACCTTGACTTCAACCCTCTTCAAAAACATATTAGCTGGAAATGAGTGGAAGAAAGCTCAAATCAATGAATGTAGGAAAGTGCACACTGATAATTTTTTTTTTTTGGTTCCCTGGATTAACTAATTAATGACACATTTTCTCTACTGCCTAGAATGCACAACATTCTGTTTTCAATAAAGCAGAGTAACATCGACACCTTGTGGAATAAGTAAATTACTGCAGGGATGACTGTTTAGAAAAACTTTTTTGGGGGGGGAGATGTCACTCCAGATTAAACATCACTCACAGCGTCATTTGTGAAAATAGTTTTAACTTATTCGGAAGCTGGATTTAATTTGAATTGGGACTCATTCAGGCTTAGCAATGGAGCCTCAAGAAAAGAAAAGAAAAGAAAGAAAAGAAAAGAAAGAAAAGAAAAGAAAAGGAGATGTAAAACGCCAACTGTCAGCCACACGGTATAATAACCAGAAGCAAGCAAGAAGAAAAAGGTTTAAATAATAATATTTAATAATGCGGGGGGAGGTTTGAATGGTACCCATGGTCCTTTCTTGTAAAGGGGTAATAATTTCATCACCATAGGAATCAAATTTAATTACATCTCCCTGCAACAAGCTCATTTGCAAAGGGAAAGAGGCACAAAGAGCTGCACTGCACATACAAAATATACCACTGAAGTGTTGATGCTCTGCTTCTGTATTCTCTAATGCCCAGAAGTATCATACAGGCTTTGAGTTACAGCCACATACTAAAGGCCTGATGTTCCTGATGGAATACTTCGATCAGTTAGCTGCTTAAAAAAAGAACATCCGTTACCTAGATACTGTTTCATTCCCCCCCACACACATTGGTTCCCTTTGGTCTTCAGCTTAACATTCTGTAAAAAGCTGCTATCTTATCAGTATTTCTGGATCCAGATATTCCCTTGCCACTGAAGGAAAAGGGAAGCCATTGCTTACTGCCAGTGACAAGGAGAAAACAACAGTGATCTTTAAGGCTCCCTTTCTTTTGTGTCTGAAGGGCATCTTACTTACTGCAAAGCTTCTTTTACACAAAACATCTTCTTGGAGATACCTAGAATTGGATAACTATATTTATCTCTACAAAAATGGTTTTTAAAATGCAATGCTGCCCTCTTCAGGAAAAGCACTGGACTCCACTGAGGGCTAACTAAACAGTCCTGCTTTATTTCTTCCAGCTTCTTTACCATTTCCAGCATCATTTTGTACCCAAAATTTACCCCTTGCTTAAGTAAATGTTTTACTATAATAAGACGTTTGTGATATGTGTGAAGTTGCGGATTCTGGATATTTTCTGGATTCTAACAGGTATCTTTGTGAAGAAGAACAGAAGATGAAGATGATACTTAGTTTTACAAAATACTCAAGGACATCAGTTAATATAGCTTACAATGTAGACAGAGAAGTAGATGCACCTCCAGCTATTGGAATAGGAACTGAGCATGTGCAAGGCTCCCTAAAAGATTTGGTTGGGATGGGTGAGAATTTTGTTTCAGTTCATTTTTTATAAGAATTTACCAAAATTCACAAAGTTGCAATGGGACAAAAAGAACTAGATTTAAAATATATATATAATATGGGAGAAACTGAAATGGACAGATTCGTCCATCAAGGCCCAGGGCGTTGAGTGCTAGCTCTTGAAAGTCTGGGTGTGCATCCCTGTGTATTCAGCCATGTTTTTGGTGCTGAGTTAAGGTTACCATCTCTTTTTTCTTGACAGGCTCCTCATCTTTAACAGCTATATGCCAGGAAGGTACAACATGATCCACTCCATGCTAGGAATAGCTGTATGTATTTGATTTTCCCAATGCAGATGGGTGAGAATTTTGTTTCAGTTCGGTTTTAATAAGAATTTACCAGAATTCCCACATTTCTTCATATTTGTGACAGAAAGAACTTGAGATTTTTTAAAAAGGGAATGTGTGAGAAAGT
Source organism: Shinisaurus crocodilurus (assembly GCA_021292165.1). Lineage (NCBI taxonomy): Eukaryota > Metazoa > Chordata > Lepidosauria > Squamata > Shinisauridae > Shinisaurus > Shinisaurus crocodilurus. The sequence goes on along the minus strand of CM037876.1, from coordinate 24,993,891 downwards.
GGAACTAACAGATACATCCATCCTTAGATTTGGGGGACTTGCCAGCAAAAGGGCATCACTGGTCCCTCTTGATCTGTGAAGGGTAGAGAGGAGTGAGGAACGGAACCATCTCAAAAACTGCTTCTCACATCACGCAGGTCTGGTCTGCATTCCTCACTTCTGGGCACTTGTCTTGTGGTGCGCCTGGGGAGATCCGAGGCCGCACAAAAGGGACCTTCCCATGCCAGTCTCATGATGCCCATATAGTGTGGCAACACTTGGACTACTGTATACAGTTCCCGTCACCGCATCTCAAAAAGGATATTGTACAGCTGGAAAAGGTACCAAAAAAGGAAACCCAACTAATCAAAGACCTACAACAACTCTGCTATGAGGAAAGGTTGCAACCTTTTGGGGCTTTTTAGTTTAGGGGGTAAGACCACTAAGGAGGGAACCGATATTTACAAAATTATCCATGGTGTTGAAAAAGCTCTTAGAGATATATTTTTTTCTCGTTCTCTCCTAATAGAACTGGCAGTTCATCCAATGAAGCTGATGGGCAGAGTCAGGGTAGACTGAAAGGAAGTACTTCTTCACACAACACAGAATTAATTTATGGAGTTCAGTCCCACAAGGTGAGGTGATGGCCACCAGCTTAGATGGCATTAGCAGGGGATTAGAAAAGTCCATGTAGAATTAGTCTTTCCAATCCAGGGCTACTAATCATGATGGCTAAATGCAACATCTCAGAAGAAGCACGCCTCAGAATACCAGTTGTTGGAGAACAACAACAGGAGAAAGTTATTGCCTTCATGTGTTGCTTATGGGGTCTGATCCAGCAGAAGTTTTCTAATGTGGACTAAGAATGGTGGCATTCTTAACTGGATGCATCAATTAGTGGACTCCAGGGCTTGACAAATGTGCCACCTGGTTGACTACCCTAGGCACTTGTGTATGTGGAACATGTGCCTCTTACAGAAAGAAAGAAAAAAGGGAGAAACATACGGTAGTATGTGGCATCATGTTCCCCAACATCATGCACTCATTCAAGTGTATTAGAAAGGTGGTCCACAGCCAGACTCAGCTGCAGAGCTAAAAGCTGGAGCACAATCAGCATCACGTTAACTAGGGGTGGGCAAGTTGTAGCTCCCCCAGATGTTTTAGCCTACAACTCCCATCAGCCCTAACCAGCATACTAAATGGTGAGGGATTATGGCATTTGTGGGCCAAAGCATCTGGAGGGCCACAAGTCACCCACCCTTGACGTAAGCAGTGGCAATACCAAGCTGGCAGCATTATAGCTTCAAGTGGGGGTTGCTCAGGGCACACATAGTAAACTCAAAAGGAGTCCAGAATCTGTCACAGGTTTCCACTTCTGTTTTAAGTCTTGCAACAATTGTCACCTGACTTAAGAAATTCACTAAATTGCTGAGACGCTCGTGATTAATCCTTACAGAGGAGAATTATATCATACCTTGTAATATCTAACTGTTTGCACCTGAAGACCTTGGCAGAGAGTTATTACTAGATTAAAGTTACAACTTTGCTCTATGCATCATCATCAGGCGATCACTCGTGACCGAGTAAGATTGTCTTCCTGGATAAAAAAGGATTCAGAGAGTTACTTTAGCGATGGTCCGTAGTGATGTGGAGGCCATTTGATACACAGTTCCACAGTGAGGACACTACCAGATTGGCCGTAAAGGATTTATTGACGTGCTTTTCGCTTAGCACGTTTCTCCCTTTCACCTTGCACTCGGGCTCCTTCAAAGTCCATGGAACCTTTGTGAAAGGCCAACCTCCAGTTAGATCGTTCATGGGCCAGAGCTTCCCAGTTTTCGATGTTTATATTGCATTTTTTTAGATTAGCCTTATGAACATCTTTAAACCTCTTATATTGACCACCGATATTCCGCTTTCCATCCTTGAGTTGGGAGTAAAGTAACTGCTTTGGGAGACGGCAGTCAGGCATTCGAACAACATGACCGGTCCACTGAAGTTGGCGTTGAAGGATCATTTTTTCAATGCTAGTAGTCTTTGCTTCTTCCAGTACACTGACATTTGTTCGCCTATCTTCCCAAGTAATTTGCAGGATTTTCCGGAGGCAACGTTGATGAAACCTTTCAAGGAGGTGGAAGTGACGTTTATAGATAGTCCATGTTTCGCAGGCATACAATAAAGTTGGTAATACAATGGCTTCATAAACCAGTGTTTTGGTCTTCTTACAAATATCCCGATCCTCGAACACTCTATGTTTCATTCGAGAAAATGCGGCACTTGCAGAGCTCAGACGATGCTGGATTTCACTGTCGATGTTAGCTGTAACAGAAAGATAGCTGCCAAGATAGAGAAAATGATCGACATTTTCCAGTATTGTCCCGCCAAGCTGGATAGATGGCATCACCAAAGGATTGGCTTGCACTTGCTGATGAAGCACTTTGGTTTTTTTGATGTTAAGTGAGAGACCAAGTTTTTCGTATGCTTCTGCAAAAGCATTTAGGATAGTTTGGAGATCATCCTCTGAATGTGCGGAGACCACATTATCATCAGCATACTGAAGTTCCACAACGGAACTCTATGCAGCATGTGTCAGACAGGGGCATTTCTCTCCCTAGACATACCCTTCTGATCAACAAGGAAGATTAGCTTCTTCTTCTCTTTCTCTAAGAGGCCAGTGTCACAGAGAGTACTGGATGCAAGACAAAACTTGTGTGTTCACCACTCGTTCAACATCACCTAGACATTTTTATTCTGGAAAACACATTACCACCAGGCTCATAGAGACCCTCCATTGGGACATTATTATGACACTATGATATATATCCATATTCTAGATTGTCTAGACTGTCTATTCCAGCTGACAATCCTTCTCCAATGTCTCAGACAGAGGACTTCTGCGGCTCTGCTACCCGAGATCCTTTAAACTGGAAATGCCCCAAATTGAAGCTGGGGCATTTCTGCATGCAAAACATGCACACTACCATAAGCCATGTCCCTTCCCCCTTAATATTTCCATTCTGCAATCGTAGACAGCAGAACCTGTCCTATCTAGCTTACTTCAAATTTCCTAAGAGAACCAATCTAAAACACTTTCACTCACTAGAAGAGATCAATCCAACTGTGCAGGATGGCTGGGAATTTCTGGAGCCTAGACAGATGTATGCTGCCTGGAACTCACTCAGGGAGAGTTCTTGTCTCAGCAACATGCAGAGGCCTTCTGAAGCCTTCTGAAGACTGGCAGGTCTGGACCTGTTGTTAACTCTACGCCTCTGGGGAGCTGCCACTGTCCAATTCTGCAGCCACTGGCTCTTACGGCATGGAGGCAGTGAGGACTGCATCGGAGGGGTGCCCCCTAAGTCCGAGGAGTATGGCAAAGCCACTTCCTTGAGCCTGGAAGGTCCCAGGGTAACAGATGATGAGTTAACTGGATGAAGCCTCCTACCCCTCTGAGTTTTCCTCTGAGGTCAGAGAACATGACGGCACTGAGGCAAACAGAGAGCAATGTAGCTGTGGCTGCCTAGTGAGTCCATGGCTGTGCAACAGTTTGAATTCTGACCTAACTCTTTCTTTTGAAAACAAACCAATTTCATGCTCTGCAAGTCTTAAAATATGTTATTTACTGCAGTTCAGAAAATTTCCTTTTTTTACGGTCAGATCTTCGCATTCCTTTTTATATCTGCATGCCGCGTTTAAGAAGTTGCTATCGCATTTCTGTTCACAAGAAGCAATAATCAGTCAAAAGAAAAGCCCCACCATGCTGAGTGCGGTTTTGTGAACTTACCATGCTGTTCATTTTAGATGATGAAGAACCCGTTCGTTGCTTTCGCAGACTGTTCATTTCTTCTGGGTTTCCATCCTTTGGTTTCAAGATCATCCGGCTACTTCCAGCAGTGCCTTCTGATGAGGATCTCAGACGTTTTTCTACGAACCTCCCTTCTCGATATGGGCTAAAACTGCTGGCAAGAGTGACTGTGGAGAAAGAGGGAGAGTCATACGATTAGCACCTATGCTGCAAAAAAACTATTCATGAACATTTGTTCCACATCGATTGGAAGAAGGTGAGGTGCAGCAGGTTAAATCTTGATTTAGGCCCACAGCACTGCCTTCAGACAAGACAACGAGAACATCTGAATCCAAGTTGCGGGCAAATGCTCAGGAGGAGGTGGGGAAGCCACCAATATATGCTGACGGGTTGTGTTGAGGGCGAAACTCCCCCCTCCTCCTTCCAGAGAAGAAATCCACACGTGGGCTTCTAACTGAAAAGCTTTATTCAGGCCAGCATAGCAATCTGGCTTTGAATTACAAAAGGAGTGATTAGCAGAGTCAATCACAAGAGACACACTAGTTAGAATAATAGCCATTTAGGAAATTAGCCCTAAAGCTGAGAAGTTGATCCCAAACTGAGGAGTCCGAGTTCCCCTCCCCTTCCAGAGTCAACCAGCCCCCCAGCCAGGAGCCAATCTCGCAGAGCGCCTGATACTTGTCAGCTGTTCCTTCCTCCTGAGTTGCCGTCTGACACGTGGGTCTGTGACGCTGGATACACCCCCCTCCCCATCAGAGAGCTCAGCCTGCTTTGCCATGGAATTTGACACCGCCCGTTCCTCCCCGCCTGTAAAGTCTATCTCTAAAGCTGTCGGCCTTGGAGAGCCAGCCAGGTGCTTCTTCCCCCACTTCCAACTCCCCATCATCCCCCTCTTCCTCCGAATCCATTTCCAGGTGCTCCGCTGCAGGAAGAGTGGGCCCAATCCCTACAGGTTGTGTGAATAGGCCATCGGTATAAAATGCTATCTGAAAGCACAGCAAGAAGCATGGGGATCGCATTGCAAAAAACCTTTCTTCTCCCCAGTGAGTATCTCCAGTGGAGACTGGTGGCTCCAATGTCAGTGTGCTGAACCCTAGCCCCTAGCGCAAAAATTAGGTTCAGCACCATGGGTAGCTCCTTAAAAGTCCAGACAACAACCCAAAGTGGATATACTGCCCCACTGACATTGGAGCCACCAACCTCCACTGAGTAACGCAGTGCAGAGGAATGGACTCTCCAACCGATGTGTAACTGGATATGCATCCAAATGCTTGATGTGCATCAAAATGCTCTCTCCCAGCCCCCAGCAGTCTCCAGCAAGACTGCTGCGTCTCTGCTGCTACTAGCAGTGGGTAAAAAGCGATCTCACAAACAGGGTCACTGGTGGTTGGGAGGAGCTTTCACCTCTCCGAACCCCGTTAGAGACTGCTGTCCCAGAGCTGCTATAGATAGTACTGGAACAGTGTCAGTTGGGCTGCAGGGGAAGGTGGCCGGCTGCCACAGCTCCATGGGATTCACTAGGAGCAGCCAAGGGCTACATGCGCGTTAAGAACATAAGAAGAGCCGTGCTAGATCTGACCACGGGTCCATCTAGTCCAGCATTCTGTTCACACAGTGGCCAACCAGCTGCCCACGTGAAACCCACAGGCAGGACATGAGTGCAGCGGCACCCTCCTACCCATGTTCCTCAGCAACTGGTGTACATAGGAATGCTGCCTCTGAGACTGGAGGTAGCATGTAAGCATCAGGACTAGTAGCAATTGATAGCCTTCTTCTCCAGGAATCTGTCCAATCCCCTTTTAAAGCTGTCCAAATTGTGGCCATCACTACATCTTGTGGAAGTGAATTCCATAGTTTAACTATGTGCTGTGTGAAGAAGTCCTTCCTGTGATCTGTCCTGAATCTCCCACCAATCAGCTTCATGGGATGACCCCGTTGGGTTCTAGTATTATGAGAGAGGGAGAAAAATGTCTCCCTGTCCACTTTCTCCACACCAGGCAACATTTTGTACACCTGTATCATGTCTCCCCTTATTCACCCTTTTTCTAAGCCAAACAATTCCAGACCTTTCTGCAGGGAAGTTGTTCTATCACCTTAATCATTTTAGTTGCCCTTTCCTGCACTTTTTCCAACTCTACAGTATCCTTTTTTAGGTGTAGTGAACAGAAATGAACACAGTATTCTCAGTGCGGTTGCACCATAGATTTGTATAGGGGCAGGATGATCTTGGCAGTTTTATTTTCAATTCCTTTCCTAATTATGCCTCACATGGAGTTTGCCTTTTTCACAGCAGCCATACACTGGGTCGACATTTCCATTGAGCTGTCCACCACAACCCCAAGATCTCTTTCTTGGTCAGTCACCACTAGCTCAGATCCCATCAGATTATATTTGAAGTTGGGATTTTTTGCCCCAACGTGCATTGCTTTACACTTGCTTACACTGAACCGCATTTGCTATTTTGATGCCCATTCTCCCAGTTTGGAGAGATCCATTTGGAGCTCCTCACAATCCTTTTTTTGTTTTCACCACCCTGAATAATTTGGTATCGTCAGCAAACATGGCTACTTCACTGCTCGTTCCCAATTCCAGATCATTTATGAATAAGGTGAAAAGCATTGATCCCTGTGAGACCCCACTGTTTACGTCCCTCCATTGGGAACCATTCCTCTTGTTACATGACTGTTAAGTTTGTTCAGGAGTCTTTTGTCAAAAGCCTTTTGGAAGTCCTAATAAACAATGTCTACCAGATCACACCTGTCCACATGTTTACTGACACTCTCAAAGAACTTTGAAAGGTTAGTGAGACAGGACTTACCTTTGCAAAAGCCATGTTGATTCTTTCTCAGCAGGGCTTGTCCTTCTATATGCTTACTAATTTTATCTATAATAATGTTTTCAACCAATTTACCCAGAACAGACATTAAGCTAACCAAACTGTAATTTCCTGGATCCCCATTGGATCTCTTTTTAAAAAACTGATATTACATTGGCCATTATCCAGTCCTCTGATACAGAGGCTGATTTAAGGACATGTTACATATTTTTGTTAGAAGATCAACAATTTCAAATTGGAGTTCTTTAAGAACTCTAGGATGGATACCATCTGGGCCCAGTGATTTATTAACTTTCAATTTGTCAATAAGGCTGAGAACTTTTGTCACCACTATTTGCCTCAGTTCCTCAGCCTCCCTTCCTGAAAACATCAGTTCAGGCACATGTATCTGTCCTATATCTTTGGCAGTGAAGACAAATGAAAAGAATTCAAGGTTGTGCACCCTTGCCTAAGACCAAAGAATTGTACCTTTTCACACTAGTGAAATTAGACATTAGTGTTGCCTATCTAAGTCCTGGGATAGAATGTGTTGTAAATCAGCCTTCCTGTAATATAAATGCATTGCTTTGCATCTTTTCAAAAGCCAAGCATCTCATCTTGCTAGGGCCAAATTGTGAAATACTTATCCAGTAACTTTTGCGCACTAATCTTGAAGGTCCTTGATAATAGTGCCTTCATGCCATCCCAAGCATACACAGCCTCAGCTCAATTCAATGTGCATGTACTTGGAAACTTCCACACATTTTTAGAAAATGACACTTTCAGAAGACAACAAAAATTAACCATGCATACCCTTTGTGTGGTTTATTTCACATCCCTGCTGTGTTTGAAAGGACTGAGGTTCAGAAGACAAAGGGATGATCTTGGACTCGGTTCCTAGGATGGTTTCTTTCATGTGTTCCGGGGCTCTTATTTCTTGTTGGTCCCTATGTGATCCCTGTGCTTTTGGAGAACGTTCAGTTATTTCTCCCTGGTTTAAGACAAAGGGTTTTAATTGTGCTTCAGCTCCTGAGTTTGCTTCTTCTGGGTGGCTGGTCTGTTTAGCAGGAAGCTCTTGCAATAATACTTTTGCATGGTTTCTATGAGAATCAAGGGTTTCAGATACAGCACTAGCTTCACTGAGCAGTATGTTTCTAGCCCTGTGACTTTCGGGTGATATAACCGCACAATGAGAAATACTTTCCACATTATCTGTTTTCCTTGAAAGAAGAGAAGGAGGAGCAGCAGCAGCAGCAACGGGACTGGGGAAGATTTGAGAGGTAGAAACATTGTGGGCAAAGGTTTCCGCATGCACATTTCCACAGTTGGGAAGCCCGTCGACCTCCGAGACGGAATCTTCCGTCAATGCTAGGAACTCGGAAGGCGTCTGTACCATGGTCAGGTCAGCGGAAAGCATTGGCGACTGTAAAGAGCTGCCTACACATTCTATGACCTCAGCAGAACATGAAGGAGAGGACCTCGCCAACACAGGCTCACTTTCAACATTGGGTTTAATATCCAACAAGCAAGAAGATGGTGGCACACAGGAAACTGACTGGCTTTGAGGGACTGGCTTTGAAAACCTGTAGTGTGTCGAGAAGGATTTGGGGAGAAGTTTCCTAGAGGAATGTTTAACGGAGAACCTGCTTTGTTCCTCTGTAAAGCCAGAGTCGTCACCTTCATTTTTACCAGACCTTATGCAATTTATGAAGACATTCTTATTGGTCGAAGGCTCCTTCCCCTTTTCAAAGTTCTCCGTCAAGGACCTTGTTATCTTCTTGCTTCGAGAGCTTCCAAAACCTACCGAATGCCTCCCTCTGCTTTTCACATGCTCCTCCAAATTGAGCTTTTGCAAAGTGCTGTTGTGGCTAGACTGAGCACCATTCAAAATGCCCACGTTTTGGCTTGGCGATTCGGCTTTCTGTTCGCTCCCCTTCTTGTGGTGGAAGCTGATGGAAGGTGTGCGGAAGAGGCTCCTGCGTTTGCCTGTGCTACCTGAGCTAGAATTGGTGCTGGAGGGAGAAGAGCTGTGAACACCAATGGTATTGTTGGAAGTTGGCGATGACGGAAGGGAATCGTGTCTTCGGCTAATACTTCTCCGGAAGATTGGCAACCGGGACACGATGATGGAACGTCTTGATCCTGAGTCCCCCATCAGGACCCGTTGTGCTTGGCCAGGATCAGTCAATATTAAAATCTGCATAAGTGGAAAAGAAGAGATGCGTATTATTACTATCATCATCATCTAACTGAGAAGAAAAGCTCGACACATTCAGCCTTAAATTTCATACATATGAAAAGAGCTTTCAGAGTCAAAAGGGTAGAAAGAACCAGAATGTTATCAAGTCCTCTCCATGTCAGGATAGAGGTCCCACAGCCATGATGTAACATGCTATTGAAGCCAGGATCATCAAACAATGTTCTTCTGCTTGCATTACTAGAACAAATGGTTGGAAAACAGAACTGTGGGCAGTTCAATCCAGGGTACAAATACAACAGACAAGATTCCTCCTTGTTCTGAAAATCAGGTGATTCCAGGGACCAAATCTGTTGCCAGTGCCTGCTATTCAGCTCCAGGGTCTCCTGCACGTCCTGAGTCTGAGCAACTATCACTCAGGGGCACTGACAGGCTATTCCTCTGTACTTCTAGATTACTCTTCTTCTTGTTCCACACTGCCACCAGCCACCTGCTCTCTTCCCCCTCTACTCCATGAACCTGCCATCTCAGCAGCCATAGCATGGAGGGTGGAGACAAACCTTTTGAGCACTCACACCTGGCTGATTGATGTTCACCCTGAAATGTATCCCCCCAATTCAGATTATATGTCACAAGCAGACACTCAAAACAAAATCCTCCAAAGGTGCGATCTCACCCACTGACATCAAGGGCATGGCCACACCCCCTCACATCATTCAGCCTCTGGAGGACTAGGTGGGAGGTCATCTGCCCCTTATCCAAAAACATTTCCCCACCTCAGCTCTAGAGTGCTTTGTACCACCTCAACAGGCCTGCAGAGGTGAGAGAACCAGAAAACTCTCATGCAAGCAGGCAAGCTGCACCCTGCAAAATTAAGAGAAGGGCCCCTGCAACTAAGTATCACATGTTTGTTTTTCACCTTGTCCCTAAAATATGCTCATCATATGGCATTAAATCCAAGCAAATACTTCTGAAAACCAGGATCTGAGACCCAAGCAACTAGGAATTATGCCCTCCCCCAACCTTTCGAATAAAGCAATTTATTCTACAAATTATTTTTATCTGCTTCTCAACTGTTCATTTCAACTTGCTATGTTCATTTGCAGTCAGAAATATTAGCAATGTGTTTCAATATAATGTAAAATCATCACCTTTATCTTCAGTGCAGCTGTGTAAGGTTTGTCCCTTGTGCAAATGGACCTTCCTAGTCCACATTTAAATGAACAATAGTTTTTTTTTTATGTGGTCCATCCTTGGATTTACCCACTGATTGCATGAGTAAAGCATAAGTTGAAGAGAATGATAGAGCTATTACCTCAGAATAAACACCAATGTAAGCAAACCCTTCAATTTTCCCAGAAAAATGGAACCCAACTCTGCTCCAAATCTGAGAAGATAAGTCAGACCTGCACTGCACAACTTGTGGTTTACCAAACCAAGGTGAACTCACCAGTCATGTATGATGGCCACAAGGGCTCAAAATAACTCTTTTGATGCCTACCAGGCATGGCAAAAATCAAAAGGTTGTCAAGCAGCTGACCATGGGCCACAATTGCATGATTGGTGGGCTGTTTGGGTTGACTGGCTACAAGCTGATCTAAAAACATAATACCAACCAAAATTTCTGCAGCAAAAACACACACAAAAAATCCCCCACCAATTGCCTTGATAATCACATGTAAGCTTTGGAGTCTCTTTATTTCCCACTGAAGAAATTAACTTTTATGTTAGGTCTTTTCATAGTCCAATTTCCCATCATTATTCGTCATTTTTATGGGGTATTTTTAGTGTATAGTGTGTTACAATGCTCATCTTAAATGTTCTCATTAAAAAAATTGTAAGAGATAGGCTAGGCAGAGAGAGAGAGAGAGAGAGAGAGATGTTTGCCAAGGGTTGCCCAGGGAGCTACATGGATAACTAGGAATTTGAATGAATGTGGGACACCAACTAATATCCCCATGCAACCCTTTTTATCTACTGCAACATTGTCCCCAAGTTGTACATTTGCTACTTCTAATATAGTAGTTAGTTTATCCCAGCCTTTTTCATTCCACAAATTTAATTTTTATAACTTTGCTGAGAACCTTCTTCAATGTATCAGTTTCAAAAGAGGCAACCTTTGCTGTGTGCGTCAAATAATTAGCATTTATGTAGCTGTTGGGTTTTGCATAGGCAGAACGAGATTACCACCTGACATCGAGATTATCACCTGACCTGGTGGGTGTCTCTTGAGTTCAAGTACACAAGGTCTCTAGTCACGAGACATAGTCCCGAGGTGATATGACTCAGCAACCTTGGACAGGTTTAGCAGTAAACATGTTGATGAATAGGTTATTACAACTGGGTGAGTAATATCCTATTTTAGGTGGTATAAAGCTAACACACTTGCTGATAGCTTCACTCTCTCCTCCTTGCTTCTTCACTCGTCTCGACTTGTTCTTGGACTTCACTTCATCTAGCCTTACCACTGGGGTATTGGATTTGTATCTGCAATGATGTAGTGAGTAGAGATGCATTGTTTGCCTTAATCCCATGTAATTGGGTCTTACAAATAAACTCTTTAATCTTTATTAACTGCTGTTATCTCCTCCTTCCGCCTGCGTGACTGGGACTGAGGGTCACTGGCTAGGGAAGCTTTTGAACCCGGGTCAGTCCAGCTCTCACAAGTTCTAGTGTCCAAAGCACTTCACATCTGTTTAGGGCGGACACTTAGGCATCACCAAAAATGAGGCTTGTCATGTTGTCTGAACCCGGCCAGAATTGCTTGCACGTGGTTAACAAACCATGTTCAGACAACACGACAAGCCACTCTGAAACAAACATGGTTTATAAGCCACCATGGCTTATTGTGTTCTGTGAACCCAGTCACAGATAGGGGTGGACAATCTGCCACAACCCACCTCCGGCTCGGCGGATGCCACTGCTGTGCCCGCCAAGCTGGGCCGAAAGTGGACGCGCCTTGCACCGCTCATTGGACTTCCGGGTTCCTGGTGGGCTGCTTTTTATGTAGAAAATGCCATAAGATATGCCAAAAGTGGCCGCAATTTGTGTCGCTTATGCAAATTGCTGCTGCTTTTGGCATATCTTACAGCATTTTCTATGTAAACAGCAGACCACCAGGAACCCGGAAATCGCTTCCTTGGCTTGACTCAGGAGAATGCAAGTTGAACTGGGGAAGAAGGTAAGTGGGATGGAGTTTGGGGAGTCGAGCCTGGACAGTTCGCCAGATTTCCACACACCCGAATGAAATCCTCGCACATCCCTGGTCACAGACAATCCTGTCTGGTTGCTAGTCCCACTTGGAGCTGTCTGTGGTGCTGATCTCTTTCCACCTTGAAATTCTTGGGAAACCTAGCCTAACCTGTTCATGATCTGGTCCCCAGCAGTAATCTGCAACCCAGTCTACATCTCAGAGCATCATCAGAACACACGGCTTGAAATGGTACAGACATAGGAGAGAGAGATTCTTCCCTAGGCTGCTGATTAAGAGCTTGAGGAGGGATTTAACAGTCAAATCATTGCCTGCAGGCCTCTACCACTGTCAGGCCTGGTTTCAGCACCCTGCTGCAGTAAGCTCCACCAGCACTGCCACCTTTCCTGGGCTACCTGCCCAGTGGGAGCAGTCATTTTAATTTTCAACACTGCCCCAAACTATGCTATGCTGGATGCTCCAAGCCACTGTGGAAAATTTTAAATGCCAGCCCATTGTCACCTACTGTTCCCACCACATATGCCTATGGCAGGTGGGGTGGGGCAGACATAGGAGGGTGTCCATGGAGAGTGCTTTACCAAGGGCTCCCTCAAAGCTGGAGCCAGCCATGATCCCTGTGTTAAAGATGGCGCACTGCTGGACATAGAAGTGCCTAAGGCCATCTATACGGTCATGGCGGAGGCATGACCTGAACCAGGGACTTCCCACCACCTCCCACACTCTTAGCCACTACATCAACTTGCACTTGACTCAAAGAAGCATCCAAGAATGCTGCTCTCCAGCAAAATTCAGTGAAGAGCCACAGAAGATATATATTTTTGGCGAGTGCTGACTCTGCAGGTTTTAATTTAGCTTACACAAGACACAATGGGTTCCCTCTGGCACTTCCCCCCCCCCAGACGTAATTATTTTTATGCATGCAGAACCAGAAGTCAGAATTGCAGCCCCAAGGGAAAGGAAACTGCAACTCCAGCTTTCAGTTGGATACCTCATCAGGACTTATGAGCATACTGTGTCATGTAATAATTTATAGTAATGTAACACTGGGAAGCCTGATCCTCAAGAGGCTATATTCCAGCACAGACCCCCATAAAACAAAGGCTGGACTGTGCTGGCAAAGCAGTTTGCATAGGATAAGTTTTTACTTTTCTAATGGGCTGTCCATATGTAGAACAGGGATGCACACATCTAATGGAGGATAAACGCCATCTGTCAGGAATGCAGCTAAGGGAGGAGATATGAGAGGGCAAAAATGCTCTCCTTGTAAATTATACACATACACACACACACACACACACACACACGCACGCACACACACTTTGCGTGCATGACACTTCCACTCAGTTTCCTAGCGAAAGAACCAAAATACACATTCAGAACAATAATATGCTACAGCCATCTTAGCACTGACTGTACCACATTAGAATCCAAATGGGATGTAACATCTCGGAATGCTCCTCTAAATCAAAACATGGCATTCCAGGTTTTGGACAGACCTTACCGGGAGTACTATATCCAGTTCTGGGTACCTCAGCTTAAGGACAACCAAAAAAAGGTGACAAAAATGGTGAGGGGTGCAGAGGCCAAGCTGTATGAGAAAAATTTGAAGGAACTGGGTATGTTTTGCCTAGAGAAGAGACGATGAACAGGTGATATGATTGCCATTTTCAATACCTGAAGGGATGTCACATGGATGATAAAACAAATCTGTTCTCTGTGGTTCCGGAGGGCACCAGCCAACAGGTTCAAATTACAAGAAAAGGGATTCCGACTAAACCTTAGGAAGAACTCCCTGGCAGTACAAGCTGTTCGACTGCATCGGGCAATGGTAGACTCTTTTGTTAGAGGTTTTTAAGCAGACTCTGGATGACCATCTATCAGGGATGTTGTAGCTGTAGATTCCCTGCATCGGCAGATGGTTGGAGGACTATATAACCAGCACTATTGGGTTCTATGAAAATGTATCTGCCTGTGGAAAGTTAGTATATGAAGAAGAAGGGCTCTTCCCTGACATGCTACTTTTCTATATTCAGATAGCTTTTTATGTTCCAATGTGTGATCCCCCACCTTTTCTTTGAAGGGAGTACAAACATTCCCAGGAGAGCTGTACCACATGATACACAGGCCACAGCTGAAAGTATTCTTCCCACACACACCCGGAACATTTTTTGGTAATATACTCTCTCAAATCCAGAAAGCTTGTTTCCATGCACACGTTACAAATATGTAATTTGTGTGGCATGGACAATCTCTCTGAAAATACTAACCTTTTCAAATTTCAAGAAGGACATACTAGCAGAAAACAACAACAACAATAACAAAACTATGAACCCACAAACAAAAACCCAAGAACACTCCATGATAAGAACCAAAACAGATATGACTGTAACTCTGTATGTAGCAGCCATCTCTCTCTCTTTTTTAATTTTTACTTTATAGTAGGTGCAGGGAGCCCAATCCAGATTGGGACTCTAGCATGGGGGGGGGGGCTTTTAAGATACAGATCGGGGGGCCTGCACCTACTCTAGGGTTAAAAAAGGAAAAAGATGTCGCTGCTACATACAAATTTAAAGTAATGTCTGTTTTGGCCCTAAATCATCTTTTATGACAGACAATATAGTCACACTTGGCAGGTCAGCTGCACTATTAGGTAAGAATTCAGTACACACCAGCAGACTTTACACACAGTGAGAAAAATAAGCAGGGCGCCTGATCAAATAGGTATAGTTGAAGGGTATGCACTAGGGAGGTAATGAAAGGTAAGGCTTGCAGTAGTCAGAAGTTCACTCCCTCCTGACATTTATATTGACAAAGGGCCATTTTCCCGACATCGAAATGGAACAGGTAGCTTCTGCTCACATGGAGCTCTTGTTTCAGAGTAGAACCCTCAGTCTGGACAATTGTATCTTCGCCATGTCACACACCCTTTTCTGCTCATTATTGTTTATTTATTTGGCACTACCAGTGTGCATCGCCCTTTAGATAGGCCCCTGCCCTGAGAAGCTTACAATCTACATTTGTAATCTCCTTTTCAAGTCAATTGTAACTGTGTATATCACAACCATTTGATTGCATCGATGACCCTGAATCAATGACCCATTCTGATGCCATGGCAGTTATAAGGGTAGGGATCATTAGATTTCCCAAGTTCCATTTGCTGTTGGTCTGTGGGTTTGCTCTGCACCGTGTTCAACTCCACTTGAAACAAGACCAGTAACCCAGGATTTTGAAATTTAGAGGAAGGAGATTTTAGAAGCATCCTTATAGAAGAGGGAGTCAAATCGCTTTCAGCCCGAGGGCTGAATTCAATTTTGGAGAAAAGGGGAAGATGACAGCAGGAAAAGGGCGAGATGGCATCTGCAAAAGCAGCAGAGGGCATTCCTGCACCTGCAAATGTTTTGTGTTGTACTTGCTTGGAACCCAAACAAAGCATGTTTATGTTTATGCACGTTTGCGCGGAGCATGCGCAAATGATCGAGCCCTTTCAGCTTCAAATCTATATTCAAGCACAGCCAGAGACCTGATGCTGTTCGGAAAATGCGAAAACTTTTGGCTATGAGAATTCCATTATTTTGAGGGATTCTATTTCAAAATGCTGCTTTGAAGGATAAAGACTGCCAGTTTTGAATCAATGTTGCACACACGCATCACATGTGCTTTCCCTTGATCCTGAATTAAATGTCTGCAAATCCCGATCTACCTGGTTCCTTCTAATAAGCAGACTGTGTCAGGATTTACAGAGATCAAGACTGGGTAAAGCCATTTTGAAGCTTTGGATGAAAGGCGATGGCTAGGAATGGTGGCTAATCTTTTAAAACCCCACTGGTGATGTTTGAAGAAAGCCTGGAGGTGGATTCTATTGAGGCTTCAGCTTCCTTGAAATCAAAACACGAAGTTGATTCTCCCCCTCCCCCCTCCATTTTCTTTTCTTTCTTTTTTTTTTAAACAAGATTAAACTAATGAAAATTGAGCTTTCAAAAATTATCAAAAGCAAATCAGCATTTGATTACAATATTGTTTGATCAATTAAGGCCAGATTACACAGCCGTGTTTCTGTGCTCGAGAGAGTAAGCAATATAGAGACACATAGGCACATGAAATGGAGAGGCCTTCAAATGTATGAGATGAGAATGTTTCCCAACCTTCAAAGAGAAATTACATAGTGCTTCCGCCCCACCTGTTTTATTGCACATTATGCAGCTGTCTCCAAAGTTGTATAGAAACTGAGGGACTGCAGGAGGAGCAGGTCAAGGGCGTGAATGCCCATTTATTTTCCATCCCTAGTTACCATGTGGATGTGTTGGACAGTTCACTCTCCACCCATTTGTCTTCTCCATATCATATATCCCATCTACCCTTCGCCATAGACAGAAGGCTGAACGGGAATCTCTCTGCATTCTTGTAGTGAGAAGTGAGGGAACATGCATAATACAGTAGATATGTCATTGAGTCTGCTTTTATCATCATACAAGCAGCCTCGACAGAAGCAGAACCTCTCTGTAAAAACCTGTAGCATTCCTCAGGAAAGTCAGAAGAATTACTTGGCTGAACGAGCCCCAAGCTGCAGACTCTGTATTCGTATTTGCTGCCGTGAAGAGAAATGGGGAAGAGGCAGTGGAGAGAAGTATTGCTTCCCTTTCCTCCAGAACACTGAAAACAGATGCCCCAACTGCTATCGAGCTCATAAGAAGCAATTCCAAAATAGCGGGAGAATATTTTTCTACGATGTCAACATTCTTTGACAAAAGGGAGAAGTCATGATAGAAGGCAACGATTGGGTGGGAAAGTCCGATGTCACTGGTTCATGTGACCCACCCGGTTGCCTAATTCATACATGCTTTCAAACAGCAGATCACACCAGGGGAAAGCACACAACTATAGGTAAGTATGGATGGGGCCAAAAAATTCTAAGAAGCAGCGATACAGGCTGTGGTGCAGCGGTACACTTGGAAGTGCAGGCACTCATCTTGAAAGTCCCCATAGCCACGTTCCGAAGGAGAGCCAAAAATTCAGGCAGCTGTGTTGATCCATAGCAACAAACCAGGTCTAGCAGTTTTCATCTCCACCAGCAGAAGTTTTATCATAAAGCTAACGGTTCTTAGTTGCCCATTCAAGACCAGGTCACCCCAGTTCTTGGCATTACAACAGGGATAGCTCACAACAATAAATTGTTGTGCTGCATCTCTGCAAACCCTGGCTCCACTGCACCACTGGATTAGAAGCAAATTCCAGTGAGGATCAATTACCACATCAACCCTCGTCACACGTTCTGGCGGTGACCTGTGCGATCCATAGATACAAACAGGTCAGGGGGCAGCAACACGATGGAGAGTTCCACCCCCCTTCCCACCAGACATGCATTTGTTGAATATGCAGAGTGCTGCCAGAATGTGTGCAAAGGGTGGTTGAAACAATGTGCATGTGAGAACATGAGAATAGATGTGCTGTAAGTGTATAGTATAAATATATCTTGTCCCAAAAATGCATTTCTGTGCATGCTCTCAGTCTATGAACCCACTGCCTGAGTAATTTCCTAAGGTAATGGCAGTCATGTTATTATCTGAAGCAGATTTTTAATCAAATCTGCTTCTATTTAAAAAGATACACAAGTACCTCTAAACCAAGGATCAGCAACTGCAGCTTTGGGCCAAATCTACATACACATATACACCAGTTGCCAGCCCATAGGTCAAAGATGTTATCTGTGCATTAACTCTTTGCATATAGGGAGGGGCCATAGGTTGGTGGAAGAGCACCTGCGTTACATGCAGAAAGTCCCAGGTTCAATCCCCAGCATCCCCAGATAGGGTGAGGAAGGACTCCTGCCTGAAACCCTGTGGAGCTGCTGCCAGCCAGTGTTGACAATACTGGGTTAGATGAACTAATGGGTCTGACTCAATGTAAGGCAGCTTCCTATGTCCCTATGACAGCTGCGGGATAGAGACTTGCTGGCAAACTACTTTGGCATGGGATTTTGCCTGGTTGACCCAGGCCCATCTGCCCTGAGGCCTTTGACAGGAAGGAGTTGCAGGACATAAGTAAAGCTCTAGAACAAGATTTCCCAAATGCGGCTGTTGATGTTGCATGGGTAGAAGTTTTGCCCTTAGACAGAAAGCCTAGGTGGCTCAGCCCCAAAGGGGCAGGGGTTTCCTTCCCAGCTGAGTGCTGCTGTGGAGCCAATACATTGCCCAGAGGTGGCATTCCTGGTGCTCCCCTCACCTTCTCCTTCCTTCGTCCTCCTGTTCTCTCCTCTCCGTACTGCCTGTCCTGCATTCTCCTCCTTCCTTCCCTCTTACACCTGACAGCCTCCTATGGGCCAGACAGTCCCTACCTCCCTATTCAGCAAGGTCCAGAAGCTCTCCCCCTTTGGGGACTTCTGAGTCCTAGGGATGGGTGTCCAGCCCAACATCCTACTCACGGGGCACTCAGTGAGCGCTCCCGCCACGCGAGCCGAGCCTCCGGTTTCCCAGCTCTATGTCGTTTACATAGAGTATAGTGTAGTATACGTGAAAAACCGAACGCAATTTGCATAAATGCAGCCATTTTTAATGTTTACTACGCTATACAGTCCCCGGGTTCTGTGCAGTGCGCATGCTCCTAAAGAGTAGCATCTGCGGGCGTGGGATATTATTTATTTGTGTTAAACCTGGTGGCATCCCAGGCACAGGAGGAGGAGGAGGAGGAGGAGGAGGAGGAGGAGGAGGAGGAGGAGGAGGAGGAGGAGGAAGAGAAAGTGGAACGTGCCTTGCCCTGCCCAGCAGTAGCTGGTACCCAGCTCTGAAGAGAAGTGTCTTCACTCCAAACTCTTGAGAGAGAGACTCGCTCAGCAATCTGTGTGCTCGGGGGGCAGTCAGTTGCCCATCAAGCCTGAAGGGACAAAACTCATCCATGCCACAGCAAGCCCCTCCCCCCTTCTCCATTCCTCCCCTACGCCTGTAGCCTCGACTAGAATGGCGACTAGTCATGGTAGCCATCTGCTCCCTCCGGGAGGCCTCTGAGCACAAGCTGCAGAAGAGGGCTCTTGCAGCAGTCGCAGCATCTGCACATGGGAAGGCACCACAGAGCGAGCAAGGAGCAAACGAGAGAAAAGTGCGCTCCTTCCCTCCCTCCCTCCTTTCCTTCCTCCTCCCTCTTTCTCTCTTCTCCCCCCTTCCTACCTTCCCTCTCTCCCTTCTTTCTGCTCATCCCCTTCATTCTTTCTGATCTGCTTCACTCTCAACCCCCCCCCCCGCGCCAGGGAACCTGGAAGTCGCGAGAATGCGAGTCAAGCCGGGGAAAGGTAGGTCGAGCGGAACTCAGGGGGGGGGTCAAGCCTGGAGAGTTCACCGAGCTTCCACCCCCCAACTGAGCCCCACACACATCCCTACTTCTCACAGCTACCCATCGCCCTTATATGACATCACCCTTGGGTGCTGGTGTGGCGGCCAATCCCAACTGCTCTCTCATTAGCATGGGAGTCAGAGGGGGACTCTACTGCCTGCTGCTCTGGGCCCCCCACAACCTTAGTACTATTAAAACAAAACACGTAACTGGGTTGCATTCTGAATGTGGTGTTGAGTATTTGTTCTTACATGGTGAAGCTCTTTGCTGGGAGCAGCTTCCAAGATCCAGGGCTCCCACGGTCAAGAGACAAGCTGCCTTTTTCTTTCATTTGTTGTTGTTACTCTTTTTTAAAATCTTAACGCCCTTTTCTTCAAGTCGCAAACACTTTGTTTTGGGGGGGGGGTTGCAACGGACAAAAACCCATGGACGATGGTACCAACTGTCATCTCATTAAGTACATTGTTCTTACAGATTCCAATACTACAAACAAATTATTTAAGCAATGGATCCAAGTCCCTAGCCACTAGGTAATTTTTTTTATTGGATAAAAGGACAAAAGCTGCTAAAGTGCATTGTTTCATTCATTAATTTCTCTGACAGGCAGCATTTCAGAAGCACACTTAATTGTCTATGCCTCAGAAAAACAAGATGATTTTGATCAGGCACATTGTAATTTTGATTTTGAAAGCAACTACAGAAATACATATAATGAGCAAAATACAGTATTTTTAGAAAATAAATTTAATTGCTGGGTACGATTAATGGAGGAATATATGCTGCCGATCTCCTAGAGTTTGGTCAGAGTACAATGTGACATTAAATTAATGCAAATGGATAAGAAACAAAAAGAGTGGGCAATGTTCTTTCTCCACCTCATTAGCAATTTGCAATTTCAGATGTTATTCACACAGTAATAATGTAGCAGGGGAGGAAAAACAAATAGTAATAGGGGGGAAAAATCAAATGTGCTTCTTTTGTTACTCAAGTGGACAACACATTATGTGCTTTAGAAAGGTAGTCCTATCACCACCAGACAGTAGTGCCCATGTAGGGCATCCATAAGACACCATTGTTGCCAGCCCTGTGTATTGCACTAGGAATTTGCACCAACACAGCCTCAGCTCCACTGTCTGCTCCACTGGTCCTGGTGCAGATCAGCCAGGAATGGAAGCAAACCTCCCAGAGGATTTTTCTTATTGGATGGTGCATACATATCAAAAATAAATAAAATCACAGGGATATAAGAAGTGACAACAGCAGGAGGGAAGTCACTCACGCTTCCAGCTACAGTAATCTCCCTTTTGTAGCCAACAACCCTTTGCACCACTGGCATATTCTCAGGATTTATTTACATTTTCACAGTGTTCACATGTAAATCACGGTCATCTCCTGCTAATATCAGGGATGATGCAAGAACCGGGAGAGCTCAAAATGCAAGCTCTCCCCGCTTGAAATGTCTGGTCCTGTTTCGAGTCCAGTCCAGTCGCCTGACACACAAACCACCACTTCATCCACTGACCAGCCCTCGTTGCCAGTCCCCACCCTTGCCTTAACCAAGCAAAAAAAGTCTTGTTGGGAGAGGGTAACAGGTGTGTGTGGTGGGGAAGGGCTTACTACTGCACAGACACAGGAAAGGCATAGCAAGGCCTCGACTTAGCGGAGTGTTTGAAATCTACAAGTCCATTATCCCTAGCTGGAAATCGTGCCCCAAGCATCATTCACAGTTAAGGTGAGACCTTGCCATTGCAGGTTATGCAATTCCCCTTCCCAAGGGAAGGGGTTTTTGGCTTTGAAAAGACAAGGGGAACTTCCAGGGAAGGGGAGTGCACCTCACCCATTTGGGCTTTTCAAACATTCCCATCAAACACATGAGAAAACTCAGGACATTTTGAAACATTTGACAGGAATGTTCATAAAGCCCAAATGATTTTCTGGGTGAGTAGTTGAGGCTCAAGGATTATTAGACAGAAAGCCTTGGATCATAAGATGATTTAACTTAAGGAAGTTCAGAGAAGGAAAGTTTCCCATCCCTTCCTCTCCTTGGCTGTCTTTTGTACCCACACCCCACATTGTTCAGGATGGCCTCCTTGGAACATAAGAAGAGCCCTGTTGAATCAGGCCAAGGGTCCATCTAGTGCAGCATTCTGTTCCCACAGTGGCCAACCAGCTGCCCACAGGAAACCCAGAAGTAGGCCATGAGTGCAATGAGTTGTTCCCCAGCAACTGGTGTACTGTCTCTGATACTGGAGATCATATATAGCCATCATGGCTAGTAGCCACTGATAGCCTTAACCATGAATTTGCCCAATGCCTTTGTAAAGCCATCCAAGTCGGTAGCCATCACTACATCTTGTGGTAGTTTAACTATGTGCTGTGTGAAGAAGTACCGTACTTCCTTTTATCTGTCCTGAATTTTCCACTATTCAATCTCAAGGACTAAGGCTGGATTTAATATTGTGGAATGAGGGAGAAACATTCCTGACACTCTGGAATGGATTTTCAGGGGTCAAAGGTGGCTGAAAGCGGGAGGAGAGGAGGAGATGGGAAACTTTCCTTCTACTAACTTCTCTTGTGATCCATTCCTATGGTAGCACCGCTTATTTTGTCATCTGCCACCATGGCTCTTTACCCAACAATGATAGTTCCACTATAAGATGCCAAAGTTGAATATCCCATAGCATGTGATGACTACTGCTTTAAATGGATGGGTGAAATTCACCCTTTCCTCTGATCCTTATTTGTCATTTTTTTGTGGTGTGGTGGTATAGAAATTACATTTCTGCACCGCCCAATAGTCGAAGCTCTCTAGGAGGTTTGCAAAGAGTAAAACCTTAAAAATACTTTATAAAAACCATATAATACAAACATATAAGCAAACAACAGAGAGAGAGACACACACACATCTATCTAAAAACAATTTTAAACTGTAAACTGTCAGAAAAATTGAAGACCTGATTAAAAACCTCATCATGTGCTGCCAAACGCCTGAGAGAAGAAGAAGGTCTCAACCTGGCTCCAAAAAGATAACAATGTTGGCACCAGGCAGGCCTTGTCAGGGAGATCAGTCCATAATTGGAATGAAATGGGCAGGGATGGTGTTATCAGCAATGTCCATGTTACTTTACAGTCTAACTTAAGCCAAAAAGGCAGGTCCCTCTTCCAAGGGACTTCCCATTTAGATTTGGCTAGTGGGAGAAACAAAGGGATGTGAAAAGGAAAGAAGAAGGAAGGGTCACAAGAGATGGGTGTGAGCTGAGGATAAACTTGTAGAAGTCCTTCCCTGCCCAGCTTCTCCTTCCATGAGGCCAGGTCAGAATCAATGTACAGTAATACCTTGGATTGCAAGTACCTTGGTTTGAGAGCGTTTTGCAAGACAAGCTAATTTGATATACAAGTGACGTCTTGCAATACAAGTACTGTAGTACGGCTTAAATTAAAAATCTCTGTACACATTTTTTGGGGGGATTTCGTTTTGATATAAGAGTGTTTTGGATTACAAGCACGTTTCTGGAACGAATTATGCTCTCAATCCAAGGCATGATTGTAAACTCTAAGATGTGGGCAGTTAATCACAGAAGTGGACAAACCCCATTTATCATGTTGCAATTCTTCCCTTTCTTTGTCTTTTATTCTGTAAACTTGGGATATTTGCATTGGAAAAGGGCAATCATTAAAAAAAAACACCAATTTTCATTATGGTCTACATCACTACTGCAGATTCTCCAATGTATAGAAAAAATAATATTTATTCAAATCTGTTTGTCAGTCAGTGTAAATCCCCTCTCCACTTATCCGAATACTTAGTAGTTATTTCTGATGAATTTCATGCATTTGGATAAATGTGTGTTAAAAGGGGGAAATGGGCTGGGATGTACACTCCTGCAACTGCCACACACACACACACACACACACTTTGCTTTACAGTGAGTTCATGAGATGCTTTCTGGCATCTGGAAAAGTGTGTCCTTGTTTGCACATTATCAAACAAATTAATCTATTAGTCCTTGCATACTGCTGAGAGTAGCTTCCTCTGAATTAACAGAACATGCTACAAAGGTGCTAACAAAGAAGGTATGTGAAGGAAGGATCCCCTTGCCAAGTTGTAAACACAATAGTTGGCTTAGAGCCAGTGAAATCAACAATAGGGCTTTATATCTCCTGAAAATGTGAAAAATTCCACAACCCAAAGCCCCACATATACATGAGGCTCCCCATAGCCAGGTATCCATGAGAATATGGGGCTGTTTCCCTTCACACAAATGACTACAAGAAAGTGTCCTGCAGGCCACAGAATCAGATCACAGCCATAGTGTTTTATCTTTTGCTGACATTACATATTATTTCAGGTCTTACCGGTAGTTATGTTTTCCTGTAACTTATATCCTCACCCATGCTCTTTTGTACCAGCAGATGGAGCAGTGGTTCTAGTTTCTTGCTGCTCCTTTGGAAAACAACAACAAAACATGGCCTATCTTTCTTAGTACTTCATTTATGAAGCAAAGGTAGCATTTGGATGTATAGAATATTTAGGATGCAAATCGCAGGCCACATACACTGCGACGTAAACAAGACAGGACTATTTCTCTTCCCTCTCATCGTATTGCTAGGGAATACAACAGATGCAAATATTTTTAAGCGTGATTACAGACCCAAAAGGGACACAGCGAGGGGGGGGGGAGGGAGTAAATCTTCATAAAACATCATTGAACATACACAGGAGTAGTGCTAAGATACGCTGGATATCAATTGTCCATATAGCGGAGTAGTCTCCGCTAGGTAATATTGGGACAATCTAAAATTCTCCCTTGATGCACAAGAACTAATTTCATGCCACCTCTCAGATGCCTTAGATGCATCAATCACATCTTCAAAAGTAACTTTGGTCACACAGAAGCTTTAGAGTATTTTGCACATGCCGCTCAAAGCTCCTTCATGCCTCAGACGTCTTATTTTTGTGCATGTGTGTCCATACTTTTAATTCAGAATAAGTCCCTGACACCCCCCATCCCCCCAAAAATCTGCCTGCACTGCATAAGTTGTGCCATGATGTGACCTCGTTATATCTTTTATTGCATGTGATCCATATTGAGCAGTAGATCGTTGGCATGCCAAACCTTATAATCAGACTGTAGCATGTGCGTAGTAACATGGAATGCATTCTTGAGAATCTTAACCAAATGAAAATAGCTGAAGAGCATTGTTGAGAGTAGGGGTGGCAGCCCGATAGAGGAGGAAAGCTGTAAGCAACCACTGGATGGCAATTGTGAAGGAGGGGAGTCCCAGTGCCAGTTCCAGGTTGGAAGGGGGTTTGGGCAAGACACCCTTAATGGGCCCCCTTTCCTTAGTGAGTCTACCTTTTCATGGCCATTGTCACCAACTGCTGCTGCTCTTCCTTGGTTCCTCCTTCTCACCACCAGCATTGTCTGGGCCAGAGCGAGAGGCAGGTGAACAAGCAGGTGGCAATGGTGAAGGCCCAGGAGACTCTTGTCAATTGGCCCCCTGCTGGCATGTGGGCCCTCGGCACTTGCCCAACTATACCAACCCTTAATGCCAACCCTAGGAGCCCCATGCCCTTACCATCAGATGCCTCAGCTCTCCATCCCACCTCACCAGCCACTGCTGTCAGGCTGTGCCACACCACTGCTCAATAATGTCAAGCTATTTTTTTAGCTCGATTTTGTGCTAGCTTTCTCAGAATGCCCCATTCCAAGTGACATTTGGGAGGAAGGAAATGGCAGCCTCCATTGGGCCATTCTGGAAAATCTAACATGGAAGCTGCCAGCATAATAGAGCTTTCAGAGCTCCAGTAAGATTTGCCCTCAACCCCCTATGTGTCCCCCTGCCCCTAAAAAGAGCTGAAATGTCCCCCTCAATCTCACAGCCTGCAAGTGATGCTGCCAAAGGGGAAGGGTGATTTTCACTCACTCTGGTCTTCCATTTCAACTGAATATTTAAAGAGTGGTTTGTGCAAACCATTGTTAGTTAACAAACCAGGAAATCCTGAATTGATATGTTGGCTTGTTAATTAACTATGATTTGCATGAACCCATATTTGGATGAAACGGGAAAGTGCAATTTGATATAACCCATGAATGGAAGGAATCTTCCAATGTCCTCCGCACATGCACAACAGAGAGGAAAGGGGAGCGCAAGCGAACCTGAGCATCAACTTGGTGCATCTTTGTAACAACAAACCAGTTTCTAGTTAAATCTGAATGCAACCATGGTATCTGAGTAGCTGTCAGATAGGACAATACATACAGAACCAGAGAAAGATACAACATTATTCTGTAGTATTGATCATACTTAACTTTTATCGTTTCCCCCCATTACAGGTGAGATTGTAGGCAAAGTTTTACCACACCATAACTCGGCTGCTGAGGACCCTCCAAAATTGGCTGATGGCTCACAAGCCACCAGTTTGGTCACTATCTCTGGTTTGGTTAAAAGAAAACTAATATGTCAATTTGTAAAAATTACAGCAGTCATACCAAAAATAACCATTACTATAATAAGCTGCTCTGCTGCACTTCACTAGAAATGCCCCTAAGACTAAATTCATTGATGTGCGTGCGCTGAATGAATTCAATTCACCAACTGCAAAAGCTAAAATGGTGCACCTGAAACAACCTGGATTTTCAGATTAAAGAAGTGTAATTGTCTTCCCCTCCCCCCTTGACCTCCATTCCCTTTCTCCTCGTTCCTTCAGTGTAATAGCCTCTTTTGGGGTTGGTGAGCATCACACTTGCAATTTCATTGAATTCAGTTCATGTGGCAATAGGCACATTCTTCTCTACAGTAAAATAATTTGTAATAAGATTGTGAAGAACACATAAATATGAAAATATGAGAATGCAAACGCATGTGCTATATATGCTCGCTGTTTTCAGCAGCAAGACTTTCAGCTGCTAAGGTTCCCCAAGATTTCAGCTTTTCTTCAACCACACATCTTTGATGACTTAAAACCAATTTCAGCTTCTGCTTGCATCTCTATCATAGTTCTCCTCCATTTTCTCACACACATTTTTTTTTTTTAGTTTTTTGTTATTGAAATATTTACTTGCGATAATATAAAAGGATAGCTTTAGGAACCATTACATGGTGCCCATTACACAGTGATCTGGTTTGCACAATCACCACATTTTAGCCACAATGACCCATGGTGTATACGGGTGCCAGGTTGCCTATTCAAGCCCCAGCTTGTCATGTTGTCCAAACCCAGGTAGTAAGGGTTGTTTGCGGGTTAAGCAACCCTCAAATGACCCTACAACAGTGATGGCGAACCTTTCTGAGCCTGAGTGCCCAAACTGCAACACAAAACCAACTTATTTATTTCAAAGTGCCAACACTGCAATTAAACCTGAATACCAAGGTTTTAGTTTTAGAAAAACAACTCATACAGTTGTCCGAACTAATTAACATCTTT
Source organism: Shinisaurus crocodilurus (assembly GCA_021292165.1). Classification (NCBI taxonomy): domain Eukaryota; kingdom Metazoa; phylum Chordata; class Lepidosauria; order Squamata; family Shinisauridae; genus Shinisaurus; species Shinisaurus crocodilurus. Next base: position 24,967,138 of record CM037876.1, on the reverse strand, counting down.
TGTCTTAAAAGAAAAACACAATAACAGAGCATTCAATGATACAAACAGTTTTTTGTTGGAAAAAAAATCAACTCAAAAAATTATTATAGTACTACATTGTACACATAGCCTGAAGAGAATTTATACAAACTTTTTAAATAATTAGGCACATGTATTTTTGGATAAGGGATTCTCAACTTGTAATATGATTATCATCATCATCATCAGGCGATCACTCGTGACCGAGTAAGATTGTCTTCCGGGATAAAAGGAGGAAATTCTAAAGAAGATTGTGTAGACTCTAGCGATGGGTCCGTAAGTGACTGTGGAGGCCAATTCTAGATCCACACAGCTTCCCACAGTGAGGACACAGGTTACCAGATAGGAGATGGTCCTGTAAAGGATTCATTATATGCCAGACTGAAATTGTATGGGGCAAGCTTTACCCTGGGTCCTTTCCCTGCTTCTACAGCTGTCAGATTAGTAAAAGTAAAAGTCAACCTGTACTAGGATGACTGAGCAAGATAAACAAGAAAACTAAATGTGCTTAACACATTTTAAACACTTTATGTTTTGGACTGCAAACACTGCATTAGGTAAAAGTTTGCATTGGCATGCTTTTGCACAATTAATGTGATTTTTGCTATTGCATGCATGCTGATAATTTGTCAAACCTTGGCTCATGCTCCGTTAGTTTGAGAGCAACACATACAGCACTCAGGTCAACTGTTAGGGATTTACATCCAATGATGCTCTGTGCATCATTCTTCAAAATCTTTTTAATGTGATAACAATGTAGCAAAGAATTCTGTAACAGGAATTCTAGAATAAAATAATTATGTTCCACACTGTGAGAAAGAACAAAATCATTCGTGTTTTGCAGAAGGGGACGGTCTTTTCGCGATCTGGTGACCAATCGCTCGAGTGCCCACAGAGAGGTCCCTGCGTGCCAGCTGTGGCACCCGTGCCATAGGTTCGCCATCACTGCCCTACAACAACCCCTGCTGCACAGGTTTGGATGACACAGCAAACCATGGCAAACCCTCCCCACCCACCGGGGCTTGAATATTCAAAATGGCCACCCACACATGCCACAACACACCGCAGCAAACTGGCATGTTGGGTGATCTTTCTCTGCTGAGCCCCGCTGCCCTTAATTTGGCAACACTGAATTCAAGACTGAGGGGTGGAGGTACAAGAATCATGTCAGGGAAGAAAAACCACAAGAGTAAAAGTATGCATTATTCTCAAAGGGCAAACCCCCCCCAAGAAAACACCATTCCAGTTCCACCAATCACCCCACCACTATGAGCCAAATCAGTGTATATTTTGGGGGATTAGTGGAGTAAGAAAAGCAAGGAAAGGGATTATGCTAGGCTAGGGCTGGTTCAAGGTTTGCAGGCACCACCAAAAAAGTGCTAGGGGGGGGGTCCGATGTCTCTGGGCTTCACAGGACTTTCTTGACAGCAGCAGCGTTGCGATCAGAGTTGAGCGGCTTGGAACCACCATTCAAATTTCCCACAATGCCCTTGACATGTGAATGGCAGCTGCCATGCTGGGCCTTTGCTAGGCCTTTATAACGCATGATTCATAAGCTGGAGACAAGCTTGGAAGCGCTAGGACTTGGATAAGAGGGATGGGCATGGGAAAGTTATTGGGAAGGGGGAGAAAAACAAGCAACAAGTAATGCTGGCCTTGGCCAGGTTCAGATAATCACCCCAGGCTTAATTCCCAGGAATGACCATCGGGGCTGGGCAATCCTCCCTCATCCCTCTCCTTGTGCGCCACTTTGCCTCTGGCTTGTATCAAGCCTGTTTTCCCTGTAACATCGAAACTGTGGTTCTTTGGCCTAATGTCAGTTAACAAGCAGGGATAACATTTAGCCAGAGTTTCCTGGTAAAGAGGAACCCTGACTTAATACCAGCCAGAAATTAAGGACCAAGCTGGTACATGCATGAGCATGAGGAGCGGAGGAGTGCCTGGCCCTGGCACTCATTCCCTACTTCATAAAGCATGGACTACAAAGCCTGGAATGATTGCCTAAACCAGGCCACTGTGGTGCAATACAGATAATGCTTCTTTTGAACATATGTTTTGGCAATGGCCAGTAGTTGCTTCTTTTTGGGAGGAGGTTATTATGCAGATAAATTGTATACTGGAACAGTCTTTAATATTTACTGATATACACGCTCTTTTAAATTATTTACCTCCTTCATGAAAATTAACAAAAGCCTAAATGGATCCCCCACACCATTTTGACAGCTAATAAACTGATATTATGACATTGGGAAGATAAACATTCCCCTCCTATAATGCAATGGATTGAAGACCTTACAATGCTTTTAATATTTGAAGAGGTGGCATATAGACGCTACCTTCAAATACATACTTATTTGGATCTTTAGTCCACTTTTGTTGAAGCCTGTGTATAATTGATAGAAAGTTGTATGCGTTTCATACGTATTCATTGCTATGGATATATACAAATCCATGTACGTATATTTAAAAAATGGGGGAGAAATTAAAAAAGTTTAGCGGGTGCCTGCAGGCACCATATTGGTGACCCCTTTATGGGGTGCCACTGGAGGTGCCCACAGGTGCCCACTGCATTGGGGACCCCTGCTCTCCAGCATTCAGGACCAGCCATGTATATCACTGCTAGAAATATCAGTTTCAAAAGCAGAAGAAATAGATACAAAACATCAATTTAATTTTAATTTAAAATACACACACATCCTTTACTAACTTCAATTTCAACTGTTCGTTAGATTTCGCTGAGCTATTCTAAATGCTCCAAGCATTAATTGCAGAACACAAATTAAATTTTAAAAATATTGAAGAAGATTCAAAGAGGGAAATGGAAACTTGAACCATAAACCTTTTTCTTTATTTTAAAAGTGTCCTTGATGAAAATATGAATAGAAACTATAGCACAGATAATTTATTCTTCAACATGAGTGCATCTGCACATTCTTCCCATTTACAAAGGAGACAGAAAGAGAAAGTCAGCAGTCAAAAGACGAGTCTCAAAACCTACAGGCTAAAGCTTATACAATTACTTTTAAAACCTCTTCTATTTATAATGACTTTAATATTCTAGGAAATTGGCAGCAGTGTAAGTCATATATATGTAGTGATATAGGAGTCATATATACGCGGCGATAGAGAAAATACAAAAGCCAGAAATGTCCCCCCAGTTCTCAGAAACTATTTTTACATTCATACGACACAATCCAACCAAAATTTTAAAAAGATAGTGGTGAGTACCAGATGTACGGTAAGTGGGGGAAAAAGGACTCCTTATTCATGGCCACCACCTGGGACTCCTGGAGCAACTCCAAGTCAAAGAATTCTCCCCCAGTGCAAAATTGATTTGACAGGTGAACTGATATTCTATAAGAGGTGTAGAAATGCCAGAAACTGTATCCCCACCCCACCCATGAAAAAGCTACTGCTATATGGTGCAACCTTCTGTGTGGATTGTGCCAGACACCAATCCTTTGATTTCCTCAGTTTGTTGTCAGTCAGGACTGTCTGCTCACAGCTGCTAAGTGGGCTTGCACCGACACACACACACACCCACACACCCAAAAAACCAATTTCTGTGTGAACATGGGATGGGCTGTAGCTCAGGTAGGCACATGCTTTGCATGCCGAAGGTCCCAAGTTCGATCCTCAGCATCTCCAGGTAGGGCTGGAAAAACTCCTGCCTGAAACCCTGGAGAGCCGATGCCAGACAGTGTCAACAATACTGGGCTAAATGGACCAATGGTCTGACTCAGTAGAAGGCCGCTTCCTATTTATTTTATTTATTATATTTTTAAATCGCCCATCTGGCCGGCCACCCTGGGCGATGTACAATCATTAAATACAATAAAATACAATAAAACACAATTAAAACTACATTAAAACATAATTAAAACACAATTAAAAATATAAGATTAAAAAAAAAACCTAACCCACCCCATATTCCAGCCTGAAAAGCCATATTTTTAATGCCCGGCGGAAGTTCATCAAGGAGGGGGCATGACGAAGGTCACCGGGGAGGGAGTTAGTATATAACTTGGGGGTCACCACAGAGAAGGCCCTCTCCTAGTCCCCACTAGCCTGGCTGCTCTGACTAATGGGATAAGGAGAAGGCCGTCCGTGGCAGACCTTGTTGAGCGGCCTACTTGGTGTTGCTGGAGGCGCTCCTTGAGATAAGCTGGACCGGAGCCGTATAGAGTTTTAAAGGTCAAAACCAACACCTTGAATTCAGCCCGGCAAGCAACTGTTAGCCAGTGCAACTCCTTCAGCACTGGTGTAATATGGTCTCGCCGGCGGCTGCCTTTAACCAGGCGAGCCTCCGCATTCTGTACCAGCTGTAGCTTCCGAACTGTCTTCCAGGGTAACCCCATGTGGAGCGCATTACAGTAGTCTATGAGCTAAAAGAGTGGTTTCAGATCATGTAAGAAGAACAGGAAGTGGAAGTGACTCAAGTTCATCTTTCTTCACCCATCTTTTAATGACCAAAGTCAAGCTTGCACAACTTCCCCTACGTGGGATGTGCAAACTCCTGATGGGAAAGTTGAACCATTACAAGATGTGTGGAGGAACATGAAACTTTGATCACTTGCAGTTCCTGTGTGTCCCCCACCCCCTCAAACATTATGTAACATTCAAAAAGCTGCTCTCAGTGCTACTTGTTGCTATTTGGGGGGATTCTATAGCACCTTTAAGAAGCATTCTGGCTTTCTTGTTGGGTCATCGTCCCATAAGTGAACTGGAGCAAGTGTATGGAAAGTCTGCATCTATTGCAAGCTCTAATCTCAGAGGGTACGACCAAGAACAGTGGGTATATAGTGGAGCGACATACTCCTGTGAAGAGCTGTAATTTAACCAAGGGTGGTCATGTGGCGCTTTACATAGTGCATTCCTCTATTCGAAGGGCTGTCAAATGACAGTCTTTTATTTGAAAATTGTCCTCTGTTTGAAGGGCTGTCCAGTTTAAAGTGAAAGAACTGTAAGAAGGGAGAGCACCAAGGGCCTTGAAGTTGTCCGTCAACACTTAGCACTTGGACAGTAGACTGAGCAGACACACAGCACACCTGCTCACACTCCTCCTTCCACTATGGTGAGATGTTTTGTATTTTGATTTAAATTAGAGCAATTCTTTCTAAATTTGCATCTCCCCATGAGTTAGCATAAGCAAATTTCATTCAAATCTTTCTCCTCATTTCTGGTGATGCATAAGTGGCCATCCTAACTAAACCTGTGCTACGGAGAAGAGAGAAGTGTTCTCTCTTTCTCTTTTCTTTTTATAAGCAAGCCCTAATTCATTATGTGCCTCCAGATCTTACTTCAAAGGTCAGATTCCCAGCTCATGTTAAGAGGATTATATTCAAGTTAAGTCCATTTACAGGGCTGCAACTATCGCCCTGGCTCCACCAGTTCTTCCATCACTGTGGAAGAAAACCCTCCAGGACCAAATATATAAAACAAACAAGCAAACAGGAACATTGGCACAGTGCTTCTGTGTTCAAACCCCTGATCGGGGTTCAGCCTATTTTAGATGCAGTAGCACAGGGCTCTCCAACCTTGGGTTCCCAGATGTTGCTGGACTACAGCTCCCAGAATCCCTTGCCATTAGCCATGCTGGCTGGTATGCTGGGAGCTGTAGGCCAGCAACATCTGGGGACCCAAGGTTGGAGAGCCCTGCAGTAGCAGTTCCCTTCAAAACGCAGATTCATAGTTCTTTGAGAATTGACCTTGAGTTAGATGCCCAAGATGCCTGGTCCCACTTAAGCTCCTGTGCCAGCTACATTAATTCATAACCACTGGAGATCTGGCCATGGTCACACATGCCTCAGTTAATGTCTGTACTACTGTGATGTGCTCTACACAGGGCTTCCACTGAAAAGTGCCCAGAAACTACAACTGGTCAAGAACTCTATCATGGGGGCCTCATACAGGGAGCATGTGTGATTCTCTTATTGAAGTAACTGCACTAGCTTCCAATTTGTTTCCAGCCCCAATTCAGAGTGCTGGTGATGACCTTGAAAGCCCTTCATTTTTTGGAACCAAGATATTTGAAGAACCACCTATTCCCCTATGTGACTGCATCAGCAGGGCCAGCATCCAAGGTAGGCATGATTGGCTACCTGCAAAGGGCCCACGCCCCAGCAGGGGGTCACTGACAAGAGCCTCCTGGAGTTGCTCCTCCTCTTCGCTGTCTTAATCTGCTTGTTCACCTGCCTCTCACTCTGGCCCAGACAATGGAGGAGGAGGAGCAGCCGAAGATGCCACTGCCTACTTGCTCACTGCCTGCCTGCCTGCCAAGCAAGCAAGTGGGGTTAGCCCACAGTGGGCCCCCTTGTGCATCCTTTCAACACATAGGGTGGCTCCTATGAACCCCCGATAGAACGGTAGGGTTCATGTAGAATATTGGTGCATACACATCTGACTATATTGCTGTAAAATATTACCATAGTGTACATAAATAATCAAACTATAGCAGATGTCTATGGTTGAACAGAGAAATATGAGGGCCTCCATGTAGATGCTATAAAGAAAAAAATGATTACAGCACCATCTACGTCGGGTCTAACCAATGCTTAATAAATTATTCTCACTGAATTGGATGTTATGATATATCTGGCATTTCTCAAACACTGTGTCTGCACTGGCTGTTTGCAATTAAATGGGATTATGCTACCACCTCCAATTCACTATTACCTAACAACATCAAAAAAGATGAGATCTGCATCTTCCAAAATTACATTTTAAACAAGTTTGCAGTAATCCAACACCTTAATTCTATTTAATATGATTTTTTAAAGGAAAATGGAAGATTATAGGCTAATTGCTTTTATGTTCTTATTAATTTACTCTACTGAACATCAGTTTCACCTAGAAAAAGCATTCATCAGGAGAAACTGCACTTCTGATACAATATATCTAAAGTAAAAGAGCTCACAGCAACTCAAACACGAGGTAAAACCAATTCCCTCTTCTGATTTATTCAAAATATAATTAACTCTAAACTGGATTCATTAGATCCATTTCATTCCCTCTTCTCCCTAATAAAAAGCCAACAAAAGAGAGGAGTACTCCAAATCAAAATTCTCAAGGTGATTTTCATATACGTTTTCAAATATCAACAATAAAGCAATCCATGTTCAAAGGAAATGTTGGTATGGGTTTCTTGGTTGTTGATGTTCTTTTCTTTAGTGAGTGTAAGCAGCAATTATAGCTTTCCTTGGACCAACTTAGGGGAAAAGTTTTTTAAAAAAAAACTACTAAGCAAGCTTTTTGGTTCACATAAATCTAGCTTAGGAAAAAAGAGTTGGCGCAGAATACAGACAATTAGTGGGCTAGTCATCATACTGATCGCATGGGATTCATGTGTGCAGCCTTCCACATTCCTGACTATTGGCCATCTGGCTATGGCTGATGGGAGTTACAATACGAAACATCTGGAGTAGGGATCTGCTGATGCTGGGAAGTCTGGCTTGTTTGAGCTCGATGGACTTCCTGCCTGCTTCCGATCCAATGATCAGAAGCAGGCTGAGTCGGGGGGGGGGGGTCCACAGACTTCTGTCTCTAAAATGGGCCACGGTTTGCACATTAAAAAAAAAAAAAAAAACTAAGGAAATTTGCGCAAATCACTATTTGCACAATTTGTGTAACTTTACGCAATTTGTGTAACATTATGCAAATCAGCACCTGAAAAGCACTTGGATCTAGCACGATTTGCATAAAATCAGCCTATTTGTGCAAATTATGCGGGCCTTTCCCAAGGAATCAGGGCACGGATTTTCTCAAAAAGAGCTACACAATCAGGCCACCCATGTGCCTTGATCATTTAGGCTGTAATCATCGTACCTTGGAAAAGCAGCATACAAATAAATGTATTTATTTATGCACACTTACCTGGGAGCAAGCCCCAGTGCTGAGCGCAGTGGGGCTTACCGGTACTTCTTTTTTAAAAAAATAATTAATCTTTTATTGAGTAGACAAACAAAAACATTAAAAATTTGCTTGAATTTAAATGAAGTAAAATCAACCACAGAAGATACTGTAAAAGTCCGTCTAGCCCTATTCGTATGGCAGAAAGTTTAGGATTTAAGTTTTTTTTACAGAGAGTACCTGATTGAGAGATCTAATGTTTAATACACCCAGTTCAAATGTAAAGCTTTTTTAAAAAAATGAGAAAGCAGTGAAGAGTTGTAAAAGGGCTCAAAATTTTGGTTATAATATACTAATGACACAATGGGAAAATATGTGGTTAAAAGGTTTGAAATTTACTTTATGCTCTAGTCTTAAAGAGACTTTATAAGATGATGTATCGTTGGTACTTGTCGCCGGAGAAATTGGCTAGAATGTATAGCGGTGCATCAGATATATGTTGGAAATGTGAACAACAGGAAGGAACCTTTTATCATATGTGGTGGACATGTAAGAAAGCTAAAAGTTTTTGGGTGGAAATTCATTTATTAATGCAAAAGATTTTAAGGATTACTTTTCAATTGAAACCAGAGGCTTTTCTATTGGGAATAATGGACAGTCAGCTAGAAGGAAGATATGGAACTTTATTTCTATACATGACAACGGCAGCGAGACTACTATATGCACAGAAGTGGAAAGGTCCAGCAGTGCCTACGATAGAAGAATGGTTGGTCAAGATGCCTGGAGCTGGCAGAGATGGCCAAACTTACATCACTAATTAGAGAAAGGACAACATCTGCATTTATTATTGAGTGGAAACCTCTAATTGACTTTTTGCAGAGACTGGAAAATAATGATTTGTTTGTTTGTGGATTTATGGAATAATAAGTGAATCTGGGACAATGGGAAGAAAGAGATTTCTCATTTGGATTATCGAGTAAGAAAAATTATTGTTACCTGTATTTGCTGTAGAAGAAAAATCGGAGGTCTATTTTGTTTTGTTAATTGTTATATGTTTGATATTATGTGTTTGTTTTATATAGAAATAAAATTGGACCAAAAAAAAAAATTAATCTTTTATTAAGAACTTAGACAAACACTACAGAAACATATAACAAATAACAAAAAAACCGTGTATACAGTCGTGCCTTGGATTGAGAGCATAATTCATTCCGGAAACGTGCTTGTAATCCAAAACACTCTTATATCAAAACGAAATCCCCCCAAAAAATTTGTACAGAGATTTTTAATTTAAGCTGTACTACAGTACTATTGCAAGACGTCGCTTGTATATCAAAATTTGCTTGTCTTGCAAAACGCTCTCAAACCAAGTTACTTGTAATCCAAGGTATTACTGTATAAGACTTCCGTCCATCTAGCCCAGTATTGTCGGCAATGACTGGCAGCCGCTCTCCAGGATTTCAGCAGTTTTTCTAGCCCTACCTGGAGATGCCAGGATTGAATCTGGGATCTAGATGTTCTACCACTTAGCCACGACCCCTCCCCTAAAATAAGTGCAAAAGCATTAAAAAAAAAAAACCAGGGTTGTTATTTTGTAAAAGCCCAGGCAGTTTAACATCAGAACAATTACATTTAAAAGACAACAACAGGAAATGCCTGCTAGCAAACCCCTAATCATGAGCCAGCAAATGCCTGAGAAAATAGAAGATTTTACTTGGTGGATGAATACATGCAGTGGGGTAGTCTTCCTAAGCTCCCTATACTTGGGTTGGGCTACATATCCAATAAGTAACATGGGTATCCTCCATAGAAAGGGCTATACTTTCGGAGTGTGTTGGAAAAGAAATTATATATAATAATTTAATCCTTACATATATAAGAAATTATATTATGAAATTATATTTACTTTTATAGTCTACCTGAACAGAAATCAAGATGGCAAAATTATCATCATCATCATCATCATCTCATCATCATCATTAATTTATATAACACGCCAAAGCACTCTAGGTGGTTCACAGCAATTCATAAAACACAGATACATTAATATAAATATAGCATAAAATACAGCTGCAATAGAATACAGCATAGAATTTCAATATACAAAATTTTAAAACAATAAAACTATTTCAATTAAAAAAACTAGACCTGTTTAACTAGACCTGTTTAAGCAGCTGACATGCCACATCATATGACATTAAATGCCTGGGAGTAGAGGGCAGTCTTAACTTGGCGTTAAAGAGATGACAAAGTTGGCGCCAGGCGAGCCTCAGTGGGGAGAGAGGAGGTCCTCTCCCTTGTCACCACCCTCCAAGCCTCTCTTGGAGGTGGCACTCGGGAGAACGGCCTCAGATGTAGATCATAGTGTCGGGTAGATTCAGGTCAGGAGAGGCACTCTGTCAGTTACTGCCATCCCAAGCCGTGTAGGAGCTTTATGGGTTAAAACCAGCACCTTGAATCAGGCTTGGAAGCATATACAGGCAGCCAGTGCAAGCAGGCCAGAATTGTTCAGACCAGTTATTAATCTAGCTGCCGCATGGCCTGTGGCTTACGCTGGCTCAGCTTGTCTGAGCATGGAAAGCTAAGCAGGATCAGGCCCTGGTTATTACTTGGATGGGAGACCCCTACTCTAGTTTCCTGCATTGAGCAGGGGGTTGGACTCGATAGCCTTGTAGGCTCCTTCCAACTCTATGATCTATGAAATCTATTTTGCACAAGCTGCAGCTTCTGAATAGTCTTGTTCAGAACATATGTATAGTACCTGACATTCTCCCATCCAGGCTCTGATCAGACCCAGACCTGCTTAGCTTCAACAAAGTGACTGTATCATGTACAGTACTTTCAAACCATGCTTTGGGATTAGAAAAAAATTACCGTAAGTGTATTATTTGCGAACTGGAGACCAATTCCTATTTTATGTAACCGCATGCATAGTTTTACACTTATCTAAAATGCAGCATGTAGCCAACACTGAAGCAGTGCAACCGTTTTCCATTCTCCTCAAATGTGATCATAGCACTTTGGGTACAAAAATGGGAATTAGCCATCAGAGTTCTTGCAAAGCTCTAGGCTTTGCCATCCCATCTACTGGATATGGGGGGGGGGTGTTTATAGTCCTTGTGGTAACAGAACAACTTCACAGAGTGTCCTGTTAATACTAATTAAGAAGTAATTTGGACTGGTTTGGGTACTCAGATCCAGAATTTTTTGTAGTCATTCAAACACACTATGAAAAGAAGAAAAATGGAAACCTACATGTTTTAAAAGTCACATATTTAACATTATAGTTCTAGTCATACACCGGTTGTACTACTTTAAGTGCTACCAAACAAAAACTCTTACACAGCGAGAACAAATGAATGCATTATTTTCTTAAATTTATGCACCAATCTAATTGCTATGCAGATGCAATTAAGGAGATCTAAGAAATGCAAAACCAAGATAACATATGGTTCTCAGTTCCCCAAATCAGAGGCATAAAAGAAGATTTCACACTTTGGGCTGTGAACATGGAATCCTGATTAAAAGGTTGCTAAATAAAGTCGTTCCCTATGTCTTTTTAGTACAGTATTTTTATCTTCTCCAAATATGTGTTGTTGTGAAAGACATAGGTAAGGGAAACCTGTCTCGCTCTTGATAACTTAAATAGGATTTCCCATCCCAAGTTCTACCGGAAAATCGGAAAATCGTTTGCAGGCACTAATTATATTCAAATGCCATCATTATAAAGATAGAAATGCCATTCAAATTCATCTATGATAAAGAGATAAGGAGATCGCATTGTTCAAACAGAAACACCTGTGCAGTTTGAGGAGGGGAGGCCAGGCCTGGCTGTTGTATGGAAGAGGTACAGCCCAAGGAAAGGTTCTCATTGGCAGACATACTTAAGGGATGGGGCAGGGTCTTCAGAATACTTTTGGAAGAGGGTGGGTGCAGATGCAAAATTAAGTTGCACTACTTAACCTAGTGGTAATTGAGGATGAAATCAAATTCATACACTCAGGGGGAGTGATTATGAAATTTTCACAGGCTCTCAGTTAAGAGGGGTCCCCATAGCCATGTCACCATAGACTCCTTCAATTATATTTTACCTTGTCATGCTGGCTCTTTTGTCTAGTATGAAGATCCTTGTACAAACCACATTCTGCAGTTGGAGAGGAACCATGTTGGGGGGTGGGGGCTAATTCAAACATACAGTCATTCTTGGATCATACCACTTCAGAATCCAGATGGGGGAATCAGTGGGGCAGCTAAGGCGGGACCTTGGTTCCAGGGCCCCACAGTCCAGGGCGCCCCCCAAATTACCAACCAAAGAGCACCAGATGATGAGGGCATCAGGGGTAGCAGTAGCAAGCTCCATTTCATTCCGGTAGTCATGATGTTGCTATGATTTTGAGAGTCAGCATGGCGTAGTGCTTTGAGTGCTCAGGAGATCCAGGTTCTAGTCCCCACTCAGCTATGGAGCTCACTGGGTAACTTTGGGCCTGTCATTGACTCTCAGCCTAACCTACCTCACAGGATTGTTGTAAGGATAAAATAGAGAGGAGGAGGAGGAGGAGGAGGAGGATGTAAGACGCCTTGGGTTCCTTGCAGGAAAAATGGTGGGATATAAATATAATAAATAAATAAAATTTAAATGACTTTAAAATGCAACACTGCACATGCTCAAGATATTTTTATTTTTATCAGGTTTTGCAAACAGTGTTGTTGTTCTAACACAGAAGAAATGTAAAAGCAGTTGTAAATCATGGAATGGTGGTGGAGGGAAAAGAAAGGGTGTGTCCTACACAACTGAAATAATACACAAGGCCATCTAAAGAGAGGTCCATAAGACCATTAAGTCCGGGGTCTAAAATTACCTAGCTGTACCACTGGGCTAATCATGTCTGATTCCCTGAATGCTTCCCTACTTAAGAAGATGACAACGTCAACAGCAACAACTGCAACAACAAGAACTACTCCTGGAAAACTAGCTTGTCAGAGAGAAGTCTAGAGATAGCTGCTGGTGAATTGGGGTTCCTTGGAAGATAGGATAGCCTGAGGTGGTGAATGGGCTGGGCAATATGATGCCCGTAGGCACCACTGCACCCCTGACATTTATCCTGGTACCTGCTGAGGTGCCCTACCCTTCCCACTGAAAAAGAGTGAATGTGTGGGGTTTTGTGTGTGTTTGCAGTGAGGAGAAGTGAGGGATGTGTATGTATATATGCATCCATAATGGATGTATGGTGTGTGTGTGTGTGTGTGTGTGTGTGTGAGAGAGAGAGAGAGAGAGAGAGAGAGAGAGAGAGAGAGAGGGAGGGAGGGAGGGAGGGACAGACAGACAGAGACAGAGACAGAGAAGAGATGTGTGTGTGTGAGAGAGAGAGAGACAGACAGACACACACAGAGAGGTGTGCGTGTGCCAGAAAGCGACAGAGAGAGAGGCAAAGAGAGTCTATGGGTGGTGTGAGTCAGGGTAAGAGATAAAGTGTGTATATGTGATGATGATCCAGAATGAGAGATAAAAAGGGATGGAGGAAATGAGTTAGCTGGCAAGGGGGTGGGAGGGTAAAAAAAAGTTTGCCTTCAGCGTAAAAGGTTTCTGCTGGTGCTGAAAACTGTGGGTTCAAAAGAGCTGTTTGAAGTGTTGGGGGCTAGACTCCACTTCTGTCTGGTACTCAGAGTTTTGGGCAAGTTATTTGTCTTTTGGGAGTAGCCACACCTCCCTAGGCAAATGTTTTGTGGTGGTGCCCAGGACAGTTTCTCCAATGGCCCAATGTACCCATCGGTCCAAAAGGGTCGCCTGGCCCTGAGAAAGCCACGTATACATCCCCCCCCCAAAAGGAAATGCATCACCAAAAAAGGTAAAGATCTGCATAACATTTGCTTATGTTAATTTACATGTACAGATGCAGATTTAGATATAATGACAATAGTTTAAATAGACTGCGACCAGGTGACCAGGTGACATTCAGCACGTTTGCTGCTCAATCTGCTGTCCAGGTGCTAACTGTTGATAAGCAACTTCAAGGCCACTGCCTCTCCCTTCTTATGGTCCTTTCTCGTAAAACTGGACTTGGGACTGGACAGCCCTTCAAATAAAGGATGCCTTCAAAGAGAGGGCTGTCCTCTGTAAAGTAGGACTCACGACTACCCAAGGTACAATGTGTTCAGCAAAAGGCCCAGAGCTTGAAAAGTTTAAGGTGAAGAAATGATTTCACAGGAGGAAAGAGAGGATTGAAATGGAGCCCCAATCCTGTCCCGGTCACTGCTTCTGTGTATTCTGAAGGGATGAACAACTATTTATACCTACATGAGCCATTCACAATTGATGGGATGAGCACGTATTTTCTCCTAAAGTATTTATAGCTCAAGTGAGAAGCCGCCCTAGCTTTAAAACAGCAGCACTGCACTCTGCAATCATCCACCCTGCCCCATACTCTACGAAGACAAGAGCATTTACTTCATACTTCTATCACTTCAAGAATAGGATCGACCTTTTACATGGTCTGATGAGCTGCATGGTCTGACAATCATCCGCCTTGACTTGGTTCTTCAGGTTGAATGCTTTGTAGTAAGAGCTCTTGCAAAACCAATTTTCCCCTCTCTGCTTTCTCGCTTTTCCTTTTCAGAAACATAGATATATTGTTGTGTTTTTCCATCGCAAACACTCCCCAAAGCGAGTTATGATTAAATCTGCCTTTGCACTGTCCAGAGCAACACCAGAGGAGATCAAAGCAGGAGATCAAGAAGGAAATTATTTCAGATGATGACTAAATATTCCTGCCAGTAAGACCACTATTTTAATGATGAAGTTGGCACAATGTCTTCCGCAATGTTCAAAGTCTACTGGCTTTTGTGAGAACTAATATGGTCCTTTCAGCAGCCTGGCCACTAATCTGTACTTCCCTTATGGTCCAAAACCAAATACCTGGGTCAGAGTTCTGGTGTTTCCCCCCCTCCGCCCCCCAGATTTCTATTCCACCCTTCCATTGTAGTCACAATGTCCAGGATGGCTAACAACAACTGATAACTGGTCAGTTTGCCAAAACGTAATTGATCAGTTTGTCAAAAGTATTTTTGCTTTTTAACACGGATTTCAAGGTATCAAAAAGAGTTGCTACTACCTACATAATGGTACTAGCCAAAGCACATACCAAATTTTATAAGGCAAATATAAAAGACTGTATTGCAGAAGATTGATTTTTTTCAATTATTTTTATTTTATCCTTGCATGTTTTAGCTTTGTTTAAGGTTAATCAGCTACGTAAAGAAAGAAAAAACTAAG
Source organism: Shinisaurus crocodilurus (assembly GCA_021292165.1). Taxonomy (NCBI): domain Eukaryota; kingdom Metazoa; phylum Chordata; class Lepidosauria; order Squamata; family Shinisauridae; genus Shinisaurus; species Shinisaurus crocodilurus. The sequence goes on along the minus strand of CM037876.1, from coordinate 24,952,002 downwards.
ACTGGAAATTGGTATAATAGAGTTTTCCATTTAGGATTGAACTTGGTTGTGTTTGATTTAGTAATTATTTTTATTTGGGGGGGTTGACTGCCTGATATTAACTAAGCTGTGCATTTTTACTGATTCATGTTCATTAATTTCATTTTATTATTTTTATGCTACTGGTTCTATAATGTCTAGTTTCCCTGTCCCATATTGAGATGACAAAATGTTGTAAGCAATACATCTGAAATGAAATTTGAAGATCTACAAAATCCATTCATATATTACTGCTTTTGAAGGCCCAACTAAATGTTCTGCCATTGGAATCCATGGAGATGGAGCTTTTGTTGTTGTTGTTTTAAAAAACCCTTACTGCAGGGGATAGAATTTCAGCATGTAAATTGGGGGGGGGGGGAGAGAAGCTTATATCCCCTCTCCTGAATTGCCATGGTCCCAATCCAAATTAGGGCTGTGCGTGTTTACACTGGTATGTAGGTCAATCACTCTGCTATGTGTGATTTAAAGGACATCTAGTATGGCCCTGAGGGCCTTCTATAGGTGAGTGGCTAAGGCCACTGCACCAACATACTTGGGTTCTGGACACACCTTGAGTAGCACCTGGAAGTTCCAACAGACAAAATAATATGGTCAGAACTGGAAGATGCAAGTTATTACCAGCTTAGCTCTTACCTCATTAGCTGATTTTTGGCAAGTCACTACTTCTCAAGTTCGCTTGATAAACAACTGGGATTTATCTATGAGATTCAATAATATATTGACTGCGTTCGCACAACACGATAAGCCATGGTGGCTTATAAGCCATGTTTGTTTCAGAGTGGCTTGTTGTATTGTCTGAACCCCCAGCAGCATGGTTTGTTAACCATGCAGAAGCCACCCTGGCTGGGTTCAAACAACATGACAAGCCACTTGGAAACAAACATGGCTTATAAGCCACCATGGCTTATCGTGTTGTGTGAACCCACTGATTGCCTACTACTAGTAGTATTTAAATTAAAAGGTAGTGTGATGCACGGAGAAGGGCCATCACTCAGTTGTAAAGCACATGCTTTGTTTCAGAAGGTCCCAGGTTTGTCCCTGGCCTCTCTGGTTAAATGGATTAAGTAGCATGTGAAGAGAGGTCTCTGCTTGATACCCTAGAAAACTGCTGACAGTCGCATTTGATAATAGTGGGCTGGGCTAGATAGACAAATAGGCTGACCTTCTAAAAGGCCACTTTCGACTTTCCTTGCATAAGGCCATACATGGGTATGGCCTACTTCTTGAGATTTCCTCACCTCCTTTTTTCAGGGGGAAGAATCAGGCAAATCAGATCTACGGGGGTACAGCCTCATGCACTTAAGAGCTCTTGGCACACTACCTTGCATGTGAGGGGCATACATTCAGCACGTGAAGGGAATCTTGAACTCGACCAATGTGGGAACTGAACCTCTGAGCTAGGGCCAGTCCAAGAGATTTTGCTGCCTGAAGCAAAAAACAAGAAGGTGCCCCTGTCCTCCATTTCATGTACAACAGCCAACAGAACTGATGGTTGAATCTTGAATCAACCGTGGGGGTAAGAGAGCATCCTCTACCACACCTGAGGGCAATGCATGGCAGGGCACACACAGTTTTGCCCTCCCCAGATTTCACTTCCACCCACACCCTCATCATCTGCTGCCTGAGGTAGCTGCCTCACTCTGCCTTATAGTAGGGCTGGCCTTGCTTCTGAACAGTTATGAACAAAGGGAGGAGTAGGAGCTGCAGAGAGTGAGCTGGGAAGAGTGCTAATAATGTCAGAGGGTACCCCCCCAAAAAAACCCCACACTTACCTAACCCACAAAATCTCACAGGCCATTCACAGGAACAATAGAAAACACCTTTTTGCCATATGTACCTACAGAAAAACTCTCAGCTACAAGACTTCCTCTTCTCCCACCTCTAATATGAATGTGCTTGCCATGTCCAATTTTATCCTAATGGAAAGGAATGAAAGCAGAAATTCAATCAAGCCAGTATGGAAGAATTTGGAATATGGCAATGAAGGAGACATTTGCATTTTTAAGAGTGCAAAAAAATAATAATACTGGGGACACTTCTCTACTTCAAATGCCTTGGGCCAAATCCATATATGGGGTAAACTTCATTGAAGTCTGTGGCATTACAGCAGAGATTCCGTTTGCCCATTCTTTTATGTATTCTGAATCAGCTGCCCTAAGAGGAGAGGCAGATAATGAAAGGGGAGAAACAATTGAGTGAAAGAGACAAAGAAAGCGAATCCACTTTTCCACTTAATAAGAGGAAATATTTGTGAGCTTGTCTCTGTGCCACGTTGCCCAATACGACAAAGAAAATGAAACACGTTAAGCCCGTGGTCCCACGGCCTTCCTTGAGCTGAGCATGTCTGGAAATCTAAGGATGTGGGGTGGGGTGGACAAAATGTTCAATTGCTGCCTAATGAAAGAGAAGGAGTTGCGGTACCTTTAATCCCTTTCTAGTAGCTGGCACTGCCTAGACTTACCGCAGAAATGAATTCTTATTTATTTATTTATTTATTATATTTATCAATCGCCCATCTGGCCGGTAACCCGGCCACCCTGGGCGATGTACAACCAAAATACAACAAAACACAATAAAATATAATAATTAAAACAATATAAAAAATTCTTATTAAAAACCTAACCCACCCCATATTCCCGCCTGAACAGCCATGTTTTTAATGCACGGCAGAAGCTCATCACGGAGGGGGCATGGCGAAGGTCACTAGGGAGGGAGTTCCATAATGTGGGGGCCGCCACAGAGAAGGCCCTCTTCCTAGTCCCCACCAGCCTGGCTGCTCTGGCTGATGGGATAAGGAGAAGGCCGTCCGTGGCAGACCTTGTTGAGTGGCCTACTTGATGTTGCTGGAGGCGCTCCTTGAGATAAGCTGGGCCGGAGCCGTGTAGGGTTTTAAAGGTCAAAACCAACACCTTGAATTCGGCTCGGCAAGCAACTGGTAGCCAGTGCAACTCATTAAGCACTGGCGTGATGTGATCACGCCGGCGGCTGCCCTTAATCAGGCGAGCCGCCGCGTTCTGTACCAGCTGAAGCTTCCGGACCGTCTTCAAGGGTAACCCCACGTAGAGCGCATTACAGTAGTTATCATAGCTGTATTCAAAATAATAATGTACTTTGAAATAATAATAATAATAATACTGTCAAAAAAAATAATGTAATAATGGGGATTATATACCCATACATTAAGATTAGGGTTTAGGTTCAGGTTAGGGTTAGGGTTAAGAAAACGTGGGTCCGTGTGCATGTCCCGGGGTCTGGAACCAGCTGAGATGGAACCGTCAAGAAAATACCCGCCGTGATAACTCTGAGGATGCTTTCTGAATGTATGGGGATTATACCCATACATTTAGATTAGAATTTGGTTTCAGGTTATGGTTAGGGTTAAGAAAAAAAAACTGGGTCCGCGTGCATGTCAAGGGGCCTGGAAGTAGCTTAGATTGGACAAACAAGGCTAGTCATCAAGAATAATATGCTCAGTGGTTACTTTGAGCATGCTGTCTGAATGCATGGCGATTATACCCATACATAAAGATTAGGTTAAGGGTTCAGGTTAGGGTTAGGGTTAAGAAAACGTGGGTCCGTCTGCATGTCCCGGGGCCAGGAAGTAACTTAGTTTGGACAGACAAAGCTAGTGGTCAAGAAAAATATGCTCAGTGATGACTTTGGGCATGCTGTCTGAATGTATGGCGATTATACCCATACATTAAGATTAGGGTAATGGCTGAGGTTAGGGTTAGGGTTTTAAAAACCTGGGTCCGTGTGCATGTCCTGGGGCCTGGAATTAGCTTAGATTGGACAAAGCTAGAGGTCAAGAGAAGTACCCTCAGAGATGACTTTGGGCATGCTGTCTGAATGTATGTGGATTTTACCCATATATTTAGATTTGGGTTTGGGTTCAGGTTAGGGTTAGGGTTAAGAAAACCTGGGTCTGTGCGCATGTCTCGGGGCATGGAACTAGTTGAGATTGGACAGACAAAGCTAGTGGTCAAGAAGAATACGTTCAGTGATGACTTTGGGCATGCTCTCTGAATGTATGGCGCTTATACCCATACATTAAGATTAGGGTAAAGGTTCAGGTTAGGGTTAGGGTTAGGGTTAAGAAAACCTGGCTCTGTGTGCATGTCCTGCGGCCAGGAACCAGCTGAGATGGAACAGACAAAGCTAGTGGTCAAGAAAAATATGCTCAGTGATAACTTTGGCCATGCTGTCTGAATGTTTGGGGATTTTACCCATACATTAAGATTACTGTTTAAGCTCAGGTTAGGGTTAGGGTTAAGAAAACGTGGGTCCCTGTGCCTTTGTGTATAGGCGGGATATAAATTGAGTAAAATAATTAATAGACAGTGTTCTGACCTCGGAGCTGGGAATCGGAACTCCGATTCCCCTCCCCTGCCCCCTTGCAGCAGGCGCGGAAAGTACTATACCAGCAGCTCTCCGAGGTTGGGAAAGCAACCTCGGAGAGGGGGAAAAGGGTTTTTTTTATCTGGGAGGGCAGGAGACTGGAGTAGCCAGGATACGAGGTATCCCGAAGCAGCTCCAGCCACCTTCCCTCCTCCTGAGATGCTGTTGCTACATGGCAAAAAACAGTCATCTAGCGAAACTGCAGAGTGGGAGGAGAGGGAAAACAAAGATGGCTCCGCCGCTCCTCCCACTCTGCACTGGATGAGTGTGTCCCTCTCAGTTCGGAGGCTTCCACTCATCTCCACAGGATTACACTCTTAAAATTTTCATACATCATGCAGTATAAGCCAATTTCCTAAAGCAGGTTTAAGAGGGTTTTTACCCTTAAAGGTGCCCCCAAATTAATTCAAAATAAACCATTAAACAAATGCCCCCTAGCTGCAAACTACATAGCTAAAACGTCAGCTAGAAAACTGATCCTGTGAAAGACAGCTGGTTTTCGTGGGGATATTAAATTCAGCCTTGCCTAAATCGCTAGAACCTTTTAGGCAACTCCGGTTCCATTTTGGCCTCAAACTAGGGGGAACCTTTAAAAAAAAAAAAAAAAGTTCAAAATCACAGTCGTGTGACAGAAAAGCACCCATGCGGAGCTTGCACAGGTCCTGTAAATCTTGGCCCGGAAGATGCATTAACCTATGTGTAAAAAGCAGTGAGTCTGAGCACAATTAAGCCAAAGACAAAAGACACCTTCAAGAATGAGACGATAAAAATTAATTATGAATGATCCTAATGTTACTCCCAAATCAGAATGCCCTGTTAATTGTTACGCGGCACATCTGCCATTTTGCCTGAACATATGGTGGGAAATGCATCAGGAATTGCTGAGTAAGGGAAAGCAGAGCTTTGGGATTTGAGAAGAGAAGCAGGCAGTTTGCGTGCATCATTTAAGAAGCATGGCCACTGTACCAACATGTCACATGCAGAACATGCTTTTAAACACCCCAGTTCTCACAGCAAGGATTACTGAGCAGCACTCCCAAAGTAGGGATGTGCGTGGAGCTCGTTCGGGGGGTGGAAGTCCGGCGAACTCGCTGGGCTCGACGCCCTGAGCTCTGCTCGACCTACTTGCTTCCCCGGCTCGACTCGCGTTCTCCCGAGCCAAGCCGGGGAAGTGACTTCTGGGTTCCCCCTCTGGAGCACTTTTTACATAGAAAATGGCGTAAGATCCGTTTAAAAATGGCCACGATTTGGGTAAGTTACGCAAATTGCGGCCACTTTTAACGTATCTTATGCCATTTTCTACGTAAAAAGGGCTCCGGAGGGAACCTGGAAGTCCAGCGAGCGTCTCGGCTGGCACTCGCTTTCGGCCCGGCTCGGCAGGTGTGGCAGCAGCACTTGCCAAGCACACCGCGAGTCGGGTGGTGGGAGGATCGCCCACCTCTACTCCCAAGTCCACTACTGCATATTTCAGGTGGCTCTTGGCTGGCTGCTAGATTCCTTGGCGCTCTGCTACCCTGTCCTCCATGGATTTAAAAGCCAAGAGGGTGGTTGCTCTTTTGGTTAAAGACTTGCTAGAGTGGTGGGGAAATGTGCGCCACTCCAGATGTGGTGGACTGCAACTCCCATCTGCCCCAGTCAGCGTAGCTACTAGTGAGGGTTGATGGAAGCTGCAGTCCAACAAAATCTAGAGAGTCACACATTCCCCACCCCTGACACTCTAGAAAAACATTATTATCTTACAATATATTACAGTTCTGCAGATCAGAGAGGGAAGAAGAAGGGGCAGGGGGGAGCCCTATCTTCCTCACTGCTCTGACTCCTTCCTGGAAGAAAACAGAATAGTGTTTTTGAGGCGAGAGCTCAAGGCTGGGCCTCTTGTTTCTGCAGGAAAGAGACTGGCTCAAAGGAGGAAGCCCCCACCCCCGGGAGGAAGTCATTCCCTTGTTCCTTCCTCCAGATATTCCAGAAGAGAGGACTATCAGTGGTTCAGGCTGCCTTCCGGAGTCTTTCTGAGAAGAGGGACAGTGATTTGCCAGGTCATGAAGCAGGAAAAAAAGGTCCTGGATTGTCTGTGGTATATTGCCCATCATCTCACACTTTTACTGTACATGATCCTCATACAGCACTATCAGCTTGCGCCCTGATATCCTTACAGTATCCCCACCACCACTTTTAAAACACACAAGATACTTAAGGTGCAATCTTACGCATGTTTACGCAGAAAAAAGGCACACACAGCTGGCTGGGGCATGCTGGGAGTTGTAGGCCTTTTTCTTTCTTTCTAAACATGCACAGAATTGCACCCTTGTTGAGCAATCCTATGGCCCCCTAGACACGTCCGGGGGGGCTATAGGATGCTGCAGATCTCCTCCGCTGAGGACATAGACGGAGCTCTGACTGTGCGTCTCCCCCAGCCCCGCTCCTCCCACCAGCTGCAGAGAGCTCCGTGGCAGCTCCCTCAGGAGCGGGCACTGCAACCTCGGGAAGAGAGGAAATTGTCCTTTTAGGGGTGGGCCAGTGGGCAGCGAAAGAGAGAGGTGGATCCACAGGCTCTCAGCTCCCATCCCCATACACAGAAAGGTAGGTGAGCTAAACGGGCCCATCTAGCAAACACCACTAAATCAGAGGACCAAGAAAGCCTCTGCCAGGCTCTTGCCAGCAGGGCATCGGTTCCTCAGGATGCTAGATACATGTCCAATGGATTGCTCTCTTAATTTCCAAGGAGCCTTAGTGGCATCCATCCATCCATCCATCCATCCATCCATTATTTATTAATTATATTTATATCCCACCTTTTCCCCTGCAAGGAACCCAAGGCACCTTACATAATCTTCCTACTCTCCATTTAATCCTCACAACAACCCTGTGAGGTAGGTTAGGTTGAGTGTCAGTGACTGGCCCAAAGTCACCCAGTGAGATTCATGGATGAGTGGGGACTAGAACCCGGATCTCCCGAGTCCCAGTCCAACACTCTCACCACCACTACGCCACATTATTATACCCACACTCCAGAATCTTATCTACTACACTGACCCACCCCAATCTACAATCCAGATTGGGGGGCCTGCGTTTATTCAACAGCATGGGAGCAGAACCTCAGGTGCACAGGCTAAATCTGCCCCCCAGAGATTCCCCAGAATGCCACAACCCCTTCTCCTGGCCCCACCGCCTTCCAATCATTGGATGGTTTCCTGGCATTTATGCAGTCCCCCCCCCCCGATTCTAAAAGGGTGAAATGCCCCTCCTAAATCTCAGTTACCGCCAGTTAGGGGTTTAACCTACAATGTGCTGGTATTTTCGGCATTTTTGCCCTGTTCCCTTGGCCCCACCCACTACTGGAATGCAGCCCCCCCCCCAAACTCCTCCAAATGGAATTTGGGATGAAAGGTTACAGGCACCCCTGTCCTAGAGGAAAAAAGAAATAAGGTGTAGCTCTTAGGTACGTCTTTACAATAACGTGCTATTTGGTCCCCAATGCTGTAAGGCCTGCATGCACTGGCTGCCTGTACGTTTCCAAGACAAAGTCAAGGTGCTGGTTTTGACCTATAATAAAGCCTTACATGGCTCAGGACCACAATACCTGATGGAGAGCCTCTACCAGCAGGAGCATCCCTGTACACTATGATAGTCATCTAAGGCTCTTCTCCAGGTGCCTCCTCCAAGGGAGGCTCCGAGGGTGGCAATGAGGGAGAAGGCCTTCTTGGGGGTGGCCCCCCAATCTTGAAATTATTTCCCCAACAAGGCCCACCTGGCTCCAACATTGTTATCTTTTCAGCGCCAGGTTAAGACCTTCCTCTCCTTCAGGCATTTGGCACCATACAATGAGGTTTTAATCAGGTCTTGAACTTTTCTTGTTGTCGATTGTTTAAAATTGTTTTTAGATCCATGTGTGTCTCTCTGAGTGTTGTATATCTATATGTTTGTACGTATATGGTTTTTATAATGTATTCTTAAGGTTTTAGTCTTGTAAACCGCCCAGAGAACTTTGGCTATTGGGTGGTACAGAAATCTAAATGAGTGAAATGAATGAATAAGGCGGCGCCATCTGTTCACCTATGGAGGTAGCAGCACACCTGTAGAATGAGACGAGGGTTGGGTGGGGCCTACATTTTTCTCCCCCACACTGAACCAGCCCCATCTTTGAAGAAAAAAGAACACTCCTCTTCTTCTTCAGAGCATATTTGTAGCTTCATCCTAACGTGGGACCAGAGGCCAAAGGCCACAGCAGGCAACAGAAGAGAAAAGAACCAGGTAACATAATCCACTATAAATATTGCATCAAACACAAGCCTCACAGGAGCGATGCCAGGCCTAAGAGCACATAAAGGAAGATGACGCTTTCAAAGGAGGAACGCAATCGTGCCCCACCGGATGGCGTCTGACCCTTTCCACAACTTCTGGCTACAGTTAATTAAACAAATGCTCCCCATGGAATGATGTGATCTTCCCGACTCCGGGCAGAGCGATTTCACAGCGCACCCAGGATGTCTTTGATTTCCAGACTCCTGCCCCGTGCGCGCGCACACACACACACACACGCTTCTTTACCCTCTGCTCATCTAAGAACTAATGCCTTCCATAGGCTCGGTGCACCCGTGATTTAATTCCTGATACACTGAATGAAATGTAGCGGCGACAGCAGCTACTTCACAGCCAGAGGGTGAAGACAACAGAGAGCGGTTTAACAGGATCAGGATGTAACTGACTCAAAGATCTACCCGCCTGCCTGAAAAAACATCCCACGGCTTGACGAAACAATGGAGGGTAAATTTAACAGAAATGAAGATTAGAGGAAAGGTACTGTCATTCTCCCCCCCCCCCGCCACCACCATCACTACTGAATCCTATTTGGATTCCATTAGAAACTCACAGCGCACAACCAGCTTTCAGGATGTAGGGGAAATTCATTTCAGTTTGCAAATCATCAGAACTTGCCTCGTTCAAAACCCTGTATGTAAATTTCCTGGGAAAAGCTTGCACATCCCTGAACTTGTGATCGCACTTGAAAATTGCATTATTATTATTTTTTAAATGTGCATTTTAAAATGTGTACTTTTTTAAAAATATGAATTTTCACGCTTTAATTAATGGGGGGGAATGTGCACTTTAATTTATTTTATTTTTTAGTACATTCATATCCTGCCTTTCCCCCCCTCTTATAAGAAACCCAAGGTGGCTTACATAATCATCATCCTCTCCATTTTATCTTCTCAACAACCCTGTGAGGTAGGTTAGGCTGAGAGTCAGTGACTGGCCAAAAGTCACCCAGTGAGTTTGAGAGATGTGGCACGGAAATGCACACTTTCCCTGTTCAACATGCACATTTTCCCCATGTGAACAAACAGGGGGAAAAGGTTGCAAACAAAAACCGGAGTGAGGCAATCGAGATTCAAAGCGGAGTTTGGAGAATCTCAGCAAGCTCAAGCATCCCTGGTTCTCCCATCCCAAACCAGCTTCACCATCTTACTCATCCCGACATAACTTTTCCACAGGTATGCCCTCATGGGATTACATTGCTCCCCTCTGGCGCACTCTGCAATTCTAGGTGCCTCGTCTTCAACAGGGGGTATTGTTGTAGAGCTGGAAAAGGGGCAGACTAGGGCAACCAAAATGATCAAGAGGTTGGGGAGCCGCTTCCCTACGAGGGAAAGATGAAGTGTATGGGGCTTTTTAGTAAAATAAAAAATAAAAAATGGAAGACTAAGGGGAAACGTGACAGAGATTCATAAAATAATGAATGGTATGGAGAAGCTGAACAGTTGGTAAGATTGACTGGTAAAAGATTCAGGACAGACAAACGGAAGTAGTACTTCACACAATGCACAATCAATTTAATTAAGTTGCTGCTACAAAATCTGACAATGGCCACTATTTTAAATGGCTTTTTAAAATGTATTAGACCAAAGTTTCTCAAACTGAGCCCACTTTCAGGTGAGTCTCAGTACTGCCGCCCACCCAGTACCTCCAGCAGGAGAGAGGAATGCAGTGTGTGGGGATAGTTAAGTGTGAAAGGAGAAGGGGGAGAAGAAATTACAGGAGACGGGTAAGAATACTTTGAGAGATATGTGGGGTGTCAGCAAATTCTGAACTGGGGAGGCTGAGCCATGATCCCTCCAGAGCCAGTGTCTGTAATTTAGTTTAGGAAAGATGAATTATGGAACTCCCTGCTACAGGGAAATCAGTGCGGCAAAGAATTCTGCAATTTCCAAAGGGGGAATAGGGATCAATATAAAATTATATCAGTAACTGCCGGCTGATAATGCCAAACTCCACATGCCGCCATTTTGTGTCTGGCTTGTAGCTGCACCGCCCTTCTGTGACTGATGGGACTCATTTAGTTCTTTCAAGGGAGCCCTGAAGGTAGAATGTTTTAGAACCCATCTATGAGACAAATCCATAGAAGATGGATCTGTCACTGGCTGTTGACCATAATAGCGAAATGGAAACGCCTTTTCGGAAGCAGCCTATCTATGAATACCAGAGAGGTGTGGCCAGCATGTCAGTCTGGCCAGCCACTGTAGGAAATAGAATTCTATACTAGATGGACTGATTCAGAAGGACTCTTATATTCTTATCGAAAAGTAAAACATGGAAATGCTGGACATCATGGCTAGGATTCAAAGGGGCCTTGTTTGAGGCAAAATAAAATTCTGCTTGCACGAGGCAGCCCAGCCAAATTCTCTAGATTTCCCCATCCCACTGCAGCCCCAATGCCCCTTCCAACACTGGTCCAGTGGGTCCCTTGACCCTCAGAAGTTGCTTTTCAGGGGCACAGCAGGCTGCGGGGGGCAGGGAGAGTGGAGCCAGGAAAGCCCCATCGCATAAGCAGAGTTCCACTTCCTCTTTCTGGATCCCGGCCTATGTTAAGAATAGCCCTAGCATGTACTCTAGGGTATCCATGTGTCCTGCTTTTCAGAAGACAATCCTCTGTTTGAATGTGGCCTCTATTTGAAGGGCTGCCCAGTCCAAGTCCAATTGAAAGATAAGGAACCATAAGAAAGGAGAGCAGCGGGGCCTTGAAGTTGCCCATCAACAGTTAGAAGCACCTAGACGGCAGACTGAACAGGTAGGCAGGTCACCTGGTCACATCTTCTCCACTATGGTGAGATGGATTAAACATCTCTGTTTAAATTCTAATGATTATTTCCAAATTTGCACCTACACATATACATTAATATATTTATCTCTGTTTTTGCCAACTGCTTTATTAAAAATATACATATGAATTAGCATATGAAACATTTTATGCAAATCTGTGTCTTCTTGTGTTCTCTTTTTGGGTGTTATTTTCCCTTTTTCGGCAATGCATACACGGCCACCCTAATTTGTGTGAATACAAGTGCTTGTGGGAAACAAAATATTGACACTCATTTTCTCTCGATAGCTCTTGCTATGTCCAATCACAGCCCATGGTTGGTTCTTTGCAGTGATCCACTTCATTAAAAAAATTTTTTTTTTTACTGAGATGAGATATTGGGGGTTGTAATGTGGTTTACTATTGACATGTGTCATTATTTGCAACAGCAAAGAAAGGCCTATCCATCATTTCTGTTCTCTCGTCACTGTCATCTCTCCACCCAAGTAATACACCACGAATTTACAACCGAGTCCACCTCGACAGGGTTAAAAGTCTGCCTCTGCCAAGTGTAATGACTCACGGCTCCACAGTTTCTCACCGAGGAAGTCATTAATGGGTCAGAACTCAGATGTAAGTCGGACTGTTCAAAATCATATCAAATACTGTATGAATACATCTAACACACATTTCCCTTCTCTTAAAAACAACAACTGAAATGCTTGTTAACAGTTTCACAGCATGATCCCCAAGTAAAGTATACTTGACAGTAAATCCTTCTGTATTCAACGAGATTTCCTTCCAAGTACATGTGCTTAGGACTGCGACCTTATTTGGCTAGGGAACCAACAGGGATTCTAGATGCAGCTTAACAGTACAGGCCTCTGTAGGCATCCACCCTTTGCCACGTCCTCCTGTTGCATCATTTCAAGACACCAGAAAGAACCGAACAACAACCACACCCAAGAGGCAATTATTATGCTGTTACACTTTGCCCCAAGAATATTGATGATAGTAAACAAAGGCGTCTTGAAAGCATTCCAGCGATAAACGTAAAAGAACAAACAGAACTTCCACTGGACTCCTGCTCACTTAAATGACTCCAAGCACTCTCCCTTCCTCCACTCTATACATGGAACTGCCTCCCTGGACATGTACGTGGTGCCCCTTCTTCTAGGGCCCTACTCAAAACTCATCTTTCCCCAATGGTATTTGCCTTATCCCGTAAATCAGGAGAGGGCAACGTGTAGTCCTCCAGATGTTGTTGGACTGTAACTCTCACCATCCCTCACCATTGACTATGCTGGCTAAGGCTGATGGGAGTTGTAGTCCAACCACATCCGGAGGGCCACAATTTGCCCACCCCTCTCCTACATCCTCATCGCCAACTGTCACCAAGGTTTAAGTACATGAAATTGCATTTACCCACCTTCTCCTCTCTCTTCGTCTCGCTCCGCCTCCCATTGTTCTTGCCCCACTTTCTGTTTTACTGGGTAAGCTCCTTGGGAACGGGGCACTGTCTATGTTGCCTCTGCAATAGGCAATGTTGCGTCTGCAATAGGCAATGACCACTGATGGCGGAAGATAAATAATGAATAATAACGCCTGTTCTTCTAATACTTAAGATTCAAGCAGCCTGGCTGCCACTGCAGAGGATCCGGAAGTGTCAAGAGATGTCACCAAATAATCTAGTTCACATAATCAATCACCTTTGTGCAAACAACTTTTTTTCCCCCCACACACATTTCTCCTATTGACTGTGGAAACTTTAGATTCAACTAGCGATAGACGGATCAGTCTATTTCCAGTCTGTGTCAATTTCACATCTGTTAATTCACATATCTGTTCTGTCCTATTTCTGAATCAATCTGCTGATTTTAAAAAGCACCAAAATTCACATCATTTTTTAACGTATTTTTCACAAGTTACATATTTGGCCCAAAAATGTGAAGGACTCCGCCGGCCCTTTTCCGTGAGTTTGGGAGTTAAAGGGTTAACCAGCAAGCGCCAAAACTCCTTCTCGCACCCCCTGGGTTATTTCAGCGAGACCGCACTGGACTAGCACTGAATCAGAACAGTACAGACTGAAATTGACTAAATGTTTACAAAAGTTTAATTGAGCGAAGCGGATCAGGGAGATAAGGAATTCACAGTCAATAAAACAGTGTATAAAACAGTCAGAGCATGAAACCGCAATACACAATTGAAGGCAATGAGGCTTACAAAAGCACAGGCAGACTACTTAATACAAAATCAAAGAACCTAAGCTAACTCTAACACTGAAGAATCTACCTAATCTATTCCTAGCAGTTCAGTCAGACTTACAGCAGTATACCAAGTGGCTCGCTTGAGGTTGAGCTCCTTGGGGGTGGCCTGAGCTGACAACCCGTTCCGTGCAGCCTCACACCTGGTTCCCAACAACTTTTTTAGAGCCAGCGTGGTGTAGTGGTGAGAGTGTTGGACTGCGACTCAGGAGATCTGGGTTCTAGTCCCCGCTCGGCCATGAAACTCACTGGGTGACTTTGGGCCAGTCACTGACTCTCAGCCTCACCTACCTCACAGGGTTGTTGTGAAGATAAAATGGAGAGGAGGAGGATTATGTAAGCTGCCTTGGGTTCCTTGCAGGAAAAAAGGCGGGATATAAATATAATAAATGAAAAATAAATGAAAAATAGAAATACATATTTGAATGTATTGTACCCTAAAATATACATTTCAAATATAAATTTGAAATACATTTAATTTCTGTATGCATTTTATCCAAAAATACGGATTTGTGCACTCATTTTAACCTTAGAAAATTCAATTCTTCTATACACACTTTGGTGTGTTTTTGGAGCTGAGAACTGTATCACAAAATTCAGAGAAATGCAGAAAATAAAGGATAACTGTCTTCTGATCCATGCATTAGTCCAGGAACTGTGAATCAGGTCAGTATGCTTGCAATGGCCCTCTCTTGTTGTTGCTCCCCAGAAACTAGTATTCAGAGCTACACGGCCTCTGAACATGGAAGTCTCACTAAGCTATGCGGGCTAATAGCTATTGACATTATGACTGAACCTGTGTCGCAGCAATTGCAGAAATGGCTTGATTCAGACATCATGGCAAACCATGGTTAAGGAAGTTTAACCACAGTTTGGTGTGGTGTCTCAATTGACAAACCATGGTTTACGATAGGTCAGCAAGCCAGAATTAGACCACTGTCTGTGCTAAGTATGGTTCGGCACGATATCTGAATTGACAAACCCGTGCTTCACAACTGGCCAGTGAATTGAACTAGGAACCACTGACAACCCATAATTGCATACACAAGTACTGAAAAGAAGAATCACATAAGATTATTAACAATTACAAAAAAGAGCTATGTATATTAAAAAAGCAACACTTCTGGATATAGCAAAATATTACTACTAGAGAAGAAGTATTCTTGCTTGCAAAGTGTTTTTTTCCTGGAATGCCTATCCTCTCCCAATTAAACACAAAATAAAGCTTAAAAGACCAACACCAAAGATTGCACAAACATTAATGTGTGCGTGCCCAGGGCCTTGATGTCACAGGCATGGTGCCCCTGTATATTGTACAACAACATTACGCAAAAAAATATCAACAAGAAAGGAGGCATTAGCAGGGGATGGAGAGAGGGCTATATGGACCCACAGCAGACAGCCTCTTG
The DNA here is from genome assembly GCA_021292165.1 of Shinisaurus crocodilurus. Taxonomy (NCBI): domain Eukaryota; kingdom Metazoa; phylum Chordata; class Lepidosauria; order Squamata; family Shinisauridae; genus Shinisaurus; species Shinisaurus crocodilurus. Next base: position 24,936,817 of record CM037876.1, on the reverse strand, counting down.
AGTAGCCCCCACCCCCTGGCCTAAATGCTAATAAGTTGCAAAACAAGAAGTGCCAGGGGGAAATGTATGGAAAAGAAAATATTCAATCCAAAAGCTATTTGTGGAACAGAGGAACTTAGAGCCACAATGTTCCAGATAGAAGGTCGCTGTGACCATATTTACCATGTTCATGGCTTCAATTGTCTGCTTTAATCTGCACTTACCAGAGCTCAAGGGTAATTAGCTTAATGTTTAGGCCTCTGGCCAATTGTAATATGCTAATTCCTTTAAGTTCTGGCTAGGTACTAAAAATGTGATTAAGGTTGCAGTGGCTCTTTTGGCAGGAGAGTTTCCAAACTGGAGTGTCAAGGACAAATTTGGCTGAGTCAGTTTAGACCTAATCTGTCCAGGAACTCTTACTATAAACCCCAGCTCACACACTGTAATTGCAGCTTCCTGTATTAAACTGAAATTAGAGGCACTCCAGATAAGGGACATACAGCTTGTGCCAAACATTTGAATTTGAATACTCTCCATGCACATCCATAGAAATCACTGCATTTCAAGTTGTTGCAAATATTAGATTTCCAGTAAGAACAGAAAGAGTACCCTGGTGGCTCACCAGAAGAGACATTTAAGAAGTTTGGAAGGTAATTGCCTGTAACTCACTCTCCCCCTTACTTTTCAAAGTACATTAGCACAGCTTACAAGCAGTGGAGGCTGGTGACTCCTATTTCGGTGGGGCTCTTAATCCATTGCAGGTTTTATTTGGAGCTTTACAGGCATTATCTATGGTGCTCCATGGTGGTGACCCTATTTTTCAGCACCATGGATAGCTCCTATAAAGCTCCAAATGAGGCCTGCAATGGATTACGAGTCCCACCGAAATATGAGTCACTGGCCTCCCCTAGTTACAAGAGTGCCTACATTAGTAGCATGCTCACTTCTTTTTAACACTGTGGCTGTTGAGTAACAAATGCATCCTGGGATATGAAATCCACCCAAAACATTAGACCAGGGGTAAGCAACCTGATGCCTTCCAGATGTTTTTGATTACAACTCCCATAATCCTTGACTATTGGCCATGCTAGCTGGGGCTGATAGGAGTTGAAGTCCAAAACATCTGAGGGAACCAGGCTGCCTCCCCCTTCATGAGAAAAAGCCCGTTTTTATCTCTTGCATCCTATCCTGGTACAACAGCAGTGGAAAAGAGAATGCATTAGGATGAGTGGCTCTGCCTGCTGTGAAGAATTTGCTGCTACTCATACCAGCGAATACTTGTAGACACACAGACACAAGGCTGGGCTCGTAACTAAGCATTTCTGTTGTATAACAAGCACACTACATAAAAACGTTAGAAACTATAAAACGGCAGGCTCATCATAACCTGCTACTGAGAGAAACATAGCTGTAGATTCACTTAAGACACATTCAAATATATAATCCCTGCCACACATTTACTCTTGCTTTATTAAGGGATGTGAGTAGAAGCATTCAGACCTCCTGGCTCCCAACAGGAACTGATGGGCAGGGACATAAGAGATGGAGCTTGCATTGCATTGCATGCCCATGTCCCGTGCCCACGCTTAGCCCTTAACTGGGCAGGCTGAACACTTGCATAGGGCTTGGGATGTAGTAGACTCCTACGGTGGGAGAAAATTCCACAGAGGGTTTCTCTCCCACCCTGGCAGTAAAAATACTTTTTAAAAAAAATTGCATTTCAACAAAACAAAACCCTAAGAAGAGAAAAGAAGATAGATAGATAGATAGATAGATAGATAGATAGATAATGATTACATATGATAATATGTTTTGGCAATGTCCAGTAGTTGCCTCTTTTTGGGAGGAGGTTATAATATGGATGAACTTTGTATTGGAATACTCTTTTAATATTTACTGATGCATACATTATTTTAAATTACCTGCTTCCTGGAGGTTAACGCATGGTCAACATAAATGGATTTTCGGCCCCCTCTTGACAGCTAAAAGACTACAAGATTGGAAGGATAAACGCTCACCTCCTATAATGCAATGGATTGAGGACCTAACAACACTTCCAACTTTTGAACAAATGGCATATAGATGCCACTCTCTGATACAGATATGGATATTTGGTCTGCCTTTGTTGAAGCTTATGTATAATAGATATATTCAAATTTACGTAAGAATACAATTTTAATAAGGCTATAATTCTATACCCATGTATTTACTTGGGCATAAGCCCCATTGAGCTCACTAATAGTTAATTCTGAGTAAACACCCAAAATCATCTGCTGTAGTCAGGTACTCCACTCTTATCTTATATTTTAAGGAAACTCCTTATCTTATATTTTCTTTGCATATATCAGCTGTTCCTAGGAGCAAGGTATTTTTTTTTTCTGTAGCTACAATTGCTATGGCCAGTTCTCTGCTAATTATAGCCAAAGTGTCAAAGCAGTTAGCAACCACCTCTCCTGTTAATAGGCATGCCATGCAACTCACACATAATCAGTAAAACAGTGATGTTATCATAATAAGTACACATAAAACATCAGTAAATCAGTGATGTCATAATAGAACACCCATAAAACATCAGTAAATCAGTGATGTCATAATAGAACACCCATAAAACAGCAGAGTTCAATTCAAAAAGGGGGGGTTGTGTGAGTCATCCATGTTACAAATGGCAAAACATTATCTTCAATGTTTTCCTCTAACTACCAATTATGAGTGCGATCCACCGGGAATGTGAGCGCCATTGAAATGAACGTCAGCTACTATGCTCTCTCTCTCTCATGCTGTCCCCATTAATTTCAAAGAGATTGCATGAGAGAAACTTTCTGGTAGATGGTGCCCTATTTTTAACAGAATAGCTTCAGCAGTCGCTGTTAAACTTTGCAGGAAACGTAATGTAACAGCCTTCAAGATTCTTGGACGGTGTCAAGTTTCTGAGAGGGCACATAATTGCAAAGGTCCATCCCAAAGAGTGCAGGATTTGCACGGGAGAAATGGTAAAAGCAGCTGACAGCAAGTCAGTATTTGGCCCTTTCACCTTCACTTTCCCACCTGAACTGGAGCACTGCCAGTATTAATATCGATGCTTAAAATGAGCGACTGGGATCAAATTGAACTGCGCACAACATATTCGTTCCCTAGTACTACCTAGGGAAAAAATCAATAAGGCTATTTAGTTTAGCAACAATGAACTGTATGTGAAGCTCTGTGTTAAGAGGCGAGTGTTTGCCCTACAACTGGGCATAAAGTATGCTCAGATATGGGTTGTAATTAAAATGCAGATTATTTTTATTTTAGCTTCCCCCTCCCCCTTGGAGATATCTCAAGGAGGACATAACCTGACAAACTAGCCTTCTAGTGGATTGTGGGGCTATTAATACAATCCTGAAATCTTCACTGGAAATGAAGGGATGGTTGAGGGATTAGATCTTTGCAAATTCCTATATGAAATGACCTGACCCTCTTCCCCAAACCAATGTGCAGATCGGAATTTACCTATCAACCGGATTTCCCCACTTCTCTGAATGTTCTTGGCAGTTTAAATGTATTTTTTTTTTTAAACACACACACAAAACCCCCCACTGAAATAGGTAGTTATTTTGAGAGCAAATATACATTTAAATACATGTTTAAAATGTGTATTTTGAGATGATTTTTTTTTTAAATTGCAGATCAATGCCTAAATGGAATGGCATTATGGGTGTAACCTGGAGTATCACTGGGCAAAGCTGGGTATCAAAACCCTAGTTCCAGCTGTGTGTGTTTATTTGCATTTTCAGAGTTTAACCACAGAATTCATTCTTATCTGCATTGTGTGTTAGTTCTGTCCTCACAAGAAAAACCAAGTACTTGGTTCTCAAATCAGCAGGTCTTCGACATGTTAGATAGCATTTGACATGACATATTTGATACACTAGTGCTGTTACCAATGCTTTGTTCGTGAATGAGACACAAAACACATGTTAATCATAGAATACAAACCATGATCTGTAAAATATATGAAAACATATATTATGGGTGAAAACATGCAAAAGTGAAGCCAGGGAGCAGGGGCAACAGAAGCAGATTAGGATTGACTAGGAGACTGTTTTCAAGTAAGAAATACTGCCCAGTGATCCCAAGCACCTTATACCCACTAAAAACAAGTCAAGTTCTTCTCAATTCTTAGGGGATTTATTTTCTAACAATTTACCCTGGAATATAGCCTTGCAAGAGCACTGTTGTGTTGTATTCAGGCACAGTGATTTAAGTTCCATTAAGTCCCCTTTTAAGTTAAGTTCCCAGTAATTTAACTGTTTCCTTCAGTATAACCCAGCCTCCAGATACACTCCTGCTCATTCACTTGGGGTCGGAAGAAATTATAAGGGGAGGCTGGTGACCCCTATTTCGGTGAGGCTCCTAATCCATTGCAGGTTTTACCTGGAGCTTTATAGGAGCTATCCATGGTGCTGAACTCCATCCCCAAAATAGGTTCACCACCATGGATAGCACTCCTATAAAGCTCCAAACAAAACCTGCAATGGATTAGGAGCCCCACCAAAACAGGAGTCACCAGCCTCCACTTATTTCAGAGATAACATCGGGGATTCCTCTCCCTCGTAGCCTTCAGGGGGCAGGGCGGGGTTTTGCCCAAGGCCCCACAGGCCAGGTAGGCTGGCCTGGTGGGCCAAATCTGATCCGTGGGGAACCTTTGCCCTTCTGAAGATAACCTTCTAAAGATGAGGAGGGAGCCAGGATCACATGGAACGTGAAAGCAGAAGCTTCCACAGCCCCAAACATTTATTTGGAGAGTCCGAGCTGCGACCCATATCTATGATTTAACGGCTCATATATTAGGATGCCTCTGTAATGGATGTCCTACAGCGGGAGGAAATTCCCAAATATGATGTGCAAACTGGCTTTTGGAACTGAGCAAGGAAGGGGAATGCAGTGTGGTGGCTGGTGTGTCAAACAAAGGCCTGGGAGGACTGGATTCCAATCCCCGTTCAGCCACGGGGCTTGCTGGGTGGCCTTAGGAAGGTCACAACCCCTCAGCCTAACCTACCTCACAGGGGAGGGGAGAGCCTTGTGTACCACCCTGAGCTGCTTCAAAGAAGGGCAGGATTAATTTTTTTTAAAATGTAACAAATGAATGGGTCGACTACCAAAACAGATTCCTGTCCACCTTTCCCCAAAACAAGCTCTCTCTCTCTCTCTCTCTCTCTCTCCATCTTTCATTCCAGTCTTGCCTGTTTTGCTCTCGCATCAGTTTTGATTTCGAATGCCCTAGACTTCTTTACTTTAGCAACATGGAAAAGTGGTGGAGTAAAGGTTTTCAAGTACTGTAAGACAAAGCACCATTCAGGTGAAAAGCTAACAGAAATTAAAATACATCTGCAGATCCAGAAATTCGGAGGTACAGGAGTACCATTGGACAAGTCTACATTCATGGCTGATTTTGCACGTTATTATTAACTACTACCTGTGGGTGCCAGCAAAAAGCTGTCCCCATGCCTGGGCGTGATGAGGTGGAAAGAAACATTTCAACGCTCAATGCAAGTGTCAGTTTGGACATGTGCACCAGCTGCTTCCAATGTCAGCTGGGCTGTGCATTTTTATTTTACTGTATTATATTTATATCCCGCCTATTCTCCTGCAAGGAAACCAAGGCGGCTTACATAATAATCCTCCTCCTCCTCCTCTCAATTTTATCCTCACAACAACCCTGTGAGGTAGCTTAGGCTGAGAGCCAGTGACTGGCCCAAAGTCACCCAGTGAGCTTCATGGCCGAGTGGGGACTAGGACCCGGATCTCCCGAGCCCCAGCCCAACACTCCAACCGCGACGCCACACTGGAAGCTATCCCCTATTTGGGGATAGGGTTCAGCACCATGGATAGCTCCTTAAAAGTCCGGCGTAAAATCCAGAGCAGATACACAGCCCTGCTGACACTGAGCCACCAGCCTCCACTGGCTACAAGGTATGGGTAAGCAAGTGCGGCATACATAAGAACATAAGAAGAGTCGTGCTGGATCAGGCCAAGGGTTCGTCTAGTCCAGCATTACTGTTCACACAGCTGCCCACGGGATCCCACAAGCAGGACATGAGTGCAACAGCACCCTCCCGCCCATGTTCCCCAGCAACTGGAGTACATAAGCATACTGCCTCTGATACTGGAAGAAGCACATAGCCAATCAGGACTAGTAGCCATTGGATAGCCTTCTCCTCCATGAATTTATCTAATCCTCTTTTAAAGATGTCTAAATACATTTAGACCAGGGATGACCAACCAATGGCCTCTAGGCCCTATCTGCCCCCTGCACCCCCGAATTTCCATGGCCCCTGCTACCTCTCCTGGCACCACACTCAGAGCACGATGCGCAGCACCACTTCTTACTTAACACTAGCCCGTGTCGTTTAGACCAATGGGTGCGGCAGAAGAATCAACGTTTCAACATTACTCGCATCATCTGCCTTCTCAAGCACAGGGAAGGCTTCTGTCAATAACAGCTGGTGAGTAATTTAAGGAGAATGTAAGGGCCTTCAAACAAGCCTACAGCGAAAGATGCAAGCTAGCTTCAGACTATGACTTTCAAATAGCAGCAGCTCAGATCAAGACGATTCTAATGTCATAAGAATATCATACTGTATATTATTCACAGATATGTGTATTTCTTCTAATAGGGCCAATGCTGGGATAACATTTCTGAGACATGATCTTCCTCTTTGCAACCTGCCCTTTTCTTTCATCAATTGCAAACTGCTTAAAACAAAATTCTAATACTGGAATATTAAAAACAAAAACACTTCATTATGATGATTGATCGATCGATTGATGATTGATTGATTGCATTTATACCCCGCTCTTCAGCCAGAAAAGGCTCTCAGAGCGGCTTACAAAGATTAATAATAAGACAGTCCCTGTCCTCAGGCTCACAATCTAAAAGACATGACACAAAAGGAAAAGGGACTAGGAGGGAGGAAGAAGAATGCAAACCATCAGGCACCAGTTCTTAGTTAAAAAGGTTCTCATAGGTTTTCTTTCTTTTTTCTTCTTTGGGGGGGGGGCAGGGAAGGGCAAAACAAGCTCCCTGCAGCTGCTCCCTCTCCGGCTGATGTATGGGGCCAGGTTGGTCTCCCCCTTGCTGTGATGTTACTCCTGGGAGGCATGGGGTGCAGACTCCCAGTGGCCCTTGGCTTAGCTATGATATATAGGTAACTGTTATCATCTTACTTTTCTATCAGAATCTGTCAATAAAAAATAAATGTAAAATTCTGAATCAGAGAAGTTTGTCTGCAATAACTAATATTTAGAGTCTCCAAAAAAGAGGGGGGGGAGGTATCTTGAGAAATAAAATGTTTCATTATTATTCCCGAATGTCTTCATAGCAATTAGAGATCTGCATCTGAAAACAGAAACCTGCAATCAAATCAAAATAGACTGTAAAAATGTATTTATACATAGGAGATATTTTAAATCCAAAAGGTACAGGACAATAAAACTGAAATCAATGCCATTCACTAGTCTATCTTCCCACAGAAGTCTTACAATGTCAAAGATCAATGCTTGAGGTGCAGCCCATGTCTCAGAAGCAATGAAGTGATCAATACCATGGGCTGAATGAGCATCAAAAACGCTATTTTAGGAAGATTAACTCCTCAGAGTGGGAGACAGAGAGACATTTTTTGATTAAAATATCAAGAGGCTTTGTTCATTGCATCCATACGATATGAGAAAGCCTTCTTTTTTCACTGTCCTATAATATTAACTCTTAAAAAAAAAAAAAAAAAGACTTCTGCAGAAAATCCAGAATGGAATTTTCGTTTCTGAAGGTGTCAATTGGAGTCTGTATCACTGTTGACAGCGATATGAGTATTTTGCCTCTAAGCAATGTATTTATTCAGATCAACTACCGTAGTCTTGTAGTATAGAAAGACATGTGTCTGATAACACACAAATTTGAAGTCACGGTGCTCACTTCCTTTTTAAATAAGAGACATTGTTGTTAGATAGCAAAAAAATGGGGGGGGGCGGTGATGCCAGCTACAAAGAGAAGATCAACAATCCTTTTCTCATGTTACCTTCTTTTTGTTTTTACTTTTATTTCGCATTGAAGGCATGGCCACATGGGTGCTTGCCATGATGCTGTGTTTGGTGCTTTCGTGGTAAACCAGAAATGCTTGCAGTAGTACTGGATGAAAGTGGGAAAGCAATAATTTGCTCAAATTCTGCTGTATTGCTTGTGCTGATCTCACACACAATTCACAGGGGCTATGGACCACGAGAGTCATGTGGCAGGATGGTGCCAAACATTTTACAAGTTGGGTCTTTGGGATAGCAAGGCACCCATCTGACTTTCTAGAGGTCTCTATAAATGCTTTGTGTAGTACCTGGCAAATACAACAGTCCAAAAATTGTGTAACTTGACAATTATGTTTTGTGTGTTTCTTTCAACAGCCACAGGCTCACTAAGTAGCTTGCGTTCAATGTGAATACAAAATTGAGGGCTTAAACAAAAACCAACAACCTAAGAACCTGTTTTCACTTTCTTTAAAAGAAGCAAGTTATGCCCTTAGGGCAGGGGTCCCCAATGTGATGTCCACAGGCACTCGCAAAACTTTAAAAACATCTGTATACACACACACACACACACACACACACACACACACACACGTATATATCCATAGCAATGAATACATATGCAATGAATATGACTTTCTAGCAGTTATACATAGGCTTCAACAAAAGCAGATCAAATATCCAAATAAGCATCCATTTGAAGATACTATATCTTCTATGGCATCTATATAGCATCTATATGCCACCCGTTCAAAAACTGAAAGCACTGTAAGGTCCTTTATCCACTGCATTGTAGGAGGTGAGTGTTTATCCTTCCAATCTTGTAATACCCATATTTTAGCTGTCAAAAGGGCATGGAGAACCCCTTTACCCTGAACATCTGTTAATTTTCATGAAGCAGGTAAATTTAAAAGAGCATGTACATCAGTATATATTAGAGACTGTTCCAGTACAAAATTTATCTGTGTAATAACCTCCTCCCAAAAAGAAGCAACTACTGGACATTGCCAAAACATACATTTAAAAGAAGCATTAGCTGTATTGCTCCGCCAGCAATTAGCTGAATTGGACAATCCCGTATAAAAGAGATTTGTGGTGTCCAATAGACACAAAACGAAAAAAGTTTTTGCTGAATAAGCAGCAGCCTAAGATCCATAGATGCGACAGAGAGAAGCCAATGTCGCGATCTACTGATTAAGCATTTTGTGGTGGTGCCCACAGCAGTTTCTCAAATTCCCAAATGGGCCCACAGGTCCAAAAAGGCTGGGGACCCCTGCCTCAGGACTTGATCGTGTGTGAGAAGGCATAGCGCAGGGGCATATGTTTGAGATTTCACTAGGCCAGGGAAGGGCAGCCTGGTGTCCTCCAAATGCTAGCATGGCCAATGGTCAGGGATTATTGGAGTTGTACTCCAAAAACACCTGGGGGCACCAGGCCTAGTCAAATGTATGCCCCTGCACTATGTATTCCCACACAGAGGTCCCCAACCTTTTTGCACTTGTGGGCAAATTTGGGAATCGAAGAAACTGCTGTGCAGGCCTAGAGCAATCTCCAAAGTATATCCAGGGTGCGGGGTGGGGCAGTTAAGCAAGGTTTTTCCAATTTATGCAGATGGAACAATTTTGCTTTTCTTGCCCCAGAACGTCAGTTACTATGGCACAAAATTTTGACATTTTAAGTGCAAAGTAGAATACGTACTTGCCCTGACCATAACATTGTACACATGATAAATAATGGAATCCAGTGTGAAATGGGTTTGTTTCCAGTTGAACTAATAAAGCAAGTTTAAAGTAAATGTGGGCAAAAGTTAAACCCACAAAACATGAGACCTAGCAAAAAGGAGGAATATGGATGCTCGCTGGGGGATGCTGGGAGCTGTAGTCCAACACATCTGGAGGGCACCAGGTTGGGGGAGGCTGCTTTGGGGCTAAAGAGGTACCTGAAAAGAGGTACCGTAACTGAAGTGTCCAGCACCTTGGTGAACCAGAGGAATGTTGCAGTGGCCAATTACAAAGTTTTGCATGCAATCATTACATATTTCTTCCCGGGCTAAGAGGGACTATCATTTGTATTGCTCTTGTGTTAACAGACTGCTTATTCATTTAGCTCTATGTGGGCAATTGCTGTATTATTGTATGTACTTCTGTGGTTCTAACTAAAGAAAGTTTGTCCAATTCAAATCCTTGCATGTTTTATTCCAACTAAGTCCCACAGGACCTACCCATGCGCAGAGGTTACATGGACAAGCAAGGACGTTATGAAGGATAATACTAAGGGCTCAGGAGATGCAACATGCAAGTGCTGCCTAGTAAAGGGGATCATACAATCATTCTGTCCAAGCAGAGCATCAAGATGTATGTGCAGTAGCAAAAAGCACCATGTGCACCGCTGGCTGAATAGTCACTCCGTTCCCAGTCCAAGCTGATCACAAGTCCCACTTCATTAACAACTTTCTTTAAGCGAAAGTAAAATCCTTATTCAGCAGTGCCATGAAAGAGATGATTAATAAACCCCTGGAATACTGGGATTGCTAGCATGCAATTACTGGAGCAGGAGGAACGTCTATCCTGATCTCCTATTGTCCCACATGAACAACTGAAACTTGACAATAATAAGCGATGCATAGCAGCATTTTCATACACCTGAATGCTGCTTATTCTCTCTGCACTTCTGTGAAGTGCCAGAGGATTACTCTCCAACTAGGGCCATCAGCATCCACGGTCTAGTGCCTTACCTCCCGGTTGACCAGGAGTGGTCTGCATCAGCCTCAAGCCTTGCAGATGGACCTTTGTGCTTTAAAGGCCCTGTCACCCAGCTAAGTAAGCAGTCAGCTCACTTGTAAGGGCCAATTTCCTGTTCAGCCAGGCCACATAGAGCACTAGCCTTAGAATTTGCTTCTGAGTCTGAGAAATTTGTCTTACCGGAGAAGACTTTGCTTGGCTAAGACACGGAGCCAGTACGGTGTAGTTGTTAGAGCAGGGGAGGGGGAACCTCCGTCCCATAAGCCTAATCCGGCCTGGCAGGGCCCCCGATCTGGCTTGCAGACCTTCTCTGCATCATCATACCCGCTTCCCAATGTCACAGGGTCATCACAGCCACTTGCTTTTGATCATCCATCAGGATCGCCAACTGCCCATCAACTAGGACTGTGGAGACCTGGGTTCAAACCCACAGTGTGTCATGAAGCTCACTGGGTGACCTTGGGTCAGTCACTGTTGTGAGGATAAAGTGGAAGGGCGGGCAAGGAGAACAAAGTATGCTGCCTTGAACTCCTCGGAGTAAAGATGGGATACAACCGTAGTAAATAAATAAAATAACCAATATGTAGGCGATGCAATGTGCATGATACTGTCTCCAAGAAACAAACAAATGACCACCAGTAGCACATCCAGTTTATAAATCTTATAGAGTTAAAAAATATATATTTTTTAATTCATAGTTTAATTTTTTAAAAAAAAAATATTATAGATTATATATGTATGTATATCTATATAGATTCATAGATCATAGAGTTGGAAGGAGCCTACAAGGCTATCGAGTCCAACCGCCCGTTCAATGCAGGAAACTAGAGGAGGGGTCTCCCATCCAAGTAATAACCAGGTCTGGCCCTGCTTAGCTTTTCACGCTCAGACAAGCTGAGCCAGCGTAAGCCACAGGCCTGTATTCGTCTATATCTATATACATACATATTTTAAAATGTGAAAGGTTTCACATTTTAAAATATGAATGGTATACCGAAACCATTCACATTGTAAAATACTCACACACACACGCGCACGCGCACACACACGCACATACACAAATGTTTTTAAAAATTAATTTAATTTTTTTTTTATCTATAAAATTTATAAACTGGATGTGCTACTGGTGGTCATTTGTTTGTGTGTGTGTGTGTGTGCATGCGTGTTTTTGTTTCTTTTTAAAGTAAAATAAGTCCTTGCTCCTTTCTTCTGGACTTGAAGCCTGTTTGGAATCTGACCCCTGACCTGCTTGTCTTAGATGGTTTCCTTCCTCTGGCCTTTCAGACTTGTTCCTTCTTGAACTCTGTTATGTGCCTCTGGCCCTTTGACCTCGGACTGCTACCTCTAGAACTTGAATCATGCCTGCCCTGGGCCATACTACCTCCACCTGGTCACCTGAATGGACAGCCAGTACCCCCCCCCAACCCTAAAACCCAATTGCTCGGAAGACTGCTGATTGCTGAGCCCTGACAACTTCCCATCCCTCTTCAACACCTTCTTTCAACTTCACAGCTTCCCTGCTCAACAACTGCCTCTCTCTCCTTCGTCCCACAGCAGCATTTGCCACCCCTTCTGCCCCCAGCAGCCCCAAAGGTCCAGGGGCTCTTCTCTTCACATGCTTTGATGCCGCTCCTGAGTTTCTTCTGCCACACCTCACGTCAGCCACACTCTTCCAGCTCCATTAGCATTACCCCTAATTGTCGCTAATGTCTACCCCTTATTGTCCCTCCTGTGATACCGTGAATAAGGCAGATTGCCACTGTGTTTCTGTAACCTGAAGTTGGATAAGCATACGGTGATACAATCAGGTAAAATGATATATGGGTGTTACCCCCTGTGAAAGCGATGAGATTCAAGATTCCACTGAGGATAAGCATCAATTATTTTTGCAAAACATTACAGCACCATGGATGGACTTTTGCTGTTTGGGGTTGCTTTTTCGAAATACAACTGGTCTTCTGGTGGTGCTACCTTAATATTACAGGGCCCACAGGTGTAGTTGTTAATTAAGGGGCTGTCAATGTTTCCACAGTGAACTCTTTCTCAGGGGTTAATAACTTCAGCTGGAAAATTTGATCAAGTGTAGGCTCAGCTAGAATGAATACTTTTACTTGGGGGATGTGTCCCCCCTCCTTTGTTAAATTAACTTGGTGGTGTACATTATTAACTCTGATATAGCAGTTTACACACACACCTGGGAATCTCTAATGGCCGCACGAAGATGCATGAGATCAGAAGTTGTTCCGTTCTCTCAAATGGCAGTGTATGCAGCTCCATTCTCACAACTTCACTGTGTGTGTGCACAGAGGTCATTCGCTGGCACTGAAGTGAATGGAGCAGCCCCCTTTTTTCTGTACGTGCACCCAGAAACCGGCAGATTTTTGGACTGTGCCTTTGTCCTCGTATTCAAGGTTTTTACTTAACCAAATTCCTGACAATTACGAATGATGGTCAATGAACAATTTTAGTTTTGTGTTTCCTTCTCCTAAAAATGCAATCAGAAGGTTTATAGCAGTGTTCTCCAACCTTGGTTTATAGGATTGTCATCAAAGGGGGTTGTGACCCACAGATGTTTTCTTAACAGTATTTGGCAACATTTTGCAAAAAAAATTAGCTTTTAAAACATTCTGGGTTGATAAAAAGGATAGCTCTGAGAAAGCAGGGAGAACCTGAATTTTATTGCATGTAGCATTTTCAGAGGGTTCTCAAAGAAGGCCTAGCATTGGACATGCCAAGCGGTTAGAAAACAAAATCCGGGTTCTAGTCCCCGCTCGGCCATGAAACTCACTGGGTGACTTTGGGCCAGTCACTGACTCTCAGCCTAACCTACCTCACAGGGTTGTTGTGAAGATAAAATGGAGAGGAGGAGGAGGAGGAGGATTATGTAAGCCGCCTTGGGTCCCTTGCAGGAAAAAAGGTGGGGTATAAATATAATAAATAAATAAATAAATATTTACATTTTGCACTATCCTCTCTTCTGCCATAAGTAATTTACAAGCAGAGGCATCTGTCCAGAGAAGGTTATTAAAGAAAACGCTCGAGACAAGATTACGCATGCACCAACAACAAGGTATGCTACATTTCCATTGCAAATGCAGGATTCCAAAAACGAATCATGTCAATAAGTAAGGAAATCGAAACAGGTCATCGTCGCCACACTTTCAACAACGAAAGCTGAAGCATTCATACACTGCTCTCTTTTATTCATCAAGACAACTTGATATAGTTAATAACAAATATATTCAAACTTACCACCTGCTGTTTTAACCAGTACAAAATTCATTGACCTTTGGGCTCTTTTTAAATGCAGCCAGTAATTCCTTCAAACTGTTTCATAAACATGTTCTGTATATATACAAACACCATCACAGAGCCACTAAGAGAGCAATCCTACACTCCCCATTCCTTCCTACGCCCTATTGGCCCTTACTGATAGAGTGGAAGTCAAGAAGTCGAACACTCCATTGATTCCTCCCTGTTGGCTCTTGACAGAAGTCAAGGGGGAGGCGAGGCGAGGCGAGGCGAGGCTTACCATATTTTTCTTCCATCCATGGACGGAAGAAAAATCAATAGGAGGGAAACATTCAGAGGTGCTCTTGTGCACCTCTAAATGTTCCCCAGGGATGGGGGCGTGGTCCTTGGCCACGACCTTGGATCCTCAGCCACTCCTCAAAACGAATCCTCCTCTTCATTTTATCCTCACAGCAGCAACCCCATGAGGTCAGTCAGGCTGAGAGTCAGCAACCGGCCCAATGTCACACAGTGAGCTTCATGGCCAAGTGGGGACAAGAACCCAGATCTCCCGAATCCCAGTCCAACACTCTAATGCTGGCTCTACAAGTTTCCCCCTCTACAAGAGTGGAGCAAAAAATGTGAGCTCCGACATCGGGAAACCTCTTCCGAGGTCAGAGCTCTGTCCACACTACAGCATTAAGGGGGTTTCCCACATAATCCTATGGCCCCTGGGATGGATTCCTATGGCCATGCTGGTTGGTAATTATGCGAGTTGCAGTGAGCCCAACACATCAGAAGGGCACCAGGTTGGGGAAGGTTGCCTTACGGCACAATCCTATGCATGTTTAGGCAGAAAAAGTCCTACCATTCCCAGCATTCCCCAGTCGCCATGGCCGGCTGGGGAATGCTGGGAGTTCTAGGACTTTTTTTGGTCTAAACATGCATAGGATTGTACGCTTAGTGGCTTACACCCTGTGAAACTCTATATTGATGGTGTTGTATATAAGTGACACTGCGTAGCATGGTAAGCTGCTTTTGAATCTTCAGATTCAAAAGCAGCTTGTCACATGGCCTAGTAGAGATGGGACACTTTGCTGTTTTAAAGAATGTTAAAAATCACACTGTCCTTATGAATGCCATTTGGAGCTCTTTGGAATCTAGCTTAAGTAATTTGGGACTGGGGCACCCCACGAAAAAAAAGTGGCAAGGTTATACCAATAAGCCTCTGGTCCACAGAGAAGGCCGCCTTCTAATTCCGCACTGTTATCTGTGTAAATCTAGCAGTTGTTAATGGATCAGTCAAGCAAGATGCCAAACTTGCTTGCCCTTAGCAAGATAATTAAAAATGTTCCACCTATAAACACTTGAGTAGTCCCATTTACTTCAACTGGAAAACTTGCTTGCTCGAGGTTAAGTGCTTTGGTGAATTGGGGACAGTGATAAACACATTGCAACAGGAAATGAATTTTAATAGCACAAGGATTGTTAAGCAGCATTAGCAGCCAGTTAGTAATTGACCATGCTAGAAACTAATTATAAAAATGTTTGTGCTTGAAGGATTTTCATTTTGTTTGCTAAAATATTCAGAAAGATAATTTTTTTCTCCATTTGGGTAAATGCACAATATTTTAGTTTGGTAGGCAAGGATTTTTTTAATTATTGTTATATTGATTCTGTGCCTTCCCAAGAATGGACCTAATTAGGAAAACTGTGATTACATCCAACATTTCAGATCACTGATTCCGAGAAACTGTGGTGTATGAAGCTGTCTGAGAGTCTAGACCAGTGTTCTCCAGCCAGCTATGCTGGCTTGGGCATGCTGGGAGTTGTAGGCCAACATCTGGGGACCCAAGGTTGGAGAACACTGGTCTAGACCATTGGTCCCTCAGGAGTGACTACTCTGACTTTCTGAAGCTCTTAAGGGTCTAAAGAAGGGCAAGTTGTGGCCCTCCAGATGCTTGGGCCTACAACTCCCATCAGCCCTATCCAACATAGCCAATGGTAAGGGATAATAGTAGTTGTACAGTGGTGCAGTGGAGCTAGGGCTCACAGGGACACATCACTAGCACTGTTTTAGCAGGGATGCTGATGCCATCTTCCACCCCCCCCACCAGAATGCCCTATTCCCTCTGAGCTTAGCTTCAATTCGCACAGTAGCTGGGGGAAATGTATTTTCCCAGCAATAATATATTGTTCCCTGTTATAATGTAAAGTATTCTGGGGTGACTTGGTCTTGAATGGGCAATTAAGACCCATGAGCTTTACAGAAGACCTACTCTTGGTGGAGATGAAAACTACTAGAACTGGTTTGTTGATATGGATCAACCCAGCTTGCCTGCAGGTTGGGACCGTCCTTGGGGGCAAGGCTATGGGGACTGTCATGATGAGGGCCTGCAGTTCAAAACATATCACATTCACTACGCCATTGGGGCTGTAGGCCAAACCATCTGGAGGGCCACAAGTTGTCCACCCCTGGTCTACAGCAATCTTTCCAAAACTTGTTTCCTGAGATCCTTAAGATGCCAAGGATCGAACCTGGGACATTCCGCACACAGACTCTGTACTCTGCTTCTGCGCTATGGCTTCTTGATCAGCAAGGTGGGAACTAACCCGAGAATGATGCCTGTAACTGACTTGAAGCTGGGAAGGGCCATTTCAAGTACAGTAATACCTTGGATTGCAACTAACTTGGCCTGAGAGCGTTTTGCAAGACAAGGAAAAAGAAATTAAAAATTTTGACTTGATAAACGAGCAAGGTCTTGCAAGACAAGTAGTCGTAGGGATGTAACCGCTCACCTCGAGCGGGCACATAGCGGGCCGAAATCGGCCCCGCTCACACCCGCCAGGGACTCGCTTTGATATAAGAGTGTTCTGGATTACAAGCACAGTTCCAGAACGAATAATGCTTGCAATCCAAGGTATTACTGTATGACGAACTTCTCCCACCGAAAGCACTTCAGTGAGGGAAATAACATTGGCAATTGCCACATAGATGAAATGCATTTGGCTGCATGGACAGGTAGAGGTAGTCCTATGCAGGCACTCAATCCTAGCTCACCTAAGGGTGAGGTTTGTAAGCAGGTTAAGCCAAATGCACTTACAACCCATAAGCGCTAAACATGCGGGATGCCAGGTGCACGGGGATGTTGGGGGCAAGGCGTGCCTGCACACCTCCACCCCTGCCGCACTTATCCCTTGCATGAGTAGGCTGAAGGCCTCCATAGGACTAGATGTAATCTCCACTTCACAGTGCTAAGAATTCATAGGCATTTGCTCTTTCCACTAGGGAAAGGTGGCCTGGCTACAGTCTTGTACCGTCTAGTCTTTCCCAGCCACCCCTGAATCCCTGTCTCAGGGCAAGACATTTTGCTGCCTGAGGCATAGGACAAGATGGTGCCCCTTTCCTATTCCACGTACAGAAGCCAGCTGGACTGGCAGTTGATTCTTATTTCGAGACTGGGATAGTTATCCTCCAGTAGAGCTGAGGCAGCAGGCTAGTTTAGAGGGGCCAGATCAGGTTGTGTGGCCTATTCAGCTGTGTCCACCACAGAAGGGAACATCCAGGGACTTCAGGTGGAACAGCAGGGAGGCTGCCATTGCTGTGCCCCTCCCTCCATCAGCATCTGCCAGCTGAGGCACTCACCTTCTGCCTGATGGTAGGGCCAACCTTGATCCCCACAGTACACCGATGTGTTTTAAATAGACACAGTAAGAGTGCGTACTTGGGTTCTCTTAATGGTACAGTATAACTGAACAGTGTGATATGATCCTGTATACATACTTGCTTACAGATTGCCTTGCAGGACAAGACCGTGGCCCTGCTAGTCGGTATTCTTTGCAACTGCCATCCACCTGGGGACCACAGGCCAATCTCAAGTAAACCACAAAGCACCAACATAAAGATAATAATGAAAACACAGTATCATTAAAAAGAAACCCTATGAAAACCACAAAAACTACATCCTTGATGGTCCAGCAAGCGCCGGCATCCCAGCACATGGTTAATCTGTGCGCCAGAGCATTGCAGAAGACGGGGGGAGAACCTTGCATCTGGATCTTAAAAGCCCCCGTAGCCCCATACAAGGGCCCCAGTCCTGATCAGGTCCCCTGCACCTACTCTAGAATAAAAATGGGGTGAGGGGGGAGAAAGACATAGCTGCTAGATATAGATTTAAAATAACCTCTGCTTTGGCCCTCATATTATGCATTTAAAGCATAATGCTCAGTGGATCACAGATGACCTCAGCTCCCACCAACCCCAATCATTGGTCATGCTGGCTGGGGATGATGAGAACCGTAGCCCAAAACATCTGGAGGAGCCCAAGTTGGGAAAGGCTGGTTTAAAGCAATATAGCATTGCCAAGCTCAGCAAACATTGATATGCCGTTTGGGGGGGAGGGTCAACAGTATGTCAATGCCAAGGCATTGAACTCAGCAAAAACAGCCGTTTCTACCCTTCCACCGGATTGTTGCAACGGACTGCCATCCACAAACAACTTACTCTAGAGGAGGGCAACCTTCTCTCAACCTGGTGCCCTCCAGATGTGTTGGACTACAACTCCCAGCAACTCCCAGCCAGCTGGCCAATGGTCAGTGATGATAGCAGCTGAGCTCCAACACATCTAGAAAGACCCAGGTCGGGGAAGGCTGCTCTAGGGCAGAAATAATTGGACTGACAGGAATGGCTGGTTTGTGAGAATGCCATAGTAGTAGGATCTTAAATCCTCATGGCTGTAATTTGTCAGGAGCAATAAAGTTTTTTACATCCAGCAATTTGCGGTATCTTTCAGCTGGGTAGGTTAGAACAGCCATTAACATCATTGCCAAATTGCAACAGTGGCCTGAGAATAGCAGTGGGTCAATACAGGCTATTTTGCTTCCCCTCCCTCCCTTCCCCCTTCCTTCCTTCTTCTCCCCCCCCCCCCCCCGCTCCATTTCTGTAAGCAAGTAAATAAGGACTATCTTTACAGAATCAATGATGATCAAGGAAATCCATGCTGGTCAGAAAGGCTAAACTATTGTGAATTTAGCCAAGTGAAAAATTACTGTATCTCAATTTTATTTTATTTTAGCAAAAGGGGAGGGGCAGATCCTTCAAGTACAATCATTTCTCTCGTTAGTTTTGTAGTATAAGCAATTACTAATTTGTTGCTAATACCCTAGAACAATGCAACCATTATTGAAACTCTATTGTCTAGCAGTACAAACCCATGTGCTAAATAACTTGCTTCCAAAGCCTGGATTTATAGCAAATCAATTCCTTTAGCCAACAATAGCCAATTTATTTTGCAACAAAATCTTATTT
Source organism: Shinisaurus crocodilurus (assembly GCA_021292165.1). Taxonomy (NCBI): domain Eukaryota; kingdom Metazoa; phylum Chordata; class Lepidosauria; order Squamata; family Shinisauridae; genus Shinisaurus; species Shinisaurus crocodilurus. The sequence goes on along the minus strand of CM037876.1, from coordinate 24,917,506 downwards.
GCTTCCATAAAAAGGGGGGAAACAAAGCAAAAGTGTGTGTGTGTGTGTGTGTGTGTGTGTGTGTGTGTGTGTTTGTGTTTGTGTGTTTGTGTGTGTAATGAACATATTGCAAGATGCAGTCTTTTAATTTAGCTAATGAACTTTTAAAATCTTGTGGTCTTGGACATATTTCTCCATAAAAAATGGAACTGACAAAATGCTTACAATAGAGTCACAATTAAATGGGAATCAGAGCATAAAGGTACAACAGTGTAGCTAATGTTACATATGAATATGATACAGAAGGAACCCAAAGGGCCTTTCAAGTGTTTTTCTAGCTATGTGCAAAGCATTTTTTCCATGAGCAGCTACTGCTCAGTAGCTTTAACGTTTAAATGACACAGCCGCATGGGCAGAAACGGGTTTCCAGGGCATTTGATAGATGGAAACCCTCATGCCGATAGTCACTCTATCAAACTATTATTGCTCGCGGCCAACAGCCTTTGCAAAAATTCAGACACACTCAAAAATGTGTAATGTAACAAATCACATTTGCAAAAACACTTATTAGAAATGCTATAGCTACAAAGCACAGTATATATATATATATATATATATATTTAAAAAGCAAAGAGCCAAAGGATGGAAACCCTGGTGCTGAAAGGAAGGATGGGGCAAGCATTAAAAGCAGAGGCGCTTGACTATGGAACACGGGAAGCTGCTTTATACTGAGTCAGACCATTGGTTCATCTATTCCAGTATTGTCGACACTACTGACTGGAAGTAGCTCTCCAGGGTTTCAGGCAGGAATTTTTCCAGCCCTTCCTGCAGATGATGGAGATTGAACCTGGGACCTTCTGCATGCAATGGAACTCTCTACTGGGAATGCCCCCTTCTGCATGCAAATGAATTCCCTACTGGGAATGCCCCCTTCTGCATGTAAACCATCTACCACTGACCCAGAGCCTAGAGCAGGGCTCTCTAAACCTTGGGTCCCCAGATGTTGCTGGCCTACAGCTCCCAGCATACCCAGCCAGCATGGCTAATGGCAAGGGATTCTGGGAGCTGTAGTCCAGCAACATCTGGGAACTCAAGGTTGGAGAGCCCTGCCCTAGAGACTCTGCAAGCACTTCTGCTTGAATTGCAGTGAGCAGAATCTAGGCAGCACAGGCCACCTTGAAACAGCACCACCACCACCGACCTTGCTCTCCTCTTCCTGCTGTGCCCTCTCCTTGCCCCTTCTTTCGTTGGAAGAGGGAGAAGAAGATTTGAGACCTCTGAACATTAAAAAGTCAAATGCTCGGAGAATCACATTAAAGCAGGGGTGCTGAACCTCTTTCAGCTCTCGAGGGCCACATTTCAGTAATGGGCTGGGCCAAAAGCAAAAGGGGGAAGGGCCAAAATACAAAAAAATACGGCTCTTGTAAACCGCTGATGGGTGGTAAATATATTAAATAATAAATAAATAATAATAATAATAAAAACCATCAGCCTATTTTAACTTAAAACTCTTGCTGCCAATAATTAAGCCCTAGGACAGGCTTTTCGACCTTTTAGAATGGGGAAAAGACTACACGAATGTCCAGAAACCACCAAACAATGAGTGGGTGGGGAAAGAAGGTGGGCCAGGAGGAAGGCCATTGGGGGAACCCCAGACAGCTAGACTGGGACCTCAGGTGGGCCAGATTTAGGCCCTGGGCCTGACGCTCTGCACCCCTGTATGGAAGGTTTCCAAGTGGTCGACTTTTAATGCTCACAGCGTGCAAATGATTTTGGGGGCAAGCATTTTGGTGCTCAGCCAATCCCATGGTCAGGATGCACACAACTAACCTTGGTCCACATGGCTGGATGATTGGAATGTTACCCTTGTTGTGTGAGAGACAGAAGCCCACATAGCTTGAGTGACATTTAAAGGGCCCCATAAAAAAAAAGAACCCCCAAACCCCAAAAACTTAAGGTGCACTTTTAAAAGGAAATGACCAAACCTGGCACAAAACCAGAAAGGTTCTGGTGAGTTTCAATTCTACTGTCTTCCCAAAATGCAGAAGTCTTAATGTACTGCCTACAGTTGTTCCCTTATGGCCACACATCCATATCCATCAATTGATGACTCAGTCAAGCATGAGAACTGGCTCTGATGCAAGGTGCTGTGCTTGCATTGTCAACCAGATGATATGAAGGCTCAGTCTTTTGATGATTCATCTGTGATATGAACCAGCCATCACTTGATGTCAGAATCAACAAGTGATAATCATTCATAGGAGGACCCTCATATATGTGTAAGATATTCACTATGTCAGTGTTCTCCAACCTTGGGTCCCCAGATGTTTTTCGCCTACAACTCCCAGCATGCCCCAGCCAGCTACGCTGGCTGGGGCATGCTGGGAGTTGTAGGCCAAAAACATCTGGGGACCCAAGGTTGGAGAACACTGCACTATGTATTGTTGCCTGGCCTCAGTGATATTCACAGAAATGTATGCAAGCTATATAGGATTAAAACATGCAAATTACTTTGGCTTTCATTGTCAGTAGTTTCTAGACCAGCGGCAGGCAACCCGGATTGGGCCCAGCCATTTGACTCAAAGACCTGAATTGCCTGCATGGGTAGGACATAACATTGAACCGGCATGCATGTGCATAGAGCCCAAAATATGTGGGCCAGCTAACATGCAAAATGTGCAGGCCAGATATCACAATGACTGGGTTCGGTCAACATGATACCCCACACTCAAGGACTGAACTGTGGGTTATCGTGTTGTCTGAATCCACTGTACTAACAAGCCATGTCTTGTTAACCACAAACAACCCATGAAGAGAACCCATGGTTAGTTGTTTGGTTGTGAACTGCAGGTTGTTCACCATGGTTTGTTATCTCAGCTGGATTCAGACACCACAATAACCCACAGTCCAACAACCCATGGTTCAACAACAACCCATACTCAACCCTTGAGTATGGGTTATCGTGTTGTCTGAACCTAGTCAATATAACCCCACCCCTTGACTTTTGGGGGGACGAGAGGTACCATTTGGTGTTGTTGTCAAGCACCAGGGGTGTGGTCTTGAACCAGGTCCTCCAGCAGCCAATCTCTGGTGCCTTACTTCCTGCAGCATCACTACTCTGGCTCCTCAGCAATAGAGAGATAATAAGGTTTGTGGGCCAATCAGGATCCCCCCCCCTTTTTAAAGCCCTCTGAATTAGCTCCTCAATCAGAGAAACTTGTCTTTGGGAGAAGCTGCTGAACAGACTGGCCTGGCCTGACCCTGATCACCGGTCCATCTTCAACCACATCATTTGTTTCTGGCTATCTGAATCTCAGTCTACCTGTGCCAGAACTAAAACCACAGCCTATATCTGAGCTTTGCCAAGGCCTGATGGTTGTGAACAAACACACACAGTGCCAATCCAGATACTGGTTAAACTACTAGTACAGTGTTCCCCAACCCTGGGTCCCCAGATGTTTTTGGCCTACAACTCCCAGCATGCCTCAGCCAGCATAGCTGGCTGGGGCATGCTGGGAGTTGTAGGCCAAAAACATCTGGGGACCCAAGGTTGGAGAACACTGTACTAGTATGTTTTTATTCATTCTGCTTAAACCCATCATGAGCCTTTGGGACTGCCCACTCCACAATTCTAAGCACATCACTTGGCCGTCATTTCCAATGCAACCAATGTGAATTTAGGAATTTGAGATTAGGGTATAAATCAGCACAAATCTAAGTGCTATAAATTTAAGTGGAGAGTGGGTTGCAGCCAAAGAATCGAGGGAAGCTTGCCTAAGGGGAAATATGTAACTCCATAGAAACCTTAATGCAGAACCTAGAGCATTTTAATTAAAAGCATTTCACTTAATTGCTTTGTACAGTAACACATGCACCTATACTAAATAAAAAATGCATGCACAGGATGGGTGCATTCAATACTGGGTAAAATCTCCACCACACAAAAGGGAAAATTATATGCTGTTCATTCTAGGAGTGGTTTCCCACCAGGGAACAAAAAGCTAAAACGATACTGAATAGAAAGGTCCACATAGCACAAAGTGTGATTATACAGTACGAAGTCAATAAGCTTGACTGAGTGAAGCAAGAGGTGTTAAATATACAGAAAAATTAATCGGAAAGGAGATTCATATGTAAATGGCGTAATACTCAAATGATCCAAAATAGGTGCTGCATGTTCAGGAAGCCGAACAATGCACCTGCTTCTCTTTCTCCTCCTCCCCCCATTGCCTTTCACTACCAAGAACCACTTACTGTGGATGTAGCCAGGCAGTTATATCCAATAAATTATTAACCTTGAGAAAGAAATCAATGAGGGATCCCCGCCACTAGGAGAAATTCCGTGTTGCATTGTATAAGTGTCACTGCTCTGCTTTGGCTAGAATTTGTACACAGCCACTTCTTTCTGAGATAATTACTCATATTCACCCAGGTCCAGAGGTATACAGGTAAATTTTGAAGCGCAGGCGTTCACCATGACAGTCCCCATAGCCTTGCCCCCAAGGACAGTCCCAACCTGCAGGCAAGCTGGGTTGAGCCGTATCAACAAAGCAGTTCTAGCAATTTTCATCCCTCCAGGAGCAGGGTTTTTTTGTAAAATTAATGGGCCTTAATTGCCCATTCAAGACCTACCTGCAGGTCTTGAATGGGCCTATAATCCAAAATAATTTGCATTCGAACAGGGATAGCTCACAATATATTGTTGCTGGGAAATTCCATTTTTGCCCTGCTACTGTGAGGTCATGTTGTTCGAATGCCTGACTGCCATCTCCCAAAGCAGTTACTTTATTCCCAACTCAAGGATGGAAAGCGGAATATCGGTGGTCAGTATAAGAGGTTTAAAGATGTTCATAAGGCTAATCTAAAAAAATATATACATCTGGCCCATGAATGATCTAACAGGAGGTTGGCCTTTCACAAAGGTTCCATGGACTTTGAAGAAGCCCAAGTGCAAGGCGAAAGGGAGAAACGTGCTAAGCGAAAAGCACGTCAAACGAATCCTTTGGTCTCCACAGTCACTTACGAACCCATCGCTAGAGTCTACACAATTTTCTGTAGAATTTCCTCCTTTTAAAATCTCCTTTTTGTAAAATTTTTATCCTGGAAGACAATCTTACACGAGTGATCGCATGATGATGATAATGATGATGATGATGATAATGATGACTGTGAGGATTGCAGCTAAGCTGAGAGGGAACGGGGAATTCTGAAGGGGGTGGCAGATAACGTCAGCATCCCTGCTGATCAAATAATGATGATGATGATGATAATGATGACTGTGAGGATTGCAGCTAAGCTGAGAGGGAACGGGGAATTCTGAAGGGGGTGGCAGATAACGTCAGCATCCCTGCTGATCAAAAACTGCCAGGGCTGCATCCCTGAAAGAATTGGCTCCACGATACCACTGTCCAGGTCTCCATGTTTTGCTGATGAGCAGTCATTAAGTATTGGGTCATATATCCAACAAGAACCCAGCTAATAACAAGGGTCTTTGAAGCCCTTTCATAGTAGCATTGGCTTACAAATACAGGGGTGAAGCAAAATTCCTAGAGTCATCTTCTCTAGCAAAGGTCATACATGCATTAGTTACATCCTGTTTGGACTACTGTAACACACTCTACGTGGGGCTGCCTTGGAAAACCATTCAGAAACTTCAGCCGGTCCAAAATGCTGCAGCTGGACTGTCGACTGGGGCTCATTACAGGGACCACACTTGTTACAGCAGCTTCACTGGCTACTGGCCTGTTTCCAGGCAGAATCCAAAGTGCTTGTTATGACCTATAAAGCCCTATACGGCTTGGGACCAGGTTCCCTGAAAGACCGCATTCTCCCAAACAAGCCTGCCTCCTTCCTAAGATCTCTGGAGAGGCCCTTCTATAGAGACTGTCGCCTTCAGAGGTCCGTTCAGTGGCAACCCGAGGGCCATGGGACACCCTCCCAAAGGAAGCTAGGTTTGCTCCCTCTTTGTTGTCCTTTTGCTAGCAGACAAAGACTGCTTTATTCAAGGAGGTCTTTATCATGTAAGTGGGTCTGGTGAGTTGGGTGCTGTTTTTAATAATATTTTTTCTGTAATTGTTATGTTTTTATTGTATTTCAATGTACTTACAGATTTCATAGATCATAGAGTTGGAAGGAGCCTACAAGGCTATGGAGTCCAACCCCCTGCTCAATGCAGGAAACTAGAGGACGGGTCTCCCATCCAAGTAACAACCAGGCCTGACCTAAGCTAAGGCTTTCCACGCTCAGACAAGCTGAGCCAGCGTGAGCCACAGGCCTGTTTTAATTGGTTCTGTAAGCTGCCTTGAGTGCCATGTTTTAGTAGAAAGGTGTCATGCCCAGGACTGGCACCCTCAGAAACTGAAACCTCCAGTGACAGTGACTCTGGAGACACATCAGGACCAGTTCCTGGTCCTTCTGAAGTGGGGCCCACTACTTTGGACCCCATATCTTGTCCACGCAACCCCCAGGAAGTGCCATTACCTTAGGCCTCTGAGGAGCTGACTTCAGACTCCTCTAGTGAACAGGGAGGTCCTGGGGAGCAGTCTCCAGCATCTGCCCCCCCTTCTCCAACCTTAATTCCTTAACAGAAGCCAACACCTGCAGGAAAAGTCCACTGGCCCTTTAACAGCCAGAGGCAGCACCTGAAGGGGTGGAACTTTCAGAAAGACTCTCCTGGCCTGACCATAAAAACCAGCCAGTCACTCTAGACTTCTGCTGGCGTTACTTGTTCGTTCTTTGGCTCAAGGATCACTTCTATCATTTTATGAAAAATGATTGCCCTTGAATGGAATTTGACCTGTGATCTTTTATTAATTTGGTTTGCTTTAATGCGATGAAAGCCATCCTGGAGATTTTAAATCAAAAGGTGGACTATAAATATTTTAATAAATAAAATGCAGACAGTCTTATGGCCCAACCCTAACAGTGTAACTGACTAGCAGGCTGGGGAATAGGCCTTTGAATGCACCTTTCCCCTCCAGTGTATCCTGTACACACCAGAAAAATATATTCCTCTAGCTCTAGATACAGAAGTGTAATAAGGTACAAACTAGAGATCATGCCTATCATTTATCAATTAACATGTATTATTAGAAATCATAATGCAGCTGTGTTTCCGACACAAAGCATTTCCATGGATGAGATGCTATGTGGCAATTTCAATGAATAAATTCATAAATGTCACCATCCAGGAAAGTGGGCAGGCCCGAGTATGCAATTAGAAAGATCTCCACATACAACGGATCTGAACTCTGCCACTAATTAATGGAACCATTTTTCCAATGGATAGAAGGGGAAGAGGAGAAAGCGTGCATTAGCTGTTTTGATGAACAGACAATGTAGGGCAGGGCTGAGCTGATAAAGCAATGCTTAATTTGAGAGATCATCTGATGAATCCACAACATGTACTTTACACTCAAATGTGTTGAGTCTCTCCAAGCCAATTTCCTATCCAGAGGATGATGGTGCTACTCAAGCCACTCTGAAGGCAGGGATCTCTGTGACCCAAGGGATATGAACAAGGAAAAGCATAGAACAAGGATCTAAGTAGACGTATGCTGGGAGAGAGGGGCTTATTCAGCAACACTTTGGGGGCCGCCGTTCAGGAAAGGTTCACAGAGACCTTCATTCTTCATGAAGAAGAAATCAGGAGACCTTCTACTGTGATCTCTAACAGAGCACAAGAACTGCAAATAGAAACGAAAATTAGCGAGTCTCAGGTAAGCTTCATAGGGTGGCCACATATGAATTGCCAAAAAAGTAGACCTGCATCACCAAAAAAGAGGACAAAAGAGGACACCCAATTTGCATAAAATGTGCATATGCTAATTTATATGTATATATGCAAATTGAGAAATAATTACTATACATTAAATAGAAATACAACATATCTCATCATAGTGGGCAAGACTGTGGCCAAGTGACCCGTGTGCCTGCCTGATGGGCAGCTTCAAGGCCCAGTTCCTCCTTCTGATGGTTCTTTATCCTTAAACTGTACTTGGACTGGACAGCCCTTCAAATAGAGGACTGCCCTATGTAAAAGAGGACACATGGCCACCCTAAGGAACTGGCACATGTCCCCATCTAAGCCATTAGTGTTCCCAAAACCTGCTTGACCAAAGATGACAGTGCAGCAAAAGAATCGATTATGTACACATCAGGGACAACAATGGAACTTCCATTCTTCAAACGCTTCAAAGACTACTGTCTCCAGCCTTCTTCTACTTAAGTCCAGTGTTTAAAAATAATTCAAAACTTTTAGAGAAGGATTATGTATGATGATAAGAATATGGAAACAGTAGAGTTGGGAGGTAAGGCCGCTGAATCGAAGGAAATCAGAGCAATGCCAGCCACTGAGGTCCCATCACAAAAGACCACTGAAGGCCTCTGGCTTTTCTGATTCCACAAATTCAAGACTGTAAGGATTAGAGAGCTTCAGCTATTGGGCGGTATAAAAATGTATTAAATAAATAAATTAAATAAATAAAATAGAAACCTCTTTTTTAATTAAAACTGAGTATTGCAGCATGGCAATTTGTGTGCCAGCTCCTGAATTTCATACTTGAATAATCACTCCTGCTGCATTTTAAAAGCATGGTATGAATTCTACAGGCCATTCGCTTGGTCTGAAGAGAGATGCAAAATATGACACTTGATCCAAGCTAGATCAGTGAACTGCGGGACTCTGGATGTGGCTCTACAGTTTGGGGATGTCTTTAGGAGCGAGTTGCATAAGATAACCATTCAGACAATGCATTCGCACATCTTTCCAGAGTAGGGTTTGACTCACAAGTGTTATCTGATGTGTTAAGAAATTACCAAGTCAGGCCATTGGTTCATCCGGCTCAATAGTGTATACCAGTGACTGGCAGCAGCTCTCCGTGGTTTCAGTCAGATGTTTGGTTTTTTTTGTCAACCCTACCTGGACTGGAGATACTGGAGACTGAATTGCATTTATTTTTTTTAATTGTTTTTCAATCATTTATATCCCACTCTTCCTTCCTAGGAAAGGAAATCAGAGCAGCATGCACTAAAATCAGTAAAACAGTATAAACAAGGAACAGCAAACAACAAAACCCACAGCAGCCATAATATCTAGAAGGGCTGAAAAGCCTGATTCAAAAGAGAAGTCTTAAGTGTCGTTCTAAATGCAAGCAGTGATGGAGACACGTGGATCTCCTGGGAGCATGTACTCTATCTCTGAGCTCCAGCCCTTCCCCAGCATCTTATTATATTATGACACACCCTGAGAAGCAATCCTTGGGTCTTTAAAAAGTCTGCATTGCTCTAGTGCAGTGTTCTCCAACCTGGGGTCCCCAGATGTTTTTGGCCTACAACTCCCAGCATGCTGGCTGGGGCATGCTGGGAGTTGTAGGCCAAAAACATCTGGGGACCCCAGGTTGGAGAACACTGCTCTAGTGATTGCTTGATGCCTCAGGCCTACTGCTCACCAACAGCAGATGAAGTGATAAACCAGTATCTCAATTGGACCCACTCAGACTGAAGTCGAAGACTTATAAGTCTTCAACCTCAGTCTGAAGTGGTAAAGTGGAGGATTTAGGTCTTATATGACAGAATGCTCCCCCCCCCCATGGGGAAAAAAATATTCCTGCACATTAAAAAAAATATCTAAGATATCAAGAACACATGTAGGCTACAGAACCCTTCTCCCTGCCAGCTGGATTTTTAAAATGCATAACAAATGGTGTATGGCCTTTGACAGGGGGCACGCGCGTTTCTGGTGTTGATTTTTTTGTATGGAGGACCATTCAATCATACACATCCAAACACAGGTTTACCAAGTCATTTGCCTTTCGTGAAAGCCAAACCATAGATATTTATTCCCTGATCAAACAGAAAGAAATCACATCAGTATGCGTTCAAGTAGAGAAAGGTTGGGATACGTATCTTCGGATGAGAATTTAACAAGCTGCTTCTCCCCTGCCTGCACTACATCAACACGTCTCCCACATGTGACTTCCTTTGAATTGACTGTTTTAATATTTTATCATATTCCTCCAATGTCATTCTAAAAGGCAATTGAGCTATCACCCAATCTTTGTCCTCTGCTCTAATAATCAAACTTGTTCTTGCCTGTTCTACAAATCATGCACATCAAAGATGTCGTGGCTGAAGATAAAGGGATAACCACTTATGGTTAAGTCCCCTGAGAATTAACCATCTGAAAATTACAACCACAATTTGAATGTAGCCCCAAGTTTCACAGGAACCACTGCAGCATGGAACCATCAGGTCCAACTCACAATGAGATACAGTATACACACCAACTCAAGCCTGAAATTCTAACTATGGTACACTCCTCCTTGATTCCAAGTTGTACATATTCAGTAAAACTAGTATTCATTCATTCATTCCATTTCTTTACTGCCCAAAGCTGAATCTCCATGTAGCAAAGTTCTTCCTGGAGCGTACCACATCAGACTGTGTGTTGGGGGATCAAATTTTTCTATACTCTTGAATGATTAAAAAAAAAAAAAACACACCAGACACCCTGTATTTGTTTTGAGTCATTGCCACTATGGGGATCGGGCTGGCTGCAGGTAACCACCCATGGGAGGTACCAGTTCAAAGAAATGGGGAAAATTGTGTAGTAGCCATCACGTGTACTAACCATCCCAAAGAAAAAGAAATATACTATTCACTCCTTACATTATTTTGTTATTCAAAAGCCAAGGAAGACAAGACACAAGAGATCTGTGATATTTCTTGCTTTTAAAGTAGCCGTGGGAGCTGCAAATTTGCTTGAGGACATGCTACTGGGGGGTGGCAGGTTTTAAGCCACACACACCCATGCACCATTTCCCTGCTTGTAATACTCCTGCCTAAAATATGTCATTTCCCCGGTGGGGGGGGGGGGAGGAGATACAATGTGTGTGCTGTCTTTTCCCTAGGTGGGTTAACATCACCTGGCCTATCTTTTTGCCTCATGTGAGCTTTGAAGGGCCAATTTCGATCAGGGAAATGGCACTGGGGTAAAAAGGGTTACAACCCCTCTTCCAGTACCACATCTCTGATCAAACTACCAGACACAGTCCTAAAATCTGCACTTGAATACCTCCCTGCAACAGTAACGTAATGTCATGGGTTGCACACAGTTGTGTGGGTGTCTCTGTTTTAATGCCCCCATCCATTTGCACCCCATCCTTTCATTTACTGATGTGGCAGGTTTTATTGCAAGTCCATAACACATGCTAAAGAATAACAACAAGCATGTGTGCCTGAATTGAGAGGGGAGGCGGTGGGAACAGAGCTTTCTCGGTGGTGGTACCCAAGGTGTGTAACTCTCTCCAAAGGGAAGTCCACCTCGCTCCTTTACTGCTACTTTAAGGTGTCCAGCTAAGGTGACACTCTTCCAGAGGGTGTGTTGTGATATGATTTTCTGGAAAGTGATTGCTGTTGAATGGAATTTTAGCTGGCGACCCACAGGCGATCCAATCACAGGACTGCATTTGGCCCTTAGAAATGGCCAATGGAAAGAAATAGTAAATAGTTTATCAAAGCAGCTATCAAAAACATTCATGGTGTCTCATATCTCCCTTCCAAAAATGTAAATGCAACCAGGATGTTGTTGTTTTTTTAAATACCTCCAAAGATTGGCACATATCCATTTGCTTTACTACTACAACAGGTATACTGACCCAAACACAATTCCAGTCTTCTGAGATCAATGTTGTTAATCAGTCAACCCAACTAATTGCTAATTAGCACTCTTTTTAAAATTTACTGTCATGCTGAAGCAGGCATGCTGAAAGTGATCACCCACTAACCTTATACAAGCGTAGGAACTGTTTGCTAAGTAACAGAAATGTTTCCCAGTTTTTTCCATTAATAAGTATATATTCCTATTTGGGGGGGGTGGAGGGGGGATACTGTAAATTCCACCAGAATTTATTTATTTTTAATCATTTATTACTTATACTGCATTGTACTTTGTAAGCCTACAATTGTCAATAAAAGCTTTATTTGAGAAGGAGGAAAAAGAAAATAAAAGCAGAATAACAGAAATATACTTGCCTTACAGAGAGGGACAAATTACACCCTACACACAGTTGTGTGTATTTTTTCTCCAACACAGAATCTGCCTTCAAGGCTGTGAGTTTCAGCAGAAGGAGGGGTTGCCCGCCAGGGTGGACAACGGGATGTATCACCCTTACAGGTCATCCTAACCAGCTCTATAAATGTTTAGCGGACATCAACATTTTAAAGCTCACACACACACACACACACACACAATAAGAGCTAGCAACTTGCTATTTCAAAACCAGATGCAGTGTATATTTGTAGTGGGAGACAGAGCTCATCATCTGTGCCATGATCGCAAATGTGCTGAAAATCAAATGCTTCTTTTCAGATATAATGGCACACCTAAAGACAGCGATCAAGGGCTGTTGGCAAGGCCAGGCATGGCTGGACGCCTGCTGACAGCTCACACTGACAAGAGCTCCTCCTCTTCACCACTGCAACCTGCTTGTTCACCTGCCTCTCGCTCTGGTCCAGACAACAGAGGTGAGGAGGAGGAGGAGGAGGAGGAGGAGGAGGAGGAGGAGGAGGAGGAGGAGGAGGAGGAGGAGGAGATGCCACTGCCTGCTTGCTCACTGGCTCTCTGCCTGTCAAACAAGCAACTAGTAGCAATGATGAGAAAGAGGATGAGGACGAACAGCAGGTGAGAAGGTAGACTCACTGAGGGAGGGAGCCCAGGGAGGGAGCCCAGGGAGGGTGGGCCCTCAAAAACCTGGAGCCCACACTGTCCCAATCTAGCAAGCAATCTACACGTTGAAACATATATTGTGTGCGCATATCCGTTGCAAGCATACGGAGAAGACAGCTGCAGATATGGGAAAGAACCTCCAACTACACACAACTGATTTTTGCATATGATCCTTTCACTGTCACATGCATTCTCCTTCCACTCTTCCCACCCACCTAACAGATGATTAGCAAATTAAGGATGTGAAATGGGAAATGATTTCATTTTTCAAATCACACCCATTTCCATTTTACCTTCATTTTCACTTCTGCACTGATTTCCAATGAAGACCCATCCAGACTTTTACTACCTGTAACTTTAGCATTTTCCACCCAAATGGCATGAAATGTAAAGGCTTTCTAATACTCCCCCATGGTACCAGATCTGCCAAATTTTAGAGGCAATCACTTAAAAGGTATGCATACACGGCATAACTGCTAGCGCTTTAAAATACAACAATGCAATGCCAAACGACTGCAAGAACAAAAATGAATGCACCCTCATTAGCTTTTCATATTCATTTTCATTTTTGTTTTTACATTTGTTTTGGTGTAAAACAAATGAGGGTGCACTTTTGTATTCATTTTTAAAACAAATGTGTACAACCCTAACCCTACTGGCAGCACCACTCCGGCATCTTCGATTTTCACTATGTCTAGACAAGAGAAAAAGCTCCACAAGCCCAGCAGCCGTGCCCTCTGCTGATCTCTAGGTTGCTTGGATCTGGATGAGTGATCAGACCCCACTGAAAAGCATCTTGACGAATGCCCTTTCCTTCCGGATCAAGGAAAATGGTAGGGTTACATCCCACGTCACACTAGCAGATGTCTACAAGCGCAACGGGACATTATCCCTTTCTCTTCCCCCACCCGCCCTGCACCCCCGCACCCCACCCAAAAATTACTAGTTCCAGTGGGTTTCCCAGCTCTTTGGAAGAGATTTTGAGGGTGTGTGGTGGGGTGGAAGGGAATTGCCCCCCTCCCGGGTCTGCTGATGGAACTGCTTCCATCCGTGGAACAACACCAATGGATGCAACCCATGGAATTATCTCCTTTGAAAGAGACGGCATCGATTTCTTCTCATGCTTACTTTTCCGTTGAAAAAGAGTGCACAATGTTGTAACTCTTCTGAGGCCATACTTTTCCTTCCTGCTAATGCTACCGGAGCTTCTGTTAGCACGAACCAGGCCCCGTAGGAAATCCTGCTATTATGTATTATACTGTGTATTTTCCACTTAATTTTGGCAGAAGGAAGGTTAAAAAAGAAAAAAGAAAAAAAGCTGTGATCAATTTTATTGGTATTTCATTGCCCAGCACACCCCTCTTGCTCTAAAACAGGGGAAGGCAGATGGCAAATCTCGATCTACTCGGTAGATCTCGTGGTGATCTTGCAGTAACATAGGAAGCTGCCTTATATTGAGTCAAACCATTGGGGCCATTGGTCCATCTTGCCCAGTATTGTCTACACCAGTGTTCTCCAACTTTGGGTCCCCAGATGTTTCTGGCCTACAACTCCCAGCATGCCCCAGCCAACTATGCTCGTCTACACTGAGTGGTAGCAGCTCTCCAGGGGGCTTCAGGCAGGATGCTTCCCTGGCCCTGCCTGGAGATTGAACTGGGGACCTTCTGTATGCAAAGCAATTGCTCTGCCACTAGGCTACGGCTCCTCCCTTCAGATGAACAAGATCTACATCAGTGTTCTCCAACCTTGGGTCCCCAGATGTTTTTGGCCTACAACTCCCAGCATGCCCCAGCCAGCTGGCTGGGGCATGCTGGGAGTTGTAGGCCAAAAACATCTGGGGACCCAAGGTTGGAGAACACTGGTGTAGATGGACAAAGTTTTCCCACTCCCGACTGTTTAACAATAGCAGCAACAAAATGACTCCTCTCTGCACTAAATGATACTGCTGAAATTAAGACAGCTTGGGGTGGGGGTGGGATCAGGCATGGATTTTTATGTGGAAGGAGTGTGAGTTCCATGCAATTTTGGTTCTCAAGATGAATTCCCGGGCTCAGAAGTGTATGTCTTTTGCATCAGGCTCTGTTTAGCGGATCTTGGGATTTTAGTTTTTTAAAAAAAGAAAAAAAGGAAAAACCCAAGTAAGTCCTGTAAACCTGAAATCTTCCCACCGCCGCTATAAAACTATTAAACTATTAAACTGTAACAAGCAGCAGCATTCACCTGACAGATGTACAGAATCTGTCATCTATTAGAAATGGATTACTTTATGTCGGCAGTCAAGGCAAGAGGGAAAACCTGACAGGTATTTTACTATTTTGCAAGCGATATGTATAAAGTTTAATTTCATATAAATGTTCTATAAAAAGTGGTTTCAGGCTTTTTCATAGATTTGTGGCAGCAATAAGCTAACAGATAAATTTACTGACTATATAAAATCAAAATTCGATGTTTTTCATCACACTATGTCACCGCTCAATTTTATTTTAAAGGCATAAAGATGAGGAACAAAGGAGTTACGGCCACTGTGTGAACCCACAGGCAAATATAAAATCAAAGTGGTTCATAATGCAAGAAAGTTGAAGGTGGATTCTTTCACTTCCAAAAATTAGTGATCTGAACAGTCACCACAGTCCTAAAACGTGTGGCCAAATACCTCCCTGCAACAAGAGAATAATGCCATGGGTTACAATGTTGTGTGGGTGTCAGGGTTACGGCAGACTCATACAGTCTGGTTGAAGGGCAGGGTTCAGTAGACTGAACCACTTGATTGAATCAGGGGAGGGAATGCTGGACGTTGCCTAGCAACAGGTTTGAATTCCATTCTAACACTCCTCTGACAGTTGGTCCACTCTAGTGTTAACTGACTTATCTGATGCTTGCTAGGGTTTAGCAATGAAGGGATTGACCTGTGTGTTTTCTTTACCTCAAAGAATTGACTGAATAATGTTTAAGAAATGGCACTACCGTAACCATCAAGCTTGGTACCCAAGTAACCTTATGTTACAGTTGTTTATCTTTTAAAAAGCATCTACTTACAAACAAGTCCTGTGTGTGTTTGAGAGAAGTCTGCTGCTGCTTTTGCACTGTGCAATCAATCCTTAGGGTTTTATTTAGTGGTGCAACAAGTTTCAGTACAAATGCTATGGAATAACGACCATGTGACTGAATCCAGATCGGTGGCACGATCAGTACAATGACCATTAGGAACAGCGAAAAGAACAGAACAAAAACGCTGATATTTGTTTCATATAAATTGAACTAAGAAAGGCCAGTTCCAGGGCTCAGCGTCATCAATCACCTGCCTAGGCCAGTGCCCCAGGCGGGGGCCCTTCCTGGAACATCTGGACAGCAGATATTCTGTGGTGTGAAACTAGTCCTGGATGGGATTGCACTCCCTTTGAAGGACAAGCTGTGCAGATTCAGGGTGCTCCTGGACTCATTGACCGGTGAGTCACAGGTAGCAGCTGTGATCAGGACTGCTTTTTACAAGCTCTGGCCTGTACACCATTTGCAGTCCTATCTGGAACGGTCAGGCCTGGTCTCCATACTGTACTACTGCAATGGGCTTTATATGGGTCTGCCTTCTCAGCGGTGGCCCCCCGACCTGGCAACAGCATTGATATCTTTTCAGCGCCAGGTTAAGGCTTTCTTTTATTCCCAGGCATTTGATGGCATACGATGGGGCTTTTTAATGTTAGCTGTTTTATCAGGGCCTGGTAGTTTACTGTTAATTGTTTTTAACCATTGCTAATTGTTTAAGCCATTGATAGACATTCATGAATTTTTCTAGTCCCCATTTAAAGCTATGTACGCTAATAACCACCACTACCACATCTAATGGCCATGTTGAACCCATTAATAGCTTAAATAAACTAGGTCACTGAAGAGCCAACAGATGCTCGTAACTGTGGCTCACGCTGGCTCAACTTGTCTGAGTGTGGAAAGCTAAGCAGGGTGAGGCCTGGTTATTACTTGGATGGGAGACCCCCTCCTCTAGTTTCCTGCATTGAGCAGGGGGTTGGACTCAATAGCCTTGTAGGCTCCTTCCAACTCTATAAAAATCTATGAAATCTATGAAACTTTTAACTTCCAGTCTCCTTGACGTGAATGAGGAGCATTGCTAGGTCTGATCCATATCTCAATAAAATTAGTCAAACATCTATCTTTCACATATTTATACACTGGGACAGATTTTTTTAAAAAAAGAATATAAAGGCATAACCACACCTACTAACAGTACAAAACCTTTCAAAGAAAATTATTGCACGTCAGTTGAGACTGACTAAATTTGACTAAAACAATTTGACTAAAACATTTCTTCATTCCTGGGTTCAGGGATTTCAAATATTTCCCTTTGTAAGAGTCGTTTGGAACGTAGCTACTATGAAGAGGCTTCTGGGGGGAATCTTTAGAGCATGGCCTCGGAATCAGCATGCTACACTTCACCTCCTGCTCCTAACTACACAGATCATCCTAGAAGGTTGTCTTGTACACGTGTTTCTCCTTGGCCTTCTATGCTCCCCCCCTGCAAAACCATAGCCTCATCCTGACGGTACCCATACTCTCCAGATATCATGCAGATATCATGAGCTTGCATCAAACCAGCTTGGCTGCTGCAACCAGCCATATATTGCCTGGGTTGATTGCTGTTGCTTTCTCATGTTCAGCTGTCACAGCCTCAGAAAGACCTGCTGTCAACACCTAGCATGGTGGGGCAATTGCCTTGGCCCATGGCCACCGCTGCTGCTGCTAGCCTGCTTTAAAAAATAAAAATAAAAGCTTTCTTTTTTACAAACCAGTACTCTGGCGAGAAGTGCCAGCCAGGTAAGGTAGCTACAGCTACTGCCATCCTAATTTCCCCAGGATGCCCTCTGATCTCCAACCTAGGGCCCAGAAGAATTCTGGGGATATTAAGATGGAGTTACCCAGGGCTTCTCTTCCAAGCACTGGTGTGCATACTGCCACCTGTACCCACTGCTGATCACTGCAGTGCTGCCACCCTCAATGCCTCCCAGTAAGGTGCAGGAGGACAACAGAGTGGTGTTGCGGGGGCAGAGAGCACCTTGGCCAAGGCCCCTTAAGCCTGGCGGTGGCCCTCTCATCAGTCTCCTCACAGCTTGTCACCTGCTAGAGTCTTCCTCCCAAGTTATCTCAGGGGATTCTGACCGAGGTAGAAACCAGCCCCTCTATAAAGGGCTTTGTAGAGTAGTCCTGATTGGGAAGGGTTACAAACGAGGGACTTTCACTCTAAAGAAGAAGAAGAAGAAGAAAAAGAAGAAGAGGAAGAAGAAGAAGATTTTTGCTTGAAACGCAATGAATAAGAAAGGTGTTGAGTCGATTTATGACTCAGTAGGGGAGCATCTTTCATAAAACATGAGCTTCCACTAGAAAGATATCTGTGATCCAACCAGGAGATATCCCTTACTCTGCAGAAATGCAGTTCACGTTGTGACAAAGCCTTTTATTTCAACGTATGTTGATGCGCTCCCTTGTAGAATTTCGAAGAGCAATGAACGTAGTAGTCTCATGCATATAGGCTCACATTTTTAGCTGAATGCAGGGATTCTTAAAAATTACTTTCTGGAGAAGGAAAGAAAATAAAACCTGTACAATGTAATGGATTTTATAAGATAATGCTTTTGGTTGTGTATTGTGGTGATGGTTTCCACCAAGAGTGGCCGGGTACCGGCTAGATGGGCGATCTAGAAATACAATAAATAAATTAATAAATGTTTTAGTGTCTCTTCTTTTGCCATCATTATATGGGGGGGGGGGAGCGAATATTCTACTGTTGCTTAGGAAGTACTGAGCTTCCACAAAGTGAAAATCACATTTGTATAGTCTGCCACACTTGGTCAATCTCCACATCTCCAAGTAATGTGCCAAACAGAACTGTCATTCCTTGATGTTTACGTGCTAGGAGAGAAGGAGGGAGGAAAGGGGGAGTCCTATAAATAAATGGGTTCAGAGTTATAGGCCAAGAAGCTGACAATATTTAACGCAGACTGGGATTTGCAAAGAAGAATACTTAACAGGTTTTATTTTGTAAATGCTAGCAGCTTCCTCCCCAATGAAAATTTGTCCCTCAGAAGTCTTTTGTTATTTAAATGGCATGATACAATGAAGGCAGCAAAGGCAGCAGGAGTGGAGTATGATATGTATTGATTACGCAGCACTGCATCAGAATGAACAGACTTCTGAGTTTTTGTTTCCATATTGCTATGAAAAATCTTTGATTGATTCGGATCAGTCCACACAAAGCGGGAAGGTCATCCCGTGACATTCACTTGTCACTGAATTGCGTCTGTAGGGGGAAAAGAAGCCGAGGCAAGTAATTTGCAGAGAAGGCAACTTAATTTAGCCGACACAGTAGGGCTTAAATTAAGCAAACATGAGAAAATTACTCAGAAACCTATCAAGAGTCGTGACTGAATAAAACCTTGTGAGTGGCTCAACCACTGTTGTCTCAGTCTGGACTAGGGAAAGGTTATTAAGATTTGCTGCAGAAAAGAAAGGCAAAGCCTTAATACTACAATATTAATCAAATGCAATATTAATATCCTGCCAGAACAGTAAATGCAAAAGCTATCTGGAGCTCTATTCCACATCCATAACCAAGTACCCCCATAGCAATTTTAAATATATGGGACAGCATACATCCATGTCATGCACACTGTGGTTGAGCAGACTGAAATGGAAGCGGACCAAGGAAACACATATTCAAATCCCAGCTCAGACGTAGATTCCAGGGCTTCCATTTGCCAGGGGCACACTGGTGACATTCAGCCCCAGTGCCACAGGTCAGAAACAGTTCCAGAAAGAAACCGACGCCTAGTCCAATAGTCTTTGCAGAATGAAGCTCCAGGACATCCAGGCAACCAGTGATGTGGGGCAGAAAATTTTCCACGGAAAATTTTCCAATGCTATATTTTTCCATGGAAAAGTTTGCACACCATATATGTCTGCATTTTTCCATTGTTGTCTGGGCTGCTGTACTGCAATCAATCATGTTAGATGGGCTAAATATAGGATATGAACTTCTATAAGTTATTCTTCTAAGGCAAGCACTGACAAACCCTAGGGCTCAGTTGCCTATGGGGGAAATTAAGGTATGACAACCCCTTCCTATGCACAATGTAGTTGACTCCTGGCTGGGTGATAGACTAACAAATGAACACACTGCTAATCTTGTTTCTATTTCGCAAAATCTCTTTTCTTCTGGACAGTCAGTTACAAGTACAAATAGTCAAGACAAAATGTGATAAGTTGCCCACGCCCACAGACTCACATCCATCCTTCAGTGAAACAGAATGTTCAACTAGTTGTTCTGAATCAGATTTTTCTCAACTTGAAATGGAACCAATAAGCAGAGAATGAGTGAAGCTGAAGGTGTTACAGACAGTTACCTCAGCAAAAGAAACTTACCGGTAAACTGTTGATGTATCAGGTACAGCTCTCTTTAGGTATGTATCCTAAAAATAGTGTGTTCTTTCAGGCGTAGTCACTTGTTGTTAAATATAAAAAATCATAAAGGAAGTATATGCTGTTGTCTTTACATTTTAACAAATATTCCAATAAAATAATTGCCACATAAAGCTTTGAATGTGCTTGAATATAACATTTAAACTATACTGTGTGTTAATTTAATTTCCCCCTAAGCAAATATTTCAGTTCAAATATTTTGTATCTATTGGGAAAACTTTTGATATATTTATGCTGAACATAAAATTGACATGGATTACATGTTTAGTTCTGTTTACTAAATATTTATTTTATTTTACTTATTATATTTTTAAATCGCCCATCTGGCCAGTCACCCAGATGGGCGATTTGGTGTGCTTATTGAGGGAGAATGTGTGTTGGGTCTGTGTGTGGTAAAAATGAGTCAAACAAATATGCTGAATCAGATAACATTATTTAGAGCATTGGAAAAATTTCAGGAAAAAATTCCAGTTCTACTTTTTCCGGAAAGCTCACATCACTGCAGGTGACCAAGACAAGATCAGGACTCCAGGCAAGGATCAGATGAACATGGTCCCAGCTCTTCAGAGTGGGTTGACAGGCTGGGAAACAGGTAAAGTAGATCCAGGTTGGGCAAACAGATAGGATTCAAGGAATTCGGGAGGAATGGAGAACAAGCAAGAAGAGCAGCCCCCAGGAAGCCTATCCAGCAACCCTATCACCTCGGGACGGTTGAGTCTTCTAGTGCACAGTCAACTTCGATGTGCCAGGATGTGTGCTCCAGCCAATCATGGAGCAACCACTCCAAAACCAGGCAGGGTGAAAGGGCAGCTGAAGGATCATTCTATGCCAATTTCCAAGGTATACAGTAATAAAGGGCATGAAAAGAAGATAGAATAAATACAAAATAAATACTATCTTTTTGATCCAGATGCAAATCTTAACTGGC
The DNA here is from genome assembly GCA_021292165.1 of Shinisaurus crocodilurus. NCBI lineage: Eukaryota > Metazoa > Chordata > Lepidosauria > Squamata > Shinisauridae > Shinisaurus > Shinisaurus crocodilurus. The sequence continues at coordinate 24,896,390 of CM037876.1, read as the reverse complement.
TTTGCTCCCTGGCACAGAGTGCCCTGTAACAATCTAGAACTATTTTTAGCATGTGGTGACTTCAACAGATGCTTGAATGTGCTTTGATGAAGTCCTGTTACTTTGAGATATGATTACATGATATAATAATATTCCTCAAGGGGAGTTGCAGGTTCAAACGCAGGACCTCACCACATGGTTCCATACTTCCATTGTTCAGCAGAAGCTTGCCCGAGTTAGAATTTGCATAAAGTCCACAAGGTCTATTTGTGTCCAAGACTTTTCTCCTAGTCCTGATAGTGGGAAAAATGGGAGGGGGGGTTGTTATCTATCTCAAACTGCAGCAATTCAAGGGATACAAATGCAGCCTTAGATTTTCTCAGGGTGGTGTGTATATATGGAATAAGCGACGGATTTAGATCCTAGACACTGATTTATTGCAAATGTTAACGTCACTCATCTCCCGTAACACAAATCTACTATGTGAATATTTTCAAAGAGCGAGGGCTATTGGATACCACCTTCTCATGTGGTAGAGAAAATTATTCGCATGCTAGATACGTCTGTTAGAGTTGAGAAATTGATCTTTTTGCTTGAGATATGTTTTACTGGGAGAGGACTCTGGTTTGACAAATAACACTGCCGTCAACCAATCATGCCACTCTCTGAGGTATATGTCCAGATGTCAGTTTAGATAAAAAATCATATATATAAAGTTATACTTTCCAATAGGTCACAAGAGTTGCTAAGCAGTTTCTTCATTAGCTACTCTGATAGGATCTTACCCCTCCCTGTTCTTGCTCTTCTCTTGCCCTCTTCAAGAGAGGTTCTTCTGTGTTGGGTTATATGAAACCAAGAGCACTGCTGTATCAGAATTTCAGGAGTCTGGAGGAAATATTCTACCAAAAATGGGTGTGCTGATTTTCCACAAGCCTATTGCCCATAAAACAACAACAACAACTAGATAGCTTCATGGAGCTGTTTCCATATTTAGAACTCAATCTTGGGTGTTTTTATTCAATAGTAAGCCCCACTATATTTTACTTTACTTAAAAGTCCCAGAAAATTGTGCCTAAATCCCTCTGGTAATTAATGAGGTCCAGGAGGCAATACACAAGACACATATGCAGATGTACTACACTGGAACTAACTTAATCGTACAGCCTACATATAATGTACCTAGGCAGACTAAATTGCAAATATTTATGCCCTGTTCAGGAATCTTCCCAAGAATGAAAAGATATGTGAACTGGGAATCTCATGAAAATATGTGGCGAGAGTGATGCAAATCACAGAATTCCATGCCATGCAATGTTCCCAGGAAGTAATCACCGGAAAGTGTCCGTCCTTGCAGCTGGATCCTTTATGCGCATCATTTCCACAATATACCGTATTGTTCCGAGTATAGGCCGCAATTTTTCTCTCTAACGTAAGGCTTTAAACTAGGGGTGCAGCCTAAAATCGGAATGTTGCCGCACCCAAAAAAAAATACCGCCCCGCGCCTGGGGGAAGACTCGAGCGGCCGGAGTCTGCCCCCAGCAGCGGCTGCTACTCACGGAAGCGGCCGCCGCAGAGACGCCGCCACTCGTGCGGCTGGGGGAAGATTCGAGCGGCCGGAGTCTGCCCCCAGCAGTGGCCACTGCTCACGGAAGCGGCCGCCACGGAGACGACGACGCTCGAGCGCCTGGGGAAGACTCGAGCGGCCGGAGACTGCCCCCAGCAGCGGCCGCCACTCACGGAAGTTTTAAAAAGTTTTAAAAAGTTAAAAATTTAGTTTTTTTAAAAAATAGCACCAAACTTTAATGGTGCGGCCTATAATCAGGAGTGGCCTATACTCAGAACAATATGGTACTTGCAAGGAACTCTTACCACAGGAATCTTCTCAAGGGTGAAGCCCTGATGGTCTCATGTACTCCATGAGTGATTCATGGTTCACAGCAGGGATGAGGAACCCCTGGCCCCTGGGGGTTCCCCATCTGTCCCCCATGTTTCTTTTGCTGTTATCTCTGATTGGAGATAAGAGGACATTTAAAGCCAATTCACCTTTAAACACCCTGCAAGGAATCCAACTGTTGCAAAGATTTTGACCTGTGCTTTGTGCAGGCAGGAGAGTTGTTACATAGAAGTGAGGTGTGCAGCCAGTTTTCAAGCGGGGGGGGGGGGAGCTGTTGCACAGAATTAAACTTTATAAATTATGCTACAAGTTTCCTAGAAATCCAACTTATACATGAAATAAGACTTCAGTTCCTAAAGAGGAATTTCATATGCTAGAAATGGCGTATTTATTACTTTGGTGGCTTCCGCACTAGCCCCTTGGTCTGGAATTACCATCCTTTGTTCACATGCTTTTTAAAGGTGATCCACATGATAAGAGTAAAGTGGCAGGTGGGGGAAAGCTGGGCTGGCAAGGCTTCCTTAGTGTCTGCCCCATCACAGTTGCCAACCTCCCGCACACTGCGAGCTCGGCCGTCTCCTTTCCCCTGTCACTACTCACTCAGAAAGGGCAGGAGAACACGTCATGACAATAACAAGGAGAAGCAAGGAGTTCCAGGGGTCAGTAGTAGGTGTCCTGCTAGGGCATGGGCCTCGGCAAGTGCCCAACCAGGCCAACCCCTGGCACCAGACCAGGAAAAAAGGCTAAGCAACCTCTCCCCTGCCCACAGCTTATCCCCCACAAATTTCCCTCCTCCCAATGTTGCTCTGAAGTGAAGACGAGTGGTAAATATGACTTTCAGCCATACACCGTAGTAGGTGCCTCTGTATTGCAAACTTGAGATGCAGAGCTTTGAGCATTATAGAAATACCGTAGTTCAAAATAACTTATGTGAAAGAATACTTCAAACAAGAGGTGTGGGGGTGGAGAGAATCCATCTATCATACGTTATGCATAACTGTGTTGATGCTTACATATGCACCAGATGTTTAATTAGTACCCTTGAAGACAACCCAGGTGCTTAAAAATGCCATAATGAAAAGCACACTACAAGCCCATAAACGCATGTCTGCAAACAATGCAGCTCTTTACCGCAAGTTTTACAGCCTTCCAGTCTGACATTTCATTGCTTATTGTTCAAATCTAGCCTCCTCTAGTTTTTACCAATCTCTTTATTTATAGACATTAGATTGTATCAGTAGAGGCAGATTCAATGTTAATTATTTGCTCTATGATTTAGTTTAAATATAGAATGATTTATAGCAGGGCTTCAGATCAATATGGGGGCGGGGGAGAGGGAGGCGGGGGAGAGAAGTCAGGCAACCATAAACAGCCTTGTTGTGTTCCTTCGCCAGCATCGTGCGGCAGCCTTGATTTTGATAGATCTGTTTTTAAAGAGAATGAGGCACGGTTCAACCATATATGACGCATGGTTTTACTGTTCGGAAAGCGTGCAGTGCTCCTTAAGCACGACTGTATATCCCAGCATATACAAGAACAACAGCAAATACAAATCAGTCCTAAGAGCTGAGGTGAGATGACAAGGGCAATTCAAATGCCCAAAGGCTACTACAGAAAAGCAAGTGCACATCCTTGTACTAGTCAAGCCACAGGACCACCAAGTCTAGACCTACAGTAGAGCCCAGTGTGGTGTGGAGGTTAGAGTGCTGGACTGGGACTCAGGAGATCCGGGTTCTAGTCCCCAGTTGGCCATGAAACTCACTCGGTGACTTTGGACCAGTCACTGACTCTCAACCTAATCTACCCCACAGGGTTGTTGTGAGAATAAAATGGAGAGAAGCAGAACCATGTAAGCTGCCTTGGGTTCCTTGCAAGTGGGGGGGGGGGGGAAATGTGTGGGATATAAATGTAATCATCATCATCATCATCATCATCATCATCATCATCATCTATCTACTCCGACTGAAAGTAGGAGGGTCTCAGGCCAGTCTTCCCCAACCCGATGCTCTCTGGATATGCTGGACATCAACTCCCATCAACCCCAGTCAGTGGGCATGCTGGCTGGGGATGATGGGAGATGTAGCCCCACACATCTGGAAGTCACTACATTGGGGAAGCCTATCATAGGCATAGGTCTTTTCCAGCCCCTGGTATCCAAAATCCTTCTTAAGGGATGCGATACAGCTTGAACATGGGAACTTCTACGTGCAAAGCATATGCCCTACAGCTGAGTTATCTATGGTGCCTTGGCTGGCAAGGTAGCCTCAGTTCTGTGCCTCCACCTCTATCAGTCAAGACTAATGCAGACTTCTATTTAACTGAAAGTTTATAACACTGCAGTATCTGGCACTCAAACACACACACACACACACACACAGAGTAAAAAATAACAAATACCTAGTTTACTCAGAGTTTGTAAATAGATCCCAAGTAAATAGATCCAAGCTGGCAAATCCAGAATTCAGCATATCTTTTCCATCCTACATTACAGGATCCCCCAAAAAGGCCAATACCGAGAGCAAAGGTTTACCTGACGACCATGCAAACCACAAAGACCTGCTTGAGCACTACACAATGCTACCAAATATTTGTTCATTTTACTATGGGGGGAGGGGACTGTCTAGGAAGAAAAGTCCTAGGCTTTGAGGCTTTTAATAATTAAATGCTATATGGCGGGGTGGTAAACTGTTTTTGCGGTCGTGTTTTTATTTATAGAGATATTTTAAAATTGGTTTTAAAAAATTCATAATGTTTTATTATTTATATTTTTAACTGTATTCTATTGTTTGTTTTTAATTATTGTTGTACACCGCCCAGAGAGCTTCAGCTATTGGGCGGTATAGAAAATGAATGAATGCATAAAAGGACACATGAATTACCTTGTTGGATCAAACCAAAGGTCTATCTAATCCAGTACCGTGTCTCCTTCAGCAGAGCCAGCCAGATGCTCTTGGAAAACATGCAAGCAGCACATGGCAAAGCCAGTCATTCCACTATATAGTGTCCATGAACATAGAGGTTTGGATTTTAGCTATTCCGGCTAATACCAGATCTATCCTCTATGAATGTGTCTTGATCATTTTTAAAAGCTATCTAAATGAATTGCCACTTGGGTTTGTTTTTTTAATACTATTTTGATATTTTGTTTTCATCCCATTACACGGACCCAAGCCTAGCGCACAGCACAGTTACATGCCCTATTGATTTCCAAAAAGGACTAAGGACACTTATCCGTGCAAAGGCTTATATCAGTTTCTGTTACAAATGGAGGCAAGTTGGCTTGACCAATTTCTAATGGTAGGATTATTATGATGTCAGTTTTGCACATACTGGCTCTGGAGTTCAAGCAGCACTTTAGCCATAATGCTATATTATCAGAACGATGTGCATTAAATTACCATTAGGTTGGACGACATCTGGAAAATACTGAAGCCAAGTAAGAAAATGTTTTCAACTCACTCCCCTACCCCTGGTAAAAGCCTGCAAGAGGGAAACCCTGTGACTGAATGAGGTAGGGGAGGGGATAAAAATGGGAGGGGAGGAGAATTGTGCCTCTCCAAGCAACTCTTTGTGTGGAGAAAGAGATTCCTGAAGTCTATATTGACTTTGGTACACCTAGGACTGGCTCCAGGACTGGCCCAAGATATTTCTCGGCCTGAGGCAAAGAATAAGATGGCACTCCCCTCCTACTCCATTTGCAAAAGCCAGCTGGACTGGCAGCTGACTCTTTCTTTAACACTAATGATGGAACAGCATCCTCTGCCACATCTGAAGGCATCAGGCTAGCTTAGGGGGCGCAGGGTGGGCTACGTGGCACACGGCTCTCCTTCCGCCAACAGCTTGCTGCCACCTCGCAGCATCTGCTGCCTGCAGCAACTGCCTCACTTGACCCAATGGTAGGACCTGCCCTGACTGGCTTCGGATTTGAGGGGGCCCTGGGCAAAGTGTCCTCTGGTGGGCCCCCTGGCAGGAGGTCCTCAAATTATGGTCCTAATATCTCGGTAGGTAAATACAGAAGGAGATGCTCCTTCAAGTAACCTGGCCTCAAGCCATTTTGGGCTTTAAAGGTTAAAACCAGAACTTTTAATTGGGCTTGGAAACAGACTGGCAACCAGAAAAAAATGGAGAAGTACTGGAATAATCATCCAGGCCCATTTAGCAGGCTCGCTGCCCTATTTTGGACTAACTGAAGTTTCCAGACTGTTTTCAAAGGCAGACAAATGGGAAGTTACCAGAGCATTAATAACTGTTGCAAGGCTACCTCTGCCTCTGCCTAAGCAGAGTCGTAGTTTGGTATATCAGCAGCCTAAGCTGATAAAAGGTGCTCTCAGCCACTAAGGCCACCTGTGCCTTTAGTGACAATGATGGATCTAAGAGCACCACAAAACTGTAAACCTGCTCTTTTAGGAGGAGTACAACCCCCTCCAGAACAGGCTGAATGCCGCTTAACTGGACAGTTGGACCACTCTCAACAAGTATCTCTGTCTTGTCTGGATTGAGCCTCAGTATATTGGCCCTCATCCAGTACATTACCCTGCCAAGTACTGGTTCAGAACATCAACTGAACCCAGAGAGAGAGAGAGAGAGAGAGAGAGAGAGAGAGATGCTCCTAGCATGTGCAGTTTCACATTTTAAACTCAATTAATCATAGCACCGTAATGACTACAGTATTATCCCTTTCTGCAACAAAATGGTACTTATTCCCAAGTAAATGTGTTTAGCATCAGGGCAGCAGACACGAATGGAGTTTGCATCTGCTGCCCTGATGCTAAACACATTTATTTGGGAATAAGTACCATTTTGTTGTAGAAAAGGGCAATACCTTTTAAAAGTAAAATTAATAAAATGAGCATCTGTAATCATATACATGCCCAGACATCCTGACTATGAAATGTTTTTAAAAATAAGGAGGAAGGATGCTGCGGCAAACAGGGTTGGTCCCAATGCAGGTAAATGCAGGTGGGTGTGTGTGTGTCTAAAACAAGTAAAAATTTGTTTGCCACAGCCCACATTGCCTCCCTCCCACTCTCTGGGTGGTCACTGGGGTGGGGGCTGAGTTGTGGAGCCCTGGACTTCAGCCCCAAGGTCCCGCCCACCCTGCACCACTGGGAGAGTTGGTAGATAGGATGGAGGGAAGGGGAAGTAAACAGTATTGTTTGTTTGTTATACAAAAACCCCAACAGAATACGGTAACAACACAGGATTGCATGAAAATATGCTCGGCTCATCCTGCCAACTGCACAACACTGTGCTGTAATTCTAACTCGCGGTTGGACAGCAGTGAAAGTCAGCTCACAGGGCCCTTGGTAACGGTATGACTTAAGATGGCTGTTCAGAGGATATCTGAAGAGAGTGGTAACATGCACCTGATCTCCAGTCTGAATTAACTGTCACCCCATATGTTTCCCTGCAGCTGCCCTGTTCCTTAAAAAAAAAAAAAACCTTTGCCGTCCTCAGCTCAAAACACTGGATCCACCTGTCACATATTTAAATGGAAGGACTTCCTGGCACCAGCTCAAGGGGAGGGGCCATCGCTCAATATAACAGAGCATCTGCTTTGCATGCAGAAGGTCCCAGGTTCAATCCCCGGCATCTCCAGGTAGGGCTGGAAAAATTCCTGCCTGAAACCCTGGAGAGCTGCTGGCAGTCAATGTTGACAGTACTGGGCTAGATGGACCCATATTCTGACTCAATGTAAGGTACCTTCCTATGTTCATAAATGACAGAGTTCCCCTTCACACCTGTCCTTGCCCCACAGCCCAAACCTGCAGAACATATTTGCAACTAGCAAGCCACTTACATGACTGGAACTTCCAGTCCAAGTGTCTCATCTCAGAATTCATGCACTCAAGTACAATATCACAGCCGCTAACAACTAGGGTAAATAGAAGTAAGGAACACAGTCAGTGGGCGCCTGCCCACCCTGAAAAAGTTGTTCATTCAACTGTTATTCTTATGGTCAGGAAAGTTCTGTGGAACGTAGGAAGCTGCCTTGCACCCAGAGCCAGCCCAAGACATTTTGCTACCTCAGGTGGAGCAGCGAACAGTACCCTGCCTCTCAAGGAGCATAGTCCCCAAGGATGGTCATGACATTTTGGCACCCGAGATGGAAAATCCCACAAGAACCTCCCGCCACCCACCTCCCTGGCAGTAAAAATATCATGACTACCTTAAGTCCCATCAATTTCAGTGGGTTGATTCGAAGTATCACTGAGTCTAGATAGGACCCAATCATAAGAAATTAATAACTAACAATGTGCTGCCTTTTCATGAGACCAAAAACCCGCTGCCTGAGGCAGCCAGCTCACTCTGCCTAATGGTAGGGGAAGCCCTGTGTATACAGAGTCAAGACCCTTGTTCCATCTAGCCCAGTACCGTCAACACTGACTGGCAGCAGCTCTCCAGGGTTTCAGGCAGGATTCTTTCCTAGCCCTGCCAGGAGATGACACAGGAATCGCACTTGGGACCTTCTTCTGCATGCAGAGCACGTGTTCAACCACCGAGCTATGCTCACTCCCCCAAGAGCACATTGCAGAAGACTTGTTTGCTGTGTGGAAAGAAAGATAAAGATAAAGGAGACAACCCTAGATCAAAGAAGTCCCACTAGGGGAGTGCTTCCAAGTAGCGGGGGGGGGGAGGCATCAGCCAGGGAGTCCAGTATGAAAAGTGCCCCAGCCTCCTTCCCTCCAAAGCGCCTTAGCAAGACGGCCAAAATGGGCTGTCCAGCTGAGTTGCAGAGCGGGAGGCGCACGGAGGCGATCTTCAGCTCCATGCTCCTCCCATCCTGCATAGGATGCCTGTAATCCTCCAAGTTTGGAATCTTATGGGCATCATCCCCATTGGATTGCGCCATTAAAGATCTTACGACATCAAGTGGTATGCACAAAGTTTAAATAAATAAATAAATAAGCACTTTAACTTTCCTGTCGTACAACTTATGCATATGTTATCCTCATTACTGGGATGCTGCCAGAAAACGGGAGCTTTTTAAAAAAATAAAAAAAAATCCACCACCCATCTTTTTTTTTTTTAAGTCTCCAACTGCCACTGATCTCACCTTTTCTACTTAACTTCTTCCTACCTGTAACCTGCACAGAGCAGCCTCAAAATACATCAACTATTTCAATACTTCAGAATGAGCATTCCCCTAAGGAAGAGGCTTCAATGTTTTTCATAATCCTGAATAAAGAAAAAAAAAAGTTCTTGAACACAAAAGGTTTATTACGGCAGAACTGGTTAGGTGCTACATGACCTCAATCGCAGTGGAGCTGTAGTTTCTGCCTTTTAAGACTTCTGATCTAAACAAGCAGATTGAAGGGGTCTCTGCAATCTTCCGGATTATGCTAAAAGAAATCCATGCAAGACTCCACATTCCTACCCATATCCTTATTGTTGACGCTTGACAAGGACGCCATACAAAATTGCAGAGATCACTTGGTGTGGAAAGGTAAAGGCAGCCATTGGTTGTTTCCATATAGAATCATTAGTTTTGAGGTGAAATTTGAGGGGTCAGCTAAGGGAGAACCTCCGCAAGCATTCCGAATAGGGCTGTCGCCTGGTTAAAGAGTTCTAAATCCAATGAATCGTGTCTTTTTGAGCACAATCTTAAAGGACTTTTGACAGAGGGCTCTGAGACTGGAGCCCTCGGGCCATCTGAAGGCCTGCTGGCAAGAGCTAGGCAAGGCGGATGGAATGACAGAGGCATTTTCACCTCCTGTTCCACCTTAAAGGAATTTTCAGCTAGCTGACTTACCTTACTGTGGGCAGGGAAAGAGAGGCTTGTGGATCCAGTGGATCACCTCTCTCCTCCCTGCCCACCATCACTCCCTCTTCCCTCCCTCCCTGCCCCTTTTCTGAGGTCTTTGCATGGCGGCTGCAAAGAGGGGAAATCCCCGCTCGGATACTCCCCCCTTCCCCGAGGTCGTAGCTGTGTCTTCAGCCTCAGGGGAGTGGAATCTGCACCTTTCTATGGTTCCGGGGCACAAACACCCAGGACCATAGGAATGCACTCTTAATTAATTGATTACATCTGCATGACATGAGTAGGAAGGGCTGCGTTCAGCTTGACGGGTGTGTAGAGGAAACCAGAGTAGAGTAGGCATGCTGATCAATTGACTGGTCCAAGACTGTCAACTGGCCAGTCATCTCTCTCTCTTGTCTCTCACACGCACACAATTATCAGATAATTGTCAAATATTCTAAGGCCAAGAATGCCACTGTGTAGGTGGCAGTTCACTTTTTCGTTCTTTTCATTATGGTGTTATTTGTTAGCAAGGGCAGGAGTGAGGGATGCCAGCCAGTCACATGCAGGAGCAATCCAAGCGGCATAGCAAAGCTGATCCTACTAGCCACCTGCTCAAACTGGAGGCATCTCCAATCCTCCTCCTTTTGTAGAATACTTTCAAGTGTTCAAACTTAGTGCTTCACATGCATGATCCAGTAATCTTTACAGCAACCCTCTAAGGAAATTATTATTACCCTGGAAGGGGGGCGGGGGCTGAAGTTGAAAGAGGGGGAGGGGAAGTGAGTTAATGGCAAAGGTGAGATTCAAACCAGGAACTTCCTGATTCTTAGTTCTGTCTCTTAGCCAGTACGCTGCACCACCAGTCTGTCTGCTCTGTGTGGGACTGGATTCCAGTCGAGATAAACAGTAGCTGTTGGAAAAATTGAAGGGAGTGGTTGAAGTATAAAACATTACATACTACTGCATTCCATTTAAATTACTTCTCTCTTTCAGTTTTGAAGTCTTAGGCTGACTTCCTGTTCCAGGATAAAAGCCAAAGAGAAGAGCTGTTGCTCACACTTTAGCACAGACTTGAGTGGATGGATTTCATTTACCTGCAGAATCTCGCTGAATGACATATTTTGGGGTTCAGAAAGGGATTTACTCCCAGGTCAGATTCATTCGCATTTTAGAAAACTTAACATGGCTAAAGGTTTTTCGTCTCATTTTAACTTTCTTTCTCTTTTTTTGTACAAAGTTAATTTCATTGTTTCACAACAACAGTCTACACATTTATTTCTCTAATTAGCATAAACATCAAACCTATTGATAGCTAAAGTATCTTTTGTTGTTGTTGTTGTTCAAATAAAGTTAATTAAAAATACTTGATAAGATTTCATAGATCATAGAGTTGGAAGGAGCCTACAAGGCTATCGAGTCCAACCCCCTGCTCAATTTTTGATTGCAAATATTTGACCAAATAGTTTTTGAATGGTCATATGCCCAACCCTAGACTTGACCTATCCAATCAAAACCACTATGTGCCGTAAGTAGAGGGAAACTGTGCTGAAGACAACACGCATCGTTCCATACATCTCAAGCAAGATTGCCATCAACACACATGCTAAAGGAGAAAGCCAAACAAAACAGTCCGAAATATGCCTTTCTGCTCTCAAAAATCCATTCCGGGGCGGGGGGGGGGGATCCTTTCTGATCTCAAAAATATGGTGCTCAGCCAGACGCTACATGTGAACAAAACCCGCCCAGCCACATCTTTGCTACTCAATTAGCTGCCTCACTTTTAAACAGATTAATTTGTCAATAAAAATGTGGCTGCGGCCTTCCTGTCCATACAGGTGTATTTAATGAAGATAACAATTTCTTCAGGCTAAATGATCCAGACAAGGCATTTATTGTTTGGAAAAATCATTGCTTGATGATGCACATAAATTATATATACCAATGCCATCAGCACTCAATGCCGTTTTCACAGGGGACAGCTCCAATTAAAAATCTACAATTTAAAATGGTGAATAATGAATTAATTGATTAATCACACCAATAAATCAATTAATGCTCTCACCGCTAGCAATTACATAAAGTATGCAAATTAGAAGGCGGAAACTTAGTTCCTTTTCCTGATCACATTCAGGGCTTGTTTATGTAATTAGAGCTTTTTTAAAATCTCCGTATCATTATTCTGAGATAGGCCTCTGTGTCTAACCAGCACTTTTGGCGAGTTTTTTTTTACAAGTTGGCGGTGATGTTTCAGCTGTGTTTGTTGCTAGCTCCAGCATTTTAATCTTGTTCAATTCTATTTTTAAGCTTGCTGATACAGGTTTTGTCTGGGTTTTTTGTTTTTCTTCTCAACCCCTTCGCATAGCCTTGCAGCTCATATTTTGTTTTTATTATTGGGTTGCTCTCTTTTGTATTAAGAGATTAGTCGGGGAGTTTGGCTGGCCACCGACAAGGAAACTGGGAGGCAAAGGGAGTTTAGTTAGAGCTTTATGCTTACTTTTTGTAACTTTTTTTAGACTCCTTAACATTAAGGAGATAAGAAAGGCAATATAAGTCAACATAAATCATGTCTTCAGCTACTATACCTTCTAAGTTACGTGGGAGTCTACCTCCATCACAACTCACTAGAATTGTTCCTGGGAGGACTGAAGAGGGCTGAAGAAGGAGGAGAATCTCGCTGGAAGTTTGGGATTCGGAGTGTGGTGATGGAGACTGTTTGATAACCCAGCCCTGCTATTGATATTTCAGTTCAGTGGGAAGTTATTTTTTTGCAGTAATCTACTAAATACGGTCATCACCAGAAGTCAGTGTACTCGAATAGGGAAAAACAAAACTAAAGTAAAACCAACTAAGAACTCATCAAAATCAAATAAGATCTCATCAAACTCTAATCTGGCCTTGTATTAGCACTCTTAAGGGGGACACGGTGAATCCCGTTGAAACAAAAACGAATGGCAGGAAAGGAACCACTTGTGAAGGAGCTGCCACTGTAGTCGGCATTGAAGAGACTTGCCCTAAGGGGGAATGATTAAATGCGCAGAGTACGCCCTTTTTAACTATTAACCTCTGCCACTGCCAGTGCCCTGCATGCCCACTGATCCACCATATAGTTCCAATAACATAGATGTTAAAACCACAAGAAATCAAAGCCTTGATGACAGTTTGATAGCTTTTTTTGACAAGATGCCACCTTTAGAGGAACTCCTTAGGAAAGAGAAGGATATTTTGGTTGGCTTTGAGGAGCGAAATAGGATCATTGAACAACAACTCTCACCTTTGGAACTTGATCCCCCAACCCCTAAGGATGATCTAACTTCAGCAGAATTCTCTGCAAACATCGATGACCTAGATGAAGGAAAAGCATACCAAACTTCAGAGGTGATCCGTATGTTAAATGATGATCTTCATGCCACTGTAGGCTCTATAAAGGCTAACATCCAATTCATTGCATCCTTGATAAGTGAGGGTATTTTAAAAGCAGCTCCCCCTAAGGAAGTGGGAAGGGACAAATGACATAAACTGCAAAATGACCTCCAGAGTGCTAGGCAGTGTTCTAAATCTCCATCCACCCTAGCATCTTTAAGAGGGGCTGATGGTAAATTAACAGTTAGGTTATCCAGGAGATCTAAGAGATCAATAATAATAATACCAATAATTGTAAAATGAGAGTGAGAGCTCGAACCCAGGCTATGAATATTAATCGTAAGAGAAAATCAACAAAATTTAATTTAAATAGACTTTTTGCACTTATGGCCCATAAAGTCAAATCCTGTACCCTTAATAGATCTATGAGGCATTCAAAGACTAGTAAAATAAAAGAAAGTAAAATTGAATCCACATTGCCACCACCTACTGTCACTCCTATCGATCTAGAACAGGCCCCCGCATATACAAAAGGGGCTGTCCCAAAAGGGGCTGTCCCCCCTTAAAAGAAACAACCACTGTTACACTTGATCTAGTTGAATCAGCAGCCTGGATAAACAGGCTAATCGTAAGTATTTCACACCTCTACCCCTATTATCTCCCTCAGCCAAGAAAAACCATAAACTCTAATAGGAATTCTAATAGGAAACCAACTTGCATTTATTAACTATCTAAAGCCAGGTGAATATTTGTCTCAACTTCAGGAAAAACACCATTTTATCAAGTTGGCAAATTCTCTTAAGGCAAACCTCCTGAAACTGGATGATGTCGAGAGAATAGACTATCATTATTATAATCTCTTGACAATTAAGAGTTTTAATTAAATTCAAAAATGACAATTTAACCGCAAAAGCCTATAAGAGGAAGAGCCTGTTTAGCAATTACAAGATAGGGATTACCAGAGTTTTTGGCTCTACATCTCCTTCTCCCCTCCTTAATCTCCCCAATAAATCAGCAAATGGGAAGGTTAGGATGGGATACAGAGAGTTCCAAATTGTCCTCTGAGGCTATAGACCTGATCTGTTCAAGTGACATGCCGTCTAGAGGGGAGAACGAATCTTGCTCACAGAGCCCCCTCATTTCTCCTAATCTAGAAGAAACAAATGAGGAATCCCTAGTGGATTCATTTAACCAACTCCCCTTATTTGACAAATTACCCAGACACTAAAAGTTTTGATCCAGTGCCTAAAAGCCAGGAAGAAACTTCCTTTAATCATCCTTTGCAAAAACTTGGACCCTCATTAACTCAAAAATCTCACCCTCCAGTTTCTCAAAGTACTGACACGATGCAAACTTTGTCTGTCCCCCTTCCTTCTAAAGTATGTCAGACAATAGCCTCTCCACCCTTGCTAAAAGGTAACAATAATGTAACAATAGCCTCTCCACCCTTGCTAAAAGGTAACAAGAATAATTTTTGTCTCTACCAGACACTGCATGATGACGATGAACTGCCTCCCTTCGGGGACACCTAGCAATTGCAGTTTTGATAAAGTTTACTCATTTTAGCATACTTTTAATAAACATATATCTCTCCCCCCCTCCCTCAACGCTGTCATGCTCAGATTATCTCAAGGTTGCATGCCCTGGGAAGTTATATCGAAGATCTAATTTCATCCACTTCTGCTACTCATATACTGATAGGAGGCGATTTTAACACAAGATTGGGCCCCAATGAGACTGTGCTTTATACGCATCATCATACCTGCCCCCCCCCGACAGTTCAGATTTTCCATCTATAAACATATGCAACTCCAAGGATAATATCTGTAACTATGCAGGGTTTTCCCTTGCCCAAATGGTGTACAGACTAAATCTTTGTATTCTTAACGGCAATACAACTGGAGATAGTCCCTGGAGAATATATGTTCTGGTCAGGATCTACCGTGTTTCCCTGAAAATAAGACCTACCCCAAAAATAAGACCTAGTGTGTGTTTTTTTAGCTAAAAAAAATAATAAGACAGTGTCTTATTTTCGGGGAAACACGGTAGGATGAGTGTCATTGACTACATGATCTCCTCCCAAAATCTGTTAAATTACGTGGTCCATCTGGAAATAGAAAACTGCCCTGATAGCGACTATCTTCCATTAGTTTTGATCCTGAAACCTTTAGATTGCCATATGCATCTAGTTACCACTTTTCAACCTCACCAGGAGATTGAGCTCAATGCTACCAGAGGTTAGATGGTTCAACAGGGTTGATGATTCCTTTACAGCCCTATTGATCTCCGATCTCCAAGACACCTCTTATACCATACAACTTCCTTCTGATCAATCTCCCAAAACCACCCTCCAGGTAGCCAAATTTTGTGCTGCTGCCATCAAAACTTGTCAGCAAGTGATTTTAGCATGTTCTTAACACTCAGTGTACAATTTCTCGTATTTTGTCTTACACCGTATTTGTAATCTATGCTGGTCTGGTCATTGACCATAATAAACGAAACTGAACTGAACTTATTCTGAGATAACCACTGCCCACACAAAATTGTAATTCCAGCATTTCAAGCTAGACTCCCTTGCTTGGGGACATTCGTGGGTGTTTGCATTTTATCTGTAGATGTATGAACGAAACCTTTGGAGGCAACAAACTATTGCTTACACACTTGCTTGTACTGGGATAAAAATGAGGTACGCCAAGAGCCCTTGATCTTGCAGGAAACAGGTGATTCATTTTCACATTTAAGCCTTGGATTCACCCGTTGCATGTGTCAGAGACTGAGATCAGAAGTAGGAATAAGTTTTTAGAATATGGTAAAAGTTTCTGGAACTTGCTTTCAGTTGTTTTTGCCATTTTCCCTTGATGATTAATTCCAAACAAGATGGAAGTCCCGGAGCTCGAAGCCCTACCCTCTGACCTAGAAGCAGAGGTCCCGAATTGTAATGTGTAAAAATAGGCTTTGGTTACTGAGGAAGTAACTCTTGCTAAAAGCAATTATTGAGGACATTGCCCAACTAAAGGTATCTGAGATGATTATTTGGTTTTTAGTTGACATATTAGATTGATTACATTTGCATATTTTAAATTTGCATATCCTTTTAAAGCAGGGATGGGAAACTTATAGGCTAAAACATCTGGAGGGCCACAACCTCCAACTTTCATTAGCTGTAGCCAACTTAACCAATGGTGAGGAATGATGGAAGTTGTAGGTCAAAATATCTGAAGAGCCATTTAATAGATTGATCAAACTGTTTTGACCTGATTAACCAACTCATTCTGCTCATTTCCATTTTTACAAAGTTAATGTCATTCCATCCCATTTCCACATCAGTTTGCTTTAAAAAAGAAAAAGAAAACAGAAGTCCATGTGAACATTCAGATTTATTTTCATGCAAATTTCTCAAATAATAAGCCTTTTTTTCAAATTACATACATTTTTTCAGGTAATTTCTTCTAATATAATGCATTTTTGTGCGCACTGCTCTGTTATACACACATTTTTGTGTGCACTCTTCGGTACTATACACATGTTTGCAAGTATTTTTTGTTCTCGGAACTCTGATCACAAACTTTGGAGAAGTGCGGATATCGATGTTTATCTGTTCTGCTTCATGCATAGGTTCGGGTTTGGTACATTTGAATTAAAACTGAACAAATTTCACTTGCTACTATTTTCATTTTTCCTTTCTCACATGTTCCAAAGCTGAGCTGCAGGACATGCTAACAAAAACAGATTCAGGGGCTGAGACCTGATGAACTATAAAACAACCTTGTAAAATAATCTCAAGAAAGATTACTAGTCTGCTAGGAGCATGCGTTTCCATGCTGGTTATGGAGAGGGGCAAGTCTCTGCTTCCATCGCCAGCATAAGAAACACTACCATTATCATTTATTTGTACCTGGCTTTTCTTTCCAAATGCAAGCCCCCCAAAAAACACAAATAAACCAATTTTTAAAAAAATGATTGTATCAGATACAATACCAAAAAAGATATGAAAAATTATCTGAAAATAAAAATGCTGCAATAAACAAACTTTCAATTCAAGGGTTCAAATACCAAATCCAGTTAATAAATACAGAATTCATAAACAGGTGGCTGGGTTCAGACAATAGGATAACCCACACTCAAGGGGTTGAGTATGGGTTGCCATTGAACCGTGGGTTGTTGCTGAAACAGTGTGTCATCATGTTGTCTGACCCCAACCACGCTAATAAACCATAGTTTGTTAACCATGAACAAGTCACAGTTCACAACCCAGCAACAAACCATGGGTTCTCTTCATGGCCTGTTCATCATTAACAAACCATGGTTTGTTAGTACAGCTGGGTTCCGACAATACGATAACCCACAGTTCAACAACAACCTACAATAAACCCATACTCAACCCTTGAGTGTGGGTTATCCTATTGTCTGAACCCAGTAAATATATCAGCAACCCAACAAGGGTAAAATAAAATGCAACCCATATTTTAGCAAAAAAAAAGATGTCCTACTAAAACAACCAATATACTAAACCAGCGGTCCCCAACCTTTTTGGGACCAGGGAACCAGTCCCGTGGAATAAAATTTTCCACGGACCGGGGGGGCGGGTCGCCCACCGCTCACCTGCTGTGCTGCCAGGGCGCAGCTGAACCAGGAAGTGACATGATGGGAGACCCGTCGCGTCACTTCCGGCTTTACTAAAATGCTCATTGGAGACTGGAGAGGACAAGGAGAGGGATGAGCGGCAGGGGGGGTGCTCTCCAGAGCTCGCAAGCACCCTGAGAGCTGTCCTGGCTCTTGGGGTGCTCGCGAGCTCTGGCGAGCACCCCCCACTGCTCGTCCCTCTGCTCTCTCCCTGACGAGCATTTTTGTTAAACCGGGCGCCGTGGTGGCCGTGCGCCGTGCAGCCCAGTACTTAGGAGGCCACGGACTGGTACCGGTCCGTGGCCCGGGGGTTGGGGACCCCTGTACTAAACCATTTGCATATACCATTAAAGGAAACTGAATCCACCCTAGAGCCAGCAGAAGCCAAGAGAAAAAATAGGCTTGGCTTACGCTGGCTCAGCTTGTCTGAGCGTGGAAAGCTAAGCAGGGTCAGGCCTAGTTATTACAGTATTTTTCCATGTATAAGACTATACTTTTTCCTAAAATCGCTAGACTAAAAATTGAGGGTCGTCTTATACACGGAAGTAAGCCAAGGAGAGAACCGTACAGCTGCAAAACTGCCCAGTGGGGGGCGTCTTATACAAGGGGGCGTCTTATAGACGGAAAAATACGGTACTTGGATGGGAGACCCCTCCTCTAGTTTCCTGCATTGAGCTGGGGGTTGGACTCGATAGCCTTGTAGGCTCCTTCCAACTCTATCTATGAAATCTATAATAATCAACAGCAACAATAGTAATGCAGCAGTGGTGTTGAACCACAGGTCCAGGGACCAAATCCAGCCCTTCAGGTTTCCCAAATGGCCACACCCCTTCTACACATCATCAAGTGGTTCCCACTTCCCCCCACTCCATGGTTTGGTGGTCTCCCAGCTTTTGTGTGGATTTCCCCCCATTCTAAAAGGCTGAAATGTCTCCCCTAAGACTTAGTTACTGGTCATAAGAGCTTGAAGCTAAAATATGCTGGTGTTTAAGCCCTGCTCATTTTACCTTCAGCCTCACCCAGCATTATAACGAGGCTTCGGATAGCTTCTCCAAAATTCAACGTGGCCCTAGGGATGAGAGAGGTTTGGCATCCCTCTAATACAGGATACAAAGAGCCACCATATCCCCAATCGTCCTCATATCAAACTGCTCTGTCACGGCAGGTTAATATAGAGGCAGAAAATGGTGCCCATACTTTTCTCAGGCCAAATGCACAAACCGCCTCCAGCAGTGGTTGTGACTTTACAGCCCAGCCTGGAGCATGCTCACATGATGCCGATGACATACTTCCTCCGGCTGGGACAGGAGGCCAGAAAAGTCTCCACCACACCTGAACTTCCAGGCATGTCTTCTTGAGAGTCAGATCATCTCCCCAGGGATATAGAGAACGACACAGTCCCTCACCCTACTCCATTAGAAAGCAAACCTAACAAATTTCTCCCCCATCCCTAGGAGGAAGGAGCTTTCCTTCCTCATCGCTAGTGTGGAAATCACGCTGGTTAGGAGTGGAGGGGCGTATTGCTCTGTGCCTCCTCCACTGGCCTGCTGCATTTCTGTGCTGGTCATGGAGGAGGGGTAGTCACCCCTCTTCTACCAACCCACTCACTCACCTGTGTCAAATTCTTTGTTGCCTATAGAGACCAGGAGAGTTAGGAAATACAAGGCTGTTATAGATCATGTTAAAGCTGCTTTCCCTCCTAAATTCAGCCTTGCGTACTACCAATCCCATGTTGTGAGTCTCCCTTTGCTATTGAAAGTGGGGGGGGGGTGACAAGGCAGAGGGAAGCCTCAGTGAGTCTTCTAGCTCTGACAGGTAAGACAGGCACGCCGATCCAGGCAATACGGACGCCTTGGGAAATCAGGGTTTTGTGCTCATTAGTACATCTCAAATGAAGCTGATGCCGACGATTTCTGTGAAAGAGCTAATGAGGGATAGAGTTCAGCTGCAAATTACTTGAAAGTGAACGGAAACCCATGTATTTTTATCCTCAGTGTTTGCTTTGTACATTCGGGTTGGCTGGGAGGTGTGGGGAGAGGTACCGGAAGCAATGAAGATTAAGAAAAAGCTACCTCCGGAAAAAGAAACGTCCAAGAGAAGAAGATCTTTAGTTCTGGTATAGAGATAACAGCCATGGACTGCCCCCACCACCCCAGGGCTAACTGATATCAACAGCCCTGTGGGAAAGAGGAAGGAGCAGGCAAAGGCAACATCAGGGCCTGCTCCAGTTGGACTGACCCCCACCCCAGGGCTAACTGACATTAATGGCCCTGTGGGAAAGAGGAAGGAGGCAGGAGCAACGTTAGGGCCTGCTCCAGTTGGACTGCCACTTACCCACCCACCCCCCGGGCTAACTGACATCAAGGGCCCTGTGGGAAAGAAGAAGGAGCGAGGGAGGCAGGAGCAGGCAAAGGCAACGTCAGTGCCACCCTGGAAGATGAGAAGGGAAGCAGGGCCACAGGGAAGCCAGTCTTTTGGTGAATGATTGTAAACCACCCAGGGAGCTTCGGCTTTGGGGCGGTATATAAATGAAATCAATCTATGTGCAGATGGACATGTGGAAAGTGGTGATGGGATCATGCCTGCTGTCCCCACCTCAACCTCCATACATTCAAGGTTCTGTCGGCACAGATGCCTTGGGACCAGGCTACTTGAAAGACCGCCTTTCGAGCCTGCTCAGGTTTTGAGATCTTCAGGGAAGCCTTTCTCTCAGTACCGCCACCATCAGGCACACATTTGGTGGGGATGTGAGAGGGGCCTTCTTAGTGGCTGCCCACCAGGCTGCCCCTCCACTCTGTTGTCCTTCTGACAGTTAGCAAATACATTTTTATTCAGGGAGGCCTTCAGCATTTATTTATTTATTATATTTCTACCCTGCCTTTTTTCCTGAAACGAACCCAAGGCGGCTTACATAATCATCCTACTCCTCTCCATTTTTATCCTCACAACAACCCTGTGAGGTAGGTTAGGCTGAGAGTCCGTGACTGGCCCAAAGTCACCCAGTGAGTTTCATGGCCAAGCAGGGACTAGAACCCGGATCTCACTGGCTCACACAAATCACACTGGCTCTCATTTAGGCTGATTTGTGGCTGCAGGGATTCGAAGTCAGTTGGTGCTTTTGATGGTTGTGTTCTTAATTGACTGGGTTTTATGTTATGTTTGAATGAAAGTTTTGTTTTTAATCTGGATTTTGTGGTTAGCCGCCTTGAGTGCCACGTTTTGGCAGAAAACGGGATATAAATTTAATAAGCATGGGGAAGCCTCCTAACGTGCATGGATGCAAACTGCGCAATCAACACCCTGCAAAAATGGGAGGCTCAGGCCCCTCTGCAGACAGGACATTTAATGTGTGGAGATAGGAGGCAGGACAAGCAGGATCATGGCCATGTGTTCATCAGCAAATGCTTTGACTACCTGCATACTGTTTAAGTGTCAGTCTCATGCCAAGGTCCAACCCAAAGGCACTGGAATAACTTGGATGGGCTGCCAATGTAAAGAGCCATTTAAAACCTGGGCCTAGCTAGGCCAGAATTTGAGACTGAGATTCGGTTTGCCTGGTTTTGCCATGCCACCATTTTTGCTTTCCTTTTCAGGCTCAATATTAGCAATTTTATAGGGATGGACAAATCTGTTGATTTTGGTTTCTCCTGCAGTCAAATTTTCAAAATTTCAAGTTCTTTCTGTCCCAAATATGATGAAATTTTGGTCAATTGTTTGGTCAAAAATGGACTGAAACAAACTTTTCATCCATTCCTAACTCAGTGTAGCACCCTCATTTCTTTTTGTCCCATTGTTGCCTCTAGCCACACAGGTTTTGCAGGTTTATTGGAGCACTACAAAAACTAGCCAAATTCAATAGGTATGGCTATTCCCAGCATGGAGGGGACCATGTTTTATCTGTCTGCCATGTAACTGTTCTCTTTTCCCCTGTGCATTTTTGAGCTAACATGGTTGCCGTGCGCAGACCAATGTTTGCAGTACTAAATAGTGTCAAGGTTGAAGGGGAAACCATGCGTCCCCAAGCAGTTGGGATCATGCAGTGAATATATCTTAGCTGTACCAATCACAATTCTCTGTCTGGGGACGGGAATCTCTCCTTCAGTGCTGAGTGTGAACAGTTGTGCTGAAAGGTTTCCCAACCCAAAGCTGATCCAAAATGTTTCTGCTTGGGACCTTTCCTGACAAATCAGTGGTTGGGGATGGGTGGGTTGGTGCAACTGTTACAATAATGTGCAGCAAATGTAGAGCCAATATCCAATTTCCTGGAGATGCAAGCTATAATGTACCTAGCAAAATGCAATAATACTGCAATTGCCACATGGAACATGGTTGCAGAAATATCACAGGCACCCAATAAATATTTCTTGAGCCACATTCATTGACATAAATCTCCCCCTAAATTCCATGATGAGGATGAGGATGAGGATTCATTATCACCATCACATTTGGGGTCCCCTGCTGTGCAACTCCAATGCTCAAGTATTGCTCATCCTGCAGGGTAGTCCTCACCCCACCCTGCTCCCACAATTCCATTTCAACGTGGCCCTAGGGTTTGTGGTTGTGTTTTTTGTTTTGTTTTTAACATTTAGTTTTATTTTTGTTGATTCTTCGGAAACTGCATGAGCCTCCTGCTCTTGTGCTAGTGCACACACTTCACAAGTGTTTTTCTGCTTGCTTTATAGAGGGGACAAAGAGCACCACATTATTCTTTCTGCCCCACCCCCAATCCATGATGTCCAAATGGAGTATCACAGTATTGTCAGTTCTTGTCCTGGGGGTGTATAACCAAAAGGTTAAAAGCAAGGTTGTGGTATGCTTCATCTGGATTGTGTGGAAAAGCCCTTTAAAACTGGCTCACTTCCCCCCCAACCCCAATAATTGAGTAGCAATTCCTTAAGAGATCAGGGCAGGGCTGCCATCCAGTTTCTGTTCATACATTTCAGATCAAGAAAAAGCACCTTGGTAGCAATCCAGACAAACAAGTGAGAACTAAGGGTGGAATGTTGTCTGCTGTTATTTCGCCTCAGGCCTCCTCCAAACCAGATCTTTTCTGTCATGCTGCAGAATGGGTAGCTTTTCTCTCGGTGCATTCGGCAAAAGAAAGCACCCTCTAACAGACTCTTAATCCAAAGGCCTTTCAAGGCCTTTCACGTTCAAGAATAAACAGCTTTCCTTTTACCTTAAAGTCTGTTCAGCTGTGTGATTAAGTCTTCTAATAGCCTCTGCCAGACAGTCAGCTAGTCTGCTGCCAAAAGGCGGTTGCCTCAACTCTAGGCAGGTACCCATCTGCACTGTCACAGAGATTAAGAGTGTTTAATCCACTTCCAAACCCCTCGTTGCCTTCAAAACAGACGGCTGCTCCCTCGCTCGCTCGCTCGCTCTCCCCCTCTGCACCACCGGGTATGCAAAACTGATGTTTTCAGCAATAAAGTGGGATGAACATAACAGTATTTAGCACTCTGCATCTCAAGCTTGCTTTGTAAACATTAATCTTCCGCCGTATCCTTTCGAGACAAGTATCTCCATCCGTGATTATAGATGGATCGTGAAATGCATTCAGAGCAGGGCTGCTACACCACCCCAGACCACCAGTCCTTCAACCTCAGAATCCTGCCTCCATAAGCGATGCCTCTCTGCAAGGCCAAGCAATCCTATAACACTGCTAATGTACTGTGAAATGCTATATTGGGGAAGAGGAAAGCGGGGTCTATGGGGGGGGGGGTGCTGTTGATTCCCTGCAGCTGTTGGTCAACATGGTGCAGTACGATAACCTCTCTTTTGCATGCACTAGTATTGAGGCTGTTGCTACTTAAGGAATGTTATCTAGCCCTTTTAAATAATCCCTCTGCCCCGTTTAACCCCTGCAGTCAGCCTGCCAAGATTTTTCTTCTCGCTGGATAGATGCATACTTTGAATCGCAGAAGATGTTAATGTGAAATGTAGGCTGTTTTTATTCCATTGTATTCATTTTTCTGTTGAACTATCCACAGTGGTTTACAATAATGTTGATATAAAATAGTAATAAGATGCAATAAAACAATTAAAACGAGCAGCAACGGCAAGAACCCAGCCTAAAATAATCTACAAACAGAGCAGCAGCCTCTGATCACGCATTAAAAGCCTTGGAGAATAGAAAAAGTCTTAACCTGTTGCCTAAATGAGAAAAGGATTGGTGCCAACTGAACCTGCCTAAGTAAGTAATCAAACTGGGGTGCCACCACTAATAAGGCCCTATTCCCAGTTGCCACATACCTGACTTCTGAAGACAAGGGCAGCGAGTCAAGGACTCCAGAAGCAGATCTTAACATTCAGACAGATTCATATAGGAGAAGAAAATCCTTGCTCATATTGACAAGAGAAACAACACACAATTAAGACTAGAAGAAACCTTGAACCAGTGCTGGCTCCAGGTTTTGTAGGGCCCTTGAACAAGTCACCCTCAGTGGGTCTCCTCCCTCAGGGAGTCTACCTTCTCACTGCCGTTGTCACCAGCTGCTTTTGCTCCTCATCCTCTTTCTCATCATTGCTACCCCTTGCTTGCCTGACAGGCAGAGAGAGCCAGTGAGTGAGTAGGTAGTGCCATCTACTGCTGCTCCTTCTTGTCTGGGCCGATCAAGAGGCAGGTGAACAAGCAGGTTGTAATGGGAAAGAGGAGGAGCAAGTCCAGGGGGCTCTTTGTCAGTCGGACCCTGCTAGGTCATGGGTCCTCAGCAGGTGCCCCACCATGCCTAGCCTTGACGCCAGTCTTGGACAAATTCATATAGGAGAAAGTGATCGCTGTTTGTATTGACAAGAGAAATAAACACACAATTAAGTCCATCAACACCTAACTCCACCTCATACATATTTACTGTGAGTCAAGTCCCTATCTGGCCTCGGTTGTGGGCAGTAGTCTGAGGTGAGCCAAGAGGTGGCGATCAGGAGCCGTGGGACAAGGCAGTAGTCAGAAGTTCAGAACCAAAGAGTAAGTCAGAACCAAAGGTCAAGCCAGGAGACAGAATCAAAGAGCAAGTCGGGACCAGAGGAGGACCGAAGATCAACCAAAGGATACATGAACACACCACAGCTGAAGAAAACCACATTGCCCAAGCAAGGCTCAGCTGGAACAGGAAGCCCACTAAACTTCTTCCTGCCCAGAAGGATCCAGCAGCCAGCCAGGATGGGAAGAGTCAGTCCGGGGTCTGAAAGTACACCACTCCAGTCACCTGCAGTTCAGTGGTTCAGCACATGGGGGAGCTGTATGCAGCGCCTAGCAGTCTCTTATGTTTCAGAGAGCCAGTTCTCAGGCTTACCTGGCTGATGGTCCTTTTCCCATGGTGGCCTCCCTCCACCCTCCATTATGTTCCACATATGCAACAAGTGACAAAGGCACTCCATGCATGACACCAATGGCACCACTATTTGAGTCTTTCTTCACACTCGAAAAAGGGGGAGGGGTAATCATGGCACACCCACATCACAAGTTATATTGTGTGTGTAGTGGGGGTGAGGGAGAAAACACTTGCTTGTCCCTCCCGCACAGGAATGGCCTCTCAAATACGGTAAGTGTGCTTATATACTGAGGCAACTATGATGTTCTTTTCTGTTTAGTTTCCTAGATTTTACAATTTGTATCTTAACGATAGGATGTTTATGCAGGGGACGGTCTCTTTGGTGTGGAGAACCAAAGGCTGAAGTTGAAGAAAAAGAGCCCATCAACAGCACAACAGAGGAGTGCAGCAGCCAACATGAGCCCCATTATCAAATTAATACCATGTTTCTCCAGGACAATGCTACATACATGTTGATGTAGCGTTGTTTGGACGGGTTTCTGGGTAATAAAAATGGTGGCTAACAGAAGGAGCACTGCAATTACCACTGCTGCTTTGAAACTGACAGCAGCAGCAAAAGAAAAAAAAAAGTTAAGTTCAGTGGGGTACTTTTGTCTCCCCTTTCACCAGCCCCTCCAAATCAGAGCCGAAAGTTCTCAAATGAGAATTGTTGGTCCATGGGAAGTTCTTGGTTTGTCACTAAAGACTATGGTGCTTTCTTCCAAAGTTCTGTGAGTTTTTCATCAAGTGAGTACCACTTCTAGTTGTTATAGTAGAGATGGATGCATCCCATTGGTTCCAGTCCCAATATACTCCAGGAAGATTATATCTGGACTGATGCCCTCTTGCTTGCCTGGCCCTGGGCACAATATCATGTGTCTGTCACTGGTCCATGTTAGGGCTTTGGGGTGTTAGCCTAGTGCAGGGGTGTTGAACTTCTTTCTGCCTGAGGGTCTGATTCAATTTTGGACAAGCTGTGGGGGGCCACATTCCAGCAGTGGGTGGGTGTGAAGGCAAAAGGGGCAAAGCCAAAATTACCAGAAATAACAAAAATACCAATGTATTTTAACCTAAAGCTCTTACTGCCAGTAATTAAGCCATAGAGGCATTACAACCTTTTATAATGGGGGGGGGGGACTGCAGAAAAGCCAGGAAGCCACCAAACGACTGGCAGTTTTGGGAAAGGGGTGCAGCCAAGGGAAAGGGGTGTGGCCTTCTGAGGGACCTTGGAGGGCCAGATTGGGACCTCAAGTAGGCCAGATTTGGCCTGTGGGCCTAAGGTTCCACACCCCTGGCCTTGTGAGACCCAGCTATCACCATTCCTCACCATTAGTATGGTCTCCACAGAGGAGGGAAGAGGAAGTCCTCCTCTTCTCAATGGAAAAGCACCCATGACAACAATAGTTCACTGGGCCTCACTAGGACCAGGCCTTGATACAGAACCACTGACTTGCAGTCTGCATTGGTCCCAATGAAGCCTTCCTTCAATCTGCACTCTATAAGGGCCTATAAATCAAATCCTACGAATAGAAATGAAAGAAGCTAGCTGAGATAAAAGGTAAATTCCATGGGAACAGACTCACGAGTAAATATTTAAAAGCTTCTCCATAAGGAAAAGCTGTTCACCCAATCACATGGGGAACTGGATAAAAAAATGACTAGTAAAATATTCCTAGGCAGATATGAGTTACACATCACGACAAAATTTATGTCTATGGCACTAAATCAGCCGCTGAAGTAAGCTGCTTGCAGAGGTCATACATATCTTTCCTTGGTGGCTTTCGAAAGAATGGGGCCACACACAACTGTCAGGGATGCTTTAGGTACAGATAACCTGCTTCTTGGGCACTTTTAAACTCAGATTGGAAGCTGTGCAAGAACAATATTGGTCCCTTCTTTAGAAGAAGTCCTTTCTTGTCAGAGTCAGGCATGGCCCAAGAGATGCCAAAGAGGTATCTACAGTGGACCTTTGTAATATCAATTTAACATACTCCTGGCTTCCCACAAAGAATCCTGAGAATACTTTGTTAAAGATCTCTAACCACCAACACCACCCTGCTACATGCATGCACATACACCCCACTATAGCTCCTAAGACTCCCCGTGAAGATGGAACAACCATTAAACCAGTTTAAGTCTGGTGTAGATACACTCTCCAAAGCAAGGAAACTTTTTATCTCCTTAGCAATGTGTAATGCTGCGAAATGTACTGTGCAACAATAATTCCTGACATTACCATTGATCCACAGTTATTCACACAATACGGATGGAAATCCATATGCATTTGTGAAAGGCTTTATACTCATGGGGGGTTTCCCCCCCAAAAAAAAAGAGTGAGAGAGAGAGAGAGAGAGAGAGAGAAGAAAAGAAAAGAATGGAAACTAAACTACTGCCACCCACAGCTGATCTTTATCTACGAAAGGCTGCCAAAGCTATTGATTGCTCCATTACACTGATTGACAGCTAAATTAACACTTGCTCCAAACAAATAGCTATGATTTTTTTTTTTTAAGCAATTAGGATCTCTTGAACATGCAGCTGTAGAACTGGATTGAAATAACCATTTCACAGAGAGAGCAAAAAAAAAAAAAAAAAAGGGACGTTAGCAGGAAGTCCAGAGATGTTATAAAGTTACTGTAGGAAAGCCACTCTTCCCAGCAGTTGTAGCCATGTGCTTTTGGCCAAAGCTGGTAGCTAGTGCTGCAAAACAACCTTCCATTAAGAGCTGTGGCTAGTGGGTGGTTAGAAATGTAATAAATGAATGAATGAATGCATTAAAATATTTCTGCACTAGGATGCAGAGAGCCACAAGCAAAAGTGGGGGGACCACTTGTGCAGTTCTGCAGGCACACGGCTCCCTTGCCCAAGCTAGGGTGGCCCAGTGCCCTCTTTTACAGAGTACAGTCCTCTAAAGTACTGCCAGAGGAACATCCTCCATTTGAAAGGTGGTCCTGTCCAATTCCAGCTTAAAGATAATGAACCATAAGAATAGTTGCCCATCAAAAGTTAGCATCTGGGCAGCCGGCTGAACAGACAGGCACACAGGTCAGGTCACACTCCTCCACACTATGGTGAGATGTGCTGTATTTCTATTTAAGTAACAGTGATAATTTCTAAATGTGCATCTGTACATATAAATTAGCAGCGCAAATGTTATGCAAATCACTGCTCTCTTTTGTCCTCTTTTCTGGGTGATGCATTTTCCTCTTTTTGGGCGCTTTTTTCCGCTTTCTCCGCTGTTGGTGGTGGTGGTGCTGCTGCTGCTGCAGGCAGCTGGGTCGGAGTAGCTGAAAGTTGTGACGGTCTGGGCGCCCCCGCCCCCGAAGATTAGGTGATGGGAGGGAGGAGAAGCTCTGCTTTGCCCAGTCTGAGTTTGTCTGTCTGACTGTCTCTGCCTTTAGCGCACGCGCACCATATATACACTGAGTGAGCAGACTGGGGGAGGAGAGATGCAAAAAGGCCTGCATTTCTGTGCTGGCTATGAAGTAGTGGGTTTCCTTTCCTGTGCGAGTGTGAGAGAGGGTGTGTGTGTGTGTGTGTATAATACACACACACACACCCTCTCTCACACTCGCACACCCCCTCCGTCCCTCCCTTTCCCGGTCGTCTCCTCCCTCTCCTCTTCCCCTTCCTTTTCCCCTTCCCTTCCCCCAGAGTAGCCGCCGGAGGAGCAGGCAGGCACACTCACACACCCCCTCCGTCCCTCCCTCCCTCCCTTTCCCGGTCGTCTCTTCTTCCCTCCAATGAGAGCGCAGCAGGCTGGGAGAGGTGCGCAGCCATTGGTGCGCTGCGGCTCCATCGCTGCAGGGATGGGAGGGGCGGCTCTTCCTGCTCCACAGCGCCAAACAGCTGACCCTTCGCCCAGCTGTTTGGCGGGCCCACAGCTTGGCCTCGCTCCATAAGACGCACAGACATTTCCCCCTATTTGGGGGGGGGAGTGCATCTTATGGGGCGAAAAATACAGTAGTTCCCATGGTCCTGAGGATCCTACAAAGACATCACTACCCATGTGAACTTGATCCTTATTTAACGGAGACTCCAAATCGAGGCCTTTCTGTTGCGAGGTCTTGTTGCTCCCATCTCCAGGAAGGTTTTGGGGAAAGAGAAGGGCTGGTAGGGAGGAGGCCTCCAGCCCCTGTTGTGGTCCCAATGACATCATCGGGCTGAGCTGACATTACCTTAATCTGGTCTCCAATTGAATCGAATCCACGTTTTATTTGTTTGTTACATTTGTATCTCCGACTTTCCTCCAAGGAGCTGAGGCGGCTTACATGGTCCTCCTCCTCCTCCTCTCCATTTTACCCTCACAACAACCCTGTGAGGTAGCTTAGGCTGAGAGTCAGTGACCGGCCCAAAGTCACCCAGGGAACTTCATGGCCAAGCGGGGACTAGAACTGAGGTTTCCAGAGTCCCAGTCCAGCACTCGAACCACACCGGCTCTCTGCCTAACCTACCTGGTTCATCTCTGAAGTCAGAGATTAGGCAGGAGTTGATTGTTGGGGAGAGGTTGCCAGAATTACTAAATTTGTGGAAGCTTACTTACAAGCGATATTACCTTGTGGAAATTCTGAGTAAGTGGAGTTGCCCCATTGTAAGAGTTTGACCCAAAATGCATTGTAGCATTTTGGGCTACAATATTGGGCCACAATATTTTGTCATCATAAGCCATTTCCTAGCACCTGTTGAAGCCTTGATTTTGCCTACTCCGCTCCCGGCCCCCGATACAAAATGTGGTCATGGGCATTTACGATATTAATCTGTATGTACAAAACTCAATGGGTAATACATCAGTCCCTAGTAAGGCGTCACACATTAGACTTCACGTGCAAAAGAAAAACAATTCTCCACCTTAACTCAGCTGCGCAGGAAGCAACCTGCAAGAAGATGGCCCATAAAACACAGGACTAATTTTTCTCAGCTTGCAAAGTTGATGGAAAATAATTATCATTACAAGTGACTTCCCAGGAGATCACCATTTATCATTATCATCAGCTAATCAGGCTTTTGCCTCTGTAAAAACAAAAAAAAAGCTGACTTTAAATAAAGGATAAAGCAACAAATCCCCTCTCACCACTAGCATCACCTTAAAATCTCTTCACTAAGCAGCATAGCATACTATATAAAGAAAACCGAATTCCAGTAAAAAAAAAAACAGATTTACACAATTAATATTTATAGAACACTTTTCTAAAGTGCTCAAGCACGTCACATGCATTCTCTGCGTATTCTGTAGAACCCTGTAAGGTCGGCCTGTATTGTTATTCCCATATTGCTGCAGCTGTACGGATAGGGCTGAGAAAAAAGGGCAGCTTACTGAAGGGCCACCCAGTGAATTAACTGCTGAGGCACAAGAGATTCAGAACAGACAAAAAAAGGGGGGGGGTTCCCCACAAAACACATAACTAATTTATGGAATTTATTACCACAAGGTATGGTGATGACCACTGGCTGATATGACTTTGAATGGGGATCAGACAAATAATAATAATAATAATAATAATAATAATAATAATAATAATAATAATATATTTCTTACCCGCCTCTCCACTCAGATCGAGTGGAGAACAACCAAACATAAAATACATAAGCAGTTAAAAACACAACAAATATTATTAAAATATTCTTTAAAATCTTTAAAAGTATCCTAAAAATTCTTTAAAACTCTTAAAATTCCACTCCCGGCCCCCGATACAAAATGTGGTCATGGGCATTTATGGAAGAGGTCAGTCTTTATGGCCTTTTTGAAGGCCAAAAGACTGTCTAGTTGACGAGTCTCCTCCGACAGGCCATTCCATGGGAGCAGCAGAAGAGAAGGTCCTAACCCCCCAGGAGGGTCCATAGCTCAGTGGTAGAGCACGTGCTTTGCATGCAGAAGGTCCCAAGTTCAATCCCCAGCATCTCCAGGTAGGGCTAGGAAGGGATCAGGGCCGGTGTCAAGGGTAGACATGGCTGAGCATCTGCCGAGGTCCCACCCCCCAGGAGCTGCTGCCTGTCAGCGTTGACAGCAGGAGCATGCTGACAGAAGGCCCTAGTGCTGTTTATCCTCTCCACCTCTTGCTCTGGCCCAGACAACAGAGGTCATGAGAAGAAGGAGCATTTAGGTGCCACTGGCTACTTGCTCACCTAAACAAGTCAAGTAAACAAGTGGTAGCAATGACGACAAAGGGGATGAGGAGCAACGGCAGCAGGTGACAACGGTGGTGAGAGGGCAGACTCACTGAGGGAGGGGTCCACTGATGGTGTCTTGCCCAAAAACTTGGCACCAGCACTGGAGAGAATCCTTCCTGAAAACCTGGAGAATGGCTGCCAGTCCTTGTCTACAATATTGGGCTAGATCAGTGTTCTGCAACCTTGGGTCCCCAGATGTTTTTTGGCCTCCAACTCCCAGCATGCCCCAGTCAGCGCTGCCTGGGGCATGCTGGGAGTTGTAGGCCAAAAAACATCTGGGGACCCAAGGTTGAAGAACACTGGGCTACATGAACCAATGGTCTGACTCAATATAAGGCAGCTTCCTACGTTGTATGCAGGATAAGTCTATCAATGACCACTTTCCCTCAGAGTTAATGTTTCAAGGGCTGCATGCTGGTAGTGGGTGGAGCCAGAACTACCACTTTCTCTCTCTCTCCCACACCCCTCTTCCTCTAGGGCATGGGTGGGGAACTTTTTCAGCCCTGGGGCTGAATTCCAATCTGGGAAATGGTCTCAGGGGCCACATTCCATCTGTAGGCATGACCAAAGACAAAGCGACGGGATAAAAATGTATTATAGATTTTAAGCCTACTCAGAAGCAAGCAGGACAAGGCTTCCGCATATCTATTCATTAAGTAAGCAGAAATGAATCACTAAGGAAGCAATCCTATGGCCCCTAGACAGTGCCTGAGGGGCCATAGGATATCTCCGATTCCCATCTCCGAGGTCAGAGCTGGGAATCAGAGCTCCAATCCCCTCCCCCCTTGCAGCCGGTATGGAAAGGACTGCACCAGCTGCCTCTCCAAAAATGCAGGGCGCAAGGAAGGCAAGGTCACTTCCATTGCTCCTCCCACCCTGCACAGGATGCTCAAAAGCCTCCAGGTTTGGGGGCTTATGAGCATCGAGGGCACAACACACAGGATTGTACCCTAAGCAGCACTTTCAAATAGCATCCCAAGTACAAAAGCCTCTGCATATCTACTCAGAAGTAAGCAGCAGCAGCAGCCTGTCTTGCAACTGAGTTCTTGAAGTTCCCGCTGTCACCATTTCTGTGTATTTCTACAGCAAAAACTACTTTATTAAGGAAAATACCACTTCCATTGTTTGGAAAACCAACGAAAAGTGATTCAGCCCTCAAGTGCTTACGGCCGGGCTAGTTGTTGAAAGTTTACTTTATTAGTTGAAGACTGTCCAGAATTTGTCTCTATAGACAGGCATTGGTGTATTGGTATTGAATCATTTGAACTCAGCAGTGCCAGGGTTGGCTGTTCTACAAAGTCTCTCTGATTCCTGAACTGAAAGTTCAAAGTAGCTATCAAAGACCATGTGACTCTCTTGCGGGTGACACACTGGCTGTGAGCTTCTGACCACTGTGATTATTGCCTGACCAAAGGTTGGGGGTGGGGTGGGGTCTTGAGAGCTCACATGCATCATTCAAATTCATCCAATGCATTTCTTACGATGAAAGGGTTTAACATCCAGATAGCTCCTTAGAGCAAAGAGACATGCTGAGGTGCGTGACAATATTTCTAATAGCGTTGTGCTAACTTGTGCCATCTAGGAAATTGACTTTGTGTTTTTAAAAGCACATTTCCTAAAAGATTGATAACTGGAGGGAGTCCAGTTCTTTTCTGGATTAAAACTGAGTGTGTCTGTCTATCTGTGTGTGTGTGTGTGTGTGTGTGTATTCTCAAACACCTCCTAGAACAATGGGCAGGCACCCTCTTTGGAATTGCAACCGCAGGATCGCCCAGTTAATACTGACTCTCAGCATCTCAGTCTCACCTTTGCCCCATCAGTCAGAGTTCAGGGAAAACTAGACTGTGCTTTCTAGGCAAGGATGGCCTTCCAGAGATTCCCTAGTGCACATCTACTGTAGTTATCAGCCATGTCAGGGGATCCCACTTCCTCCATACCCCATCCCTCAGGAAGACATCACTCTTGTATATTATCAGAGAGCACAAGAATCAACTCTGCACAGGGCTCCCTGCCAAGAGAACTGCCGAAACCCCATTCCATCATGCCCCCCTTGCATGATTAGCTTCACCGCATGGAGAGCCTACAGAGTTGGGCAGGCTTTCTTTCGCATTGCAGCCATTGCCCCAAAGGCTATGGGCAATATGGGGCAGGGCTGGCAGGTGATTCAGGGTGGGCTTGCCAGGTGTTCTACTTTACAGTCCTCCATTTTGGAGAGCTGGCAGAGAACACTCCCCTATTTGAAGAGGTGTCCAGTCCAAGTCTGTTTTAAAGGCAAAGAACCCTAAGGTGGGAGGGCAGCAGGAGCCGGCGTGAAGTTGCCCATCCGCAGTTGGCACCTGGACAGCAGACTGAGCAAGGCACACAGGTCACTTGGTCAGTCTTCTCCACTATGGTGAGATGTACAGGCAGTCCCCGGGTTAAGAATGTCCGACTTATGGACAGCCCATACTTACGAATGGACTTCCGGGTCCTCCGGCGCCATTTACGTAGAGTACATAGCGTAGTATACTACACAATTTACTATACATATAAATTTATACATGCAGATGCCATGCAAATTGGTGTCCTCTTTTTCGTAGATGCATTTCTTGTTTTGGCAATACATAAGTGGGCACCCTAATTCAAGGGAGGGGCCAGAGAGTCCAGCCCTGCTTTTCCCCTCGTGGGATTGTAATTGTGGGATTTTTAACACCCAAATAAGACTTCCATATTTCCTAAATCTGGAACTATTGGTTTATTTTTTATTTATAGAGTTTACGTAAGTCCTTGCCACAAAAAGCTCAAGGAGGCGAACAAGAGAATAAAATAAATAAAATGCACAATAGGTGCAAAGTGCAAAATATAGCTATAAGTGTAAATACTATACCAGCAGAAAAATATACAAAGGCGATATTGAAAAATCTAACTCCACTAACTCCCAATTTTACATTCAGCATGCAACATGCCAATGGATAAACCTTTACTGAAGTGGAATATACACCAGCTACAGGATAACAAAACAACCCAATGTTGTCTTGCCGTAAAAACTAGCATTTACATTCTACTCATTCACAAAAGAACGTGCAGGTGAGCCACTGTGGATACATTTGCAGAAATGTACAAAGGCACATGTTTGGTTGCACAGTTCTTTTCAAACTCTGCCGAGATGCTTGGGGCATCTTGACAGATGGCCATGAAATTGAACGGAAACATGTTTTAATGAAAGTAAAACTAGGTTTCCAAGTGACCAGGCTCATCCTAACAAGCTGCAGTTATGAGATTGGAAAAGAAAGTTACGTGATTTCTCAAACTCAATTTCCCTGCCCCAACTAGAGGGCATTGCCCCTCCAAACAAAAAAGAAATTAAGGATTTTTGTCCCCTGCCTGCTTTGCCTCGGGGTTGCTTTATTTTTACTGCCTATCTCCCTGATTCCTAATAATTAAGACAAAATCTTAGCCATATGATTAAAGTCTTAAGGTGAAATCCAACCACATGATATGCAGTGATCACGGATCCGCTAGCAAGGATCCCATTTGCTAAACCCAGAGCAGTGCTGTCTGCTTGTAACCATCCCTTCACACACTGATACTTAACTGCAAGTTTTGATCATGGGAATTGTCGCACAAACACCCTTTAGGGATGCAGCAAAAATCTGCCATTTTCAACTGCCAACATTAAAATCACATATTTGCAAGTGCACACAAGTGTCCTGAATAAAGCAACAAGTTTCTGAAGTTATCAAGGGTCTCCCAAAAGAAAAGAAAAATAGTGATGACTTGTAACGTAATTAAGGGGACTGCACAGAATAGAGAAGGAAGCACACAACAGCGCATAGTTAAACTATGGAATTCACTTCCACAAGATGTAGTCATGGCCACCAATTTGGAGAGCTTTAAAAGGGGATTGGACAAATTCATGGAGGAGAAGGCTATCAACAGCAACTGGCCCTGATTGGTTATATCCTTTCTCCAGGATCAGAGGCAGTATGACTATGTACTCCAATTGCTGGGGAACATGGGCGGGAGGGTTCTGTTGCATTCATGTCCTGCTTGTGGGATTCCATGGGCAGCTGGTTGGCCGTTGTGTGAACAGAATGCTGGACTAGACCCGTGGTCTGATCCAGCATGGCTCTTCTTATCAGCTGGCCTTTAAGCAATAGCTCAGTCCTGTGTACAATATCAAGCCAATAAGTACTTACAACAGAAGCACTGTAGCGCAATAGTACAGCAACATGTGCAATACAAACCAGTCATTGCAGAGCAATATAAGCCAACATACGAACTAAGAATTGGAAAACCCTACTTAACTGAAAACTACATAGCTACTTTGGCAAATAAGCATCCCAAACACCAATGCCGATGCTTAGCAAGGCAGAACTATCTGCAACGTTAATTGAAAAAGCTTTGTGCATTCCTATGTCTGAGGCCCAGGTCTTACAAGACTTTTTAAAGACATGCAGTAACTCTTCCACACCTTCCCTCTGGCTTGTGGATTCTAGAACATTACTGGGTTTATGGGCCTATCTGGGAGCCCGTTGCCTATATTCACCTCTAAGGGGGGAAAAACATGAAAATACTCATTATATAACAAACACCAAACATGGTTTGAGTATGGCCCGGTTCACACATCAAGGCGATGCAGGGTTGTTGTTTTTTAAAGCCTAGGTTACCGTGAACAAGCCAGCATGCTACTTCACATGGCTAGATTGCTTCCACTGCCAGTAGGAGTGGCTAAACTACCCAGGGACACTCCATCTCTGGGTTGTTTAGCATAATGTCCAACCCTGCAACTCTGGACAAGCCAGAAGTGGAACCACTAATTCACCCTAGCCACAATGGACCACCACCAAGAGTTCAGATACCAACAGAGGCTGGCAGCCAACATAGCTGAGAGGCTTGGTCAACATTTATATAAATGACCAATATCACAGGTGTTGCCTCTGATACTAACTACAAAGCCAATGCAGTTGCCCTTAAGTGCACCCACTTAAAAGGAGAAGGAGAGTTACTGGCCCCACCCATGTCCACTCCGACCCTGCCTACTCCAGTCCCAGATATATTTCTACAAAGGAGGTGTGGCCCTGGGCAGTAAAAAGGTTGCTCAGTCTTGGCCTAGGGGAGATGCTCCAACCTATAGCCCTGATGAGTCAGCACATAGGACAACTATGCACAGAATTGTGGATTTCCAGTTCTAGGCCTGGCAGTTTTTGACTCTTATTCATGTAAGGGATCTGATGATGATGATGATGATGATGATGATGATGATGATGATGATGATTTTCCAGCATTGCTGTTGCTTGGGGGAGCCCATTTCTGTCTTCCAAAAGTCATCTGAGTTTAAGTTTTAATGGAGACAAATACTGGAAATTTACCAAGATGAGACCAGGAAATCCACCATAGCTTACCCCTACAGTAGACCTTCAAATAACACTCTCATTGTCACCTCAAAAATAGTATGTTTCCATGGGAATGCAGAGTCTGTTTCCATTAGCATCAGTTTCGGGTTTGTGTTAGATTTCATTAGCACGGATTTCATTTGATTAAGTATTTAAATCCAAATTTTCTAAAATCAATATTTGGAGAAGTAGAGTAATGTTTTTTTAAGTCTCAAAGTCATTAAAATATTCAGCTTTTCAGCTCTGTCATTAGATGTGTATTTCAAGCAAGGATTTTTCTTTCTCTTCCCTCACCCTTTTTTTAATCATATGTCTAAAGAGCAAGGGAGGACAGATATAGAAACCACATGAAAGAAATGGCCTCAGTCCAAAGGATATACTGCATCATCCTATCATATAACTAAATATTAATTTAATTGCAGTTTACATAATTGTATTTTATGATGCTGCTATATGATGTTATAGCATGAAATCAAATAGCAGACACAACACCTCTACTAAAACTCCTGCAAAATTAAGCGTAATATAAATGGGAGTTCATTGGCAACTTTTCTAAAAGCATGCCATATGTCCTCCATTGCTTTTGGCAAAGTGGGCCAACATCTAGACATGCTTAATGTATCTAGTTATGCCAAGATATTGGACAACATATGGGTTGTCTGTTGACTAAGAACTATGTTTCTTTCAAAAGATATCCCCCCCTCAAGCAATTTTGGCACACAAAACATTTAGGGGAATTTTCTGTCATTAGGAACATAAGAAAGGTTAGATACTGCAAAATCCTGGGGTTTATCTAGACAACCTTTCCGGGAGAGGGAGGTTGGGAAATCACTATGGTTTTCTCAATATAAGGTTGCCATCTTTGGATTTAAATAATTCCAGAACCCAAAATAGGTGAAGTGGCGGAGTCTAGTATCTTGCCCCTGCTGGAGGAATCCAAGGAGAAGGAGCTAGAGCTCCCAGAGATGGATGATGCCATGGAACCAACCATATCAGGAGACCTGGGGGAGCCTGCCTCCCCAGGGGAGATGATCGCAGGTCCATCCCCACGGGAGGAGGGGAGCTCCACCTCTGAGACAGAGGCTGGATGACCACCTAGCCCCCGAGAGCATCATCACCTCAAGAGGCAGGCCAATAGAGCTCCTTTGAGAAGGAGTCCTTGATTACAAGGGAGGATTCCTCAGGAGGAAAGGACTCCCTGAGAGCATGGCCCTCCTTATGGGTAGGACATTTGCCCAAGGACCTGTAATGAACTGCAGCTGAGCTCTGGGTGGGCCTCTAGAAGCTCTGGCTATATCAGCCTCAGGTTCAGTCTAGCTGAGAGCCAGTGTGGCATAGTGGTGAGAGTGTTGGACTGGGACTCGAGAGATCCGGGTTCTAGTCCCCGCTCGGCCATGAAACTCACTGGGCGACTTTGGGCCAGTTACTGACTCTCAGCCTAACCTACCTCACAGGGTTGTTGTGAGAATCAAATGGGAGAGGAGGCGGAGGATTATGTAAGCCGCCTTGGGTTCCTTTCTGGAAAAAAGGTGGGGTATAAATATAATAAATAAATAGCTGTTGTTGGAACAACATCTAGCTTAGCTTCTAGTGCCTTGTATCCTGTTTTCCTGACATGGTCTTGTGTTTGGACCTCTGTGCTACTGACTCCTGCCTGACTCTGCTTTTGGACAGCGTTTCTAATTGATTGCTCTCTTGGGCTTGGACCTTGGCTGTGCCTCAGACCTCTCTTTGAGAAGTCACATACCTGACTGGTAACTGTGCCCCGTTGCCTGTTTACTGCCTTGCTATTGGACTTGCCCCTTGGTTTGCCCTAACACTGAGCCTGATTCAGCCCTAGCATGGCACCTAGGCAGCCAGTCCCAAGGCCTTGTTGTCACAAGTTCATTTTTTTGTGTACAATGAAGGGTCAATCAAACATTATGGTGGGCAAAGCTGCAAAGAGGCTGGATTCCAATTAGGTGTGCAGCACATGAGAGACTTTTAACCCCTTAATCCAAGGGCAGGGAGCCATTTTTTGGTGGGGACTGAATTGCCTGCTCACCAGACCCTCCGTGGACTGCATGATGTCAGTGAGCACGGTCACAACCACTGATGTCAGTGGGTAAGGCTACATCCACTGGTGTAATCACCCTGGTCCCACCCATTTTGCCTTTCTCTGTGCTGAGAAAGGCACAGTTCTATGCCACTCTCAGCACACAGAAAGGGACTCAGGTGGTGTTTCCTCTAGGGGGCAGGCCTTGGAGGCCAAGCTCACCTCACTGGAGGAATCCACAGAGATTCCACTGGCCAGATGGTGAACCTCTGCAGACCAAAGCTTCCCTTCCCATGCTTTAACCTGTACTCTTTTGTTTGTTAAAATCACCCTCCCACAAAGCTGCTGTTTGTTCCATGGGGCAAAACATGAAGATACTACAGAAGTTAAACCTTCCCTTGCCCTCACAGCTCCATGAATCGGGACTGGGCTGAAAACACTCATCAGCTGGATCTGGTTGCCCAGGATGCTTTCAGCAAAGGGTCAAAAGCACACTAATATGAAACAGGGATGGGGGAGGGAAATAATTTTTTTAAATCTTGTAGGTCTGTCTCAGAGAACACAGCTTACAGATGCTAGTGCAGCTTTCCCCAACCTGATGCCCATGAGATATGTCGGACCACAGCTCCCAGCATCCCCATGTCAGCATCCCCATTGGCCATGCTGGCTGGGGATGTTGGGAGCTGCAGTCTGACATTTCTCACAGGCACCAGGTTGGGGACCGCGGTACTAAAGCGATGAGGCAAGCCATCTTCCGCCGCAGTTTTGTTACAATTCAGAATTTTTCTTTCCGGATTTAGAAGCTGGAAGATTCAGCAAGGTTGACTCACCTTTTAATGCATGACAAACAAGGTTTCCCCTTTTTGTGCTATAAAGGAGGAGAGGGAGGGCATAAAAGAGGAAGAGAAAGAGTTTTTGTTTTTGTTTTTTGCAATCTTTTTTAAGTCAACAAGATTTCTTAACTCCTTCACTGGGATTTACATTCCGCATGTTCCGAAAGTTACACGCATGCAACCAGGTCCTCAGCTGGTAGCACGGAGCAGCATTAACTCCATTAATTTCTACCATTCTTTGACCTAAATTACACAAGCCCACATGTGGTGGTTCTTCGTAAGTAGCGTATTCCTTTTTATGGTAGGTCAGCATTATTTCTGCTTTCAGGAAGCATTCCCACTTGAGACGAAGGTGCAGAAGGGATAAGCAACAGACTGCATTCCTCATCTTTAACATGCCTACAGACTCCCCTTCCAATGTCCCTAGAAAATAAGTGTTCATGGCATGTCCCTCCCATACCGAAAAAGACACATTACTACTAATGTGCAAAGCATGAAACAAGACCCATAAATCACAATAGCTAATATGATACCAACTGGAGGCTGAGTGTTGTTGTTGTTTTTGGTATTCTTTATGGTCATTTGGCTGGTGTGTTGTTGTTTTTAATAACAGCCACAATGTGGAGCAATGGGATATATATAAATCAAATATGCAAATCAGCAAAGGCAAGAGGTGTCTATTACTCAGGAAAAATAGAAACCATCTAATACAATAAGGGTACAATTCTATGCATAGAATAAGGGTACATATGCATACAATAAGGGTACAATTCTATGCACTGTTCCCACAGTGAAGTTCTATGTGCCAAAGTACTCATACACTTAAGAACCAGAAGGCACAGATTCTTCCTCAGACACTTCTACCAACAGTCCCTGCACAGCCACCTAACCATTCTCCCTTCTGCTTTCCTCTCCAGAGCCTTTGCTGTCATCATTTCCCCAAACTTTAGGGATGTGTGAGGAATCTGATAAGGGGGCGAAAATCCAATGGATTTTATCAATTTGGCCCAGTGGATTCCATTCTGTCAACCCTGCGCTGGCACCAACTTGATCTGATGTGAGCCGAGCAAGCGTAAGGACATCGATTTTTAAAACGGGCTGCAATTTGTGTAATTTTATTTTTAAAAGCCAGAGAAATTTGGGCAAATTGTGGAGGGGAGGCCTGAATTTTGCACAAATCTGAAATTAACTGCCAGAAAATTCAAGGTGGCCAAGGTGGAGTGTGTGCATATGCAGTGAGAGGAGGACGCTTCCATACTTCTCATGTTAAATGCTACAGGAAGAGCAACAACAAAGACTTGAATCTAACGAGTCGGCCCCGATTTGTGCAAATTGTACTAGAGATACGCAGTTCCCAGCTCCAAATCTGCACAAATATTTCGAGCAATTTTGCGGAAGCCGAAACACCCACACCCACCACGACTCGGCCTGCTTTTGGTCGCTGCGTCGGAAATGCGTTGAAAGTCCATTGAGCTCAAATGGAGCGAGTTTTCCAAGTGCTGCATGTCCCTACAAACCCTATTTCATCCCATATCCTATATCCTAATATTGAACTCATCCTCCAAAG
Source organism: Shinisaurus crocodilurus (assembly GCA_021292165.1). Lineage (NCBI taxonomy): Eukaryota > Metazoa > Chordata > Lepidosauria > Squamata > Shinisauridae > Shinisaurus > Shinisaurus crocodilurus. The sequence goes on along the minus strand of CM037876.1, from coordinate 24,855,502 downwards.
GTAGATCATTATATAGCCCAAACAGCACCAATGACGCACAAGGGATGGTATTGGCAACCATGGGGAAACCCCAAGGTTTGCAGGAGTACAAATATGCACGTAATGGGGAGCGGCTTGTGTGCTTGCAGCCACCACCTTCCATGTGATAGTCCTATAAGTAAATCCTGCAGACCATGAGATAAGGCCTGTGTCTGCCCCTCCCAATTGACAAGCAAAGACCTGAGGCTGAGAAATCTTGATTTCGCTCACAGCTGCAATGGGGATTGCTTTTCATAATGGAAAAACAGGGCAGAAATAATTTAATTAATTAATTAAATCACGTGAATATGGCTATTGAAATTTTGTTAATTAATACTGCTGTATTACCCACTGGGGCAATAGTCTTCAATCTTTTTAGACCCCTGGGAGGGGGGCATTAAAACCCCAATCTGGCAGGCACTTTTAATTATGTAATGTATATGCCCCTCCCTCCCTGTCTTTTTCTCAGGATGCATAAACACTGCAGACATAATGGTTTAATAATCATTCCTTCTAAGTAGGGGGGATTGGGGGGGGAGATTATGAATGGCTGAGAAATTCGTCCAGTTCGCATTTTAATGCAAGATTAGCTAATTCGTACCTCCTGGAACCCAATGTGGACCCAAATGCAATTTGCAGTCCAAAAGCCATACATTTCCAAGTTTCCAATAGTTCTGCTGTCTTGACTCTCTCTCCTTCTCTTCCCTCCCCCATTTTCTACTTTTCTTTTCCCCACCCCACCAGCAACAGCCAACTAAAATGTGATTATATCACACCACCTCCTGCCCTGCTGACCCCCACTTACTAGATGCAGCAAGCTCAGAGCGGCTTACACAAATTAATAATAAGACAGTCCCTGCCCTCAGGCTCACAATCTAAAAGACATGAACACAAAACATCAAGAAACACTGAATATAGTATTAAAAAAATAATAATCTACAGAATATAAGAACAGCAATACAAGTTAAAAAATATTAAAAAACACTAAATATTCAAAAAAAATACAACAGAAATAATTACAGATACCAACAAACAAACAAACAAAAAAAGGCAGGAGCAGCAGCAGCCTTTGTAGCTGGAGTCAGTCAGGCCCCACCCTCCCTAGCCAGGTGTGATGAGCCAGGGAAGCAGGGACCAGGTCTTGCAGGACTCACAGCTAGATGGTCTCTAGGCACCTTCAGCAGGAGCAGCAGCAGCTTTTGTAGCTGGAGTCAGTCAGGCCCCACCCTCCCTGGCCAGGTGTGATGAGCCAGGGAAGCAGGGACCAGGTCTTGCAGGACTCACAGCTAGATGGTCTCCAGGCACCTTCAGCAGGAGGAGCAGCAGCTTTTGTAGCTGGAGTCAGTCAGGCCCCACCCTCCCTGGCCAGGTGTGATGAGCCAGGGAAGCAGGGACCAGGTCTTGCAGGACTCACAGCTAGATGGTCTCCAGGCACCTTCAGCAGGAGCAGCAGCAGCTTTTGTAGCTGGAGTCAGTCAGGCACCACTCTCCCTGGCCAGGTGTAATGAAGCAGGGACCAGGTCTTGCAGGACTCACAGCTAGATGGTCTCCAGGCACCTTCAGCAGGAGCAGCAGCAGCCTTTGTAGCTGGAGTCAGTCAGGCACCACCCTCCCCGGCCAGGTGTGATGAGCCAGGGAAGCAGGGACCAGGTCTTGCAGGACTCACAGCTAGATGGTCTCCACAGGACTCACAGCTAGATGGCGGGCAAGCTGCATGTCTGCCAGCCCATGGCTATGGAACTTAGCAGCAGCAGCAGCAAGAGCTGTGGCAGCAACAGTGGCCCGGTTACAGCTTTGGTGGGCCCTACTGGCATCCCGGGACCCCAACACTTGCCCAACTGTGCCATGTGCTGGCACTGGGCCTACGGTACAGCCAGGAGAGGAAGAGTTTGCCATAGACATATCATTGCTGGTGGCATCGCTGTGACAGGCAGAACTTGCAACGGCCCTCACTTACCACTTCTGGCCCTCACTTACCATTTCCAAGATGCCCTGACTTTCACATAGACGGGCCCTTGGACGGAGAATCTTGCTCGAAAGATTCTACAATGCATTCATGATACTTAAACTCCTTCCTCCCCATCTGACCTGCACTGGATAGGATGTCACGTGAGCTATAATTGTTCACCCTCTTCTTTTTGACATCTGTCCGTAAAACAACTGTAAATCACTTATCACACCCCGACAGGCCAAAGAAAAGGACCAGTGCAATAGTTCTGACTTATACAACCTCGTTTTATATGCTTCAGTCCCCAGTCATAATGAAAAAGAAAATTCTGGAGCCAAATTTGCTGGTGCTACAATGAATTCACTAGACTAAACAAACTCTTTTATTTTAAGAACCAATTTTGTGGCAGACCTCTCTCTCTCTTTGTGCAATAAATCCATGTTATAAATCATTATAATCTATAATAACAAGAGTTTTAGATACCCATGCCTGGGAAACCAGATGCAGCATTCTTCTAAGAACTTAAATCCTAGAGATTGCTGCTAAAGCTGCCCATTTTAAGATCTCCCCCCATCACCACCCTTGTCTGTGACATGCTTTCTAGGGAAAAACGCTGAAACCACAGTAAAAGACCAAATTACTTATGGATTTAGTAAGAGATTAACCCAGCTTTTCAAAAATAGTTGTGGTTTCTTTACAAAAAATCCAGCAAGATCATTACAGGTTTTAATGACCTATTGTTTGTTATGCTCAGGACACCAGTGGAGAAAGATTTCAATGAATTCAGTCCTCCTACATGCCCAAACACTTGCTTCAAATTTCAAGCATTTTTTCTTTAATTTATAACTGTTTGAACTGCTTTTGGGCACAATAGCCAAGTATTTGGCTTTCTACCGTTGATTGGAAAGGGAGAAAATCCTACCCAGTTACACCAGTCAGTCTTATGGAAGTCTGTACTCACATGTGATTAGGCAAGAGGTTACAGGGAACTTATCCCAGCATATGTCAGCAGGCAGTTCTAAGCATATGCATCTCCACAGATCACAGTGGGGAATCTTTTTCAGCCCAAGGGACACATTCCTTGGGGGGGGGGACGTCCAGTGGCTGCATCCTAGCAATGAGTGGGGCCAAAGCCACGCCAACACACACAAATCCATACATACATACACACCCACACTCCACTCCCACCCACACATCCATGCACAATACACCCTGTCCACACAGATCCATCCACACATTTTCCCACATTCACACATGGCCACACATCCATGCAATGTGCCCATTCACACAGTGATTTCAACTCCCTCCCCTTCTGTGTATCTTTCATATACAGTATATCTCCCTTCTCTGACTTTCTTTCTCTAATCTCCCTTCCTTCCCCATTGGTGCGATAATTTGGCTCAGAAAAAAAGGTTTATTCCTATACCTAATTGTTGTGCAGGAGCAGCAGTGCATGGGGAAGGGTGGGTTAACCCTTCCCTCCCCAGCAGCCACCCCACAAAAATCCCCCACCCCAATGCCGCAATTAGGCTTAAGGGGGAAAGGTCCCATTCACATGAATGTTGTGATGCCAGAACATGAGGCAAGTTACACTAGATGTTAAATTGATGGAGGAAGCTTGCCACAAGACTACTGTATTTTGATGGCAGCCCCATATTCTTATACAGGCAGTCTCCGGGTTACGAACATCCCGACTTACGGACAGCTCATACTTAAGAATGGACCGCCATATATGTAAAAATCTGAGTTAAATACAATGGTTCGTACTTACGAACGCATGCACTATACTTTGCAACACTTTGAAAACATGGTGCAGCTTCTGTTCCGACTTATGTACATATTCAACTTAAAGACAGACTTACGAACGGATCTCGTTCATAACCCAGGGACTGCCTGTAATGTGTAACTCTGCCCTTAGACCAGGGCTCTCCAACCTTGGATGTTGAACTACAGCTCCCAGAATCCCTTGCCATTAGCCATGTTGGCTGGGTATGCTGAGAGCTGTAGGCCAGCAACATCTGGGGACCCAAGGTTGGAAAGCCCTGCCTTAGACATTATGAGTTGACACAGACTCCTGTGTAAACACACCTGTTATTTGGCAACAGCTTTAAACTAGTTCAGCCGTCCCCAACCCAGTGCCCTCCAGATGTTTTGATCTTCAGCTCTCATTAGCCCTAGCCAGCATGGCCAATAGTCAGGAATGCTGGGTGTTATAGGCCAAAACATCAGGGCACCAGGTTGGAAAAGGCTGCTGTAGATGGTCAGATTAAAAAAGGGGGAGCATAAAACCCATTCAAAATGATATTTTTGTAAACCCATGCCACCAGGAGCTGCTGGGCATGGAACTTATGTGTCAGAAAAATATGCATAAAGGGTTCTGTCTTATGCTGTTGTCAAGATCTTTCTTAATACCTCAAATCTGCATATATTCAGGAGAAAACTGCACCTTTTGGCCATGCCTTAGCCCAGATGATATGACAGATGGTCACCTAGCCCCCATTAAAGAAATAAAGAATAAAAAATGACACCTATCAATTGCTGGAAGAGATCCAGTCTCTGGTGACAGGAGTCCAAAATTCTACTTAAATGTTTTTGTCCTTTTTTTCCCCCAGAAAGAAAAAACAAAAATTAGACTTGATTCATAAACCAAACCTAATCCTGAAAATCCACCGACTACATTTCCCATAGAATGCAGAACAGAGAACCCCAAGAGTTAATGTTGTTTTATAATGGATTGGCTTCTTGATTTCAGTAGCCAGGAACCTTTTATTGTACATAATATGTTGCTTGATTCTATTTTGATGTGCAGATGTTAACCCCTGGGAAATAAAAATAGTAATTTTCAAGCATCTACTACTTTCCAGTAAGTGTTCTTATTGTCATTGATGTATTAAAATTCCCATGGTAAAAAGAGAGAGAGATACAGTATAGCGTTTTTTTTAATATATGTACAGTGCAAAATAAAATGTCTGCTATAATAAAATATAAAATTAAGAGCCTTCTTCTCTTCCTTTCAATAAGATGTATATACGTATTAGACATCAATGCACACATTTTACCCTGCTACAAAAATAGATTTAAGGACATAAAACGTGGTCCTATGAGCCACTGTGCGAAGACATGCCCTTGAATGGGAGGTCCAAGCATCAGAATCAGAGACAACTGCCCGTTATCACGTAGCGTGTGCCGTGTAGCTGAAGGTTAGCTTTTTATTTACTGTAGTGTAAGTGTGAGTGGCCCCAATTTGGATCAGGACCACTGTGCACCAGGAGGGGAGGATTAAATCTCCCACACCATTTTTTCCCATTCAATGGAGGCTCCCCCACCCCCGTCTTTGAACAACCCCGTCCTGCAGCAGAATTTCAGGGGGAAACCAGCAGGGAGGGATTTAATCCTCCCCTCTCTGTGCACGGTGGTCCTGATCTGAATCAGGATCACACGTGTTTACACTAGATTAAATTAAAAGCTAACTTTCAGCTACACATCATGCGATTAGCTCTAAGGGTGCTGTACCTTTCCCGTTGTTCTGAGACCCTATCATTCCTGCATTGCTTGTGCAGTGACTTCCCCCGTCGTGCTGACTGAGGGCCAAAACAGACATTACTTCCTTTCATTGTTACTGCAGAGTAGGTGCAAGGGCCCTGATCCAGACTGGGATCCTAGTGTGGGGTGGGTAGGGGGACATTATCCCTTCCTCCCCACACACCGCTATGGTACGGAAAGCTGAATACGTGGACTAGGTCAGCTAAAAAAAAATACTGAATATGAGTGACGCTGGGTGATGTGAAAACCATCCTTCTGGGATCAGATCTGCGATGGTTCATTCACACAGGCAAGTCACCCTTTGATGATGAAGATGCATGTGTGTGAACCATATCTTCTATAGTAGCACAGAGGACATTGGGGAGAGTAACTAGCAAGTATCGTTCATCTGCTTGGCTTTAGCACAAGACGTTGCTTCAGCTGATATAGGAACAGGCCTGTCGCCAGCCTAAAAGTTGGGGAGGTGGGTTTGCCAAAAAAGTAGGGAGCCAGTTCATCTGGTTTGCAGGCAAAATTGTAAACTATTTTTTTAATTTGTTCATTTAAAAAAAATTAGGGGGACAGGGAAAATTGGGAGGCAGGGGCCCTGGGCCCACCCCTGGCTTACGGGCCCATATGGGAACACAGGAAGCTGCCTTCTACTGAGTCAAAACGTTGTTGACGTTGACAGGCAGTGGCTCTCAAAGCATATGCTCTACCATTGAGTCACGGCCATGTGATGTGCTCCAGGCCTTTCCTGGCACTGCAGTGGCTCCAGCATCAACCAGGGATCAGAGTGCTAACCGTAAAACGGCTCACACAAAGCTCAGCTCAGGGCCAAACTAGTTATAATGTGGGACATCTCCTGACTTGTTCTTTTAGGCTCTCTCTGGGTGGTGGGAGGAGGAGAGAGAGAATGGATCAGGACTATAATACCGCAGAAGGGAGATTAACCCTTTCAGACCATTTTCCTTCCAGAAAGCACCCCCTTCCCAGCTGCTGTTAACCACAAAGTGGAAGAGAGATGGGTACAGCACAGGCTGCTACAAGGGTGGGCAACATGCAGCCCATGGGCTATATGTAACCCGCCAACAGCCCCAGTGCAGTCTCCACGGCCCACCACCACTGAAATCAGTGGTTTGCTGCCAAATTTCAGTGGCAAACCACTATGGAGTGCTAAAAAGGTCAAGTTTAGCTTGTTCTCAGCCACCAATTTTATTTATTTTGCCACCAGGTCAGAGGCAGTAGTGTGGCCCATGGGGGGGGGGGGGCTGGGGGGCAGTTGAAAGTGGACCCCAGATGTCCCAGAATTGCCCACACCTGGGCTAGTAGCTGCTTCAAGGGGGGGTATACTGGGGAAACAGCAGGGGGAAAGGGTTAACCACCCCCACACCCCAGATCTGATCACAGATCTACCGCTAGTAACATCTACTTTGGCCTTTAGCTAAATCATCAACTGAAAGCAGAAATTCTTGTTTAGAGGAGGTGCTCTGCCCCACCCTGTAGACGTTTGATGTAGCTCAGGATCATCCCTTATGTTGGAAGAAATTTGCATTCTAATATGTGTGTGCATTTAAAATTAATAATTGGAGACAAGCACAACGGGCTGGTCTTGCAAGAACGTGCTTTCACTCTCTCTTCTGGAACCAAGCAGAACCAAGCCCCTCTTATGTAAGTATGTGCCAACCAACTAAATCTCTAGAGCTGCACTCTCTCTGACCTATATGGAATTTTCTCGTTCTATCAGTTTGTAGGTGACACTTCATTTGTCAGCGTCCTCATGTAGACAAACACCTGCAAGAATTATTGCCTGTCCTCTATTATATCTCAATTAAATATGGCAGGGTGTGGTTAAAGTAAATGAAAGCAATTCTCACTTCACCCCGCCTCAAACCTCGTCAATTTTGTTCCAGGCACCAAACTAGCACAAATCGCTAAACTTGTGCACCTCCTCTGAAACAAACAAAACAAACAAACACTTAGCCTTCAGCATCAGTGGCTGGTCCTAGTGAACAGTTCCACAAACTTTGGCTATTTATTTAATTAAGACAGCAATCGTATGGGCCCCCTAGATAGCATCTGTGGGAGCCATAGGATACAGCGGATCTCCTCCTCTGAGGCCAGAGACAGAGCTCCAACCTCGTCGGAGGAGATCTAACTATGGATCTCCTCCCTCCCAAGCCCCTCTCAGCCACCATGGAAAGCTCCCTCTCCTAAGGTTGGGACTCTGACCTCAGGAAAGGAGGAAATGGGTGTGTTGGGGTGGGCCAAAGGGAGAGAAGCCACGGATCTGCTGGATTGAAGAGTGAGCAAGTTAGAGCAGAGTGAGCAAGTTAGACAGGATCAGAGGCCAGTCTAGTGGAATAATGCTCAGATAGAGAACAGAGAGGCAAAAATAGCTTCCGTTGCTCTCTCTCGCCCTGCCGGCAAGAGCCTAGCAGGGCTTTGCTTGGATGGAGGGCTCCAAGATCAGAGCCCTCCATCATTAGATACCAATAGGATTTCTCTTAATTTATTTATTATCATCATCACCAGGGATGGGGAGAGGAGCTTGTGGGATTTTCTGCATCAGGTGCCAACCTTAGGTACTATGCACTTTGACTGTATGTGTGGGGGGGGGAGAGTGGGGAGGATTTGCCTCAGGTAGCAATCTAGGGCTGGCCCCAATGTGAATACTTCCCATGCCAGCACCAAGGACCCCATCTGTGTTACAGTGATGGCAAAACAGGAAGCATGCAATCATGAATACAGTAGCACAGCAATGGAGAACTAAACCATGCAGAAGCGATTTTTTCCCCCCTGCAGCTACCCCAATAGCGAAGTGTATTCACCAGTCAAGTGGGCAGTCCAATTCTAAAGGTGACTCTGCTTGATTTTGGGGGATCCCTTTTCGTCCTGCACCACAACTCACCCCATTCAGCAGGGAGCCCTGACCCATGGTGTAGCATCTTCAAGGGATTGGAGGGGCTGCCGTGGAGTAAAGGAAGGAAGGAAGTCTACTTCTTCTGCCAGCCCAGTTTCATGTGCCTAGATCAGAATCCAACTCATTGATCTGAAAGTAAATCCCACTGATTTCAGCAGATCTTGCTTCCTGGCACAATTAGGATTGTAGCTATAACTATCACAGTGGGACACAGGTAGAGGTGGTCTCTTTGGTATGTTACTTAACAGAAGTGAACTCTATTTCGTTTGTGAAATGTTGGACATATTTGGAAGAAGGTTTCCACAGACATGGAATGGAAGGCAAAAATGTAACTTGGTGATGAGAATATGTTAGTGTGGTTGTATTTCCAGTGGTGTTCTTAAGAACCTTGTAGCTCCTCAAGAGCTCATCAGGAATCCCTTAAAAAAGAAAAAGAAAAAAAGATCCACAATGTGAGGCAAACCTCCTTGAAAACACAATTTGCCATTACCAATTTTCTGCAGGCTACAGCTGCCAGAAACACTCAGCACTAGAACTTGGCATTCGTCATTGCCGCTAGATTTGGGACAGACAAAAGGCAAGTATTTCTTCATGCTATGCACAGTTAATTTATGGAATTCACTACCGCCTTCACACTTTGTGTGCACCTCACATGAACTAAGAGTGCTCCCAAGAATGCACCCCCAGAATCAACTACACTGCTCAGGGAAGTTCCTAAGCAGGGCTAGCTCTTCCATTAGGTAGAGTGAGTTGGCTGCCTTAGGCGGCAGATGCTAGAGGGTGGTAAGTGGCAGTGAGGTGTTGGGAGGACAAGACTGTGTATGCCACATGGCCTGCTCTGTGCCCCCTCGGGTGTGGTAGAAGACACTGATGTAAGATTCAACTGCCAGTCTGGTTGGCTTCTGGATGTGGAATGGGTGGGGGCGGCATCTTGGCCTTTACCTCCGTTGGCAAAATGTCTTTTACTGGCCCTGTTCCTAAGCAGACAAATCTATGTGGGAAGTGTCTCAAGGACAGGAAATGTGTAAACCACTGATTACAGAGCAACCAGTTTGTGTACCAATCAGTCTTGGGAATACAGCCTAAAATTCAGCTTGGTCATTTAAAACAGAGCCAGTGATGTGAGAACGGGAGGGAAAATATTCACTGGCAAGAAGGCCAACTAGAGTAAAATAGTGGGGCTATTGAGAAACCGTACATGGGGTTAAAATCATCAACCTTAGAATTCAAATTCTGTATTTCAACTTAACTGGCTTGAAATCAATCAGACTATACTCTGGTCCTCCAAAGCACATCTTTGTGGAAGTTGATCTCACTTATTTCTATGGAGCTTATTTGCAAATTAGTGAGCTTAAGGGCAATGTGCCAAGAGGGCTCAAGCTACAATGTTTTCTGGGTTGGCTGCATGTTCGAAAAATGTTAATATTTATTTAGAGAGCTCTTCTGGTTACCATCTTATCTCCGCACTTAAAAACAGATAAAAGGATTAAAGTACTTCTGCTTTCTTTATAGTTAAATGAACACACATTTTCTTGGGCTTCGTGAACACATTTGCTACTCCAGTGAGTGACATTTTCCATTTTAGAACTAAGCATGTGGTTAGAAAGTTTTCTGTTTGAAAGGGGGGGGAGGAAAAAAGGAAAAACATCAACTATAGGATTATGCTTTAATGTCCTCATCTTTTCTCCGAAGTCTGTCATTTGAGAACTGCTTGGCAAGACTGAATCTTTTTGGTTTGCCAAGTTATCCGAGATGCAAAGGAAAGCTGCTAGGAAAAATAGTATATTGCAATGATGTCATTCATTCGGGGAGTATTTGGTACTGAACAGCATAGTAGCTGGGTGTGTGTGTTTTGGTTGGATATCATCATCATCACCACCACCACCACCACCACCACCACCACCAAAGCAGCTTCCTCTGGCTCAGTTTAGATGCTAACATCACCAAACCATGGCTTATTTGGTTTATTTTATTTATGTCCATGTTTATAAACTGCCCTGCATCAAAGGTTATCAGGGCGGTGAATAATAAATACAGTCATGCCTTGGATTGAGAGCATAATTCGTTCCGGAAACGTGCTTGTAATCCAAAACACTCTTATATCAAAACGAAATCCCAAAAAAAAAATTTGTACAGAGATTTTTAATTTAAGCCGTACTACAGTACTTGTATTGCAAGACGTCACTTGTATATCAAGTCAAAAAAAATTAAACAAATATTTAAAAATTTGCTTGTCTTGCAAAACACTCTCAAACCAAGTTACTTGCAATCCAAGGTATTACTGTATATGTAACAACAACGAAGGTCACACAACCACAAAATGTAATAAAAACAATACAATGCAATAAAACAGCAATAAAAGGCAGTAAAAAACAAAACCAAAAAAAAAACACAAGACAGACTGACCAGCTTAAAATACCCAGGCAAATAGAAAAGTTTTGACCTGGCTCCGACTGGAAGTTTGGCACCAGTTGCCCCTGCACTGGGAGGATGTTCCACAAGGCCTGTGGCTCACGCTGGCTCAGCTTGCCTGAGTGTGGAAAGCTAAGCAGGGTCAGGCCTGGTTATTACTTGGATGGGAGACCCCTCCTCTAGTTTCCTGCATTGAGCAGGGGGTTGGACTCGATGGCATTGTAGACCCCTTCCAACTCTATAATCTATGAATCTATGAAGGTGTGCTGTGTTCATCACAAGATGCCCTCCTAGTGGTACCCATGATTTCAGAGGTATGGTCCATTATGGCTTAGAATGGGTCCTTTAAGGTGCAATCCTATGGAAGTTTAGACAGAAAAAAGGCCTACAACTCCCAGTATGCCCCTGGGGCATGCTGGGAGTTGTAGGCCTTTTTTCTGTCTAAATTTCCATAGGATTGCATCCATAGTGTCATAGTGCCCACCTCTCTGGAACTCCCAACCACTACAAATTAGGCAAGCGCCAACCCTTCTGGGATTTTGGCACCTACTGAAAATGTACCTTTTCCAACAGGCATTCAGACATTGCCAGGAAGGTAATATTGTCCTCTGTACAAAGACCTGCTTTTGTACATTGCTTAGAAATTTCTTTAATATGGGCAATTTATAAATATGCTGCATCTGTTCCCTCAGCCTCAAGACAGAAAATATATTGCAAAAAAAAAAACCTATTGCATGTTTCAGCGGGGTCTAATTTGTTCAGAACAATTGCAGACACGAGCTTACAGTAAACTGGCGTCTGCACCCATCGCCCATGCAGCCCATCTGCCACATGCTCTATGGGTGTGTGTGGGGGGGGGGAGAGAATGTAGCAGAGTTGGAAGCCAGCCACGGAAATTCTGGAAGCAAAGCAGGACTGTCACAAGAGTAGCTCTGCCAGGCACATGTGCCAACCCTTCCAGGGAAAAAACCCAAAAAACGCAGACGCAAACTTACGTACCTAAAACCTTTCCTTCCTGGAGCTAAACCACTAACCTGCACTCGGAACGCTCCCCACTTCAGAGGTTTCCCGCTCTCTGCCTTCTGCCCAGATCACCCCTACGGCCTGCCTGCGCCAGCTGCTTTTCACATGATTTACTCACACAAGCAAAGAAATTGCATGGTGCAGGTTTAAGGGGTGCTCCAAACACGATTTCCTAAAGCAGGAGTGTGGAACTTCCCCCCCCCCCCGCCCCGTCAAGAGCTGCATTCCCTCAGAGGTTATCATTTGGGGGCTGCATACCGGTGGTTGTCAGGGCTGAAGGCAGCAGTGGGGTAGATCTAGAGCCAAAAATGGGTGGGACCACCTGTTTTCAGTCACTCCCTTCTCTCTCTCTCTCTCTTCACGACACCTCTCCACTAATTCTCGCTCTCCTCCTGACACGCTCTGCTCTCTCTTCCTGACACCCTTCCACTCTCTCTCTCTCTCTTTCCCCTTCAATCTCCCTCTTCCTTCCCACCCAGCGAACTGTCTCGGGGGGGGGGGGGGACAGATCTCTCTTGCCAGCGGTCTGAACTGATTGCTCACAGAGAGCTTTTGAAATTAGGCCAAGGACCCCAGGTTGCCCACCCGTTTCCTAAACCTTGCAAATAAATCCATTAAGGTTAGTAGCTCATAAAATGTTGTATTAGCTTACATGCCTACTCGATAACTATGCCAGATATCGATGGCATATTGACGGCCCGAGAGGGTGGAGGGGAAGAACCACCCCTCTCCCAGTTTGCAAGGGTTTCGCTGCCTGGTTCCCCAAAGGAGATTCCTACTCACTAGAGGTGGCCAAGCGAGTAGCTACTTAAAAGTCTACCAGGAGAACAATGGTTAATTGTTATGTGCACCCACACCTCCCCTTCCTCTTCCGGTGCAAGTGCAAGGAAGAGACTAGGAAACTTTTGCTTATATTTTCAATTAACTACAGTTTAGCATGATGACCGAACCCTTACACTAATATGTATTATTTAATCTAGTTAATATGTATTGCAGGAGTGAGCAACTGTGGGAGGTTGGAGTGTGTGTGAAAATGACACCACCACCCCTGCAGGCCACACTCCGTTGGGCGTCACACAGTCCACAAGGCGCACCAACAATGTTTTTAAAATAAGCAACAGCAAAAAAAATCACCACTTTGCCGTCAAAATTTGGCTGTAACCCACTCCGTGGTGCTACAGAGCACTACAGGGTTAAATTTAGCTTGTTTCAAAGCTCAGGTTAACCCGTGGGGTTCTTTGTAGTGGCTATGGAGCACCAAAAGGGCCAAATTTAGCTTGCAAACAAGCTCAGTTTGGCCCTTTTTGGTACTCCGTAACTGCTACGGACACAATTTTTTCTATGATCCCTCCCCACCCCCGCGCAGATTTCTGGGGCACACCAGGGGCAGCGAATGCTGCATGTAACCTATGGACATGTTGACCACCCCTGGTTTATTGAAATCAGCCAGTTTCATAAGCCAATGTTTGAAGTTGGCTTGTTTTCAGAAAACCACAGTTAAGAGTAACCACAATTTGGATTTACATTAAACTGGGATTAGTCAAAAAAGAAGAAGTGAGAGCTACCAATCCCATCCCGGAGCTTGCTCCTGAGGAGGACAGCAGGGAGCACCAAACAGAGGCTTGCCCAGGCACGGTCATGTGACACTCACTGACCCGCAGTTAGCGTTATGTCCAAATGAGGCAAATGTCTTCATGTGGCTACATTAAGGCACTTGGTAATCTATACAGTTTCATATCTTGAATAAAAATGATAAACAAGAATCATGATTATAAAAACGATCATAACTCGCTGATGTAAGATTTAGACAACCAAGCTGCCACACAGCGGCCGCAATGACCGGATGAAAAATGTTTCCGTGCAAATACATCATTTCAAGACATGACTGGTCTCTAATCATTCTTAATCAAAATGCCAAATGAATGGGGGGGGGGGGAAGGGGGGCAGGGACATCATTGAAAGATGAATTGAATCCACAGAGCTAGAAAAAAATATTTCAAATGTCTAGGCACAAATGTAATTAGGAACATGAGATTTTGCTTCTTCAGCCCAAGCGCCCTCCTGTTTCTACAGGCAATGTAACGACTGGGAAAAGAGCTGCGTGCATTTGGGAAAAGAGCTGCGTGCATTCCGCCAGAGCGGCCCAGAAATTCATCTTTGCTGCAGAATTCTGTGAGGTTTTTCCAGGTAAGTTTCTAGTCCTTATGGATGCAAAAAGTAAGAGTGAAGGTATATGCATGTGCATCGTCCATGGTTGGGGTGGAGCAAGTTTTCCAGTCATCAGAGTGTCCAGCTTCAGGGTCCTTTGTTATTCATTTATTTATGTATCCTACCTTTTTCTCAGCATGGAGTTCAAGGCAGCATGCATAAACTTCACAGGAAATTGCCCATCTAGACACCAACCAGACTCAGACCTGCTTAGCTTCCAAAGGTGTCTACATCATGTGCTTTCACACCATGCACTTCTGAGTTCCTCCCCTCTGAGTAGCAGCAACGGACTAGAATGTGCAGCTTGAATGATTCTGCCTATACTCAATCTGCATGTTTTATATAAGACACAGAATCCCGGGATTTGGAAGGGGCTGGGGCAGTGTTGACACAGAACTGAAGAGCTTGTTTATTTGTTTTAAGGTAAGAGCACACACATCTGAGTAGGCCCAAATGACAGAGAAAAAAACTACTGAACGATATGTTTAGTGTTTAGTCTTAAACAGAGATTACATTAGGGAGACATGACAGATGTTTTCAAATATGTATCAGGCTGTGATAAGTAGGAAGGTAACTAGTTGCTCTGCATCGCTACTGAGGATAGGAAAAGTTGTAATGAGCTTAAACTGCAGGGGAAGAAAAAGATTTAGATTAAATAATGTTGGGGAAAAGTTCTACCCATAAGAATAGACTGGCAAATTGAAAAATACTACCAGGGGAGGTTCCAGGATCCCAGACACAGCAAGTTTGGAAAATTAGTTTGGATATGTATCTGTCAGAATGAATTTAGGTTTCATTAATCTTGCTCCCAGACATGGGAGGTGGGCTGGATTTCTCCCTTAGCTACCCTCCAATAATGAAACAGTGAAATATTACAACAGAAGGGAAGCCAAACCCAACCCTACAAAATTACATGTGGGTGTTTAATCCTAAGCATTCATTTGCCCTGCCCGGTCTCCAAACACTTTAATGCACTGGTTTTCAAACTTCTTATCTTCAGGGAACCCTTTCCCATATCAACTAGTCTGCCATGGAATCCTCATGCCTCTGCGACAGAGCGTCTGTATGTAGCAAAGGATTTGGGGGTATGTCCCATGGAGCCTTCTTGGTTCATTCAGAACACTGGCCAGACTTGTTGGACTTCACCATTATCCATAAGGACATAGGAAGCTGCCTTATATGGAGTCAAACCATTGGTCCATCTAGCCCAGTATTGTTGACCCTGACTGCCAGCTGCTCTCCAGGGTTTCCAGGAAGGAGTTTCCAGCCCTACCTGGAGATTGAATCTGGGACCCATTGAATGCAAAGCATGTACTCTACCATGGAGCTACGCCCCCCCTCCCATGCAAACTGAGGCTCACTTCAGTCATAACAGGAAACCCTGCTTTCCTATTATGAAAATGCACTGCACCAAGCAACAGGCAAATGTGATGCCTGCTCCCCTTCCTTCTTCTGCATATCAGGGGAGGAAGTTTAAAGCTTCCCTTTAAGGTATGGAAGAAACTGCAAATTCCTATGGCATCTAAATAGGGGAAAGCATGGTTTGTTCAAACCAAAGTTCATTAAGAAACCAGGATCTGAAACCATGGTTAGATCATGGTTTGTTCTATCCTATTTGAACAAACCATGGTATCCTGTATTCAGACATAATGGGAGACTGTGGTTTGCTCTAAACTGCAAAAGGAAGCTTTAAACATCTTGCCCTGGTGTGCTAAACAGGAAGGAGGGGGAGGGGAAATGAGCCTACTGGAGCATTGAGTTCGTGCACTCCTCCCTTGTCTCTCCTCCAGCAAAGCTGCAAGGAGGAGACAGGAAGCATCCACTTCCTGTTTAACACTAGCAATTGTCTTTTTCAGAGGCAACAATAAACTAACTGTGGTTAGCATAAACTGTGGTTTATTAAGCAGCCAGGTTCATAAACCATGGTTTGATCATGGCTTGTTTCATAAGCCCTCGTTTAAGCTAACCACAGTTTGCCCTTTTATATGTAACAGTAAACCATAGGGAGTGTTAAAGAGGAAGTGGATGTTTTCTCTCTCCTTGCAGCCTCTCTGGAAGAGACACAAGGGAGGAGTGCACAAACCCAATGCTCAAGTAGGCTCATTCACGTATTATATCTGAACCAGGCCTATACACTTATGGACACATGACATCACCTCACTTCCAAAATTCAGTGCACACTAGCTATGTTCCGAGGTCCATTTCCCAGTCAGATGATGGGGCATGTACAGCTATATAGGTAATGTGGGCAGGCATGTTGCAGTATTAGGTACAAATTCATTACATTCCAGAAACCTTTACATACAAGTGATACAGTAACTCAGCTCGATATTTTAACCAGGTGCCAGACAGATCTAGCCTGCAGCCCATGCAGTAGCACATACGAAATGTGCCATCGAAGAAGTGCTTTCTGTGCCAGTGCGCCAAACATTTCTGAACATCCTACACATCTGGACCAGTGTGCGTTCCTGTATGTGCACAGCACGCTCTTATCTAATGCCTTCATATTGGCTCCCGTGACTTGAAGATGAATTACCTCAATCAATGTTCTTATCGTGTGGAACACTAAACACACACACACACAGGCAAATGTATGACAGTGATTACTAGAAATAATACCATTCTGGATTCTGGACCTGACCGGCATGCCGCTCCCATTGTTTCCCTGAAGTACAACAGTCTGTTCATCAACCCAGACTCATCCACGGCCTCATTCCAAAAATGGATTTTCCTCTCTTCTTTTGGCACTCATTAACCTATGGTGGAACCAGTAACAAATGGCTAGCAAAGGGATGACGATTGATTCTGCCTTTAACAGGTGGCTGCATAATGCACGATGATTAATACAGGGGGAGATTCCAAGGGAGAAAGCTTTCCTTTGCTGAAGTCAATAGAAGCATTGCCATTGACTGAAATGCAATTGAACTAGCATTATGGCTAGCACATTTCTGCCCAAGGTGATGAGAACGAGGAGGCACAGTTACAAAACATGCCTCTGAAACAGAGTATCTGCATCAGTTTAGCAGGCCATAAAGGGACACCGAAGGGGCTGGGACAATTAACATGGTCTTGTTTATTAAAATTCTACCTAGGCTCAAGAGATGGAGACAGACAACAGTCTTCAAGAGAGCTCAAAGTGGCACGGTAAGAGGCATTGTTCCTAAGGATAGATGAATCTGTCTGTTTCGCTTTCTCCCACATTTGGTTTTTTTTACAACTCAATTTCTTTCCATCGCAAATATGAAGAAATGTGCACATTTTTGGTAAATGAAACTAAATTCTCAGCCATCTGCACCAGCCAAATTCAAGAAGTACAGTTATTCCCAGCATGGAGAAGACCGTGTTGAAGCTGATAAAAGATGAGGAGCCTGTGAGAAATAAAGAGGTGGGAACCCTAATTCAGCACTGATGTGGTTGAAAACATAGGGATTCAAACCCAGATTTTAAGAGCAAAGCACTACTAGCCCTGGGCCTGGATGGACAAATCTATCAATTGTGGTTTCTTCCACATTTGAATTTCTTTACAATCTCAAGTTATTCCCATCCCAAATATGAAGAAATTTGGTAAGTTCTCACAAAAAATGAACTGAGATGAAATTCTCAATTATCTCTAGTTTATTGCCCACAGTGCAAGACCTTAATTTCTTGTCCCACTGTTGTGTGTAGTCACTACAAAAACCTGTGAAAGTGGTGAACATAGGTGATAGTTGAAGATGCATGCCATGGGTGATGAAGCCTCTGCCCTACAACCTTCAACTCTTTGAAGACATTATTGTCTGCCATCCTCTCTCTTGTCTTTTCCTCTTCCCTCCCATTACCTTTTTCTTTTGTGCCGTGTCTTTTAGATTGCAAGCCTGAGGGCAAGGACTGTCTCATTATCAATCTTTGTAAGCCACTCTGGGAGCCTTGTTTTGGCTGAAGAGTGGGGTAAAAATACGGTAAATAACTATGTACTTGCAGCTGGGATCTTTAAAGAGGAGGCTTCTGGTTGCATCTTCCACTCTTTTTTAAAAAAGCAATGTGGAGAAATCAACTCCAGATACAGGACTAGGAGCCCATCCTTTACGACCACATCAATGCCAGATACAAGAGGTACATTTTACAGATAATGTTAAGCAATTTTTAAATTCACTTTCTGCACACTAAAACTGTTTTACTACATTTCTTTCACTCTGGACTGCTGCTTCTAGACCAGTGTTCTCCAACCTTGGGTCCCCAGACGTTTTTGGCCTACAACTCCCAGCATGCCCCAGCATCTGGGAACCCAAGGTTGGAGAACAGTGTTCTAGACCCATGGGTGATAAATGAATCAGACATGATCCGTAAAAATGCACAAAGTCGAAGATTGCCTGGCAGAGTATCAGCCACCACCCAAATTCCAAATATACTGAATGAGACACTTAACTGGACCGTGCCCGTCTGTGATCTTAAAGGAAACCTGCCTTTTAGAAAAAGAAAAAAAGGAGGTGGGGGGAGCTCCCACCATGCCAAGATAGCTCACTAGGACAGGACAGCAAACCCTCAGTTAGGCAGAGCGCACGGGGAGGGGTGGTTTACACGACCCCCTCTCACATTTGTGAAAATGTGAGGGGAAAGCAAGATTACATCCACTGATGCATTTATAGATTCATAGCTCATAGAGTTGGAAGGAGCCTACAAGGCTATCGAGTCCAACCCCCTGCTCAATGCAGGAAACTAGAGGAGGGGTCTCCCATCCAAGTAATAACCAGGCCTGACCCTGCTTAGCTTTCCATGCTCAGACAAAGCTGAGCCAGCGTGAGCCACAGGCCTGTATTGCGGGCTGCACAGTCACATCAGTGTGAAGGGGCCATACCCATACAGATGTGTGCATGTGTTTGAAATCCCGATTGCCCCCCACTCACTGGGTGACTTTGGGCCAGTCACTGACTCTCAGCCTAACCTACCTCACAGGGTTGTTGTGAGGATAAAATGGAGAGGAGGATTATGTAAGCCGCCTTGGGTTCCTTGCAGGAAAAAAGGCGGGGTATAAATATAATAAATATTTTATTCATTTATGAATGTATGGTATATTTATTATATTATATCCCGCCTTTTTTCCTGCAAGGAACCCAAGGCGGCTTACATAATCCTCCTCCTCCTCCTCTCCATTTTATCCTCACAACAACTCTGTGAGGTAGGTTAGGCTGAGAGTCAGTGATTAATAAATAAATAAATAAATAAATTGTGTATGTGCATTGCCCCGTTACGCTGATCCAAACACACAGACAATTGGGGCATGGCCAACACACACATCGGAGCCAGC
The DNA here is from genome assembly GCA_021292165.1 of Shinisaurus crocodilurus. Classification (NCBI taxonomy): domain Eukaryota; kingdom Metazoa; phylum Chordata; class Lepidosauria; order Squamata; family Shinisauridae; genus Shinisaurus; species Shinisaurus crocodilurus. The sequence continues at coordinate 24,836,164 of CM037876.1, read as the reverse complement.
TCCTGCTCTCTTGAATTTGTGAGGGGGTCACGTGAACCCGCCCAAGCTCACCCATGGATGTTCACCACTCGACAACGGCAACCAGTGGCAGCTCCAGGTTTTGGGAGGCCCTGAGCAACATGTCCTTCTCTGTGGGGGGGGGGGTCACTTGTCCTTTTTGCTTTTGTTGCCACTGCCCGCTCACCTTATTCTTTTCTAGGCCCAGTGTGTGCACAGCTGCCCAAAAGCAGAGGGAGAGACGAACGGAGGCTGCTCCTCCTGCTCTTTTCGCTTCTCACTCGCGCAGAGAGGACAGCTGGACAGGCAGCAATAGCCAGGAGAAGCGGCAGCAGGGCCAGAGGGCTCCAGGGCTTGGCTGCGGGCCCCTTGCCGACCCATGGGTAGGGTGCTGACTTGCACATCCTCTTTTTTGGCGATTCACATCACCCAAAAAGGTGGACACCGATTTGCATAAAGTGTACATATGCATATGTATATTAAGTGCATATGCATATGTATATTTATATACATACATGAAAAATTAGGAATAATTACCGTAATTTGAATAAAAACACAACACATCTGACCACAGTGGGAAGGACTGTGACCAGGTGACCTGCGTGCCCTGCTGTTGATGGGCCCAGCTGCTGTTTAGGGGCAACTTCAAGGCCCTTCTCATGGCTCTGTATATTTAAATCAGACTTGGACTGGACAGCCCTTCCAGCAGAAGACACTTTCAAAATTGGGGGTTCCTCTGGTAGCCCTTCTGTAAAAGGGGACAACTGGCCATCCTAGGCTTCATGGGCCTTGATAGAGGCCTGTCAATACTGACTCCTGATACCAGCCCTGACAGCGACATAAAAAGTATTGACTTCCAAGGGTAAAATGGCTATCACAAAGTAAACACCAAGACTTTTTTGTAACACCCTGCTCCCCTCAACCCTTTCCAACCGCAGATAGATCCGCATAGTCATTTCCAGGTGATAAAAGTCATCCAAGGGCAAGATATCAAGCAATGGCATTCACATTCACACGGAATGGTAAGCCAGGACTCAGGAGAATCCTGGCTTACTGCGAATGAGCTGCATGCTCGTGCTTGTAGGCTGTTTACTCCTACTTAGCTCCCCCCCAGTAGCACAAGTGGCTAAACAAACCAGAAATGGTCTGCTTAGCATGTTCTCTGAACCCAGGATCCTGGCTTGTTGCTCGAAACAAGCCAGGATTCGAAAGCCAAGAACAAACTCTGGATCACAATCCTGACTCGTCAATGGCACAAGCAGCTAGGATCCTGGGGATAATCCAGCGCTCTTGGGGTCCCCGTCCAGCCTTCGGGGCTTCCACAGATGGCCGCACACACCCTTTCCCCCAAACGACCGATCGTTCAGTAGTTTCCCAGCTTTTCTGCAGTTTCTTTCCCATACCAAAAGGTTGCAATGGCTCTCCTAAGGCTTAGTCACTGGCAATATGAGCTTTAATGTGCTGGTATTTTTGGCCCTGCCCCTTTGGCTTTTAGCTGCTCGCACTAGTGAAAAGAGCTGAGCTGAACTCGTTCACAGTAAGCCAAGTTTCTTAAGAATTTTGGCCTACTGTTCTGTTAAAGCGTGGTCAATGTAAGCTCTGTGGCAGGGCCAGCCCACCCATGAAGCAGGGTGAGGCACCCGCATGTGGCAGCAGAGCTGGAAGGGCAGCGAACTGTGCCACTTCCCCACCCCTACCCCCAGCCCAGAGAGCCCACCGCCACCTCCAGCGGGTGCTCTAGAGAGCCCCACCAGCCCCCTTCCCGCCGTTCCTAGCATTTGCCACAGCGAGAAAGCAGCCGGTGGGAATGATCGGAGCAGCCGCTGGCTCTCTGTTGCCTGTGGGGCTCTGGCGAGACCACAGCACATGGCCGCCACCTCGCAATGTCTCAGCCATGTGCCAAGATCTCGTGAGAGCCCAGAGCCATGGGCTTGGAGCTCCCCTGCTGCTGCCGTCGCCACCACACAATCCTCCCTCCCTGCTGCAAAGGAAAGGCGGAGGGAGAGAGTGAGGGCCCCACCATGGTGGCAGTGCAAGTTCTTTTGCTTCAGAGACAGCTTGCAAAGGGCATGCTCTGTGGAGCAGGGAACGGCTTTTTCTGTTATATTATTCTGTGGCATGCCATGTACATGGGTGGTATTTGGGCCGGCACCTGGTTTTTCACCCTCAATGGGCTCCCTCCCTTGGTGAGTCTACCTTCTCACTACCATTGTCACCAGCTGCTATTGCTCCTCATCATCATCATCATCATCATCATCATCATCATCATCATCATCATCGCTACCGCTTGCTTGTTTCACGGGCAGAGATTCCAGTGAGCAACTTAGGCAGTGGCATCTACTGCCCCCTCCTCACCATCACTGTTGCCTGGGCCACAGAGAGAGGCAGGTGAACAAACAGGTTGCAATGGTGAAGAGGAGGCGCAGCTCCAGGGGGCCCTTGTCAGTGGGCCCCTCCTGGAGCATGGGCCCACGGCAGGTGCCCAACCATGCCTACCCTTGATGCCGACCCCCGGGTGTTGTAATATAAACAATATGAATGCATAGCATTTTACTTGTGAATCAGCCTCTAGCCCCACCAGCATAAGGCGCTTCAGCCAGACTTTGACAACTTCTTCCTGGAAAAAGATTGCTAATACACATTTGGGGACGGATGAAGAGATTTATTTGGTCATAGTCTCCATCTTAAGGAGCATCAAACTCTACAGCAATAAAAATAAAATTAAAAAGCCTCAATATTTATAGACAAATAACTGACAAGTTATTGTGTGTACTGAATTCCATTTATTCTAACCATTCTTACAGGGCTGCTTATTCAGTTGTCCTCCATCTAAATTAATTTTGCTTTTAAAAAAAAGCCCTGCATAATGCAGACAGGGAGATTTTAATGTAGATATTTTTGCAATTTCTCTCTCGCTTTCCCCTCCTTGCGTATGCTGTGGCACTTCTCTGTCTAAGCTACAAGTCCCTTTCTTTCTCATATCCAATCCTCAGGCTTTATTATGAACTGACTATCATGTATAGGACAGATGATGGCGCTGATAAAAGCAATAGCCTCCTATATAAAGCACAAGTATTTTGTTACAATCCAGAAGGGAAATCTCACTAGACTTGCTACTCATACGGAGCATGCGAGTTTGTAGAATCTGAGCGATACACCCTGACGTGTAGCACGACAGGCAGGGGGAGAGCAATACATATGCATGCCTACAAATTTAACTAGTGAATTGCTAAGCTATTATTTATTCAATTGTGTGTATAAATATACATCTATAGCTTCCATTACCCCAGCACTACGGGGGGGGGGGGCTCACCAGCATATATGGATGAAATTGGCCTACTGCAAACCACACCATGCGTCCGACTTCTCTAGGTGCTTATACATGCTGCATTTCACCTGTCATGTCAGAAAGCTGGCAAAGCTAAAGAACATGCTGAAAACAGAATTGAGTGCGTCTCAATGACAGTGCGGTATGAAGCAAAGCACAAGTTATCGTCACTGTGGAAATGAAAATATATCCAATACTAGCCAGCCCTCAACTCCAGAATATCAGAAAGCGGCCAGCAACTTCACCATGACCGTTGAAGAGCAAGAGCTAGAGTATCCAAACTATTGGGGTAGCTTGGATGCATTGCTACCCGCTACTGCAATGGATTTTTTTCCCCAAAAATTTCTTCCATGATGGAAGGAAGGTAGGATATAAATGTACTGAATGAATGAATGAATGAAAGGAATGAATGAATAAATAAATAAATAAATCAAGGTGAGAAAGCCATCTGTTGGACAGGATTGTTTTATATACTATTTGATACATCATAGGAGTATATCCCGCTCTTCGATATAAAATATTACCAGCATGGCTCACAATGTCAACGATAAAGCAATAGCTACAGTAAAATGACAGAACAATAAAATATGAAGTAAAACTGCAGGATTGCAGCAGTAAAACAATTTGATAAGAAGTTTGTTCAGATTAAAAAGCCTGGGAAAATAAAATAAAATTTTAAAAGCCTTTGCCTGATATCAAAAGGACATTGGAACAGGTTCAACAGGAGGAGCAACACAACCAAGATGACTTTTTCTCTTGATGTCACCTGCCTCAGCTCAGACATTGGGGCACCTGTAGGAGAGAGGGCCTCCAAATATGACCAGAATGCACAGGTAGGCTCAGGTTGTAGTTGGTGGTCCTTCAGGTATCCTACTCCAAGCTATGTCGGGCTTTAATTGTAAGCACCAGCACTCTGAATGGAACAGGAGCCAGTGCAGCTGAACAGGCACCGGCAAGATATGTTCCCATCAGCAAGTTAGCAGCCTAGCAGCTATATTCCATGTAGCTGCAGTTTCTGGCAGCCCCATGTACAATGCATGATTGTAGTCTGACCTGGAGGTTTATTTATTTATTACATTTATACCCCGCCTTTTTTCCTGCAAGGAACCCAAGGCGGCTTACATAATCATCCTCATCCTCCTCTCCATTTTATCCTCACAACAACCCTGTGAGGTAGGTTAGGCTGAGAGGCAGTGACTGGCCCAAAGTCACCCATGAGTTTCATGGCCGAGCGGGGACTAGAACCCGAGTACCAGAGTATGAATAACCATGGCCAGGTTATCTATGCCTAGTAGAGGTCACAGCTGGCAGACCTTCTCTGTGCCACAGAGACCCACTTGGGCCTCCAGCAACAAAGCTGGATCTGAAGACCCCCAAATTCCAGATTGGATCCTTCAAAGAGAGTGCAAACCCATCCAAAACAGTTTGAACACCATATCTCTAGACCAGTGTTCTCCAACCTTGGGTCCCTAGATGTTTTTGGCCTACAACTCCCAGCATGCCCCAGCCAGCGTAGCTGGCTGGGGCATGCTGGGAGTTGTAGGCCAAAAACATCTGGGGACCCAAGGTTGGAGAACACTGGTCTAGACAGACAAACCACTTAGCACTGGTACCTCCATATTGTCTCGATTGAGCTTGTTTAGTAGCCCATATTCAGTCCATTACTACTCCCGGACACCAATTTAGCAACTCTACTGCCTCACCTGAACAGGATGTAAAGAAGATGTAGAGCCAGGCATCATCTGAATACTGATAACACCTCACTTCAAATCCCTGGATGACCTCACTCAGTGGTTCCATGCAGATATTAAAGATCATGGTGGACAAGATGAAAACCGGAATGACCTCATAGCATAAATGTCATAGGGCCAAGCATCTTGGCAACACAACCAGTGAAATACAGTTCCCCCAGTCCCCAACCCAGAGATCCTGTGCAGAGTAGGATACCATGGTTGGTGGTTCTGAAGGCCACTGAGAGGTGTAGGACAATCAACAGGTCATTCTCCCCTTGCTCCTCTCCTGGCATAGGTCATCAGTTCAACCAAGGCAGTTTCTGTGCCAAAACCTGATCTGAAACTAGACTGAGAAAGATCTAGACCTTGGTTGTCCTGATTCTCCTCCAAAAGTATGACAGTCACCTGCTCAAATACTATGCCCAGGAAAGGAATATGGGTCATTAGTTATTACAGTACTCTGGGTCCAAGGACAGCTTTTTCAGGAGCAGTCTTACAACCTCCACCTTCAAGGCAAGCAGGACTGATCACTCTCACAAGAAGGCATTTGCCATCTCTTGGGCCCAGGATTATTCTCATTCATGCAGGATGCCCAGGAAAGGCGAGGTAGCCCATTATCTCCTGTGCTGTCCTGGACCTCCTTGGGTGTCCAAAGCAAAATAAAACATAAGCCCTATTCAGGCATTACAGCAGTGAAGGGGTAACACAAGTAGAAACAGCTTGAGCTGTTCATCATTGTGTGACTCATGTCAGCTTCCCCATGTTCTAGTGCAGTGTTCTCCAACCTTGGGTCCCCAGATGTTTTTGGCCTACAACTCCCAGCATGCCCCAGCCAGCAATGTTGGCTGGGGCATGCTGGGAGTTGTAGGCCAAAAACATCTGGGGACCCAAGGTTGGAGAACACTGTTCTAGTGTAACTTCTGCAGTGCAGAGCCCTTTCTACTCATGGAGTCTCCCCACACGATTAAGAGCCCTGAACCTGCAGGGTTCTTCATTGTATGAGGAGACTCCATGAGGAATTCTACTAGAACATACTTAGAGATGTCTTAACCATTTAGAAGTGTCTTTTGATATGGGAATCGGTATATAAATCAGCTAAATACCGACAACAACAGGGAGAAGCCATGCAATGACAGAGTGGGCTAAAGGCACAGCCCCTTTCCCACTCGTGTCAGCCCATCACAGCTGTAAAGCCTGAACAGGGCTATGCAGCGTGCGCACACTCACCAAATCTTCTGTAACATACAGAGACAGGTGAACCACAAGAGCGCGGAGCCAGAAGCTGGATCCAGGTCGATGGAAAATACTTGCCAGAGGATCTGGAGGATGCTCTCCCAGTCTGCACTCCTCCTTCCCACCATTTAAGGAGGCATCCTGATGGCCTCGTGCCCCAAGGGCCCACAATATCCTGCTGACGGACATAGGGAGCTGCTTTATACGGAGTCAGACCAATGGTCCATCTAGCCCAGTCTTGTCAACAATGACTGGCAGCGGCTCTCCGGGGATTCCGCAGGAATTTTGCCAGCTCTACTTGAAGATGTCAGGAACCAGAACTGAGATCTTCTGCATGCAAAGTACGTGCTCTACCACTGCGCTATGGTCCTCTCCTCCACTGACTAAGCATTTCCTTCTTCTACTGGTAAGCATTTGGTTGTTATAGATTATAATAACGTCAAGGCTATACCTGGGGGGGGGGGGAGAGAGAAGCTCAGTCTTCATAATTTGTCTTTGCTGCAGCAGAACTAGGAACTATCACAGTGGGTGGTGGTAAATTAGCAACAAGGGCAAAAAAGGAATGAGAGTAGGTGTAGGCGAGGTTGGAGAGACGAAGAAGCTCATAGGAGGAAAGGAAAGCAAATAAAAAACCTAGTGACTTAAGCCTAGGCCTCTGTCAGCATAGAGTCAGAACATTCTATTCACCTGCTGCAACCCTTTCTGCCCCTGGCTCCAAGCAAGTGGGTCAGCATTCTTCAGCAAACAAGCATGAGCATGCATTTAAATCTCAGCCAGGATGTTATCTCTCAGTTGCAGCTTTGTGCAATCTCAGTTGCAAGATTGCGCCGTCCTCTTTATCATTCGTTTATGAGGCAAGTGGGAATTATGCCCATTTTACAGATGGAAGAACTAACACTGAGAGTACTCAGCTCAGATGCATAGCTGAACAGAGACTAGAATTCATATCCTAAAGGTTCAAATCTAATATTCTGTCTGCCGGACTATCCAAGCCTTCACACTCTCAGGCTCTAGGGATGTGTGCGGAGCTCGATTGGGGGGTGGGGGTGGAAGTCCAGTGAACTTACAGGGCTCGACCCCCCCCCCAAGCTCCACTCAGCCTACCTGCTTCCCCGGCTCAACTCATGTTCTCACGAGCCGAGCCAGAGAAGCTACTTCCGGCTTCCCGGCGCTACGTTGTTTACATAGAAAATGGCGTAAGATACATTAAAAACGGCCACGATTTGGACAAGTTACGCAAATCACGGCCGCTTTTAACGTATCTTACGCCATTTTCTACGTAAGCAACGTAGCACCGGGAACCAGGAAGTCCAGCAAATGCCTCAGCTGGCGCTCACTGGCTTAGCACGTGCGGTGGCAGCGCTCGCTGAGCGCACCGCGAGTCGGGTGGTGGGTGGATTGGTCACCCCTACTCTCAGCTACCATACGTTCAGGATTCAACCTACAGAACAGCCTACCAGCCCATTGCCACTTTGATCTGTATTTAGTGTTGTTATGCATGATGAAGTAGTTCTCAGATCTCCCAATCCTGGACCAATCTACAGAATGCCACTACATACAGATGTACCTGCTTATCCTTTAATGGGCTTTGCCAGATGACTTCCATTCTGTAATGAACTGTATTCTCCACTCTGGAGAAGAGGATCACTTCTGAGTATACTTTTTACATATGTGGGGTCATGAATGCATGTCAGGTGTGTGTCCGTTTCAGTGCTGCAACGCAATTTTGGAATAAAAACTGGGCCACTGCAGGTCTGTTGCAGTCTGAACCCATTCTGCAGTTACACTGGAAACAAACTAACTAAGTGGGACTGATAATGAAATGGACAGTATAAAAAAAAGAGTCGTTGAGAGAGGAGATAGTCAGAGGGAAAAGTGAGGACTAGAAGCTTGATGTTCATGTTGACTAGGATACAAAGTCAAAGGCAGAAAGCAAATGGGTTAGCACAATCATACAATGGGCCAGCAAGATGAGTTCAGCAGGCATTTTTCAGAACGTATTGCCTAAGGCAAGATCAAGGCTAACAAAGAAGAGGTCACAGCCATGCTGACAAGGGTCGGCAAATAAGAGTTTTAGCTGTAGGTAAAATCAACGTTAGACAGAGCCCGTTTCATAAAGTGAAGTGCAGTGATTTTGTAATAACTGGCAGAGAAAGTGAATTATCCTCATGTTCACAGAATGTAGTGGGACTTTAATGTGTAAAAATATAACACCGGAATTGATCCAGGGTTAAAAGGTTTTGGAGCCACACCAGAATGACTGTTTCAGGCTTCCTGTAGTATTACACCATCCTGACAAACTCAAGCATAGCAAAAAGTTGCAGCTCAGAACTCAGCCAAACACTTTCTGCAAAGGCATTTGACAGAAGCCCATGTGAGGTATTCCAGAACGCTTCCACAGCAACGCAGCCTACACCATTCTCCAAGAATATAAAAACAATTCAAATCACAGATGTTCTCCAATGGAAAAGATGATTAGATTTGCTATCGTGACCCATTGGCCAACATCGTTCTCCCCCCATAATTACAAATCCTGCAAACCTGAAGTTTTTAATTGCATTTGTACTACAGAGACGCAATTTCATATACCGCAAGGAGTTGTAAGGAATCCCTCCAAAACGATTCCGTGCGAAGTTATCTGCTGGCTAAGCTTTCCCGGGTCATTAATATTTCACTTTCATATAGCACTGAACTGGTTTTGGAACATGCTTTCTTTTTTATCCCCTTTTTAAATATAAGGAAGAGGAAATGTTTGAAGTCACTGCTAGTAAAACCTTCTCCAATCTGTCTCTCTTTCCCCACACCCTCCCTTTCTCCACCTCTGCCTCTTGGGGATTTTAACACTTCAAGTACAACATATACCAGAAAAGAGGAGGTGGGGGAACCAAGCCTAGCTTTGAATCACCTCTTAAAGGGGAAGGTTTTCCAATTGTTTTGTAGTCACATTCTGCTGTGAAAATGACGAAAACGAAAATCGAGGAAAATAAGTGCGATTACTGCATGCTGTCAGGCTGAAAGAGGAAGCACAGTAAGTATAGCAGAATCTCAAATTTACAAACACTTCATGAATGGAAGCAGTTGGTAAGCCTGAAATTTTGGCAATTCCAGAATCTCCCCCACTCTACCCGTTCCCTCCTTTCACATCCTGCGACATCTTGGAACTTCGTCTCCTTAGAGGACTTGTTCCCATTTCTCTACACAAACACACACCTGAGCTCCCAATCTGTGGCCCTTTTTACCAGCTCTCTGCTGTGCCTTGTTGGGAAAATCGGAAGTTACCTTATACTGGGTCAGAATATTTGACCATTGAGGCCAATACTGTCCACTGACAGTGGTTCTCCAGGATCTCGGACACAGGGCATCTCCCTCATCTGGTACCACCTGATCTTTTTTAAACCGAGGATGCCTGGAATTGACCCTGAGACCTTCTACATGCAAAGCTTGTGCTCTGCTGCTGAGCTAAGATCCCTCCCTTCCATTTGCTCCAAGATGCTTTCTGACCTGCTGAGAAACACCCCCATATCGCCTGATTCACTCAGGGGCTGATGTGGCAACAGTTTCTGAATACTGAGCAGGAGAGAGTAATACAGTGTAGGAGAATTTGATAGATTAGTCATTTTGAATCTCCAGGCTTCATATCTCCGAGTTTCCAGCACAGGGAAATCTGTTCCACAAAAATGTTCACTGGAATTTCACTCTCCTAGGAGAAAAGAAAAATGATCCCCTCAACTAATAGGCAAGATGTCTCTCCTTACGTTGTTGGGAAACTATACAATAACCTAAAGAGCAAAGCCCTTGTGGTTCTTCATAAAAATGATGCATTACGAGAAACCACTGGAGCCTCATAAGCTTTCCCCTTTCCCACCCTCGCAATTGTATACACAGTTATCCCATCTCCTGCAAGGTTCAGCTTTCTCCCACACTTCTCGGAAAAGGCGCAGGTAAGCATCATAGTTCAGAGAGTGTAAACTAGCCATCCAGGAACGCCTGCGTCATCTTCCGTCGACACCGTCTCCCCATTCAAATATTTTCTAGGAACTCCTTTCTCTGTATCAATCCAGTAGCCCTGAGCGCACATCATTTTAAAAATAAATAAAGCAGATTTTTCTTTTTTTAAAAAAAGGAATTAGACAAATGGAAGCCTATCTGCCACTTCTCTGAAACACTGCACTGGGTTGAAGCTCAGCACTCAAACGGCCACGGGTCATACGTGTGTGAAAAACAGGTGTAAGCCACAAACAAAACAAGCCTGACGTGATTTATGCCACCTTGTGCATTTCCGTTGGACCAATTTTGCCCTACTTACTTTGGATCGTGATGCCTTTTCGAATACAAAACTCTGCACTGACCTTTGTCTGCTGTGCAACATCTAGCAAACACAACAAATGCTGTATGACCCCCCACACACACACCCTAATTGTCACAGGTACCCCCAACCATCTCTGTTGCACAGGCAGCGTTCCTTGGCAAATGGGTCAAGGGATATTTGTGATATGGGCTGGCTGGAGCTGTGGTGGCTGGGGCAGAAGGATAGCAGGAAAGGTGCCATGTGGCATGGCCGGAGGGTCCACATGGCTTTCACACTCTCCCAGCTGCCGCGCCTCCCTTCCCGCTGCAGAGGGGGAAAGCCCCTACTCGGAAGAACAGGCGGCTCCTCTCTTTGCCAAAGTCCACATCCAATGAAGCCTTTGCACCTCCTCCCCCCGCCACACACACACACACACCCGGCGCCAAAGAGCACCCCCCACAAAGCGATTTGCCCTCGCCCCTAATCCCAGCCGCTGAAGGCGACTTGCTCGAGCCAGGCTCGGTCAAATCCCCGGGATCACGCTTTTGCCTCGCGCACAGGGAGGAGGAGGAGGGCAATGCGGCTCTTTCCCAACGCCTTCCTCCTCTGCAGCCGGGGCTGGACTCCGTGCAATAAACATACCGGCTCTCTGGCTTCCCTCGTTCTCCTCCTCCAGCTTCTTCCCTCCCAATCAGCTGCCACTACCGGCTGCCCAGCGCCGGATCTACCTGCAGGACCCGAAGCAAGCTCAAAACGCACAACAAGCCTTTGCACCACTTTCCAGTCCAGCCGTCTCGCCCTCGATCCCGTGCACTTTTTATCTCCCCCCCCCCGCGCCGCGCGCGCGATCCGCCCACCCACCGGAGGCAAAAATTGCAAGTGCAACTACCGCATGCATTTAAACCTCCGCTTAAAAACAACCCCCCCAAAAATGCAACTACCACTCCAAAAAACACAACCCCGAACTGCGCAGGCATCAGAGACAGGCAGGGAGAGCTCAGGGTCAGTTACCTCCCCCCACCTCCACTTCCTAAAATCCTGAAATTTCCCCTTCCCTCCCCCCCCCCTCACGCCGCCCATGTGTGTGCCAAGCGAAGCTGAACCGGCCACGAGTCAGGGGCGTACGGGAGGTCAGGGACTACTACTACCTGCTGGTTGCCTCGGGGGTCTTCCACCTGAGTGCTTGTTTCCTGGGCAGGTGCTGTGGGCTGCTGCTGATGGGCTGATGGGGAGGGCGTGAAGTCTCTGGCTGGGGGCCCCTTACCACCAAAACTCCCTCTTCTGCTTGTTGGTTTGGTCCTTTTAATTTTCCCATATGCACACAGACAGAAAGAGAAACGGAGAGGAAGGGGAGAAAAAACAGAGGGGGGGGGAAACCACGCGTCACCCCTTGGTCCAGGGCTAAGAGCAGCAATTAATCCACCAAGAGCCCGCGCAAAGGCTCTGCAGCAGCCAAAGCCAACGCTTGCCAGGCACTCATGTTGTTGCTGTGTCAAGAAAAAGAGCGCAGAAGAGCGTATGCAGCAGCAGGAGCAGCGGCAGCGGCAGCGGCAGGCCGATTGGCAGCCGGCGCTGTTTGTGGCAAGGAGACGAGGAGAGGAGAAGACGGGGAGGGACTAAAGGGGCGGCGCTTGCAATGCGTGCGTGTATGTGTGCGCGCGTGTCCTCGCGCTTGCCTGCTTGCTGCGTGTCTGTGGTTGTGCGGTGCCACCTCACAGGCGAGTGCATTGCAGAGCGGCTCTTGCAGGCTCGGGAGCGGAGAGAGGCGAAGCAAGCAGCCCACGCAGGATCAGGCAATAAGAAGGGGATTGACACGAAGGATTTAAGAAGCCTCACCTTTCTGAGCTCTGAGTCAGCAGAGAGTGAAACAGGTTTATTTACGTTTCCTCCTCTCCCTCCCTCCCTCCTCCTTTCCTTTCTTAAGACGCAGTGACTAGCAGAAGCTGTAACTATTGGAGAAGAAGACGTCACGGATTGATGCAACCGCTGTTCGTTTCATTGAAATCCCATTCATTTCCATGGGCTCACTCTAAGTAGGACGAACAGTGGATACGAGCCCAGGAACAGACCAGCAGCGGCTTGATGGAAATGTATGGGTTGTGTTGTGTGGACGCGCGCATAGGCTTTCTCTGCCTTCCAGTTTGTTTGCGCCTTTGCCTTTGGGTTAAAAAAAAAACACCCAGTAACTTTGAAAGGTTTAAAAATGAATGAAGGGTCGGGGAGGAGGGAGACCTGCATCCCTTTGGCAACTTCTTTTAAGGATTGCGCTCTCAAATTCACATATCACGGATTAGTTACTCCTCGATCCGCTTTGCACCGCCTTCCTTGTACTCTCAGCCAGGGTGGTTTAACAGGGGTAGGTGTGTTCCTGCAGGTGGCTAGAGTCAATTTTCTCGTCTACATTAGAGATTGTGAGTACAGAAACAGGAGGTAGTAGCTATTCCAGGGGAACTAATCCAAAATAGAAGTTTGTGATTTTGCATGTGAGCAAGGGGCTGGAGCTACCCCCCTATGAGGAAAGGTTACAGCAGCTGGGACTCTTTATCTTAGGGGGGAAAGGAGGAGTAAGGGGAGACATGATGGAAGTGTACAGAATTATGCATGGTGTGGAGAAAGTGGATAGGGAGATATTTTTCTCCCTCTCTCATAATACTAGAACCTGGGAGTCATCCCATGATGCTGATTGGTGGGAGATTCAGGACTGATAAAATGACTTCTAACTTCACACAATGCATAGTTAAACTATGGGATTCACTTCCACAAGATGTAGTGATGACCACCAATTTGGATGGCTTTAAAAGGGAACTGGAAAAGATCATGGAGGAGAAGGCTATCAATGGCTACTAGTCCTGATTGGCTATATGCTACCTCCAGTATCGGAGGCTGTATGCCTATGTGTATACCAGTTGCTGGGAAACATGGGCGGGAGGGTGCTGTTGCATTCATATCCTGCTTGTGAGATCCCATGGGCAGCTGGTTGGCCACTGGTTGTGTGAACAGAATGCTGGACTAGATAGATTCTTGGGTCTGATCCAGCAGGGCTCTTCTTATGTTCTGAAACCTGAGGGTACAATTTGATTCCAGAATGATCTAGCATAAAGCAGGGATCTGCTTGTGTCCTTGGTACTCATCGTCAAGGTCACATTGAAGGCCCTTTTTTGTACACGCAATGGCAACGCACACACTTTTAGGTTGCAACCCTAAACCCGCTTGCTGTGGGGCAAGTCCCCTTGAACTCAATGAGGTAGACAGGTTATCATACATAAGTTTGCTATCAGCATATGTTTGTGTGGGCATGGCAGTTCTGACCTGCATGGATCATTGTGATAATGAAGCCAGGGCTCCCAGCTACAGCAGTTTCAGGTTCAACTAATCCAGAGTTTAAAAATATGATCTTCCCTGCTTGATGCCCTTCTGTGTTTTGCATGGAAGAGGGTCTCAAAATTGATGGGGGGGGGAGAATGGGATGAAGGAAATAGCCCTTTCCGCTGCCTGTCTCCAGCATCTATGAATGAAACAGGTGTTTATTTTGCAGGCTGTGCACAGCGAAGAGAAATCATCTAGACAACAGCCTCTCCATGACCTTTGGATGTTTACAGTCGTCTTGTTCTCTCTCTTGGGGATTGTGTGTGTGTACATAAGTGAGGGGGCGGAAGTGGTAAAAGTGTGTTTGTTTGTTTTAAGCCTCCTTTGCCAGGGAGCGACCACAAGGAAAGCTAATCAAATTCGCACCAAGGAAACGTACACTGGTGTACATTTTGTGTACATCGCCCAGGGTGGCCGGTTTGCCGGCCAGATGGGCGATAAATAAATGTAAATAAATATAAATAAATAAAAAATACAGTGTGTTAATTCATTAAGGGAGCTATGCAAGTTTAGAGAGAGAAAAAGACCTACAACTCCCAGCATACTGGGAGTTGCAGGCCTTTTCTCTCTCTCAACTTACATAGGACTGCGCCCTAAGGGTGCAATCCTATGCATGTAAACAGAAAAGAGTCCTACAGGATTTGTAGAACTTTTTTCTGTCTAAACTTGCATAGGATTGCTACCAGCATGGGCAGTGGAAAGAGCTATTTCCTTAATTCCATAAAGGACTCCGAATGTCCTTTATTTTAAAGCAGCGGTGTCCAGTTCCTAAATTTTACAGGCCAAACTAAATGTGACATGGGAGATCCATGATCAGATCTCTCTGGGTCCTTTTCTTTGTCTAAGGGCAGCCATGGGAGTCGGGGCTGGGAACTTAGGTTGAGGTTGGGGTTAACCCTTTCCCCCCAGTGCACTACTTCACTGACTTAAATCAATCTCTCTCTCTCTGTCTCCCTCCCAAGCTGCTTTTAGCCACAGGTAGGAGGAAAGACAGGTAAACCATTGTACCTGCCACTACTACCCCCCACCCACCCAACAAGACTATTAAGCAGCTTGGGGAGAGAAGGATTTCAATCAAGGAATCAGCACAGAAGAAAAGAAGGGATTGAAAAACACTCCCTCAGCCACAACCCTGATAAAAAAATATCCTCATTAGTACTGTGCCCTGATCCAAAGTCATCCCCCCTACCCCGTGCTTTTAGTCTTGGAGGAGGAAAATACAGGTAATTTGTATTGTACTTGTCATTTTTCCTTAACATGGCTATTTAGCAGGTTTAGGGGAAGATATGTCATGGAAACAATGGCCCAGTTCACATGTAACGAGAAGCCATTGTGAGTGAATTTCACCACAGGGTTTGTCATCAAGGTGGCAGCCGCCATTCTGAATATTCAAGCTGCAGCGTGGGGCACCCTATAATTTGTCGTTATGTGCAAACCCGCTGAGGGTGGGTTGTTGGGGTGCTTAACAAGCCACCTGCAACCGTAAAACAGCCCATGGGTTGTAACAAGAATTCCCCTGGCTGTGGCCCAATTCAAATTCTCCTCCCCGGCAGCTTTTAGCAAAAGAAGGACATACGTACATATAATTGGGCCCTCAAAAGCCATTCCATTGTCCAGACAGTGGTCTAGGGCAGGGGTGGAATGAAAGAAGATTCCCAGGTGCTTTGGACTTCGACTCCCAGCATTCTTGACCATTGACCATGCTGGCAGCGGCTTCTGGGAGTTGAAGTCCTAAACATCTAGAGACCTACCTTCTGCTCACCCCAAGTCTAGCAGCAGTAGGGTATTTTACTGCTGAGTCCAACCTCCTCATAGTAACATAGAAACCTGCCTTATACTTAGTTAGACCCTTGTTCCATCTAACCCAGCGGCTCTCCCGGGCTTCAGGCAGGAGTTTTTCCTGGCCTACCTGGAGATGCCGGGGATTGAGCCAAGGAACTTCTGCATGCAAAGCATGTTATCACCGATAGTCTATAGCCCCAGACTATACAATAAAATTGGTGCTACTTAGTAAAGTAAAGGCTTCACACCACGGTAATGAATCATATGCAATTGGTATGGACAGTGGTATTACAATTCTCTTTGGGTAATATAAGCAACACTGTCGTCTGAAATCTCTCTCTCTTACAACTCTTGTGATCAATTTTCTTTTCCTTATGAGCAAACTTGATTAAAATTTGGTATGGCTGGCCTGACCCAGGTAAAATCATTTTCTGGGCTGGATCTGGTCCAACGGCTTCCAGCTGGTCATCCAATTGACAAGAATAAATGTCATTTACTTAGAACTGAAACTGTCTGCATAGAAAATCATGGCACAGCAACTTCCTTTCGTTATGGAATGTTGGTCCATTGTTGCTAAATAGAGAAGAAATAGGATACATGTATAGCTTAACCAGGAAGAGAATGAGGCCAGTTCAAATCTAAGTTCTGCCGTGGCCCTTGGCTTAACTCCAAACAAAAATTAAATATGTGAAAACTGTATATTTTCATGTATTCTTCCCCAATTACCCCTGCCTATACCCTACTTCCATTTGCTTACCTGTCTCTTGTCACTCCCACTGTTGGAATTTAGATTGTAAGCTCCTTGAAGCAGGGGCCAGAGGGGGGGGGGGCATTCTTTGTAAAGTTCTGTGTCACTGGCCCTGATCTAGCTAAAGCAAGTTATGCTAAAGCTCTGAGGACTTTGATGGGACTTAAGCATAGCTAAATATGATTAGGTCTAAGCAACTGTTTCTCAATCTTCCCCCCCCCCCCACCATGTGGATAACAATGCTGGCCTAGTTTACAAGCATGTTGTAAGGATTACAGGTAGAGGTAGCAGTCTGAGCACTAACAGCCCAATACCAACCATGCTTACTCAGAAGTAATTTCCATAGAGTTCAGTGGTATTTACTTCCAAGTAAGTACATTTAGGAATGGCTCCTTAGGGAAAATACTATAGATCCACTAATATGTGTCTCTTTTATTAGACTGCCTTCCAAACTGGTACCAGTGCAAATGTTGCTGCATCTCTTCTTATTTTAGACCCACTTGATAGCAACAGTCCCCCTGACCCAAATTAATATAATACAAGATTCCTTCTCATCCTAGAGTACTCAAAGGGCTTTGTCTTCTCTGTTTCAGTTTCATATACTGCAATATTTTGTTTTCAGTGAGGCAAGCCAATGTTTACCATGGAAGACATTCAAAACAAAACACCACAAGTGTTTTTACAACTATTAGTGCTGAAGCTGAAGAAATGGAGATAGGAGTCTTATTTAATCATTGTTGAATAGCTTATTCTGTTTCTTCCCCTCCCCCCCCCCCCAATCCCCTGCTTTTTGTACCATCTATCCTGATGAAGAGTTCTGGAAAACTCGAAAGCTCGCACATTTGGGTTGATCATAATAAAGGTATTGCCCAGCTGTGGATTTTGACAGTTATCTCTGGGTGTGTTTTAAAATTTAAACATGATTCTGCAAATCCAAAATGGTGTCCATTCATAAATTCATCTAGCCTATATTCCAGTTACTCCAGATTCCAAGTATGTATTTGTAATTAAAGCTCTTGCACCCAGAAAAAAGGAAGTTTAAAACAAAAGGGGAAGAAATGAGATTTGTGTGTGTACTTGTTCTCAGTTTTTACTAGTTGTCGGATGAGTCGTATTTCGCAGTCCCATGTGAAATGAATCATGCCCAGTTCAAAACACACACTCACTGACACACACACACATTTCTGCTCTAGTCAATAGCTTACCACTGTGTATGATTCACAAAGCCCTGATCGTTCAGGGACTATATGTCTATCTTTATGCATCTCAGTACCCAAGTGACTTCATTAACTTTACATTTGTACTGGAATTTTAGCTGGAGGGAGGGGGGTGTTTTGTTTGTATATTCTTTTGATCAGTTAATAAACGTAAGAGAGAGATTTAAAATTGGCAAAAAATGACACATTTTATAAAATTGCATGCAAACTTTATTGTTAAGAAACCGAAGCAATGAAAATGTGTCTTCATGTTCACCTCATGGCAAAGTAACGATGATGGAGTCCCAGTGGCAATACCAATGACTATCCTGTTGTTTTCCATTGAGGTTACCCACACATTTGTGGGTGTTTCTTACATAATTATTGTATACATTGGCCTAATTCTCATCAAAGTGCTAAACTGCATATAGGCTGTACCACATTCAGATTGCAAGTTGGGGCTTAGATGATACTAGTCCCGAGGGATATTTGCAACCTTCAGGTTCAAAGACAGTATGCCACTGAATACCAGCTGTTCGGGATCAACAACAATGCTCTCATATCCTGCATGTGGGCCTCCTAGAATCATCTGCTTGGGCATTGAGGAAAACAGGATGATGGACTATGATGGTCCATTAGTCTGTTCCAGCAGGGCTCCTCTTATGACAACATGCTACTCCATACACAGAAATTCCCTGCACATAGCAAAGTATTGGGTCAGGAAGAAGGCTAGTCTAGAACTGTTCTCCCTGATAAGGTACTGCTTTTTCTCTCTTGGGCCCTGTTTGAACAACAACCCATTAGTTTGAAAACCAACTAAACTTGGTTTTGTGCAATGGGTTATGCATGGGTGGGCACACTGGCGCCCACCTCTTCAACTTCAGCACACAACCCACAATCAGCTCCTTTGTAGGTTGTGGACTGTCATGTCTGGACCCAGACTGATGGGTTGTTTAGGGCCAGCGGTTAATCCAACAACAAACCATGGTTTTTTAAACCGATGGGTTGTCGTTACGTGCAAACCAGGTCTGTCTCTCTGCAATTTAATCTTTATTCTATCCAAGAAAGCTTTTAAACTTTTGCTGAGAATTTCTCCCCACTACCAAAATCTGCCCTGTTTGAGCATATGACTGCAGGAGGAAATTCTTCCTGTGTTGCAAGAAGCACTTGAGAGCCAAATGCAGAAGTTACTGCTCATAAAAATCTTTTTAAAAAGCTGATATATGTGTATATATGGGGGGGGGAGTGATTCTGGCCAATTCCTAAACTATGCATAGTTATCACATTTTATCACAAGGTATCACATTTTACAGTATCCCATCTAGCTCATTTTGACTTCTTCAGCCCAATGGATCAGGGCCCCATCTGCATAGGCATTCTGAAAGTTTTTTTTTCCTATCATGGTACTCCACCTACAGTTTTCAGGAATGTAGCCCTTCTTTGGCTATGGTAGTTGCAACATGATTTCATTTCATTTATTACATTTCTATACTGCCCAATAGCCGAAGCTCTATGGGTGGGTTACAAAGTTTAAAACCTCAAAAAATACATTATAAAAACCATAAACATACAACACACAGAGACACATTTTTCAAAGTTTCTTTTGAGACTTCAGGGTTATACTTCAAGCAAGTTTTAATATTGCTATGTTGCATTGTTTTGCTTATAAACCACCCTGATGGTCATCTTGTGGATTGCAAAGCCAGATGTAAATAAAATAAATTTACGACTTGTGGATATTTTTCGAGTTGCACAGAGAGTGCACGATGATGCATGGAGTTTATGTTGAATTGCCAATACCACAAGGAAAATCTGATTCATATTAGTATCAAATTTTGTTGCTCTTACAAGTATGCCTGTGCACACACACAAACACACTTCTGATTGCATTGTGTAAGGACTGTGGCTCTTGCTGGTTATTCTAATCATGGGATGACTCCTAAGGCTTTCTGATCCAGTTCAGACATAACACTACATTATGGTATAGCATTACATGAATGAGCCTTGACCTTATGTGCTCCCCCTTCCCTCTCTGGTGCAGCTGTAAGGAGGAGATTGGAAGTTTTTTGCCTCCATTATCAATTCATCATGGTTTATTGTTATGTCTGAACCTGCAACTGCAGTTAATTTGAACTGTAGGTTAGGGAAACAAGCCAACTTAATAAATCACACCTTGAAGCTGGCTTAGACAGGGGTGGACAACACATGGCCCATGGGCCACATGCACACATACACCAACCTTTTGTGCAAGCCTTGCTGCAGAAATTGGACTCCCATCCTCAGAGGTTGCCCATCCCTGCCCTAAACCATAGTTAAGACTAATACGAGTTTCTCTGTCTTTGGACATAATGATAAAACATGGTTAAAAATGGAAGCTTGCAATCTCTTCCTCATGGCCCCACAAGGAGAGGGGAGGGGGAAGCTCACAAACCTGAGGCTTGACTAAACCATTCTTTAGCGTAAAGTCTGAACAAGGCTGCTGTGTATGCATATATGTTAAAAAAGACAAACCTCTTGTATGAATGATTTGTAACCCAGCTGACTCCCTTATGGACTCATGAACTGCAAGACTTTGGAAGCAGGTCAGCTGCTGTATTCATAGGTCTCTAAAGGAGTCCATAATGCTTGTGTTACTAAAAACCAAACTTCACATTTATACAAGAGGAATTTTGCCATGTGCAGACACTGGAGTTTCACCCAGGAGTACTACAGCATTGATAATATTAAAAAAAAAAAAAAAAAAAAAAAAAAAACAAGAAGAGAAGCAACTGTGAATGAATGTTTTTACAATTATTGTGGGATTGAGGTAAAGTGGAGATTTTAAAAATACATTGTGGTTAAAAGGGGTCATGAATTTCTGACCCCACTGAAATAAAAACTCATAGAAGTCCCATTGAGTTCTGTGGGGTCAGGGTCTTTCTCTCCAGTGCCTAGACACTCAGGTTCCCTTTATATAATTCTTTCTAAACATAGCTAGTCCATTGAACTGGTGCCTGTTGTTCTATTCTAAGAGGTACTTAACCTGAAAGAACCCACATGTCTTTCTCCTATCTTAGTTTTGTTGCTTGGTTCCTGTCTCCCTTGTAATACTGAATAATAAATCTGATACAGATTATGTAAAATACAGTGAATCATATCAGGCTGTGGGTGGCTTGAGTAAAGTGTAATACAAGATGTTCAGGAACATGAAAAAGGAGGTAGAGATAGGGAAGTATTTTAAAAAGTCTTGCCACAAATGCTTACAAGTTTAAAAACTTGCATAGAAATTGATTTGTAAAAAATAAATTGCTAAAAATGTGAAATTACATTTCTAATTAACCTTTTATCTATCTACACAATAACATTTGATCAGTGCCCATAAGTTGGTCCCCCTCATCCTCCACTGTGACAAATATTTGCCCCAGAAGCCTTTGCATCTGGCAAGACTCCTGCACCAACCTGCATAATAAACTACCTTGCAATCATTGATCCAAAATAAAGAGTTATTTGGTCATCCACATTTTCCTTAAAAATATATATATATATATTTCTATGTCAAACAAACACATAATATCAAACACACTTTTCTTATAAGCTTCAAAACTTCCCTAAGCTACAATTCTCATAGAAAAGCAAATGAAATATTAAAATGTATTATCATATGAAGTTTGAATCAATTTGATTCTAACAGAAGCATTTGTGCTGACATTATGTGACTTTTCACTGAACTTTTCGCTAACTTCTGAACTTGCTGACATAAGAAAAGTAAGGTAGAATATTTTCCCAGCTGAACTCAGGAAAAGCAAGATTTCCCACCTAAAGTCAGGAAAAATGTGCATTAGATAAGAAAATTGGGGAAAGAACTGCTTACTGGACTAGTGTACACATGTCTGCTTATGTGTATTTCAGATGCAAATAAGTGAACATAAAATATTGTGGGAAGAAAACAGATCTAAGAAAAACTTAAGATTTAAAATAGTGAAACAATAAATGTATGAAACAGAAGCAGATGTTATCCTGTTTTGAAGGGAAGTATGGCTCAAGAAAGCTGACAAAATATAAAGTAAATGCATTACTCCCAAATCACAGCTGGGAATTTTGTGAAAAATAACTCAGGGTTAGAGTGTGCTGCTCTGAAGTTCTGTCTTTTGTGTTCTTTGTAAAAAGAAATATGTAAGCAGCGCTAGGGATGTTTGAGGAATCCAATAGGGGGTGAAAATCTGATGGATTTTCTCAACTCAGCCCCACAGATTCCATTCCGTCAAACCTGTGCTGGCACCAACTTTGACGTAAGTCGAGCCAGCACGTGGACTTCCATTTTTAAAACGGGCCATGATTTCTGTACTTTTTAAATAAAAAACTGCCAGGGAAATTTGCACAAAATTCAGGCCTCTGCCCTGCAAATTGCGCAAATTTATGCAAACTGTGGAGTGGAGGCCCAAATTTTGCACAAATTTGAAATTAATGGTCAGAAAATTCAAGGTGGCCATGATGGAATGTGTGTGCATATGCAGTGAGAGGAGGAGTCTTCTATACTTCTCATGTTAAGTGCTACAACAAGAACAACAGCAACAACTCGAATGTAACGAGTCAGCCCCGATTTGCGCAAATCTACTCAGATCTTGGCTCCAAATTTGCACCGGTATTTCAAGCAATTTCGCGGAAGCTGAACCCCGCTCCCCTGACTCAGCCTGCTTTGGTCGTCATGTCAGAAATTTGTCAAAACTCCGTCAAGCTCAACGGGAGCGGGTTTTCCAGTGTCGCGCATCCCTAAATAAGGCAATCATATAGATATGGGGTGGGGGAAATACAGGGACTTCAGAACAGAACATCGGTTCTCACCAGGATATACCATCTGTCCTCATGAAAGACAAAAAAACACCTGTCGTTTTGCTCCCAGCTCACAAATATCATTGGTAAGATGCTTTGATCTTTAAAGGCGATACTCTTAGAACTTAATTTAAAATGCTATAAAGATGTCTTTTGCTCAGCAGCAACTTGTATTTTTGCTCATGTTCAGTGCTCTTATATCAAATGCAGAAACTGCTTGTGATAATAAAGTAAAAGATTAAAAGACATGCCTGATCTCAGAGTCCTCTATTTTAAAAAAAAAACACCTCTGTGTTAATACCAGGAATTTTGTAAACTTGCAATTTCCTTGGTGGTATTTTGTTTGGGAATATGGCATGGGACATTCCCAAACGATATGGGATATACTTACTGATCCATGTTCAAACTAAATACAGAAATCTCATATAATATCCCTAGGTAAAGGCAAATCTGTCACACCATCCAAAGAGAATTCTCCCATTTTCTCTTTCTTCTGTTACGTAATAGCCAAGCCATAGTCACAAAGAGCCAAACCGAAGAGCAATAATGAGCCACCTTTTCCGTTTGGTATGTTTCATGAATCGGAAGAAGCTCAGCGCTCTCATATTTCATGTTAATAGTCAATGTGGTTTAATGTTCACTCACTAGACCTATCATACGTTTCTACTGCAGGCCTTCCACAACTTTCTTTCACTATCATTTTTATATAGCAAGGCTCATGTCAAATTGTGCAGATCAGAGCATCTTTAGCTTCTGGGAAGTGATGCAAGAAGAGTATGAGGATCAAACTACACATTGTGTTAAATACATAGTGTGCAGCTCCTGGTGTATTTTTTGTTTACTAAAAAGAAAGTGGGGGGTCTTTGATCTGGATCGGGAAGCCAGTGGGAGGGGTGGTTTAATCTATCCTTTCCCAACCACCACCCCCAATCACCCGCCCTGCCCACACATAGCACTCAGAGATAGTAACAAAATCTCCCATTGGTGCCAATAGGAGGTGGGTTGTGTTGTTTTTTTGCTGTCTCTAACTGCTGCATGGGAAAGGGCAATTTTGGGGAGGGAAGGATTAAACATCCCCAGCCCACATTCTGATCTTGTTTGCACAATTGCAGGGTGGTTAATAGCCTCAGTAGCTTGTTAAGCACACTGCAAGTGCCAGTCACATGCCAGGGGAATTAGCATAATTACCCTTAGCAGCGCAGCTTGCCGTGTAGTGCAAGCCCAGCCAGGATGGCTTGTTCCCATGGGTAACAAGCCACCCAGTACCCTAAAAGAGCCCATGGGTTCGCGGGTGGCTGCTTACCCATGGCAACAAGCCACCCAGGCCAGGTTCTCACAACATGAAAAGCTGTGCTGCCGAGGGTAATTATGTTAATCCCCCTGGCATGCGACTGGCACATGCGGTGGGGGAAATCAACTTATGGCCCAGCTCGCATGATTGAGGTTGGTTGGAGAAATAAGCCACAGTAGCTTATTTCCCCCACTGCACATGCCAATCGCATGCCAGGGGGATTAGCATAATCACCCTTGGCAGCATGGCTTGTCATGTCGTGCAAACCCAGCCAGGTTGCTCGTTGCCATGTGGGGTTCTGGGTGGTTTGTTAACCATGGCAACAAGCCAGCCTGGCCAGGTTCACATGACATGACAAACCATGCTGCCGAGGTTTATTATGTGAATCCCCCTGGCATACTGGGACACACAGGGTGGTTAACAAGCCACTGTGGCTTGTCAACCACCCTGTGATTGGGCGAACCAGGTCACTGTGGCTTATTTCTGTCATGTTTCACTTATTGCATGCAAGCTGCTCCAGGAGCCTTTTAAATACTTTTAATACATACATACATACATACATAATCAATCAATCAATTAATATTGCTCTCTCTCTCTCTCTCTCACACACACACACACACACACACACACTCACTCAAACAGCTCTATGCAGTGGAAAATTCCAGACAGTTTCTCCAAGGCTCTCTTAGCAATTCCCATGGGACTATAGACCAATGGCATTATTTTTCCCCTTGCCTCTTGCTGGTGGGTGAAACTTCTAAGCAGGGGAGGCTGGTGACTCCTATTTCAGTGGGGCTCCTTTTCCATGGCAGGTTTTGCAGGTTTTATTTGGAGCGTCATAGTAGCTACCCATGGTGCTGAACTCCATCACTAAAATAGGTTCACCGCCATGGAGCACCATGGATAGCTCCTATGAAACTAGGGATGGGCAACCGGGCTAGGGATGGGCGACCCGCCCGGCACTCTATTCGTGGTGCATGAGCCGAGCGCTCCCACCGTACAAGCCGAGCACCAGCCAGCACCAGCTGAGGCACTAGCTGGACTTCCAGGTCCCCGGCGCTAGATTCTTTACGTAGAAAATAGCCTACGGTAATTTGCACACATTACAGCCTAATTTGCGCAAATTATGTCCTAATTTGCGTAAAATAGCCCGTAACGTGCACAAATTAGGCCGTTTCCTACGTAAACAACATAGCACCGGAACCCGGAAGTCGCTTTCCCTGGCTTGGCTCGCAACAATGTGAGTCGAGCCGGGGAAAAGGTAGGGCAAGTGGAAAAGGAGCCCCAGCGAAATAGGCGTCACCAGCCTCCCCTTGCTTCTAGGTACCTTCCAGTCGTTTTGTAATAATGATGCTTCACATTCAGTGACCCCCAAATGCTGCCATTCACAGGAGCGTAACACCTAAGCCCCCAAGTCTTAAGAGAAAGCCCCAAAGCTATAAGCTAGGCTATTAGAAAAGCTTTCAAAGAGTTGTTTCAAAAATGTATGGTATTTCTGTTTTCTGCTTATTCCACAAATAACCATCTACTCCACCCCAGCATTTCTTTGTCATATTCCATTTTCTTGTCATGCTCTTGTAGCCATCCCTGTTATTTCACATCACACCATATATCTTAATCCTCCTTGTTATGATGAATATAATATCGCTTCCAGGAGAAGACTAGACCTTTCAAACACTCCCTCTGAATAACTCATGCTCCTGTGGCACTTGTTCATAAGCACTGATGATGCCTATAAAACCTTTGATCATAGGCAAAGTTACTTAGGGGTGGGGAGGTAGTAACAATATGTAACTTGAGTATAATGGAACTGGAAATGAACAGAGTCGTGACGAATTTTAGAGAAACACTACGTCAGGGCTGTGTATCTGGCAATTGTGTGGCAACATGGAATGTGGTATGGGTCACATAATTCAGCTTATTGAGAATCTCATCTTTTTCTCTCTTTTTAAAAAAATCATGTTTCTAGCCCTTATGAATGTTAAAGTATCCTCAAAAGCATGCAGGCGACACCTTGCCTGCTGAAATCTCAAAACCTGGAGAGGTGGCTGAATAAGATTTCCAATTGTTTGGGGCAGAGCTTCAGTTCCCTGCATGGCTTCTATTCCCTATCCTCGACTAGGAGAAGAAGAAAAGATTAGACAAAATGGCAAAACTATTAAAATAAATTATGAAAAATCACTGAAATAATTATGCCAAACTACATCATTCATAAATCTTACAGAATTCAGCTTTGCTTGGCACAAAGCTTAGAACCACTGGGTGCAGAATTTTAATTTTTGTTTGTACTATGGCCCTGTTTATCAGTTGCACCCCTGCAACCAATCCAGCTAAAGTCTCAAAACAAGGTCTGAAGTGTCCTGAGAGGAAGTTGTGTGTGAAATAGTCAAAGGAGGCTATTCCGCACTTTGTTGTTGTAGTAGTCAGTTTCAGGTCTTGTGAGAGCCACTTCTGCAGTCTATGTGTATTCTTCTTCAGATCACAACATGGTACAGGTATGGTGATCTGGAGTTATGTCACTCATCATCAATGTTGTCTTGATCATTATGCAAAAGGTGTCACTCCAGATCGCAGTGGCCACTGCAGATGAAGAATCACGTTTTTTCAGCAATATCACATTCAAGTTTCCCATCATTCTGATTGCAATATCCCCACAATAGAAGCACTTCTTAGACAAAAGATATCTGGATGAGCAACAACCACACATTTGTTATGCTCTGAAGTTTAGAGTCTCAACTGATCACATGAATAAGCCCTTTGTTTCAGTTCTCCAACTGCAAAAAAGACAAAGTGATCTGCTCTAGGATGGGCGGATCTGTCCGTTTCACTTCCTTACACCTTTGAATTTAAAACAACAACTCTTAAGTTCTTTCTGTCTGGTTTGTTTACAAAGAAATGTGCAAATTTTGGCAAATTCTTATAAAAAAAACCTGCCCAGCAAAATTCTCACCCATCTATATCAGCCAAATTCAGTAGGTATAGCTATTCACAGCATTGAGAGGACCATGTTGTACCTTCCTGTTATGTAGTTGTTAAACAGGGAGAGCCTGTCAGAAAAAAAGAGTTGGCAACCCTAGTTCAGCACCACAAACATGGTTGAATCCACAGGGATTCAAACACAGACATTTAAGAGCTAAGCGCTCAAAGCTCTCGTCTAGATGGGCGAATCTGCCCTTTTCGCTTTCTCCTATACCCATTTAAAAAAAATTAAAAAAAATCTCAAGCTCTTTCCTTCTCATTTATGTAGAAATTTGTGAATTTGGTAAGTTCTTACAATCCCCCCCCCAAAAAAACAAAGAATATTCTCACGCATTCATAGTCTACTCTGTGGAGCTGCTGTGACGACAACAAATACAATAAAGATTTTTCAAACACATTACGCATCAAGTGCTAATGATGGTATAAATACACATGTGTCTCCTTAAAAAAATATTGTAAGTGGACAGCTTACCTGAACTATCATAGAAAGCTGCCTTGTACTAATGTAAAAAGATGTGTTGCTGTTATTATTGTTGTAGTAGTAGTAACAACAACAACAACAGGCAAGATTGATGGGTGAACCAGTGTTTTAATTCACTGGCATGTATATCTAATTGAACTTGTGGAGTCTGAAGGAAGTTGGGTTTACACCATGGCTGAAGAACTCTCTTGAGTTCTCTCTGAGAGCCCTCTTTTACTACTACATGTGTCTTCTTCACCCTTATTTCCTTAGCTAGTAGGGATTGATTCTTCCGGTCTTAGTCTGCGGCTCAGATGCTAATATCTATGGAACTCAGTAGACCTTCACACCATCATGGGATTATCCACCAGCTCCTTAAAAGATCAGCGTATTTAGTTGTTATGAGCAAAGGAATTCTAAAAATCCAGCTTATGCTACATACCTGCATTTCTCTCAAGTTGAACAATGATGTCTCTTTCACTTTTACTTCATGTTCTTTGCTCTCTCCCAAATTATGGCCGTTAAAAATGTTTATTTTCAATGAAGTTTTAAGGGTTTGTTTTGGGGTTCTGAATAATGCAGCCAGGCAGCACAACTGACTCCCATAGTCTACATGTGTTGGAAGTTCAGCTCATGCTAGTTCCCCAGCCGTTCACATTGTTGATAGAGGCCACCTCTGGACCAGCCCATGTAGTCTTCCATTTGCTGATGTGGAACAAATCCCAGCAGGTTGGGAAGTTGCCTGCAATTTGTATTGCCAAAATGTGATCCATTTGCTTTTTTTGGATCACTCTTTGGCAATATAAATTGCAGGCACGGGGACCCTGATCCAGATGGACCACAGTGGGGGCCCCAAAGGGTTAAAGCTCCCCTACCTGCCACTCTAGGGTCCCAGTCCAGATTGGGGATCCTGCACTTACTTTAGAGCAGTGTTCTCCAACCCTGGGTCCCCAGATGTTTTTGGCCTACAACTCCCAGCATACCCCAGCCAGCAACTGGCTGGGGCATGCTGGGAGTTATAGGCCAAAAACATCTGGGGACCCAAGGTTGGAGAACACTGCTTTAGAGTCTTAAAAATGAAGAAGACATAGCTGCTAGCTATTTCTTTAACGTAACATGTTGTTTGGGTCTTAGAACCTCCCCACATGAAGAGCACTAAAGACCTTCCCACTGAAGACCTTTCCCCTACACTATGTGGACGATGGTAGGGTTCAGCAGTGGGGACAGGATGGAGGAAGTTGGCCCAGTGAACACTATCCCATTCTCTCCTCATCATCTGAGGGCTAGAACGGCTGAACAGAGCTTCTCAGTTCAGTAAAACCAGTTCAGTGGTGGACAGCTCAATGATAATGTCGACCCAGCGTGTGGCTGCTGTGAAAAAGGCAAACTCCATGTTAGGCATAATTAAGAAAGGAATTGAAAATAAAACTGACAAGATCATACTTCCCTTATACAAATCTATGGTGTGACCACACATAGAATCCTGTGTATCGTTGTGGTCACCACACCTAAAGCAGGATATTGTAGAGTTAGGAAAAGGGCAACTAAAATGATCAAGGGGCTGGAGCAACTCCCCTGTGAGGAAAGGTTACAACATTTGGGATTGTTTAGCTTAGAAAAAGGGTCCCCCTGCTCTTTTTGTCTTTAGCCCTCCTGGGCAGGAGAAATGTTTTAAAAATAAAGGGCAACTATTATACCACATGGATGGTAGATCTCCAGATTTGGGGGACTCTCAGAAGGTCCTGCCAGCATGGCCAATGGTCAGGAATGCTGGGAGTTGAAGTCCAAACATCTGGAGATCTACTGTCTCCCATCCCTGGAGTAACTCATGTATCTTGAGGTAGATTAGGCCTGTCCCCGGCAGAATTCTAATTTCTTAGCAGTAATAGTGCGACTGTCTATCTGAGAATAGCCTCTTTCTTCATTTTGCTTCAAAACTGCTAGGCCTCAGTGCTGCTGTTTGGCTTCTACCACCCTCCAACTTCGTATTTTGTAACAGGAAGGGGCTGCTGAGTTCCTTGTAAGGGACAGATAGAAGCCGCCACACTGTCAAGAGACGAGGCTTATACTGGGAACAACCCTAAATTCAACCTGAGATGATTCAAGTATCATGGTTGCCCAAGGCCTGGGCAACTGATCGGGGCATAAAGGCCTGGGGCACTGATCAGTCATTTGCCCCGCCTCACTCTCCCTTCTCCATGCAGTAGTTCATTTTTTAAAAAAACGGGGAAACAAACGAAACACAACAATTTTTCCCTTATAGAAGGGTGATGGGTGGGGCGAATTTGAGTTATAAAACCAGCCCTTGCAGTCCTCATGCCCCTCATCTCCACTCCTATGTAACCTTCACAGGCAGCAAAGAAAGATGCTGCCATGCC
Organism: Shinisaurus crocodilurus; assembly: GCA_021292165.1. Classification (NCBI taxonomy): domain Eukaryota; kingdom Metazoa; phylum Chordata; class Lepidosauria; order Squamata; family Shinisauridae; genus Shinisaurus; species Shinisaurus crocodilurus. The sequence goes on along the minus strand of CM037876.1, from coordinate 24,806,576 downwards.
GGAATCACAGCACGCACAGACTGTAAAGCACACAAGAAGGAAAGTGCAATTTGAACAGTATATTGACCAAGGCAAATACATGGCAAATACAAAGAGGAAGGTTGGTAAGTGAAGGAGGATGGTGGGAGTGGAGATCTCCATCAATCTATTGCTCTGAAATGGGCTCATATTTCCCTCTAGTACAGGGCTCTCCAACCTTAGGTCCCCAGATGTTTTTGGCCTACAACTCCCAGCATGCCCCAGCCAGCTACGCTGGCTGGGGCATGCTGGGAGTTGTAGGCCAAAAACATCTGGGGACCCAAGGTTGGAGAGCCCTGCTCTAGTAGGAAAGGACTGTGGTGTCAATTTGTAAGACTATGTTTAGAAAGTGTTGTGCTGACAGAACCAGCAAACTGGGAACCCTCCCAGAAACTGGAGCAAAACTGGTGCGGTGAGTAGCCTCACTCTGGGCTCCTCCTTTGTTTCTGGGGTGTTCACATGAACCTGAGCAGCGCAAGGAGTACCTGCGGTGTGACTCTAGTGGCTCCTCCTGTGCCTCAAATGTCACAAGAGAAAGGGCCCACAGTGTAAATAAAACATTTATGGGAACAAGCAGGCTATAAACAAAGTAGAAGCAAGCTTTTAAGTTACACAGAACCCTTCTTCAGTTGCATGACCAGGATTGACATGCGGATCTCCAGCTTTCCTGCTTTTCAGAAGAAAGACACAGTAGGCTGCAGTAGGCACCATGTTAATTAGGTAGATCAGAAACAGATCTTGTTGAGAGTGTGGAAGTTACAGAAGGCTCTTCAGAAACAAAGCAGTAAATAAGAAATATCTGCTATATCTTGGAGTAGAGAGCAACTCAAAGGAAAGCATATCCACATCTCTGTGGCTGTGTAGAGAAAATTGCGGTCACCTGAAATTCTGTGCATAGGTGCTTAAATGTCATTGAATTCAATGGGTGTTAAAGAGCTTTAGTGTATGCAGGGTTTCAGCCTATTGGCTATCAGAAAGCAAGTGTTGGTATGATAGAGCCTGTGGCCATAGTTCACCTGCTCGTTTTCATTGCCACAATTGTCATATCTGGTGAAACAGGTTTTGTAGGTTTGGAAGCACAAAAACCTGTGAAACCTATTGGACTGGAGACATATGGTCACTCAGGGCAGGGCGGGGGAGCTCCAGTGGTGGTTCTAGGTACCAAAAAGATCTGGGGCTCAGGCCCACAGGACAAAAAAAAAAAAAAGAAGCACAAATTTGCATATCCAGTCCTAGTGGGCTGCCCTCTAACACTGCTAATTTAAATATGCTCTAAAGTAAGTGTGTGTGTGTGTGTGTGTGTGTGTTTAAAGGGCCCTGTCTCCTAAGGACACCCCTATTTGTAAAAATGGACATATGGACAGGGAAGAGGAGGGCATTTGATTTCAGAAAAAAAAAACCTAAGGCAGAAAGATTGGGGGGAGCAGCTGGAGGTGAAGCACATGTGGGCACGAAGCCAGCTAATCCAGGGGGATCAGAATCAGATGCAGCAAAGTTCATCAGGGCCCCTGTACCTTTATTCCAGCAAGTGCCCATGGATAGCAGGGTGGTGGGGCAGATGGCCTCCCAGAGATTTGGGGCCCCAAGTGAAAGATTTGGGCTCCAGTCCTAGTGGGCTGCCCTCTAACACTGCCTCTGGGGAGCTCCTAGGGGTTTTTTTTAAAAGAGAAAATCCTGGGGGGATTTCAGAGAAGCTCTGGGGTGGTGGCAGAGGGGACATTCCAGTAGTGGGTGTGGCTGAAGGCAAAAGCAGGTGGAGCCAAAGGCAAAAGGGGAGGGGCCTAAATACCAGAAGTACCACCATATTTTAGCTTAAAGCTGTTATTGCCAGGAAATAAGCCTTAGGAGAGGCACTTTCGACCTTTTAGAATGAGGGGGGAGAACTGCTCAAAAGCCAGGCAGCCAACAAACCATTGGTGGGTGGGGAAAGGGGGCGGGGCCTTCTGGGGAACTCTGGATTGGGACCCCCGGTGGGCCAGATTTGCCCGCCAGGCCTGAAGTTGTGCACCCGTTTTAAGCGATTTTTTAAAAAAAGGCTGTAGCAACTCAACAGCGGTCTTGACACTGAGCATGATCAATGTGAGGGCTTCAGAGGAAGGCATAAAGACTGCTGCTATACTGCTGGGGAAGTGTGTTATTTTCTCCCCCTAGATCGCAGCTGGTGACCAGTTTATGTGTATTGAGGCAGGGGGCCAGATAGGCTTTGTAATGTCGTCCCAGATAGCTTTGCCATTGATGTTGTCCCTATGCATATACATGCAGTGAACGACATCAAACATTGGCTTTCCCTGTGCCGTTATTTTCAAAAGGACAGAAAGTCTTGATGGCGGCATGCTGTGGTGGTAACCTATAGGCTGGCTTCTGGGTTCAAGGGCATTCACATGCTTTCAAAGAAGTTCATCTCAGTGTCACTGTCGGCCACATCCAGCAGCTTAAAATTCACAAATGCCCCGCAAATTCCACAGAGCTGCTGCCAGTAATTTATGTCAATAGGTTGCTTGACATTTATTGTTCCTATTTGCTGTGCCCTAGAATAAGATTTTCATAGTTATCGTCGTGGTGACTTTGGAATTACAGACAGGTAATAAAATAGCCTTCTCCCAAGCTCTCTTGTACCAAACCTGATAAACAAAGATGCATTTTGTCAACCGTCCCTGATTTAATATTTGTGTGTGTGTACCTTTTATACATGTACCTACCGTATATGCTTGGAGCTTCGAACAAACAACTCTTAAAAATAAGTATTCAAATTCAACAAAAAAAAATAGGGACAGGAAAGTAAGCCTTGCCACTTGTAAGCTGCACAAGCATATTAAAATATTTGTTCGTTACGCTCAACAACAAAAAATTAAAAACGGAGAGTCTTTTCATCCCCCGGGTATTGGTAAATTATGCCTCAACAAGCTCCGTGGATTTATTTTCCCTAAATGCTCTCTTAACTTGCTAAACGTTTTTGTATCTTCCATCCTGCCTTAACACCCAGGTATGTTTCCTTGGGAATCACAGATGTCCTTGTCTGGAATTTGGAGTAGGGAATGTAAACAGGACCGGTGCAGGGCTGTTTGGCGCCCTAGGCCAAATTATATTTAGCGCCCCCCCTCTCGTGCCATGGTGGGGGCTCCGGAGCAAAGCAGCCCTGCTCTGCAACCCTCCCCGCGCCGCCGCTGCCACCACCACCTACCTACCTACCTTCATCCCCCCCCCCCGCTGCTGGCTGCTGCTGCTGCTGCCGCTGCCACCGCCTCCGAGGAGGAAGTGACGCGACGGGACCCCCGCGCTTTTTTTTTTTGCCGGGGAAACCAGGGCAACAGGGCTGTTCCTCCCGCCAAAACAACGCCCGCGGGGCTCCGGAAGCGACGTAAAGGTAGGTGGCGGGGGGAGGTGCAGCGGCAGCGGTGGCGGCAGTGGGGGGAGGCGCGGCAGCAGCGGCGGGCGGGCAGGGAGGCACGGCGGAGGCGGCAGGTGGGGCAGGAGCGCGGCGGCGGCGAGGAAGGAGCGCAGTGTTTCTGCGCCCTCTTCCGCCACGCGCCCTAGGCAGCCGCCTGGGTCTGCCTAGCGGTAGCGCCGGCCCTGAATGTAAAGGCACATTTACATGGCTCTAACTTTAGGAAATCAGATGTGCTCTTTGCTTACCTACTTACTGACAAGTCAAGCTACAGGAGCTGTTGGCGTCCCATGATTGGAACCCCCAATGTCTTCTTTTAGTGGGGGCAGAGGCGGAATTTGGATTGGGGCCATGGCACAGCGGGAGGGTGTTTAACCCCGAATCTTTCATTTGGAGCCCTGAATCTCTGGGAGGCCATCTGCCCCACCACCCTGCTTTCTTTCTGCACTGAGGCCCCAATCCACACACAAACACACACACACACCACAATTGCTTTTTGTAATAGAAAAAGATGCTGTGAGTTCCAGTAATTTAACTCCCACATCACATGTAATTTCACTCTTAGTTCCTAAGAACTGGTCTTAGGATCAGTTCCTGTACAATCAGTTCTCCCAGTGGCTGTGGGATCCCTGCCGAGGGAGGCTGGGTCCCACTACCTCTCTGTTGTCCTTCTGCTGGCAGGCAAAGACCGCTTTTTTCGAGTGGACCTTTGGAGTGTAAGTGGGCCTGTTGGGTTGGAGGCTGTTTTTACTCTGATAACTCCTGTGTTTTTAATGTATTGTGTTTAATATATTTGTTTTGATCAAGTTTTATTAGTGATTGTAAGCCGCCGTAAGTGCCATTTTTGGTAGAAAGGTGGGGTACAAGTCAAATAAATAAATAAATAAATAACATACTGGAAGGGTCTTGCAGGAGTGGGCAACTTCTGGCCCAACGTAGCCAATGATGAGAGAGCATGGGAGTTGCAGTCCAACAACATATTGCCCACCACTGCACTTTGGGCTCAGAATGTCGCTTGCGAGAGAAGATAGATCTTGTTATTTGCAGCACTGGGCCCTTGCCAATGAGAGGATTGACCTGAGAGCGCTTGATCATTGGGAAAGATGAAATTGTGGGCTAGAACAGCCTTCCCAACTTGGTCCCCTCCAGATGTTTTGAACTATAACTCCCATCAACCTCAGCCAGCATGGGACTTCTTTGTACAGAAGCCAACTGGACTGGCAGTTGAATCTTACTTCAACACTGGTAAGAGGATCGTGTTCCCCACTGCACCTGAGGCAGCAGGGCCTGTTTAACTGGGGTAGGGGGATCTGTGGGGCATATCCAACTCTGTACTCTAACAGCGGGGAATGGAGAGGAATGCCAGAAGCTCCGGAGGAACAGCCAGTAGACTGCTCCCTCCCCAGCATCTGCTGCCTGAGGCTATCACCTCCCTCTGCCTAATGGTAGGGCTGGCCCTGCCATCCGTGGCTAATAGCCTTAACCCTGAGTGCTTCAGCCTACAGCAATCTTCACCAGACCAAGCATCCAAGAACTTGAGTGTGGGCCATGGAACCTGAAGGGTAGGTTTCCTAGTTTGAAGGGCAGAGAGGGGCAGAAGGGGGTACTTCCCCTTTCCAGGGTCATATGCCAACAGTTTTGCCCCGCATAGAACTAAAAACTGGACAGTTGGAATAAAAGATTAAAATTTCCAATTCAAAGCTTGATTTTAAGAGACTTTGAAAGATAGGATAAGATTTGGAATTTATCATGTGAATGGGGCAAGGGTGTGTGCTTGAGATCTACCAAGAGAAATCTGGGGGTTAAAAAAAAAGAGCAACAACTTCAATTTAACTTTTCTAGGCATCTACAACAAGCTATCTTTGAACATAACTTTGAACCTCTAGTGTTGGTGCCCTATAATACTGAGGTAGGGGCAGTGTAGGCTCCGGGCTTTGGGGGGACCCTTGAGCAAGATACCCTCAATGGGTCCCCTCTCTCAGTCATCCTACCTACTCACTGCCATGGTCACGAGCTGCTCTTGCTCCCCATTGTCTTTCTCATCCGCACTACCACTTGCTTACTTGACAGGCAGAGAGCCAATGAGCAAGTAGGCATTTGCTCCTCCTTCTCCTCCTCACCACCACCATTGGCTGGGCCAGGTGAACAAGCAGGTTGCAAGGCTGAAGAGGAGGAGCAACTCCAGGGGGCTCTTGTCAGTGGGACCCTTGCTGGGCTGTAGGCCCTTGGCAGATGCCCAACCATGCTGACCCTTGATGCCAGCCCTGGGCAGGGAAATGTTTGTTGTTGTTCTTCAGCCCTTTTCTGGATGAGCTCACCTGGCTCAGGGCCTATGTCTCAGAAGCCTCCTCCTGCCTATGGCCTCTCATGCCCCTCACATTTATATGCCAAGCATCCCTGGGCCTCACATGGACCTTGCATGCATGGATGAGTTGGGCAGAGGTTGACCTTATGCCTTCTGGCCTTGCAGCTTTGAAGAGACAGGCAACCAGCTGAGCCCACACTGTCTCTCTGGTGGCAAGCAGGTGCTGAGTGGCAAAGGGGAAAGCTTTTAAGCAGCCCTGCTCCTCCCCTGGCTGTGAATGGCTGTTTTGAAGCTGGCCCTTCACCCAGTCCTCCTCTCAGGTGGTGGGTGGGAAGGATCGCAGGAAAGGCAGTGGTGTGATGTACTTTTCTGCAGACGTATGGATAGCAGTGTGATATATCGCTGCTGTTTGGAATTTTCTATCGGAAGAGTCTTTACTCGGTAGGTCTAACCAGAGGAGCATCAACAGGTTTTTTTTTTTTTTTTTAATTATATGAGCTTATGCCCTGATAATCAGACACTGTTCCTTCTGGATTCATTCTGAAGAAGTCTGCTAATCCTAATTCTAATATGTGCCACGGAAGAAGACTGTAGAATTGAAATGTGTTTGGCATTTATTTATGGGCTTCTGTGTTAGATTCTACATGAGCGTTTGTTTGCAATAGTATCCTTCTCTTTCGTTCTGTATGCAGAGGTTGTGAATGTGATGTTTTAAAGTTGCTTTACTACAACAATTGGTCACTGTGCAGTATTTTGTTGTAGTCTGTTCTAAATTTTTAATATATGTTATTGTATGATTCTGTGTAAATGTTTCCATCTTTCTAGTAACCGTTGTCATTTTTGCTCTGACCTTTTTATATCAAAGACTAATGAGTTAAAAGCATCTCATGCAGTGAATTTACAGCATCAAAAATACTACATGTGAGTGAGTTGTTGCTACATGAATGAGGGATCACTGGCTACCCAAATGAATAAACCACTTCTGGAGGGTTAGGTGCTCTCTTCTACCAATCAATGTTTCTACTGGAAAATGATAGCTTTAAAATATGTATTTCCCTAGAACAGAAAGCTGTGCGTTTTGATGTTGCAAATGTTTGCGTTTTAGCTGTCATGCCACCTTTCCCTTACTCCAGTGAATGCCCTGTTTATATGATTGCGCAGCAGGAATAGGCTGGTGGATCTCCCTTCTAGTAAGAAAGTATTATGTAAGCAAAAATATGCAGTAGTTGTATGATACAGAGGAGTTATGCCACGTTTCTTGGCAAGAACGCATAGCTTGCAGTGTTAACAATTTCGTTAAACAATATGTTTCTGTGAGAGTTGTCATGCCAGCAGATCTACCTGCTAAGGCAGTGGTTCCCACCTCAGCAGGTGCACACAAAAGTGTAGGTAATTATACGTTTGAAATATAGCCTTTCAAGATGCCTCTTACACACAGCTCACTCGTCTTCTCTGCTCGTTCAACAATATAATCTAGGTGACACGGGCGGGATCATCTTGATGTTGAGTATCATAGTTGGATATGAGGTGGATACATACATTCGGGGGGGGGGGGGGAAGGAACACAAACCTTAGAGTGTACCGCTTCAGAATGCAGACAGGGCAGCTGTCCCCAGTGTGGAGCTCTCTAGTGCAGTGTTCTCCAACCTTGGGCCCCCAGATGTTTTTGGCCTACAACTCCCAGCATGCCCCAGCCAGCTACGCTGGCTGGGGCATGCTGGGAGTTGTAGGCCAAAAGCATCTGGGGGCCCAAGGTTGGAGAACACTGCTCTAGTGCACCACGATGGGGATGAAAATTGAGCACCCGCCCCTCCTCAGCTGATCACCACGCCAGTCAGCTGAGGAACAGAAAAGGCCTGATCTTCACCCCAATCACGGTGGGCTGGACAGGGAGTTTTAAACCTCCTTGACCGGCACACCACAATGGGGATGAAAATCCCCTTCCCTGCTCAGCTGATCCGCATGTGATCCGCATCAGCTGAGGAGAGGAGGCTAAGGAGGGAAACTATTCACCTTCAGTTAATATAGAGGGACACATCATTCAACAGCAGTACTCTGTTAGTTTCATTATTTTCTTTTCACTTCTGTCTGAAGTATTTCTGTTACTTTTCTCTCCTTGGACTATTGTGAGCGAAGATGCCCTACATAATACTGATTGGGAATGCAGCCAGTCAGCCACACATGGCATCCTTTCAGTTCTTCAGAGTCTTAGACCAGGAGGCACAGAGGGCCTTCAGAACTTCATCTGGAGATGCTCACATGGCCCTGCTCAGAAGCTGGGCAATAGTGCTAGGAAGGAAGGCTGATGTTTCTGGTAGTGGTGATAGCAGTGCATCCAGGCTGAGTCGATTCCTCTTCTCTCTCCACTAAACGTCTCCTCAGCATGGGCTTGGGTTGGCAGGAGAGGAAGAAGGAGAGCTCTGACTCTAGCACTGCCATCTTAGAGCTGGACAGAAGGTGCAGGACCACCTCTGAGCGGGACAGAAAGAGCCTAAGACTAGAATTACTATAATTTAAATAGAAATACAATACATCTCACCATTGTGGAGAAGACTATGACCAGGTGACCCCCCGTGCCTGGTCAGTCTGCTGTCCAGATACTAACTGTTGATTAATGTATATTGTACTGTTCTTAACAATATATATATATATATATATATATAATTTTAATATTATAGATGATTTAATTCTATTTTTAACTCTTGTATTTTTCTCTTTTTGTTTTAATTGTATGAGTTTTAAAGGCTGTAAGCCACCTTGGGTCCCAGTGTTGGGAGAAAGGCGGGATACAAATAACAACAACAACAACAACAACAAGGCTCATGTTCTTATTTATTTATTTAATGATATTTATGAATGACTTATATTACAGAAACATACAAAAACAAGACTTCATACAGAGGACAAGATTACCTTCCTGGGAATGCCTTTTGGAAAAGGCATGTATTCAGTAGGTGCTGAAAACTCAGAAGGATTGACACTTGCCAAAGTTGTAGTGGTAGGGAGTTCCAGAGGGTGGGTGCTGTGACACTAACTAAAGGCCCTCCAAGCCATGATGGACCAAACCCCCAAAATCTTGTGTACCACGAGGAGGGCATCTCCTGATGAGCACAGCGACTGAGCAGGTTGGTTCTTACATTTCATCATCTTTAAACCAGACTTGGACTGGGCAGTGCTTCAAACAGTGCTCTGTTCTCTAACCGCCCTTCAAACAGAGGATTCTGCTCTGTGAAGTGTGGCATGTGGCTACCCTAACTTTCAAGCTGGACATGCACAGACAGTGCTCCATACAAACATTCAGAAATGAAAAACAGGTTGATAGAGACGTCCTAATTATTCAGTTCACTTTAGAAACAAGGCAAGGTAATTTGAATCCCCAAAATCTGGGGAGAAATTTGGACGAGAGTTTCAGAAGCATCCCTAAGCCCAGTGTGGGGGCTTCCCAACCTTTCCTAAATCCACTATGGAATTCATTAAGTCCCTCCAACAGTCCGCCACAAAGTGCCACATTTCATTTATTTCCAGAATTTAGCAATCCTATTTTGAGGCAAAAATGTGAATAACATATTTTAGCCTCGCCTTAAATATTGCTTGAAATGAAACAAGTGGAGTGCCAATAGCCATCCTGCCATCCTGTTTTGTTTGCTTTTGGAGAATTAGAAGCAACAATAAATGACATAATACCAAAATGTATTTCGTTAACTGTAAAATGACCTTTTATGAATAAAAAGTCTCAAGGATATGATGTATTTTTTTAAAGAAAAGAAAAGAAATCACACATGGGGCATAAAATTACACACAATAGAGAGTCATTTTCCTGTGAATAGTAGCAGAATTTTAACTAGCTCCATCTTTCTCTGCTTTGCCTTGCCTCAGATAGATACGTGATCTCATATCATATAACCACCAGACTGTGTTTTCTATCAATGAAAAACTAAAGAGAAGAAAAAAAGAAAAAAGGAGGGGTTGGGAATAGCTTAACTTCCCAATAGGGCTCACACATGTGGAGGTTTCTGAATTAGCTCTGATAGTCAATGTTGTGTTTGAATAAAACTGGAGGTTAGGAGCTACTGTCAACCCCAGACTTGCTTTCACACCCGAAATGGTGTGAAAAGTGGGAAATGGTGGCAGAAGTGCTAATGCATTTTGTTTGAAGTGTGGGATATGAGGATGGAGATACAAACTGAAGTGCAACTACGGAGAAAGGCATAAAGGCAAGCTTCTTGGCTTCATTCTTCTTTCGTGAACAATAATTATAATTCTCCCTAAAGATAATAACACTGATTTCACTTATCTGGCATGGATATTGTTCTTACATAGATTATGCTGTGTGTGTGTTTTTAATGGTTTGGGCAAATGCCACTCACAAAATATGCTACACAGAACAGCTAGCAGGAAATCTGTCATTCTGTGATTCACACATGGCATCTTGCCAGTAACGAGTGAGTGCAATTACCACCAATTTCCCCCATTTAATTAGTGTGAAGGAGGAAAAAAACTTATCTAAAAGGGCCATGTGGATTCTTTTCATGGTGAGGAAGTTTCTGCCATGGATACTCCAGAGTGGGAAAAGATCCAAGTTGTTTAATAATAAGGCTGAATTGATCATTTAAGAAGACATTCTACTAGAAATGATGGATTCCAGTCAAGATGCATCTGGAGTTTGGGGTACTGGGGAAGGAGAGCCTATGAAATGAGGGAAGCTATTGCACTTGCCTTCAGAGACATCTGCCACCACAGTTGCTGTACTGAAAACATTTTATTATTTAATTCTATATCCTGCCTCAACAAGTGCCTAAGGCACCTAACAAGATCAAACGCGATCAAACGCAACATGAAATGAACCTGTAAATCATGACTGTTGAGCCTCTTTTAGCCTGAGGCCTGAATTCCATTTCAAATAAGGTCTCAAGGGCCACATTGCTGTGGTGGGTGGGGTCGAAGGCAGAAAGGGGCAGAGCCAAAATACAAAAACTTCCAGCATATTTTAGCTTAGAGCTTTTACTACCAGTAACAGCCTTAGGAGAGACATTTCAAATGTAGAACATAAGAACATAAGAAGAACCCTGCTGGGTCAGAGCAAGGGTCCATCTAGTCCAGCATTTTGTTCGCACAGTGGCCAACCAGCTGCCCATGTGAAACCCACAAGCAGGACATGAGTACAACAGCACCCTCCTGCCCATGTTCCCTGGCAACTGGTGTACATAGGCATACTCCCTCTGATATTGGAGGAAGCATATAGCCAATCAGGACTAGTAGCCATTGATAGCCTTCTCCTCCATGAATTTGTCCAATCCCATTTTAAAGCCCTCTAAACTGGTGGCCATGACTACATCTTGTGGAAGTGAATTCCATAGTTTAACTATGCACTGTGTGAAGAAGTCCTTCCTTTCATCTGTCCTGAATCTCCCACCAATCAGCTTCATGGGATGACCCCGTTGGGTTCTAGTATTATGAGTGAGGGAGAAAAATGTCTCCCTATCCACCTTCTCCTTCTCCACACCCTACATAATTCTGTACACCCCTATCATGTCTCCCCTTACTCGCCTTTTTCTAGGCCAAACATTCCCAACTGTTGTAACGTTTCCTCATAGGGGAGTTGCTCCAGCCCCTTGACCATTTTAGTTGCCGTTTTCTGCCCTTTTTCTAACTCAACAATATCCTTTTTTAGGTGTGGTGAACAGAACTGTACGCAGTGTTCGAGGTGCAGTCACACCATAGATTTGTATAAAGGCAGTATGATCTTGGCAGCTTTATTTTTAATTCCTTTCCTAATTATGCCTAACATGGAGTTTGCCTTTTTTTCACAGCAGCCGTACACTGGGTCGACATATTCATCGAGCTGTCCACCACAACCCCAAGATCTCTTGCTTGGTCAGTCAACTTTAGAATGAGGAAAAACTCCACAAAAGTTGAGAAACCTCCAAATGAACAGGGTGGGACCAGGGGAAGCGGTGGGGCCTTCTGGGTAACCTCAGAGTAATGAATTTGTCTCCCAGACTTGAGGTTCTGCATTCCTCTGAACCAGTATATGAAGCAAGCAGGCTGAAAGCAGATTAACAAAACAGCCAGTTTAAAACCAGCAGCAGAAGATAAAATAGATGAGGTTGACAGGCCTAAGGCTCATCTAAATAAAAAAGAACTTCTCCTGATGTGGGAAGACCACCAGAGAGGGGGGCTAAATGGGCCTTCCTAGGAAGAGCTGGATGTAGCTGCTAAAAAGGCCCTTTCTCAAGTCTCTGCTGAACATGCTTCAGACATTGGTGGAACACAGAGGAAGGCCTCTCACAAAGTTCTTAAAACTTGGGCAGGTTCATATGGGAGAAGATACCCTGGTCCCAGGCCACTTAGGGCCTTGTAGATAACATGGTCTCCAATTGCCCTGAAAATGCCAGGACACTCACAAAAACCCTTAAGCCATCATGGCTTCTCACTTTGTCATGTAGAGTCCAAAATTCCCCTGCCTCCCACAGCTGCAAGCTACTTAAAGGGGCCATGGGCAAAATTACAGCTAAGCTTGTAGTGATGTTCACGTACCTTGGGGGGGGCACCTCACCTCTCTGTGCTGGAAGCCCCCCCACCGCTCAATTCTCAGTGGCGCGTAGCGATTCTCCATGCCGCTCGAGCCGCCCGTGCCTGCCACGACAGTCCCGTTGCGTCACTTCCGGCTGGCCGGAAGTGATGCGACAGGACCCTGCGCTGGCGCAATGAGACCCCACACTGCGTCTTTTCTGTAGAAACCAGGGCAACAGGGCTTGCTGCCAGATGGGACTCTGCAGGATGTGGCGAGGACAGCAAGGCCACCCCTGAAGATCGTAGTGCTCTAACGAGACTAGATGGGAGGTGACAATCTTTCAGGTAACCCGGTCCTTAATTGTTTAGGGGTTTTATATGTCAATAATAATACTTTGAACCAGGCTCAGTAGCAAACCAGCAGCCAGTGCAGCTCTTTCAGCACAGGTGTTATATGTGCCTGGCAAGGCACTCCATTCAACAGCTTGGCCACAGCATTCTGCAGTAGCTGCATCTTCTGAACCAGCCTCAAGGGCAGTCCCACATAGAGAGCATTACAGTAGTCCAGTCTTGAGGTTACCAATGCAAGGATCAAGCTATCCTTGTCTAGGAACAGGCATTGTTGATGTACCAGCCGAAGTTGGTAGAAGGTACTCTGTGCCACAGAAATTACTTGGGCTTCCAATGACAATAATGCAGGGATGTTGAAGAGTCCTTGGCCTCGAGTCACGAGTCGAGTCATGAGTCTTTGGGCCCGAGTCCGAGTCTCGAGTCCAAGGTCCAAAATGGTGACTCGAGTCTCGAGTCCTGAGTCACTCCCAAAGCGGCGGCCCATGGAGGGAGCGGGAGGGTCTCCGCGAGAGGAAGAAGAGCTGCCCTTCCTCCCACGGAGACCCTCCCGCTCCCTCCATGGGCCGCCACCGCCGCCGCCCCCACTTACCATGGGCGGGTCCTTCCCTCGTCCCTGCTCCAGCCGCCGCCGCTGCCGCACCAGGGGTGCATTACGAGCCCTCCCTGGGTTTGTAGTTCTCCGCGGCGGCGGCGCGGCCCGATCTCGCTCTTCTGAGCGGCGCGGAGAGTGTTCTCCATGCCACTCGAGTTGCCGCCGCCACCTGCCGCCACTTCGCCGCCACCCGCTCGCCGCCGCCGCTCACGTCACCGCCGTCGCCGTCTCCCTCGCCACCACCTGCTCGCAGCCACCGCCATCGTATGCCACGCCGCCGCCATCGCACGCCACACCGCCGCCATCGCATGCCGCTGCCCGCGCTGGTCCCGTCATCACTTCCGGCGCGGCGGAAGTGACGCGCCGGGACCCTGCTCCGGCGCGCTTGGCCGCCGCCGCTCTGTTTAGAGCGGCGGCGGCCAAGAGCGCCGGAGCAGGGTCCCGGCGCGTCACTTCCGCCACGCCGGAAGTGATGACGGGACCGGCACGGGCGGCGGCGTGCGATGGCGGCGGCGGCGTGATGGTGGCGTGGCGTGCGATGGTGGCAGCGGTGGCTGCGAGCGGGTGGCGGCGAGGGAGACAGCGACAGCGGTGACGTGAGCGGCGGCGGTGGCAGCGGTGGCGGAGTCCTTGGGCTCGAGTCCCGAGTCGAGTCTCGAGTCCCATTGAAAAAATTGGGACTCGAGTAGGACTCGAGTCAGAGGGGGGACTCAGTCGGACTCGTGAGTCGAGTCGTCGAGTCCGAGTCCCCATCCCTGCAATAATGAATCTAGGAGCTTCCCCAAACTGAAATGAGAAATTACAGGTGGTATATAAATATTTTGAACTACATGAATGAAATAATTGGATGAAATGAACTTATTTAGGCATTTATTCTGCAATAGCACACATGTGCACACGCACACATCCGAGCTAGCAAGCCATTGTACAATCACATTTACAGTGTGTAGGTTCAGCTCTGAAGTGTACACAATATTCCAATGTGATGTCTCTCCCCTCCCCTTTTAACTAGGGAGTGCAGTTGTCAACAGCAGAGAGGTGGTTTCTAGGCTGTTTGCTGAGAAATTGCACTAAACCCTTTTTAGTATGGATCACTTCATCTACCAGCATAGGAGAACAGACTAGAATCTAAGCTCCCAAAGCCAATTCCCAGCCTTGTGTCTAATAGGTGAAACACAATTTTCTACTTGCTCTTCAGTTTATGGAAAGATCAGGCCCCCTACTAGGAAAAATACACTCACATTCTCTTTACCACATGCACTCCTTTAACGGGAAACATAATGAATCGCTTTTCACAGGTAGTTACATTCTAATTACACGTAAGAGAAATGAGAGACCATGTATCTGTAGGTGGAGAGAAGGAGGGGACTTGGTACAATTTCTCAGCTGTACAGTGCCCTACTTCATGGGAAAGGCCTTGGCTAGGTCACCAGAAATCATTCATTTCAGGTAACGTGAAAAGACAGGATCACAATGTAGGATTCCCCACCCCCACCCCTGCATTTGAATATGATATTGAAGACATTGTCAAGGTTCCACTACTGCAAGGACCCCTTGATCTGCCCTTTGGGAGATCTCTGCCTCTTCCCAAAGACCCAGTCCTTTGCCTGCTTCCTCCAGTAACGTGGGTGTAGGCTGTAGGCATGGTGAATAAGTCACTCCAAACTCCAGGGTACACAACAAACTTTACTTATAGTATTAGGGAAATTACTTAATAGAGTGGTTTTAAATCAAAAGCATGTATGATAAAATAAAACAAACAATGTTCTCTAGTTTCACTTCAGTCTACCTAATTCCTATGCAGTCAGCCAGCCAGTTTCTCTTTCTCTTTCTCTTTCTCTTTCTCTTTCTCTTTCTCTCTCTCTCTCTCTCTCTCTCTGCTGTTTCTCTCTGCTGCTTCTAGCTCTCTCCCAGCACACACTCTCTGACTGCTAGCTGACCACACCCCACATATATAGTCTTCCCAGGACTGGAAGGTTATAACCATGTGACCCTGCACAGGAGAACTAATTCTTAACTTCTATTGGGTAACTTAAACTCTCAAACTCCCCCTCCCATCGTGGAGTGTTTGGGCCTTCAGGCTTCAACAAACTGAAACCTGTGTAGGCCTCAACAAACCCAATCCTGTGTAGGCCTCAAACCCTCACAGACATGCAAGAGTTTTTTGGGTCCTATGGAAATTCTGGATATTTAGGAAGTGTTATGAAGCTCAGCTCAGCTCCACTGAAATAAAATTTGAACTGTAGGCCCCCATTTCCCCCGATCACCTTAGCAAACATTAAGTTTGAGCTGGCTGGCTTGACATGTATGGTGTTTTAAAGTATGAGATGGGATGGAGAGAATGGACAGAGACAGATTTTTCTCCCTCGTAATACTGGAACTGGGGGAATGGGTGGGCGTGTCACCCAATGGAATTGATTGGCAGTAGGTTCAGAATCAACAAAAGGGAGCACAGTTCTGTTCACCGCAGCTCAAAAAGAATATTGCAGAGCTGGTGAAGGTGCAGATAAAAGCAACCAAAATGATCAAGGGATCGCAGCAACTCCCCCATGAGGAAAGGTTTCAACGTTTGGGGCTTAGATTTCATAGATCATAGAGTTGGAAGGAGCCTTTAACAATCTAAATATACAAAATTTAAAAACAATTTAAAACAACTAAAACAATTTCAATTAAAAAAAAAATAGGCCTGTTAAAACTAGACCTGTTAAACAGCTGACATGTTGCATCATATGCAATTAAATGCCTGGAAGTGGAGGGCAGTCTTAACCTGGCACCGAAAAGATGTTTGCGCCAGGTGGGCCTCAGTGGGGGAGATCATTGCAAAATTGGGGGGCCACCGCTGAGAAGGCCCTCTCAGTCCATATCAACAAACTAGTTCTAGCAGTTTTCATCCCCACAAGGGGAAGGTTTTTCCCTAAAGCTGATGGTTCTTAATTGCCCATTCAAGAAAAGGCCAAAATACTTTACATTACAAGAGAGATACCTCACAACTACAAATCTCCCACCACCACCCAGCTAGTGTGAATATTGCAGCTAAGCTTGGAGGGAACAGGTAATTCTAGGGGGGGGGGGAGAGATGATGTCAGTGTCCCTGTTAAGCCCTGAGTCCACTGCAGCGCTGATCACCAGGGCTAATGATTCCAAATCTCCTCTTACCCTAGTTAATGCTGAAGGTGGTGTGACACCAATAGTATTTCAGCTGGGCACAAGCAACCATTTTAAGAGCATTAAGGGTGCAATCCTATGCAAGTTTAAACAGAAAAAAGGCCTACAACTCCCAGCATGTCCCAGCCAGCTATGCTGGCTGGGGCATGCTGGGAGTTGTAGGCCTTTTTTTCTGTCTAAACTTATATAGGATTGGACCTTAAAAGTAGAATGACAGACATTATTCTTCATGGTTCATCCACACATTTCTTCTTATTCCATGTCCATCTCCGGTCAAACAGGTTTGGCAGGGTTTTGAAGCATTACAAAAACCTGCCGGAACCTAGTTACCAAGGCAACAGTAGGATGATTCAGCACCAGCAGGGATTCATCTCCCTTACCACCTCCAGATTTCTGAAATAGCTATTATCCATCTCCTTCATGATGCTATTGCCTCACAAGAGATAATATAATACATGGCTTAAGTCCAGGGTACCTGAAGAACCACCTCCTCCTGTCCCATCCTGCACCCTAAGATCTGATGGAGAGGTCGTTCTCCACATCCTGACACGGGTGAATGTTAGATTAGTCGAGACATATGACAGGGCATTTTCTGTAGCCGAACCCCAATTGTGAACTCTCTCCTGCGGGAAGAGCATTCAGCCCCACTTTCCTTTGAACCTCCGCCACCAGGTGAGGCAATTTTGTTCAGGTGGGCTTTTTATCGACCACGGTATTTTAAGCTGACTCTGATGTCTAGATATCTGCCATGCTATTGCGGTTTTGTTTGCATTTTTTTTTGGTTTTTAATTGTGTGGTTGTTGATATTTGTTTTATTGTACTTTGAATGTTGTAAGCTGCCTCGAGTGCTACATTAGTAAGTGGAAAGGCAGGATATAAATTCTTCTCCTGATGTATAATAATAAAAGAGGATGTGTTGTGTATCTCTTCTTCCGTCCATCAGCACCATAGAGCCAAGACCATGAAACCTAGACACGTGAGACTTGACATGCATACTAAGGGAACCCGAGTAGCATGTGCACCTTGGGGTTATTTTGTTTTTGAAATGCATCCATTACTTTGAATTAATGGTCCATGTGGTTGAAGTAACCTCTTTAACCACTAAGGGCAGACTCCCCTAACCCATATATAGCTTTGCAGGTTATACAGTTTGAAGCCAACTGAGATTAGTAATGTCATGCCCTACCCTGAGGAGGATTCTTCGGATGAAGAACAGGAGGGGGAGACTGAGCCAGCATAACAGGCTCCAGCCAGAGCCAGGCAAGGAACTAGAGACTGGAGCCTTCAGAAGAGCAACCTGGCCCCTCCTGTGCTGTGCCTGAACTCCCCCAAATGCAGGAATCAGAGCCTGGGATAATTCATCCCTCTTAACGGGCGTGGGCTCAGGCGCAAGCAGCAAAAGGACAAAGGGAAGCTCCGGTGTGGGGCCTCCCTTAAAAGCAACACACTGACCTAATTAACCAGATGGGCTGATTAACAACCAGCTATAAATTGGCCCAGCTGAGGTCAGCCTGTTGCTGCAGACAACAGGGTTCTAACATTCATGCTTTGCCTTGTTACATTGGACTGGACAGATTCCTAGACTCTTGGCTGCTCCCTTAGACACCACCTGATTGGCTTCTTGACGCTTGATACAGCTGACTCCTGTGAACTGAACTCTGGAATGCCTTGACCTCACCTCTGCTCTCTCCTGCTAAGTATACTGGACCTCTTGTGTAAGACTCTGGACTGACCTGGTTGCTCTCTTTGTTATCCCTGAAACTATCAGAGCCATGACCGGGGCACTTGCCGGCCTGGGAGCAGGACAAGTAAGCTGAGAGACAGTTATATGACTTCTCCCTCCCCCATACTGTGGGGCAGACCCCGTTCAGGGGAATGGAGTGCACAAACTCCACACTTGGGGGGCTATATAGGTGTACCCTTGGAGGGGCCATGCCTAGGGATACCAGCAAGCATGGCTTCACTCACACAGGGCACAATATATCCAACTCTGATGGCTACATAAGTTTGCTTGAAGCCTTCGCTGTATCAAACTAAGAAACTAAGTACTATTCCAAAGCCGGGTCCGTTCTCTAGTAAGTAATGTAAGTAACCCCTTAAAAATTATTTGCCTAACCACTCCCCCCCCAAACCTAGTTTGCTGGCAGCTAACAGAGGAGGGATGAAGAGCTCCTCCCTTCTTCCAGTAGCCTGCTACATTTCTATGATGGGCTGGAGGAGGGGGCTGCCCTCCTCTGGCAGCTCTTTTGGTTTCTGTGCCAATCCCTGTCAAAATTTTAAATTTTAAAATAATGAAGAGAGTGATCCTATGGCCCCTAGACATCATCTGGGTGGCCATAGGATAATTCGGATTCCCAGGTCCGAGGTCGGAAACAGAGCGCCAACCTCAGAGCTGGGAATCCGCGCTCCCGTCCTCCTCCCCACGCTCATGGCTGGTGCGGAAAGAACCGCTCCAGCTGCCTCTGCAAGATCGGGAAATCAACCTCGTAGAAAGGTTAAAGGGGGTGTTCTGGGGGTGGCGAGGAGGGGAGGCGACTGGGGCCACCAGGATGCAAGGTCTCCTGATGGCGCTCCGGCCCCCTTCCCTCCCCCTCTGAATGCCACAGTCAGATAGCCAAAAATGACTGTCTAGCTAAAATGCAGAGAGGGAGCTGCGGGGAGGTGGCGGTCACTTCCATTGCTCCCCCAGCTCTGCACTGGATGCTTGTAAGCCTCCGAGTTTGGGAGTTTATGAGCATCGAGGGTGCAATCGATAGGACTGCACCCTAAATAAAATAATTGTCCATGCAGCTGAACCAAGCATTCAGTGTTAGCTCTATTGTGCTCCTCCATGTTTACGGCTCTGCATCTGAACATGTCACATATCATCACAATGAAGCATCTATGAAGCAGTTCTTGAAAGATGTAGGGCAAAAACAACTCTGAGACAGACGATATAATCACATCAAAATGTCAGAGTCATGTTATTCTCTATACATCATTAAGTCAAGCCATTCGTATAAAACAAAGTTTAATGAGAAGATGCTGTGGCTTGTTATCCCTACACAAAGAACATTAGAATTATGCTGTTTTCTACCAGTTGCTGGCAATACTTTGGCATGAGAATGTACCAGGGTGGAACCTAGCACTTGCCGTCATTCTTAGTGGCCCTAAGTAATGGGATACCTTTATATACCACCCCAGTTCCAGAAACCAACATGGACCAATCCAGTCTATTCTACTATTAATACTTGAGAGAGTGCCTCCTCCCTTACTCATTGAGGTCATTGGATGGCATAGATTCATAGATCATAGAGTTGGAAGGAGCCTACAAGGCTATCGAGTCTAACCCCCTGCTCAATGCAGGAAACTAGAGGAGGGGTCTCCCATCCAAGTAATAACCAGGCTTGACCCTGCTTAGCTTTCCACGCTGAGACAAGCTGAGCCAGCATAATCTGCAGGCATGCTCCTGGTGGTTCCGCATGGACCTATGGCCTGATTGAAGTCCACCTGGAGTAGAGCCTTCAGTGTGGTGGCTCCCTTTCTGTGGATCTCCCTGCCTCTGGAGGTCAGTTAGGCACCATCATTGTGTTGTTTTGGTCCCTGCTGAAGACATCTTTATTCCAAGAAGCCTTCCTTGATTGACCAGCCATGGTTTTTATTGGTATTCGGTTTTTAAAAACTTTTAATCTGGTGTTTTATTCTTTTTATCTCTTATTGTTCACTGCTCCAGGATCTGTTTAGATGAAGAATGGTATATAAATGTTGTAAGTAAATAAATACAAATACACATTTATTTACTTGGAATTTATTTACTTGGACTAGAAACTAAGATTGAAGGAACTGGGTATGTTTAGCCTTGAGAAGAGGACTGGAGGGTGGAGCAGGGCTGGTGCTACCATTAGGCGAACTAGGCGGCTGCCTAGAGCGCCAGGCTAAATGGGGCGCCAGAAATGCGGGGGAAGGGGAGGCGAAAGAAGCGCGCCCCTCCCTCTCTCTCCTCCACCTCAGGGCTCCGTCTCCAATCTGGTGCCCGCTGAAGCTTCAGGCAGGCTCCTCCTCACAACCAGCATCAAAAGAGGCAGAGAAGGCGACAGGCTGGAGGAGGAGGAGGAGGCGGGCAGGGGCCAATGATGGGAGGCTGGTGGGCAGCAGGAAGGATGCACCTGCAAACACCTCCTTCACCCTCCCTCTCAACGTCCCCTGAAAGCAGTTATTTCCAGCAACCAGAGAGGGAAGGAAAGGTATTTTCATCATCATCATCATCATCATCAGGCGATCACTCGTGACCGAGTAAGATTGTCTTCCGGGATAAAAGGAGGAAATTCTAAAGAAGATTGTGTAGACTCTAGCGATGGGTCCGTAAGTGACTGTGGAGGCCAATTCTAGATCCACACAGCTTCCCACAGTGAGGACACAGGTTACCAGATAGAAGATGGTCCTGTAAAGGATTCATTTGACGTGCTTTTCGCTTAGCACGTTTCTCCCTTTCACCTTGCACTCGGGCTTCTTCAAAGTCCATGGAACCTTTGTGAAAGGCCAACCTCCATTTAGATCGTTCATGGGCCAGAGCTTCCCAGTTTTCGATGTTTATATTGCATTTTTTTAGATTAGCCTTATGAACATCTTTAAACCTCTTATATTGACCACCGATATTCCGCTTTCCATCCTTGAGTTGGGAGTAAAGTAACTGCTTTGGGAGGCGGCAGTCAGGCATTCGAACAACATGACCGGTCCACTGAAGTTGGCGTTGAAGGATAGCTGGGGCTCCAATGTTTTATTTACCATGCTGTTTCTGTGTTTCGGTTTTAAATGCTTTTAGGATGCAATCCTACACGTGTTTGGAGGGGGGGGGGACTCCCAGCATTCCCCAGCCAGCCATGCGCAATCCTATGCCCGTTGAGGCAGAAAAAAGCCTCAAAAGGCAGAAATATTGCAACAAAGTGATAGAGAGAGGAGGGGAAGCAGCAAGTTTCGTAAAGCCCCTCCTAAATTTGAACCAGATGATCCATGGGCTCTCTTTGCTATGTTTCTACTACATGCATCCCCTCCCCCAACCCAGAAGATGTATGAGTCAAACCGGTGTCTCTGCACCTCCACCTTGCGAGGTAGGACAGGCTACAAGACACCCTTTTGTCTCTATTCCTCACAGGTAGCACCACCACACCTCTCTCTCATCCTTTTTTTCATATCCCTTGTGCTGCCCGCAGGAGGAGACAGGCTTTTACATATATATGGAGTAGGAGAAGGCCCTTGGGAGTTCCTGGCATAGCTGGGCTGATGTTGCCTCTTTGCTTTCCGCGTGAACACAAAGAAAGTCTCAAAGTCCACAAAGTTTTTCTATGGGGCTCGGCAGTTCCCAGGGAGGGAAATTTATTTCATAATGGGCATAGGGCTGGAGGGAGGGAGGGCTCAAGTGGGAAGGGGGGGGGCGCTAAATATCTGATCTTGCCTAGGGCACCAAACTGCCGTGCACCGGCCCTGGGGTGGAGGGATATGATAGTACTTGTTAAGTACCTGAAGGGAGATGCAAACTGTTCTCTATCATTCAAGACTGTAGGACATGAATTAACAGGCTTAAGTTACACAAAGGTAGATTTTGGTTGAACATCAGGAAAAACTTCCTGATTGTCAGAGCAGTCAGACAATGGAACCAACTGCCTAGGGAGTTGGTGGGCTCTCCCACTCTGGAGGCATTCAAGGTGAAGCTGGACAGCCATCTGTCAGGGATGCTTTAAGCAGGATTCCTGAACTAAGCAGGGGGTTGGACTTGATGGCCTAAATGTCCCCATTCCAACTCTATGGTTCTATGAATGCTACAATGCAATTTTAAGATTACTTTTGCCAGAAGTCTAATTTTTTTCTTTTTTCTTGCCTGTTCAGCAACTTAAATTCCATCGCTTCAGAAGTTCAGATCCTGTAGTATCAAATGTAAAAAGGGACAACTTAAGAAAAATAATTTTAAGGATATTTGGGGATTATTTTTAGATTTTGTTTTAAATAAGGGGTAAGGGAGCATGCATGCCATGTCAAGATATGTTGTATTTTTGGAATAATGAATAACAATTGATTATAGAGATAGAAAGTATCCTTTGGTCCCGTGGTGATGGGAGCACTATATAAGTTGTATGTATGTTATTTTTTAGTTGTTTTATATATTGTTTGAAAAACTTTAAATACAAATTATTTTTTTTAAAAAAGAAGTTCAGATCCTTGTTCACCCTGGAATACTCTGCATGAGTGAGAGAGGCAGAAAGAGCTGGATTCATTTAAGTGCACACATCCTTGCAATCTTCAGATACCTGGATGCAAAGAGAAGAGAAAGTTCAGATGTAGTCATTCGACAACTTTAGTTTTAGTGGTACAGCGAAGAGGGGAGTTCTCCCCCCAAAGCAGACCTTGCATGACCATAGATCTGATCATCACAAATCAAGCAGCTCAGGTTTAGGCACCTGAAATTAACCTCTGGTTTTCCAGAAAGCAAAGCAGATTTTATTTATTCATTTATTTACAGTGCTTTTACCCTGCTCTTCAGCCAGAAAATGGCTCCCAGAGTGGCTTACAAAGATTCAAATTAAGACAGTCCCTGTTCTCAGGTTTACAATCTAAAAGTCACGACACAAAAGGGAAACAGATTGCAAGGGACGGGGGCGGCGGGGGGGGGAGAAGCAAAACGCAGGCACTAGTTCTTAGTTTCATATATACAGATTAGGATTTCTAGAAGTGTGGAACAATATTTAAAATTAAATTTAAACTGCATTTTTAAAAAGAGAGAGAGAGGCCTAGACAAATTAAGGAGGATAGACTTATCAATGGCAATTACAATGTATTGTTTTTGTTTCTTTTATCTGTTTTTGTCTTTTTATTGTTCACCGCTCCGGAATCTGCTTGATGTGGAGCGGTATACAAATACTGTAAATAATAATAATAATAATGATAGCTAAATGATAGCTCAATGTCCCATTTAGGCTGTGTATCTCTGAATACCTGCGGCGGGAAACAACAGGCAAAGACTTTCTTGCCCTGATTGTGAGTTTCCATAGAGATCTGACTAGCTGTGCTTGGAAACAGAAACCTACACTAGATGGTCTGATCTCTAAGAAAGTTGCTAGTTTCTTTACTATTAGTCTAGAGCAGGGGTGGGCAACTTGTGGCCCTCGAGATGTTGTTCGACTGCAACTCCCATCAGCCCTAAGCAGCATAGCCAATGGTGAGGGATGATGGGAACTGCAGGCCAGCAACATTTGGAGGGCCACAATTTGCCCACCTCTGGTCTAGAGCTCTACTCAAGCATTCTTCTTCTGGGTTTAAACTAGTGCTGTCACTGTGCCAGGAATTTCTCCCTCATTTTCTTGGACCATTCTCCTTCAATCTGATAGAAAAGAAATGGCTTTCAAAATGAAATGCAAGGGTGATGAAAATTTCAAAGACGTTCTCCTGGGTTGGATTTGGGTTTCTTGTGCTTATCTTGCTTAGGAGGTGTCCCAGAAGTGTGTCCACACTTCAGTTAAAGCCCAGAGGAAGAAGTAATTCACCCCATTGGGCTTTTTCAGATCAGGAAGCAGAGGCAGCCTGGGAAATTACAGAGCGACGGTGAAAGGAAATGCGCACAGCACTCTCGGCTGCCTCACAGTGATTACGTACGCTCAGAAACACCACAAAATTTTATTATAAAAGTCCATGAAAATCAGGCAGAACAATGGAAGCCTCTTTCATGGGGGAAGAAAACTTCCAGGAAATTGGAGGCCAGATTTTCCCTCCGCACTTGCTCTACTTCTTCTCTAGAGCTAGACACAACACAGCCCACCCCACACCTGCATTGTGGTGGATGCAAAATGGGGGCCAGCGTGCCAACTCAGTTGATGCTGTTGCCAGTTGCAGTGGCAGCACGCACCCCCCCAAACCCTTACAAAAAAAAGAAAGAAGCTGTGCTACAACCCATGCCAATGGTGAGCCCTACCTCTGAGAAACTGTTGGTCTTGGAGAAAGACACTTTTGTGAACATTTGGGGTACATTTTTGGATTATGTGTTGGTGAAGGGGAAGGGGAACGAACCTTGTCAAGATTTGTTACATTTTTGGAATATAGAATAATATCATATATATACATATATATATATATATATATATATATATATTGGGGGAGAAATATAACTTGGTCCCAAGAGGTGGGGGGGGTGCACAATGTTTATGCTGTATTTTTTGTTTTATTCTTTAGTAGTTGTATGATTGGAAAAATTCAATAAGATATATTAAAAAAAGAAAAAAGAAACTGTTGGTGATTTTGTCCTCCCCCCCCCCCGCTGAGAAATTTGTGAAATTGTCCCCTCCTTTTTCTGCTTACAATCGAGTGGAGAATTTCGAGAGGCCATTTGCACACAGCTCTAAAAAAAAAAAAAGCTCTGCCTACCCGCTACTGTCCCTGAACATACAGCAAGTCCCCAGGTTATGATCGAGTTCGGTTCTTAAGAATGTCTTTAAATTGAATTTGTATGTAAGTCAGAACAGCATAGCATTCTATACGTTAAAATCGGCATTTACGCAAATAGCGAGTACATACTACGCTATGTACTCTACGTAAACGACGTAGCGCCGGGGAACCCAGAAGTCCGTTCTTAAGTATGGGTTGTCTGTAACTTGGATGTTCTTAACCCAGGGACTGCCTGTACTCCATGAACTGGAGGGGATAACTTCTGAAGTGAGAAGCCTTTTCTAGAGTGACAGGGACAGCAATGAGTGGGCAGAGCTAGCATGCTTGTCCTCCTCCCTTTGTGTGTTGCTTAAACACATCCAAAGAGGGCTTAGGGCAGGGCCGGCGCTACCGCTAGGCCAACTAGGCGGTTGCCTAGGGCGCGTGGCTGAAGAGGGCGCGGAAACGCTGCGCTCCTCTTCGCTGCCGCTGCGCCGCCCCCACCAGGCCTCCGCCTCCGCCGCTGCGCCGCCGCTGCGCCGCCGCTGCGCCGCCGCTGCGCCGCCCCCGCCAGGCCTCCGCCTCCCCCGCCAGGCCTCCGCCTCCCCACCCTCCTGCCTGCCGCTGCCGCGCCTCCCCCCCTGCCCGCTCGCTGCTGCGCCTCCCCCCGCCCACCCGCTCGCTCGCTCGCCCGCCACCATTGCGCCTCCCCCCGCCCTCCCGCTCGCTGCTGCTGCGCCTCCCAACCCCCCCGTCACCCCCAACCCCCCGTCACCCCCCCAACCCCCCCGTCACCTACCTTCGTCGCGTCGCTTCCGGAGCCCCGCCCGCGTTGTTTTGGCAGGAGGAACCAGGGCAACAGGGCTTAAACAGCCCTGTTGCCATGGTTTCCCCCCGGCAAAAAACAGCGCGGGGGTCCCGTCGCGTCGCGTCACTTCAGGAGGAGGTGGAGGAGGCAGCAGCAGCAGCAGCAGCAGCAGCAGCAGCCGCCACCGCCGCAGCCAGGGTGGGGGGGAAGGTAGGTTGGTGGTGGCGGCGCAGGGTTTTTTTTTTTTTTTGCTTTGGAGAGGGGAGGCGCTAAATATTTTTTCGCCTGGGGCGCCAAACTGCCCTGCACCGGTCCTGGCTTAGGGATGTTTGTTTTTGACCAGAATTTATCCAATTCGCACCTCCCAGAACCAAACACAGATTCACATCCAATCTGTGGCCTGCACTTGAACTTGCAATGCAATTCACACAACAACAAAAATTGGTTGGATAAATGTGTACATTTGAAAAACGTGCACAAACGTGCTTTAGTCAATGGGAGAAAATGCACACAATTGATGCATACGTCTGGGGAAATGTGCACAAAAATATGCGTGAAATATCCTCTAATGTCTGTGTGTGCCAGCGGGGGAGTTCACGATCTGATACAGACAGAATGAGCTTCAAAGTGGAATCTGGAGAACCTCGACAAGTTCATGTTTTGCTGAATTGCAAAACCTGAACCTAGTTTAGGTGCACCCTAGATTAAAATAAATGCTCTCCCCATTGTAATATCTCTCTTTATTCCCACAACTCACTACTTCAGATGTAATTCTATAAATGCTGCTGCATACCACCTGACTGGCCTCCATCTACCGCTGAGGCGCTGAAGTTAAATGAAGGGTGTACTTGAACGGTATTTTTTCCTTCCCATCAAGAATAACCAAGTGAATGTTTGCCCTCCTTCCAGCCACTTGTAAAATCCTATCTATTTCAGAATCCTGCTGTATGCTACACTGCCTGCTTATATTTTCTCCTCTTGGATTACTCTTTGGTATCTGTTTATCCATTCTCGTCCCTTTCCAGCTTTCATTGTTTTCAAAACCAAACCAAACCATGCAGCATTTCTCTCCTAGCACCTTGTGGTCTGAACACTATCTTATCTTTTCCTTGTGTGCATGTGTTCCTTGGCATGCAAGTTATATAGCCTTATGCACATTCACTGCTGTGCCACAGAATAAATATGTCTCACTAACATATGCAGGTGAAGCCTGAACTGCAAATTTTAGCCAGGGGCCATGTGGAAAAACACAATTGAACATAGGCACCTAAAAAAATTGGGTGGTTTATAATTAAAATTAATGATGGAGCTTTAATTAAGGGTGGCACAGATATGAGCACGACAGCGTTGTGAATTTAAACAAGCAGAGGAAACAGCAGATCTTTCTGATGGAAATGGAGTTCCAATGCCAATCTCTTTTAAAGCTCATTCATTTATTAACTCATCTACCCATGCTATATGTGAATCCAGAGTAAACTATTTTAAGTGTCTGGTGTTTAATGTCATCACATGATTATGTTACACAAATGGGAACAGCGACAGTATCCAGATACGCACGGAATGAGACTGTAATAATCAGAGCTGTTTCGAAGCAATATCAGATTAATTCATAGGGGATACTTAAATTGTTATAGTTCATTTATAATTTAAGCATTGCAATCAGGAGGCAAATATATGCATACCCTTGGAATGTGATAGATTCGGTGCCTTGCATTCCTTCAGACGCAACTTATCTTCATTCATAGGCTGTATAAATGAAAAGGCGCTTGACTCAGCCTCGTTCAGCTCTGTTGTCTATTTCATCATATCTGTTAAAGTAGATACTGGAGCAGGACTACAGTCAGTTAATGAAAAACTGCAAATTGCAGACTATTCCTTTTCAGGAAATATAGCAGAAGCCTGATTTAATGCACTCAGCGCAAGATTACAGTTGGTGTGGTTAAGGGGTCCTAACTTCTCTACACCTCGAAGCATAAAAGGTTGCAGATACACAAATATCTGACATTATTTATTTTTTTACTTCCTCAAGGAAATCAGTCATGAAAAGAAGTAGGGTATTACCCAAGTCTAATACTGAAGGCCAAAAACTAAAATATAATTATAGGGACTGGTCCAATTTAAAGGATTCTTTATTGGAAAATATGCATCGTAATGTATTTTTTTGAGCTAGAGTGGTGTTGCAACTTTCAGAGAAGTGAGAAATCTGTTAGATAGCTACGTTCTGATCCTTATATTCGTGCCAGAATTTGCAAAGACCAAAGCCCTATTCAGGTGTTTGATAGTGGGTGTCGTGCGCCTCTCTCATGCGCCTACTCCCCTTCCACCAGCCAGAACATCAGGCACAGCTCACAGGTTTCTTTGTAAAGAAGAATCCCTGGGTAAAAAGCAGTAAGTAAAAAGCATTGAGTAAAAAGCAGGGCAACTCACATGGTTGCAGAAAAGTGTTATACAAAAGTAAAGAAAGTAATTCAAGACCCTTTATCCCATCAATGGGAGGTCAGGAATGATCAACAGTTGATTCCACTCTGAGGAGTTTCGCGCATTCCCAACCTCAAACCAGAGAAACTTCTCCGCCCCTACGGCGGGTCAAAAGTCTTGTTAGCCAATCGAGCAGAGCGACTAAGAGAGGCCAGTTGTTCCTCCTGCTGCCTTAGGCGACGTTGCTTGCGAGGATCTGTCATGGAGGCTGGCTTCCCCCTCCCATTAGGAGCTCTTCCTCCTCCCCTCCCATCAGGAGCTCTTTTCCCCAGGGATGATTCTTCTACTCCCCACTCCTCCAGCTGCACAGGCGCAGCTGGGTCTGTGTTATCAACCATGAATGGCTCCGCTCCTAACTCCTCTTCTACCTCCCCCTCCCTTCCGTTTCAGAATTTATCCCCATGGAATCTGACCAGTGTTGTTTTGGAGTTAGGGACTTGAGGGACTAGGGGAGCTAGCCCCGACAGTGGGTATGATAAACATGCAAGGAGTGGGAGCATGTTAGTCCTGTCCCCTCCATCATCACATTCACTGCCTCCTACACGTGGAGGGCCATGTTGTGAACAGGAGAGACTCCTCTATCCATGGGGGCCCTCCACGCAATCTGGAATGCTAGAAAATGAGAGTGTTGGGCTGGGACTCGGGAGATCCGGGTTCTAGTCCCCACTCGGCCATGAAACTCACTGGGTGACTTCGGGCCAGTCATTGGCTCTCAACCTAACCTACCTCACAGGGTTGTTGTGAGGATAAAATGGAGATGGAGGAGGAGGAGGAGGAGGAGGAGGGGGGGGATTATGTAAGCCGCCTTGGGTTCCTTGCAGGAAAAAAGGCGGGGTATAAATATAATAAATATATAGATAAAAATGTGGACATAGTAGTGTGGTGGAGACATGGCTTGCAGGGATGTGGCGTTGGCACTTTTTATTAGAAGGGATGCTGACATCATCTGCCACCCCCATCAAAATTCTCTGTTCCCTCTGAACTAAGCTTCCATTTCCCCAGCAATGATATATTGTTCCTCGTTGCAACGTGTAAAGTACTTTGAGGTGGCTTGGTCTTGAATGGGCAATTGAGAGCCATTAGCTTTACAGAAGTCCTGCTCCTATCAGGATCAACATGGCTGCCTGCAATTTTGGACTCTCCCTGGGGCGGGGGGGGGAGCGATGGGAATGGTCATGCTGAGTGCCTGCACTTCAACGTTTACCACTAGTACACCACTGCATGGAGAGCCCCCACAATAGAGGAGGCCCTCTCCTCTTTAACAAAGTTGCCCTCCACATGTGTAGAGGGTGAGAAATGCAATGATGAAGGGGGAGGGCTAGCGCGCTTCCCACTCCCCGTGAGTTCATGATATCCACTATCACAGTGTTCTCCAACCTTGGGTCCCCAGCGGTTTTTGGCCTACAACTCCCAGCATGCCCCAGCCAGCGTAGCTGGCTGGGGCATGCTGGGAGTTGTAGGCCAAAAACCGCTGGGGACCCAAGGTTGGAGAACACTGCACTATCAGAATGCCTGAAAAGGGTTATAATTTCTCAAGCATCCCTACTAGCAACAGAACGTCAGCAAGGCCAATGATAAGGTCCAATGGAAATCCCCCTCCCCAATTTTTGCTGCCCTATTTACAGGTGGCAAAAATTTTGGGGAGGAGAAATGGGATGAAAGATTCAGGGCAGGACTTACCTGAACCTCTGGTTTCAGATGCACACACGCAGCACCTTAAGGCCTGTTTCTCTCTTCTTCTTCTTCTTTCCACTTTAGCTAGCTTTACAAACCCACCCACCCCCCTTTAACGATTGCTTGTACCTCTTATCAGGAATGCCTTCCTCACAGTTTGAGAGTCATCATCTCTAATAGCATTTGATAATCAACGTGGAGAGAGTACTTCTCACTGCGATCCATGACACTAGGATATTATTAGTATTAGTGTGTGAGTGTGTGTGGGGTGGGTGTGGGAATTCAATGCAGCAATATTTGCAGCCTTTAGTAAAACAGCTCAATTGCAGCAGGTAGGTAAAAGGTTCATGTTGAGGATCTAAAAAGTAATTCTGTCTGTTTTTCCACACAAGCCACCTTTCAAGGCTAAGGAATGGACCAATTTTGCACTAGCTAAACTAGCAGAGGGATGCTGCCTGTTTAGAAAACCACATTTGAGTGGAAGCTTCTCCTTGCAACACAATCTAATAAGAGCAGCTCAGGAGGATACCCACTGGATTAGAAGAATGGGAAATCCAGTTTTACAGCTCAGTTGCTGTTTCATGCCATGAACATGGGGGTTTCACCCACCACCACCACCACCAACACTCAAAGCTTTACAGATATCCTCAATAACAGTCAGAATGGCTTGCTATCCAAATAATTGAAATAACGGTGTTACAACTTGATGCACAAATAATTGTGGAGTATTGTGCTACATCCACTCATCTTCCTCCCCAGTACAGGACCCAGAAATCTTGAGTATGTGCTACTTTTTCATAACACCTCATAGAGACCCAAGCCAAGATCCCACACCTATTTTACCATGTACTTCAAGTAACTAAGGAAAAGTTGGTGAGGAGAAGGAACCAACACTGACTGGGTTTAGACAACACGATAACCCACACTCAAGGGTTGAGTGTAGGTTGTTGTTGAACTGTGGGTTGTTGTTGAAACATAGGTTATTGTGTTGTTGGAACCCAGCTGCGCTAACAAGTCATGGCTTGTTAACCATGAACAACCCATGAAGAGAGCCCAAGGTTGTTGTTGAGTTGTGAACTATGGAATGTTAACCATGGTTTGTTATCTTGGCTGGGGTTCAGACAACATGATAACCCATGTTTCAACAACAATCAATGGTTCAACGACAAGCCATACTCAACCCTTGAGTGTGGGTTATCGTGTTGTCTGAATCCAGTGACTGTGTGCGCATGTGTATTCAAGTATCAATGGGGTGGCCACTTATGAATCACCAAAAAGAGGAAATGTATCACCAAAAAAGAGGACAGTGATTTGCCTAACATTTGCCGGTGCTAATCTATGTGTATAGATGCATATTTAGAAATAATGGTTATTATTTAATGATTATTATTTAAATAGGAATACAGTGCATCTCACCATAGTGCAGAAGTCTGTGACATGGTGACCTGCTTGTCAGTCTACTGTCCAGGTGCTAAGTGTTGATGCGCAACAGTTCTTATGGTCCTTTATCTTTAAATTGGAATTGGACAAAACAGCCCTTCAAATAGGGGACACCTTCAAATAGAGGGTGGTGGTCTTCTGACATCCCTTGAACTAGAGGACTGTCCTCTGTAAAAGAAGACACCTGACCTGGCTGCCCTGGTATCAATGCTAAAAGTGTAACAGTAAGCAGCTTTTGATTATACCTGTGGGAGCTTTTCCCTTCAAAAGGGTGCTGGGAGGAGAGAATGAGAAAGATGAAAAGAGAAAAAATATGCTACCCTTTAAATATTTTATTCAACAAATTCAAAATTACAAAAAAAGAAGACTCTTTTCCAATCTTATATAATTAAAACATGTATCCCTGTGTATACAATAAATGGAATGCATTTCACTCTACGTTCAACTGGAGTCTGGGATCCAATTCTTCTATAGATTTTATCACTTAATTTGTCCATTTCAGCAGTCCAAGACTTTTATTAGCCATTCCTCAAGTATTGCTGTTTTGGGGTTCTTCCAGGACTGAGTCCATACCATACTATCATAGCTGCCAAAAGAAGAATCCTGGAAGTACATGAGATATTCTTGTCAAGAAGATTCAATAATATGATCAGTGAATTAGAAAACTGAACTTTCAAGTTCAGTGGTGAAAGATGGAGCTGAAACTTGTGTTTGTGTGAAATTTTGGGGAGAGCAAAATTGGGGGAAAGTTCTAAATGTCTATATCCTTCTATAGCTTGCTAGTTAATGGTGAATAGTAGGTGCTCCCTTAATAGCCTCTGATGGTCCATCACACCAAACATTATCTGAAAATTGATTGTAGAAAGTTCCTGGAGAAAGACCTACTTGCAGAGCAGTGGTGTAGTGGAAGGGGAATACAGGGAGTGCATCTCCGGATTAATTTTGGAATAGGAGTGAGGATATCATTTTTGTCAGTGCAGGGTAATTGATGGACCATCCTTCCTTTGGCAAGTGAATGAGGCGATAACAAGGCTTTCAAGTTTTGCTATCGTTTGTGACAGATTAACATAGAAGAAGTCAGAGAATGAGGAAAATAATCAAGTAGAGACTAGATATTTCTTTCCTTTTTTTTTTTTTTTTTTTGATGGGGCTCCTACATTATGCTAGCAGTTTAAATGATGACACTTCTTTGCAAGGTGGTTTGAATTTCTGATTAAAAGCTAACAGTTGCCTTTCAGTTGGCTGACGATCTTTCATTATAACGTAATGTATTTTACATGTTGAACCTATGCAGCCAGAAGTAAGTACCACTGAGTTCAATGGAGCCTACTCCCAACTAACTATGCCTAGGATTGCAATCATGCCCCATAAACTTAATTGTGAGGTTTGATTATTTTAGTTCTGTTCATTTAGTCATGGAAATCTGTGTTTTATGATAGAATTTTTAACCAGACAGAGAGCAAGCTCCTTTGAGTACAAGTAATAGAAATGCAGGTATATATCTCTATCTCTATCATCTATATGTATATCTGCCTGCTTTTCTATTACACACACACACACACACACACACATATATATATATATATATATATCTCCTGGGGATGTGATTATGGATACCCCTTGGGGGTGTCATGATGAGCTCTTGCACTTCAGAATTTGCTGCTACAGCACTGCTGAAGAGAGGGCAAAAAGAATAATTGGTGCAGTGAATGTAGGCAAAGAGAGAAAACAGTGTTTTTGGAACTGGCTGCCAGGAAGCAGTCTGGGGGTTGCACAAGGGTGCTATTGTGGGTTTTGGGGGACCAATGCTGCTCTAGGACTAATACTGCTGGTGTGTGTGTTTATTTTGTTTCCCACCTGCGCTGTTAATTTGGAAAACACACACACACACACACACACACACACACCAACAACAATCTAAACTCAACAGGCAGATATTACAAAACACACCAATGCTGCAATCCTATACCCACTTAGCTGGAGTATACCCCACTAAACTCTGTGGGAGTTACTTCTGAGTATACATGCATAGGATTGGACTGCAAGTCTACAGTACTCTTTCCCTGTAATGTGTCTCTGGAACTTCCTACCACACAGGGACATAGAGAGTACAAAACAGTATATAATTAAGCCTTATGTCAGTCCAGAATCAGAGGAGTATAAGAGCCTGGAGACTTCATATAATAATCATTGTGGCATCAGAAGCTGTTGGGGTGTGTGCGCTGAAGGAGAAAGCTGCTTTCATGCTTCATGCACAGGACTGTAGGGTGGTCATTTTTTTCCCCTCACTATGATCACTGGCAAGTGGAAGATGGATTTTGTTCCCAAACTTTAGCAGTTATTCCTGGTTCAATGAGCAAATGCCTTTTGAACAATATATTTCTTGCAAGTTGCATGTGCTCACCTGCTCCTGCCCTATTGAGAAAGGTTCACCTGACAGATCAGAACTTGAAATAAGAATCAGCTGCAACCAGTACTCTGTTGATTAATGGAAGGGTTAGAAAATGGGACACCTTTTCTAGGAAATGGAGATAGAGGTCAAAAAGCAAGGTGGAACAATACCAAGACCAAAGATATCATTGTTTGGTCCATGTTTGAATCCTTTGTAGGGATCAAGGACCTGAGCTTCTGACAGATCCCCCCCCCCCCCCGTTAAAGGAATTTTCAGTTTCTCAAGGTAGTGGTGGCGGAAGGAGAGAATCACTTTCTTGTAAGATATGCAGATGGCAGGATGGTAAGAGTGTATCACTGTGAGTTCCAACCGCACAGAAAACAGTGGTTGTGCAGGGGTGGTTGAAACTATATGGGGTTGCCACTCCTCAAAATGGCTGCCCATGCAAAGCTGTCATCCCATTTCCCAGCTGCCATAACACACAGTGCTTGTGGGAATTCATTTATTGATTACATTTATATCCCATCTTTCCTCCAAGGAGCTCAAGGTGACATGCACTGTCTCCTCTGCCCCTGTTTCATTCTCCCAGCAGCCCAGCAGCTAGGCTGAGAGGCAGTACCTGTCCCAAAGTGGCCCAGTGAGCCTCATGGCTGAGTGGGGATTTGAATCTGGGTCTTCCCAGTCCTAGTCCATACTGGCTCTCTTAGGGATGCCCCAGAATGTTGGCCCAGTCTGAATTTGGGAAGTAACCCAAATGCAGAAGCATATTCAGAGTAGGACTGCCCCCCCCTCTCCCCCTAAATGTGAGTGGATTCTAGCTCTTTCCAAAAATGCTGTACATGTCTGGGAGGGACTAGACCACATAAGGGAGAGATTGTAGCTCAGTGGTAGAGCACATGAACAATGAGAGCCACTTCCAGTAGGTGTTGGCAATACTGGACTGGATGGACCCTTGGTCTGACTCAGTATAAAGCAGCTTCCTAGGTTTGGCACAGTGAATGGGCATTATTTCACTGCTCACTGATTGTGCCAGATCAAGGCATATGAACCGGCTACCTGGAGTGATTTGGGACATTCACAGGCTTCTGTAGAAGGCTGTGTAATATGCCCCAGTTACATTCAATGAAACCAGCAGCCAAGGAAAATGCTATCCATTCCCCACACTGGGGGCTGAGGCATGCAAGGCAGGCTTATAGAGTGCCCCAAAAGAAAGATGTCCCAGGATGCTCTCACTAACACAGTGGTTCCCAACCTTTTTTTGCCCCTTGCACCCCTTTCACCATATGTCAGAATGTCATTCCCCCCTTTCCAAGATTGTCTGACTTAATCTGTGCCATACAATAAGGTGTGATGTCCTGTAGATTATGTGCAATCTGTAGAATTGTAATTTGTAGAAAGATCAGTATTCCAACAGTTTGAGTCTGTGGTCCCAATCCCCCCCGAAACCCTAAAATTCCCCCCCTGGGGGGAATCCCCCCTCCCCAATTGAGAACCCCTGGTCTAACAGGTTGCCCTGCAGGTCCTGATTGTATTCAGCGCAGGCAGGAAAAGGTTACAGCACTCCTTGCTCACCACATGAAAGGCAAAGGGCACAAGGGGTGAGGCAGCTTTGCAGGGTTTTGCACAGCGTTTCCACCACCTGCTGGCCATGTTAGAGCCTTGAAACATGCAAGGTAGCATCCTAAATCATTCCCACGCTGCATATGCCAAACATGGGGTTGGAGCCAGACTTAGTCTCTACTTAGAGTAGACCAATCGAAATAAATGGGGCTGAAGCTGCTCGTGATAGACTGAAGTCCCATTGATTTCAGTGGGTCTTGCTCTAAACATGACTAAGTCTGGATCCAACTCGGGGCATGCACAAAGAAGCTAGCTAGACTTCTTTGTGCATGCGCAGAGTGAATCACGGAAGCCATGCTGACTTCTGTGATCCAGTCTAGAGTGTCGACACAGAAGATGTGGATGAAGTGCAGAACTGCTTCTCCCCACTCATCCTTGGTAAATCAAGCCTTATACATCTTAAATGAAATGGTTCCATCCAGTGGGTTGGATCCCAATTTAAGCCAGATCAATAGGATCCAACCCCTCCTTCCCAACACAGCTACTCAAATTGGGCAGAGAGACCTCCCACGACTGGAGCCCTTCTTCTCATGGAGGCTCCCTTCCTCTTGTGGAAGGCAGAACCTGGATCCAACCCAGTGTTTCCAAGAGGACAGCTGGGTCACATCTCAGTGGTAGAGTATATGCTCTCCATGGATACTGTCCCAGGTTGCATTTCTAACAGTCCCAATCTCAGATAGTAGGACTAGGTTAAAAAAAAAAAACCTTGGAGAGCTGCTGCCAAGTCAGATTAAAAATTAGTAGACTGGATGGATCAATACTGATTCATGAGGCAGCATTCATATATAGTAGATTCATAGATCATAGAGTTGGAAGGGGCCTGCAACCCCCTGCTCAATGCAGGAAGCTAGAGGAGGGGTCTCCCATCCAAGTAATAACCCGGCCTGACCCTGCTTAGCTTTCCACACTCAGACAAGCTGAGCCAGCATGAGCCACAGGTATGTTCATCATACTTTCATATTAACCATATGTAAGTCGCCCTGAGCCCCTCAGGAGAACTGTGGAGTGTGAATAATCAAAATTATGTTGAGAAATCACACCCCGACCTAGATCCCTTCTAACCCATAAAAGAGGTAGGAATCAGAGTGGAGTCTTTGAGGAGGGAGATCGCTGTTCAGCACTGCAGGCAGTTTGCTCTGTTACTTGCTTTTCCCTTCCAATCCATTGCACTTTTTTTTGTCCCTCTGTGCCTTTGGGACAACAGAGCTCAGAGTCAAATTGACATAAACAGCAGTAGGTCTCCTGTAATTCAGCAATCTGTATAGGCAGAGCAGGGTGTCATTTCATTATATATTCCTCGAGGAGACCAAAAGCTGAGTCTAATAAAACACTGAAAGATAAGATCCCACTCCGCCTATGGGGATTAGTAGCAGGTACCAAAGTGATAAACAGAATCCAACTAGCCCCGTACTCGGAGGGAATAATTGAAAAGCACATGGCTGCCAGGCCTCCAGCAGTGGCTGGGGAGTTCTCCGGGGAATCAAGGAAATTCTCAAGAAAAAAAATACTCATTGGTCCTGGAAGAAATTACTGCATGTTTCATTTTTCAATCATATACGGAGGAACAATTTCTTTGCCTCCTGGATATTTTCTTCATTCATATTTTTGTCTTTGGGTTCCTCCCATGTGGGCAAATCCAGCTATGTTTATGGCATGCTGGGGAATCCACTGCCTCTAATCCTCCCCCTCAATGACAACTTGAAATGTGGATCAGCAGCTATATGCTGATTTTACCCACCTCAGAGGCCCAAATTCCGATTTAAAGGAAATGTCTCTGCACTGGGATTTGCACATGAATGTGTGGCCTAATTTCTTCATCTCCATTTTTAAAAAAGCCTATTACCATAAAAACACACAGACAAAAATTGCCATGATTTTGATGGATGCTTGTGGATCAGCAGCAATCCATTTTTGTATGTGCAGCTAGTCTTCTAACTCCGGACGGCCATTTGCAAGACTGCAAATGTGGGGAGGACCCATATATGATTAAACTGAAGGTTGGAATGTATTCTGTTTATGAAATATGCACTTTATTTTCTTGGCATCAATAAGTTAGAAATGCACAAATATTCATGTGGAAATTAGACCAAAGGCCTATTGTCATGACCGTCTGAGAGCAAGCATGTTTGTTTGCTGGTTTTGTACTTTACAATCTAAGTTGAAAGGGGAAGGCTGTGCTTGGTGGCAGATTCACTTGATGGGCTCATGGGAGCTCTCCTCACATCATACTATGTACCAGGCTGGGGACTGCCAAAGACATCCCATTTTGGAGAGCTTTCCTGATGCATTCGTAGGGATGTATGTGAACTTCGTTTTTGTTTGCAAAACATGCAAGCATGCCTCATTCTAGGCTAGGAAATATGTGCAAAGTTGGAGAGATTTGTGCAAATCTCCCGTTCAATCACTGCTCAATTTGCACAAGTTTTCCCATTCGTGCAAAAGTGAGCAGCGATCACAGATGTGGATGGGAATTGGGCGAGAGACAAGAAGCCAGACAATGCTCGGAGATTCCTAGCAATCTTGAACATCAGTCGTTCGCCCATCCCTAGCCACTCAGTGGTCACTTATGCATCTCCAAAGAAGATGACACACATGGCCAAAAAAGAGGGCACACACATTTGCATAACATTTACATATGCTAATTCATAGGCATAGATACAAATCTGGAAATAATTAATATAATTTAAATAGAAATACATCTCATCATAGTGGGGAAGACTAGGGTGAGGTGACCCTGTGTGTCTGCTCAGTTTACTGTCCAACTGCTAAGTGTTGAGGGGCAACCTCAAGGCCTCTGCTCGCCCTTCTTATGGTTCTTTATCTTTAAACAAAACTTGAACTGGGCAGGCTTTAAAAACAGAGGACTATCCTCTGTAAAGTAGTACACATGGCCACCCTAATTACCAGAGAAAGTCACAAACATCGGAGCACAGTGGCTCAAAAAATAAAGAATAAACAATATGCTATTCTCTGACAAAGTTATACATGAGTATGGACTCGGTCAGGAGCAGGGGCTGAATATCTTCTTAACCTGGTCCTATGTAACATTTGTTCGTGCCTACTGTCCCTGTCCCTTGCAGCAGAGGCATTCCTATTGCCTCGGTATTCTACAGCAAGAACAGCTTGATTAAAAATGGAACTCAATGGCTTTTGCATAACTTATTTATTTTCAGATTTTTACTTCATATTTCCTCTCAAACAGGAGACAGCAGCATGCCTGCAGATCTCTCCAAGATGGGAGACCAGAAGCATTGCCATCTGCTGCATCTCCTAGAACAGGGGTGTACAACCTTTTTTTGGGGGGTTGGGGCCTGCATTGGCTGTTGGGTGACATATCGGGGGCCATGCCCAGAGCCAAAGAGGGTTTTTCCCATCATTTTCTTAATCCTGGAGCAGAGGGGGGAAAGGTTGTCAATGTAATTTACATTGGAAATAAAAGGAGATAAACAATGTTCAAATCACCGGAGTGTGATGTCTGTGCTTGTCTTCCTCGTTCCTCATTCATGATATCTGGTGGAACAGATCATGTTGCTCTCCAGGTTCTTGTCTATCAGGGATGGGGACTCGGACTCGAGGACTCGACTCGTGAGTCGGACTGAGTCCCCCCTCTGACTCGACTCGGACTCGAGTCCCAATATTTTTAATGGGACTCAAGACTCGACTCGGGACTCGAGACCAAGGACTCGTCAACATCCCTGGGCTGTTGATGAGTCTTCTGGCTGTGCCAGAAGGAGCGCGATCACCAGTGAAGAGCGCATGGAAGCGAGGCGCGCCGCTGCTCGGCCACTATGGACAGCTACCAGGAGCGCAGCCCCAACGATGTGTTGAGATTTATTTTGATTGATGTGTTGTTGTGGGGGGTTTGGGTTAGGGTCAGACATTTTGGGTTTGGCTGCCTCTGCCTGCCTGTTTGGGGTTCCCTGCCTCCTCTGTCTGCCTGGTTATTTTGGGTTTGTCTGCGTGGTCTGTTCTTGCCAAAATCAGTTGCAGAGTTTTGAAATAAGGCACACTTGTGCCTAGAATTTATTTAAGCCACACATCTGAAGTAGCCTTATTTTGTTGGGGGGAAACCCCATTGATTTTAATAGGGACTCGTGGAGTCAGTTTTGGGAGTGACTCAGGACTCGTGACTCGTGAGTCACCATTTTGGACCAAGGACTCGGACTCAGACTCGAGACTCGGGTCCAAAGACTCGTGACTCGACTCGTGACTCGAGACCAAGGACTCCTCAACATCCCTGTTGTCTATTACTTTGGCACACTGAAGGTTCTTGGCATCCCATCCTTTTTATAATGAACCCTCCCAACTCCCGTCCCATCCCATCCCACCTAATTCCCCCCCCCCTATTTTAATTTAATTTTACTTAATCTTGCTGGAGAAGGCAGCATTTCGCTGTGCCTCCCGGCAGCAGCAACAGCAGGCAACAACTGCTGTTCCCAGATCGTCTTCACAGTGATGCTCTGGGAGATGCTCCCGGACAGCTCTGTTTCCTGCCATAGAAGCCCCATTCCCAAATCATCCTTGGAACACACCATATAAGGAAACGCTCAAGGCAACACTCACCCTCCGAAATGCACAGAGGATGGGATTCCTGGAGGCAGTGTGTGTGTCCATTTACTCACCTGTGTACAATTTTGTAAATCGTTCAGTGCCCGCTACAAGCACTCACTCTGTTGCAGCTTCCTCCCCCCCCCCCAGTGGTCATGCCGCCCTGTTATTTTTCAGTGGTGGCAGAGGCTTAGGATCTTGGGGGCGGGGGACCACAGAGGCCTTGTGGGGCTGCTTGTGGCCTGCAGGCTGCACTTTTTGCACACCTGTCCTTTATGCTGCTGAAAGCTCATTGGAGATATATAATTTCTTGCCTCATTTCTGATTGCCCTTTTGCCATCATACTGTGCAGACAATTTTTAACAGTTCTAAAAACTGTTCTGAATAGTTCCGAATAGCCAAGCGAGAAGCCAGGCACATTTTCTTATATGGATCTATAGGGTGGGTGTGGATCTTATCTAGGAATATATTCCCAATCCCAGCATCAACAATGCTACCCTGATTGAATAGAGAAGTTGTTGTGGAAAGCTAAGCAGGGTCAGGCCTGATGATTACTTGGATGGGAGAACCCTCCTCTAGTTTCCTGCACTGAGCAGGGGGTTGGACTGGATGGCCTTGTAGACCCCTTCCAACTCTATGATCTATGAAATCTATGAATCGTTTTCTTCTTCCAACTCTCTACTGGCTTTTAGCTAACTCCCCCCCCCCACTCCTTTCATCCCTTTGTCTATTGGTGTCTGGGGTTCCAGCTCTACATTCCATCCATGTGATATATGTGTAAACAGACTCTCCGGACACCATTCCAGAACTCAGAAACATCACAGACATAGTCCATACATGATTCTGTTTATACTTGGGCACAGTTGCGATCCCAAATTCTCAGTTTCTAATGGCTATAGTTCAGTAACTGGAGGTGTGTGGGAGGGGAAATTGTCTTTCATCTCATTCCTCCTTCTGATGTTCATAAATTTCTACACTTAAAGACTTTTAACTCCCTAAATGTTATGCAAATAGGCCTCTGGGAACTAAAAATAAGTTGGCACCTTTGATTTTATGCACATACATTTTTCTGTAATTAAAAGGACTTCAGTGGAATGCAGATCCATGTACATAGCCTTCAGGAAAGAGCTCAGCATTGGCCCTAAATAGTGAACATTTCATGATGAATCAGCAGCAGCATCTGAAATCTGAGGCGAGGGCCACTAAAGGTGAAAGCTGCGCCACTAGGGTTTTTGGGTTGTTGTTTTTTTAAAAAAAGAATTAAACAAGATCATGTTTCATGTTCAGGCATTTCTGGTGCAGCTCTTCCATGTTTTCATCTACTTCTAACTTAGGCCATAGATCACAAAACACTTCAGAGTAGTTCCTTTTACTCCACTCGAAATATTTTTTGTCTGAAACTGTGATTGGTGTTCAGGATGAAAAGTGAAGAAACCCATGGGATTTTCATGCTGTTTGTTTTGCTGCTCAAGGAAAGTTTCTCTCTGGTTGAACATGCAAATTTCAATACAAAATTCAAGACAATTTGATTTGACCCTGCTCTAGTAGGGCTCTAAAATGAGGCCTTCTAGCCCAACCTTCTCTCTCAACCCATCTTGACATTTGCAGCAGCTTCCTCAAAGTTTTTTTTTTTTAAAGAAGAGAAGAAGAAGAGCCAAAAGGTATTAATTATAACAGCAGGAGCCACCAAATGACTGAGGTGAGAGACCACATGCTTTCTTTAATGCAGCCAGAACTTTCTACACAAAAAATCAGCCTCTTCTAGGCCCCATTTCAGGAGGCATTTTGAAAATAAAGACAATAAATGTTGTCTACATCCCTCTCCATTTACACTACTTTTTCTTAGTGCATTTGCTCACTCTTACCAACTAGCAAGGCACCCCTTGTATTCAGAGCTGTTCCAACACATTTTATTTAATTTATGTATTTATTATATTTATACCCCGCCTTTCTTCCTGCAAGGAACCCAAGGCGGCTTACATAATCCTCCTCCTCCTCCTCCTCCTCCTCCTCTCCACTTTATCCTCACAACAACCCTGTGAGGTAGGTTAGGCTGAGAGTCAGTGACTGGCCCAAAGTCACCCAGTGAACTTCATGGCCGAGCGGGGACTAGAACCCGGATCTCCCGAGTCCCAGTCCAACACTCTCACCACTACGCCACACTGGCTCTGAGGTAGAGCAGCAAATGGCAGCCCCTCCCCACAAGTCAAGGTGCAAAGAACCGAAGGCCGCTTAAGTTGTTTTGGTAGCTGAGGCAGAAAACTACACAAGTGCTTCTTCCCCTCCCTGGCAGAGGCATAGTGGTAAATTTTGAAGTGCATACAGGGAGATGAGAGGAGGAATGTTCTTCTTCCCTTCCCTCACTTCTCTTGCCCTGTTCAGGCGTTGTGGAGGGGTTCCGAATAGTGTGGGGAGCGTCCGCAGATAGAAGAGGCTCTCTCTGCTACAGAAAGCTGCCCTCCCCGTGTAGAGGGAAATGAAAGGGATGACAGGTGGGGCAGGACTAGCGTGCTCCCCCTCCTCACGTGTCTCCTCCATTTCAGAATGCCTGAATAGGGCTCCTGTCCGGGGATGTAGTGGTACATTCTGAAGTGCAGGGGCTCATCATGACGGTTCCCATAACCAAGGAGACTCCAAACATTCAGGCAGCTGTGCTGATCCATATCAGCATACAGTTCTAGCAGTTTTCATCCCCACCAGGAGCAGGTCTTCTGGAACGCTAACGGGTCTTAACAAGTGCCCATTCAAGTCCAAGCCATCCCAAAGTAATTTGCATTGCAACAGCAAACTTTATATTGCTGCCAGGGAAATTCTGTGTCCCCCCCCCCCCAAGTTACTGTGAGGATTGCAAGTAAGCTCAGAGGGAACACGGGATTCTGAGTGGGAGTGGGGCAGATGACACCAGCATCCCTGCTAATCCAAGGTGCTGGGGGTGTGTCCCTGTGAGCCCTGGCTCCACTGCTCCGCAACTTGGCTTGGGACCACAATACCTGATGGAACGCCTCTCCCAACCACAATCTACCTGGATGCTACGCTCAACATCTGGGGCCTTCCTCCAACGGCCGCCCCTGAGGGAGGCTCAGAAGGCAGCAACAAGGGGGAAGGCCTTTTCTGTGGTAGCCCCCAACTGTGGAACAGGCTCCCCACTGAGGCCCGCCTGGTGCCAACATTACTATCCTTTCAGCGCCAGGTTAAGACTGCCCTCTATGCTGAGGCATTTAACAGCTCCAAATAGTACACAGGGTGGTGGTGATGTCACCTTTTTTTTTTTTTATTTATTTAAAGAAAACCAGTCTACTTAGCGTTACAAGTAATTTTAAAATTGTTTTTAAAATGTTTAGTGACATTTCCCCCCCAAATGTTTTTATTGTTTGTATTTTTATATTGTATTTTATTGTGTTTTATACTTGTTGTAAACCACCCAGAGAGCTTTGGCTATTGGGTGGTATAGAAATGAAATAAACAACAACAACAACAACAATTCCTTGGAAGAAAAATAGAATTAAAATCAATTAAATAACTAACATTAATAACTAGCACATTATCTGCCTGATGGTAGGACTTGCCCTGTTTGATTATTCCTCAAGAGCATCTATATTTCTAGTCAGCTCTTGCACTGAGAGCTAGCGTGGTGTAGTGGTTAGAGGATTAGTGGATAATGAGATTTTTTTCGCAAATCCCGCAAAAACAAATTAGAGAGGAACTTGCAATACTTTGGATGAAGTAAAAAAAGGCCATTAATCAAATGAAGAACAACAAAACTAGTGGACCAGATGGGATTCCTGCTGAAATCTTTAAAGAAGGGCCCCCCGAACTTGTACAACATCTTCATAAACTCATCGAAAAAATTTGGATAAGAGAAGAGATCCCAGAAGACTTCAGGGATGCCATAATTATCACCCTCTTTAAGAAGGGTGATAGAACAGACTGTGGAAACTATCGGGGCATTTCTCTCTTAGCTACCGCAGGTAAAATATTTGCTAGGATTCTCGCAAACCGTCTTCTATCTATTTCAGAAGAGATCCTCCCTGAAACTCAATATGATTTCCGCCCCTCTAGAGGGACAGTAGACATGATTTTTACTGCACGTCAGCTCCAAGAAAAATGCCGGGAGCAAAATCAACCCCTTTATATGGCATTTATCGATTTGGCTAAGGCCTTTGATACTGTAGACCGTACAGCTCTCTGGACTATCCTTATGAAAACTGGATGCCCCAATAAATTTGTGAATATCTTGCGACTTCTCCATGACAACATGACGGCAACGGTTTTGGACAACAACGGCTCTCATGGTGCTCCATTTAAAGTGGGATCAGGTGTTAAACAGGGTTGTGTTATCGCCCCAACATTATTTGCTATTTTCATCACCATGATTTTACATCTTGTCGAGGGGAAACTTCCCACTGGTGTGGGAATTATATATCGAACAGATGGAAAGCTTTTTAATCTCAGCAGGCTGAAAGCAAAAGGTAAGGTAATTACAACCTCCGTTGTGGAACTTCAGTATGCTGATGATAATGTGGTCTCCGCACATTCAGAGGATGACCTCCAAACTATCCTAAATGCTTTTGCAGAAACATACGAAAAACTTGGTCTCTCACTTAACATCAAAAAACCCAAAGTGCTTCATCAGCAAGTGCAAGCTAACCCTTTGGTGATGCCATCTATCCAGCTTGGCGGGACAATACTGGAAAATGTCGATCATTTTCTCTATCTTGGCAACTATCTTTCTGTTACAGCTAACATTGACAGTGAAATCCAGCATCGTTTGAGCTCCGCACGTGCCGCGTTTTCTCGAATGAAACAGAGTATTCGAGGATTGGGATATTTGTAAGAAGACCAAAACACTGGTTTATGAAGCCATTGTATTACCAACTTTATTGTATGCCTGCGAAACATGGACTATCTATAAA
Source organism: Shinisaurus crocodilurus (assembly GCA_021292165.1). NCBI lineage: Eukaryota > Metazoa > Chordata > Lepidosauria > Squamata > Shinisauridae > Shinisaurus > Shinisaurus crocodilurus. The sequence continues at coordinate 24,761,986 of CM037876.1, read as the reverse complement.
CGTCACTTCCACCTCCTTGAAAGATTTCATCAACGTTGCCTCTGGAAAATCCTACGAATTACTTGGGAAGATAGGCGAACAAATGTCAGTGTACTGGAAGAAGCAAAGACTACTAGCGTTGAAAAAATGATCCTTCAATGCCAACTTCAGTGGACCGGTCATGTTGTTCGAATGCCTGACTGCCGTCTCCCAAAGCAGTACTTTTGAGTTGAGTTTCCCAACTCAAGGATGGAAAGCAGAATATCGGTGGTAAATATAAGAGGTTTAAAGATGTTCATAAGGCTAATCTAAAAAAATGCAATATAAACATCAAAAACTGGGAAGCTCTGGCCCATGAACGATCTAACTGGAGGTTGGCCTTTCACAAAGGATCCATGGACTTTGAAGAAGCCCGAGTGCAAGGTGAAAGGGAGAAACGTGCTAAGCGAAAAGCACGTCAAATGAATCCTTTACAGGACCATCTTCCATCTGGTAACCTGTGTCCTCACTGTGGGAAGCTGTGTGGATCTAGAATTGGCCTCCACAGTCACTTACGGACCCATCTCTAGAGTCTACACAATCTTCTTTAGAATTTCCTCCTTTGGTTTTATCCTGGAAGACAATCTTACTCGGTCACGAGTGATCGCCTGATGATGATGAGTGGTTAGAGTGTTGGACTGGGATTCGGAAGGTCCCGGGTTCTAGTCCCCACTCAGCTGTGAAGCTAACTGGATGACTCTGCCCTGGGTTCCTTGCAAGAGGAAAAAGTTGGGATATAAATGGAATAATAATAAAATATATATTGTTATGAACATTTCAATGGGTATATGTGCTTGGCATGCATGTAAAAGGCACAAAATCCCTTTCTGTAGAAAAGAATACCTCTTTGTCATGTTGGTAACATTGCTATAATTATAGGAACATTCTAAAAAAGAGAAAACAACATGACACATGGCCTTAAAAGACGTTGGTGGGTTTTTTGTTTGTCTTTTTGCTATATAGCGAACATATTCAAGTGTATGCCAGAGGATCTTGCTGAGTCTTGTTCCCTCCCTCTGACTGAATTCTCTCTTCCCAGCCCACCAAAGAAATCTGAAATGCCACACTTTGCCAGTTTCTATCTCAAAGCTCTTTCTACTTTGGGTTTCTAGCATTTTTTCTGGCCTGAAATATAATATATTGCAGTAGCATTATTAACAGATGGCTTAATCTGGCATCTTTACAGATTTTACAGGCTCTCCCTTCCACTCTTCCCTGAGGTCTGATCTCCTTAATACCCTTCATTTATGGAGCCTTTGCAACAGAGAAAGCAAAGCCCCCAAGTTAAGGTTTCGCAAGTAAATTAGTTCATATTAGTATTGAGAGTGCAGAACAATGGAGTACCCGGGATGCTTTGCATGTATTATCAGCCATGCTACCTTTGTTGTAATCTATATGTGGTGTTGATGATGGAACAGGAGTCAATTAGCCGATAGTCAAGTAAGATGCACTAGAGAAATCACACCTCTACTTCCCCCCCCCCTTTCTGGATATAAAACCTATGGTCATTCCTTGCTAATTACACTGTATGGATTACTTGAGTGCTAATGTAAGCTGCATGAAAAAGATAACACTCAACCAGGAGATGAGTGAAAAGGATCTAACCTTCTTAGTCAAGGTCATTGATAAGCATTATTATTCTGAAGTGTTTGAAGTAAAGATCTCATGTGCTATCAAGATCCCCAGGACACTGGGAGCTATGGTGAAAGAAAAGGGGGGGAATCCCCCCTGTACTAGAGAACAGTGGTTTCCAAACACATTAGGTTGCAAACCCTCTAAGGCAGTGTTCTCCAACCTTGGGTCCCCAGCAACTGGCTGGGGCATGCTGGGAGTTGTAGGCCAAAAACATCTGGGGACCCAAGGTTGGAGAACACTGCTCTGAGGCCTGGTTCACCCCTGCATGTAGAATACTTGTTTCCTATATACCTGATGTCTGGCAGCTAACTGTGTGAACCTCTTTGCTTTTGAGATGATCTGAGGAGGTAAGTAATTATGCATGCAGTATTAGATCTGTAATGGCCCATCCATGTTGGGCTGTGCCAAAATGAGGACACTTTTGATGAAAGCTTTCACAAACTGTGAAAAATTACCCCTTTCATTAATTTGGAGGGGCATGAGTAGAGGGAAAGCTGTTCAGTCATTGCTTTCACTCTGAATAGGATCTGTAACATTGGCTGGGTTCTGACAACATGATAACCCACACTCAAGGGCTGAGTGTGGGTTGTCGTTGAACCATGGGTTCTTGTTGAAATGTGGGTTGCCGTTTTGTCTGAACCCAGCCGAGATAACAAACCACGGTGAACTTCCCATAGTTTGCAACCCAACAACAAACCATGGGGTTCTCTTCATGGGCGTAGGGATGTGCCATGAACCTGGGGGGGGGCTCACCTCTCCGCTGGCTTGCCTCTCCGTGGGGGTGGCCCCCCCGCTTCGATCTTCTGAGCGGCATGGAGCAGTTCTCCGCGCCGCTCGAGCCGCCAGCGCTGGTCCCATCGCGTCACATCCAGCCCCAGAAGTGACGCGATGGGACCCTGAGCAGGCGTGCTGGACCCCTGCGCGATGTATTGCGCCTGCGCAGGGTCCCATTGCATCACTTCCGGGGCCGGATGTGACGCGACGGGACCGGCGCAGGTGGCGGACAAGGTAGGCCCATAGGCCGGCACGAGCCCCACGCGGACGTGAGTGGGGCCAATTTTGGCCCGCTACACCCACGCGGGGCGAACAATTACATCCCTATTCATGGGTTGTTCATGGTTAACTAGTAGCCATAGCTTGTTAGTTAGTGCAGCTGGGTTCAGACAACACGATAACCCATGTTTCAACAACCCACAGTTCAACAACCCACACTCTACCCATACTCAGCACTTGAGTGTGGGTTATCATGTTGTCTGAAACCAGTCATTGTCTTGTGACAAGTCAGAGTGAGGGGAGGAAGCAATACACTTGTGATGTCATCATGCTAGTTACATGATCCCTAATTGGTTGGGATTACATTCCTGGCAAGAAGGAGAAGGAGGAATTTTTTAAAAGCGGCACTGAAACATTGAAGCAGCAGCAACCAAGCTACAAATTAGCCTGAAAAGGATAGACATTTGGGTGGGGAGGGAAGGGGACCGTTTCATTCCCCACAAAAATCCCCTTTCACATAAAGACAGGTGACATAATGCCAGCTCATTTAGGATTCACGCAGAAATACCAAGCTATTTCCCAGGGCCGGCCCTACCATTGCACGGGTTGTGAACTGTGGGTTGTTCACCATGGTTTGTTATCTTGGCTGGGTTCAGACAACACCATAACCCATATTTCAACAACAACCCACAGTTCAACAACAACCCACACTCAACCCATACCCAACCCCTGAGTGTGGGTTATCGTGTTGACTGAACCCAGTGAATGTGGAGAATTTATTGATCAGCTCCAGACTCCCCAAAGAGCATCCAGGGATGGTGAAAGGCAGATGATCTTCATACCTTCACTAATAGTTTCATTTATTTATTTATTTATTTATTTATTTAATTTTTACCCCCTCCCTACAGTCAAAAAGGGCCCTCAGAGCAGTATACATATCAATTTAAAAAGAACACACACCAAGAAGGTCCCTTCCCTCAAACTACAAACTTAGGCTTACAAACTAAAAGGCATGGCACAAAAAGGAAAAAGTGATGGGGATGGAGGAGGAAAAAAGCAAACTCAGGCAACAATTCTTAAAGTTACAGTTCTTCAAGAAGACCAGCTGGGATGGAAGCAATTCAGGTTGCCTGATGGAATGGATGCTGCTAGGGGACAGTTGTGGGAGGTAGCTGGTCTCTCAGCAGAGCAGTTGGAGTGGCCCTGCTACTTCCTCTCCCTCTGCTCCACAGCCTGATGGAATGGCTGCTGCTGGGCGATGGCCAAGGAAGAAGCAGAGGAAGCCAGTCCCTCAGCAGAGCCAATGGAATAGTCCTGCTTCCAGGGAGGCTGGTGACGCCTCTGTCAGCGGGGCTCCTCATCCATTGCAGCTTTTATTCTGAGCTTTATAGGAGCTCACCACAGAGCTGTGCTCCATCCCCAAAATAGTTTCACCACTATGGAGCAGCATGGATAGCTATAAAGCTCAGAATAAAAGGTGCAATGGGATAAGGAGCCCCACTGACATAGGGGTCACCGGCCTCCGCTGCCTGCTTTCCTTCTCTTCGAAGGAAGAGAAGGAGATGAGAAGGAGATGAGGCTGGTTCATCTCCTTCTTTCCTCCAAGTTGGTGGGAGTTGTCATCTGAAACGCCTGAAGGGACCCAAGTTGGGGAAAGGGGCTAAAATTGGCAGCATCTCACCCAGCCTTAACGTGTGTTCTCTCCTTCTTTTGTCTTCACAGCTAGCACACTGGACTGAATTTTTCCATCTATTTATTTCCAACCATTCGCGGTGGGGAAATGTGGAAAGAAATTGCACCCAGGAATTGTGGGAAGGGGTGTGTGAGCATTTTGGGGGAGTTTCTCATTGTACAGGGCTTCGGTGCTTACCTTATTTTAAGGAGGGGGCCGAGGGGTGGTGCTGGTTGTATGTGTGTTCTTTATTGTACCATTTTTATCCCGTCCTGCCCTTGCAGCCTCTCAGGCTGCTTGAGCTTCCTGAAACGCCACCTAGGGTGTAATCCTATGCATATTTAGACAGAAAGAAGTCCTACACGTCCCAGCATTCCCCAGCCAGCTATATATATATATATATATATATATATATATATAGCTGCTTTCAGAAAAACTTGGTCCAGGTTAACATGATCACCTCTCCCAGAGGGTGGGAGGAAGAACCTGCTATTGTTCATTTACATGCTAATGAATTGAAATGTATGCAAATGCAAAAATGACCCATTGCCTAGTATTGAAGACGAGCAGAAAAATAGAAGAGACAGGTGGCAAACAACCTGGCAAGGGTAGTTTCAAAATGCCCTGCTGGACGACCTTGCATGCCAAAGCCCTTTTTCAAAGCCATTTTTTTTTAAAGCAAAGGTACTTTATTTATAAAGACGCAAACACACTGCTGCGTATATGGTTTCATCCCCCTCAGGCTTCATTTCATTAGGAAGTCTGCTTAAAAGATGACTCCTGTTGCACCCCGTGCTATTATGTGCTCCTTTGCTGGATAATTAAGTAAGAATTTTCAATTTTATTCATGCCTTTACTAAATTAAACTCTGCTCGCATTAGTCTGATCCATATGGTCATTAGCCTAGTTACATTTCGTGCACGAGATAATAAGATGGGATTTATTGTCCTCATCCTACAACTCCAGATATGGTTGCGTAGACATGGGTTGAAAAGTTAATTCCTTGTCTCTGTCCGTTCTTTCCCTGTGACAGCTATCATAGCTCACAAGGCAGATATTATGTCAGTGTTGCCTGACAGAGGCTGAAAAAAGAAAAATGCAGAAGGATGAATATAATAAACTCCAACTGGCTTCAATTGCTAGTTTACTCTGATTAAGAAATTGTAACCTCATCTTGAGTGATGGGGAGGGAAGTTTGGCTCAGTTGAATGGAAGGATAATAAATTCTCTAGTTCCAAACAAATGATCTTAATTACACACGTTCTTTGTCTCATGTATCTTGCTCATTATTTTGCTGAGTTTTTCTCCGGATGAGAGGCTGATCAGGAGGACACAGGCTTCTAAACCTTGAGTATTTGTTGAGAAGAAGGAATCTGAGATGTACCTTGTCATGCGGGAGCATCATTTCACGTAAGAATATTGCCTATTAGAACCAATCTATGTGTTAGGCTAATCGTGTAATGTGTAGCTGAGACTTATTGGGTTTTGGGTTTTTTTAAACTCTAGTGTAAGCATGTGTGACCCTGATTGGGGTTGGGACCACTGTGTTCTGGAAGGGGAAGGTTAAACCTCCCCCCCCATTCCCCCCCAAATCCCTCCCTCCTCCTGCGGGGGGGGCGTTAAAAGGGAAAAGTCTTAATTGGCTCCAACGGAAACTTCTTTTCCTTTTTTCAGGAAAAAAAACAGTGGTGGTGGTGGGGAAGGTTTAATCCAAATTGTGGCTTACACTAGACTAAAAAGCAAAAGGGGGGGGAAAAGCCTCAGCTACATGCTACATGATTAGAGTAGGTTCCGCTGATACACCTGCCCAATGAGAGCCAGTGTGGCGTAGTGGTTAGAGTGTTGGACTGGGACTTGGGACATCCGGGTTCTATATATTCTCTTCACCACTACTCAGCCATCACTGGGTGACTTTGGGCCAGTCATGGACTCTCAGTCTAACCTACCTCACATGGTTGTTGTGGGGATGAAATTGAGAGGAGGAGGAATATGTAAGCCACCTTACATACTCCTTGCAGGAAAAAAGGTGGGATTTAAATATAATAAATAAACAAACAATAATGTGTGGAGGGGAGATGAATGCATGCAACATGCAGCGCATCCTTGATCACCCTACGCATGTCTCTACACACCCAGATGGATTATCCTGCTGATGCCTAAGCACATACAAATTGGGGATCATGACAAATAATTTCCAGTAGATTAAATAGGAAATTCTTTCACATGAAAGCTAAATTTGTTCATTCTAACTACAACTTTTTCTCTGTTTTTTTAATAAAGGGGGAAAGTAGGAGTGCTGGGTTCAAGGGGGGGCACATGTGGCCTGTGGGCTTTGTGTTGCCCTGTTCTATAGCTTTCTCTTGGATATATTCAAGACCAAATTAAATATTTTAAGAACATAAGGGGCCTTCAACATCTGGGGCCTTCCTCCGACTGCCACCTCCACGTGAGGCTCGGAGGGCAGCGACAAGGGGGAGGGCCTTTTCTGTGGTAGCCCCCCAACTGTGGAACAACCTCCCCCCTGAGGCCTGCCTGGCACCAACTCTATTATCTTTTCGGTGCCAGGTTAAGACTGCCCTCTACGTTGAGGCTTTTAATAATTAAATGGTATATGGTGGGGTGGTAAACTGTTTTTGCGGTCCTGTTTTATTAACTTGTTTTAGAGATACTTTTAAAATTGGTTTTTTTTAAAAAAAAATTCATAATGTTTTATTATCTTTTAAACTGTATTTTAGTGTTTGTTTTTAATTATTGTTGTACACCGGCCAGAGAGCTTCGGCTATTGGGCGGTATAGAAAATGAATGAATGAATGAATGAATGAATAAATAAATAAATAAATAAGAAGAGCCCTGCTGGATCAGACCAAAGGCCTCTCTGTTCTACAGTTGCCAATGGGAAGCCCACATGCAAGTCATGAGTGCAGTAGCACCCTGCCACTCATGTTCCCCAGCAACTGGTATCCAGAGGCATACCAGTAGCCATTGATAGCCTTATCCTCCATGCAGTCCTATGCACATTTACATGGGACTTACCTCTGAGTAGACATATGTAAGAGTGTGATGCAAGAGTAATACTCCTCTTAAAATGGAAAATATGGGAGCTTCTGAGATTAATCGGATATGTTCTGAAACACGGTGTCTGTATGTGCAAGTGTGCGTGCGTGAGTGAGTGAGTGAGTGAGTGTGTATGACTGTAGGAAAAGAAGACCTACATCACTTAAAATTCCTTCTTCCACACAGCAATTCAAGGTGTGGGGGCCATGTCCTTTTTGTTGTTACTGTTCACTCTGTCAGTCGACTTACGGCAAAAAGCAGCTGCTTTGCTGCATGTGTTTCATTATTCCAATAACAAGGAAAGAATACAGGTAGATTCACTTCCCTTCTGCATCCACCAGCATCAGTGTTCAGAACAAGTGGGGGTATTTCAGGCATTTTGCTCAGTGGTTGTCAAGAAAGCTGCAGTCATAGAATATTATCTTGTCACATCTGTTTATGGGCTCTGTTATAAAAACTGGGGGTGGGGGGAATGTAGGTCAGAATAGTTTATTATCCATCTATAGCAGCAAAATATACAGTGACTTCTTCAAGGTGGGGGGAAAAATCCACATTAAAGGGAAAAAGGCAACAGAGAAATAAGGCAGCGGGGCTCGTTTTATGATGATAGGGCCGAGAGAAAATTTTGTATTTGAAAACACCCGTATCTCATTGTCAAATGCTGAGACTCAGCTGGTAGCACAAGTGGGTTAATAGAACAGAAGGGGAGAAAGAGAAACAAGAAGGAGTATCAAAGCGAGAGGATTAAGTAAATAAGGAGCCTCACATAAAGATGTGTTCAGTTATGCAGTGTGGCTAGCAGGCTAAAAGCACAGGGTAAAACACACGTTTGTGGAAAACAGGCTGGATTTACCACTGTGATGAGTATGTTATAGCGTGGAGCCCAGCTGAACTGGGACCTGCCCCCCCATGGTGATGAGCATTCTGGTACCTCCGTGGTTGTTATACTCACCTGTGCCATGATGAGCGGCACATGCAAATTCAGGGCTGGGGGTATCAGTGTCAAACAGAACGGATCCAGGGCAGAGGAGAGACAAGATTGGGTTGAGAAACAATGCAGGCAGGAAGCAGGTCAACGGGCAGGAAAAAGAACAGAAATTTTGGCCCGGTAGAAAAGGTCAAAACAAAGAGAAGTTCACAAAAGCTGCAGGGCGAGCAGAAACAAAGGCTCAAGAATAAACAGGCCAAGACAACCTAAGAATTAAAGACCTCATTATGATCAGGGCTGGCCCTACCATTAGGCAGAGTGAGGTGGTTACCTCAGGCAGTAGATGCTGGTGGTGAGGAGGGAGCAACGGTGGCAGTTCCCTTCTAGCAATTCCCCTGGTCATTCCCTTCTGCTGAAGGACAGAGCTGTGTGTTCCAGGAAGCCTATCTGAAATCCCTTAAGCTAGCCAGCTGACCTCAGGTGTGGTGGAGGATGCTGCCCCATCACCAGTGCTGTTGTAAGATTCAACTGCCAGTCCACGTGGCTTCTGTAGGTGGAATGAGAGAGGGGGTACCATCTTGTCCTTTGGTCAGGTAGCAAAACCATCATGTTAAGGAGGCGAGGACAATGTTGGCTCCAGATTTTGGGAGGGCACTAAAAGCTGGATTCTCAATGCGGGCCCATCTCCCTGCTCCTTTCATCACTGTCCATACTTTATGCCTAATCTGCACCACTGTCCACCATGAGAAAGCAAGTTAAGGAGCTGCTGCTTCTCCTTACTCTTGCCACTACTCATAGACTCAGAGAACAAGTGCAAGTGAACAAGCACAACAGTGAGGAGGAGAAGGTGAAGGAGAAACCAGGAGGTCAGGCAGCTCTGGGGATCAGCAGTGGGCCCCTGCTGGGGTGTAGGACTTGGCAGATGACCTCTAATGCTGACCCTGCATCCTACATTGCAGATTCTGGACAGAACAGTGGGATTGAACTGGATGATCTCCAAGGTCCTGTCCAACGCTCCGATTCAATGAAAACGGAGTGTTAAAAAAGCAGAACAATGGAGAATCCCCATTGCATTGGTTCCTCCTTGGAAATGAGCACTGCTGCATAATCTGGTTGGCTGTGTTGACTCACGCAATGCAGTGAACAACATCTCCATTTTCAGTCCAATGTGATCACATCGTGTTCATCCATTAAGAAAAAAATCATATAGGCCACCATAGCCAACAGCAATTGGGGACACCTGAGGGAGAGGACAGTGACGGCAAAGGAGAAGAAGGAAAATGACACCAAGACGCAGCTACCGCCAAGGAAACAAAAGGATGCCAAGCAGTATTGAGACAATGCAAATGTGTTCCCATGGTATGTTTCGGTTATTGATTTGTATGCATCAAATATCTGATTTTTGAATCCAATGTCAACATTAGGGAATATTCTACATAGAATTGTAGAATATTCTTGCATGTTCTGTGGAAAGAGTACAATGCAGTGGAGGCTGGTGGCGCCAATGTCAGTGGGGCAGTGTATTCCACTGGGTTTTTTTAGTTTGACCTTTAAAGGAGTTGTCCATGGTGCTGAACCGCAAACCCAAATAGGCTGAGCACCATGGATAGCTCCTTAAAAGTTCAGCCTTCAACCCAGAGTGGATACACTGCCCAACTGACGTTGGAGCCACCAGCCTCTACTGGTACAATGGCTCCTTTGCTGGTGATGATGACTATATACTGCCTCTAGAATCAGAGGCAATACCCATTGCTGGGGAACAGCAGCAGGGAAGGTCTATTGCCTCCATGTCTTTCTTGTGGGCTTCCCAGAGACATCTGGTTGGGAGTTGTCCATGGTGCTGAACCGCAAACCCAAATAGGCTGAGCACCATGGATAGCTCCTTAAAAGTTCAGCCTTCAACCCAGAGTGGATACACTGCCCAACTGACGTTGGAGCCACCAGCCTCTACTGGTACAATGGCTCCTTTGCTGGTGATGATGACTATATACTGCCTCTAGAATCAGAGGCAATACCCATTGCTGGGGAACAGCAGCAGGGAAGGTCTATTGCCTCCATGTCTTTCTTGTGGGCTTCCCAGAGACATCTGGTTGGGAGATAAGATGCTGCACTAGAGAGACCTTTGGTCTTGTCCAGCAGGGGGTTTCTTATGTTCTCATGGGGTAATATCAGCAGATGAAGCTTTCTCCACCCCTGCATGACAAACTGCACTGATCAGAAATCCATGCAACACTTAATAATGCTGGGACCCTTACCTCTGTCATCTCTGCCCACCCTGTTATACATAGCCATGACCCACAAGCCCTAGTGATGAATCCCAGTCTGCTACTTTGAGAATGGAAAGCCAATTACCCTTGTATGTTTACAGCGCAGTGCAGTTATTTTATACCCAAGGATGCTATGGAAATTATCACTATCTGAATTTCTCCCTGGCTTTGGGGGTTCACGTCTGACTTGTCTCATCTTGTTTCTGGAGCAGCGCCAATATGCTTTTGCAATCTTCTGCTTTTGATTTCTAGACATGGTTGAGACTGCTGGGCTGCAGTTTGCTGCAGTTTTCAGTTCATGTCTTCCCTTCCCCCAGCTTTTCTTACAGTTTTCTGATGCATGCCAGCACATATGCGCATGGTTTTAATTGCAGAGCAAAATGGAATCTTGACGTGATTGCACAGTTGCAGTGAGATTCCTTTTTGTGCTGTGATTCAGGCTGTGTACATAGGCTCTGGAGAGTCTGGAGATGGGATTTTCAACGTAGTGCCCATGGGCACCAATGTACCCACAGACACCTCTCTTGTTGCCTACCAGGGTCCCTTCCCCTTCCCCTTCCCCTTCTCATTTTTATTTTATTTCTTAAGATTTATTTTTTAAAATATATATGACTGGGAGGTCGGCATGCTACAAGGTGAAATTCTGCTCTCCAGTGCCACCTTTATTTGGGTTCAAAAGAGTGGTTTTGTGCTTTGCAACTCAGACACCACCTCTGTCTTGTACTTAGGTTCTTGGGCAAGTTACTTTTCTTTTAGTCTCAGCTGTTTGTCTTCTGGGAAATGAGTGTTTTGTCACTGGCCTTGCCCACCATGGCAGCCATTTTGAGAGAGCACCCACAACACTCTCTTAAAATTCCAAATGTGCCCACTGACCCCAAAAGGTTGGGGACCACTGCTGGAGCATATCAGCAACCTCATCTGTATCTATTTCAAAAAAAAGTTTTTTTGAAATGCTCTGAATTAAACAGGAGGTGGAATGGAATGTAGAGCAGAGCAAACCCATGAAATAGGAATAAAACAGGATGGGGGAAATCGGCTCATTCCTAATTTATATTTTCCACAACGTATACACAGTAGAGACTATTGTAATGTGTGTGTGTGTGTGTGTGGTGTGTGTGTGTGTGTGTGTGTGTAGGGTGATGGTGGTGGGGAATTTGTGAAAGAGAGAAAGGAAAGAGAGAGAAGAAATGAAGATTGTTTAGAATAGAAAAGGTCATTCCCCATAAGCAAGCTACATAAAGCAGCAAGACAGCTTGCCTGTTTGGCTTCTGCTCTCTGATATTATAGACAACAACTTCCTGGATGTGGGTCTCCTCTAAAGCATAATGCTTCCAAATCTCATGCCAGCAAAAGACAAGGCATGTAATTATACAACTCTGAACAGGTTGACACAATTCCAGCTGAATTCCACAATTGCAGCAAAGCTAAATGGCTGCAATTTCTCCTTTTGCCATTTTCTTTCCTTTGACTGGTGAGGAGTTAGTTGGTTTGTCTGTGTTGTTTTTAAAAAAAATATTTTTAAAGTCTCACGTTTGCTCTTTTGCAATTTGTTCCTTTATAACCAGCAATTCTGGTGGCCGTCTGATTTTTGAGTGACGTGGATTCAGCCAAAATGTTGAAAGAAGGCAAATTATAGAGCTGCAGTGCTTGCTGTACGTCACGGGAACTGCCCAAGCAGTGCCCACGGCAACTGCACAAACAGCTATGGATACAAATCTTAACTGCCAGGGGGATACGAGCTGTGGGTGGAATTGCATTTCTCCAGCAAGGTGAAAATTACAGTTACAGAGCTGGGATCCCCTCAGAGGAGGTGCAATCCTGAGGGAAGGTTGCCTCTGTAACAGAAAAATGTCTAATAAAAACCCAAGGAATGTCTGGAGACCAAAGAAGTTCCCAAACACATGCAACTGGGAAAATAAAGTACAGGAATATGCCATTCTCTCTATGTTAATGCACTATGTAGGACAAACTAGGTATGTCAGAGAAATCCGTAAAGGTTTCAAATGAGTTTGGATTTCTGTATAACTAACCTGTGGTTTCTGCAGCAGATCAGCTTTTTTCCTAAGTCACACAAATTCCGCAGATTTGTGGACCAGGTCTTCACTGGGGTGTGTGTGTGTGTGCTCATTTGCATTAGCCCTGCTGCACATTAACTAATGCAGCAATGCATTTGGACAAGTCACGTGGATTCCACGGATTTGTGCTAATTCAAATTAGCTCTATTGCAAATCAGTGCAAGTAGAATGAAATCAAGTTTTTATTGATTATTTTTTTTTTATCCAATTTTTTTATTTTCTATATAAAACAAACACATAATATCAAACATATAACAATTAACAAAACAAAATAGACCTCCGATTTTTCTTCTACAGCAAATACAGGTAACAATAATTTTTCTTACTCGATAATCCAAATGAGAAATCTCTTTCTTCCCATTGTCCCAGATTCACTTATTATTCCATAAATCCACAAACAAACAAATCATTATTTTCCAGTCTCTGCAAAAAGTCAATTAGAGGTTTCCACTCAATAATAAATGCAGATGTTGTCCTTTCTCTAATTAGTGATGTAAGTTTGGCCATCTCTGCCAGCTCCAGCATCTTGACCAACCATTCTTCTATCGTAGGCACTGCTGGACCTTTCCACTTCTGTGCATATAGTAGTCTCGCTGCCGTTGTCATGTATAGAAATAAAGTTCCATATCTTCCTTCTAGCTGACTGTCCATTATTCCCAATAGAAAAGCCTCTGGTTTCAATTGAAAAGTAATCCTTAAAATCTTTTGCATTAATAAATGAATTTCAACCCAAAAACTTTTAGCTTTCTTACATGTCCACCACATATGATAAAAGGTTCCTTCCTGTTGTTCACATTTCCAACATATATCTGATGCACCGCTATACATTCTAGCCAATTTCTCCGGCGACAAGTACCAACGATACATCATCTTATAAAAATTCTCTTTAAGACTAGAGCATAAAGTAAATTTCAAACCTTTTAACCACATATTTTCCCATTGTGTCATTAGTATATTATAACCAAAATTTTGAGCCCATTTTATCATACATTCCTTCACTTGCTCTTCCTCAGTTTCAAATTTCAACAAAAGCTTATACATTCTTGAAATAAGATGTTCATCATTTAGACATAATTCCCTTTCAAAGTCAGATACCCTCTGTTCAAAATCATACAACCTTTTATCAACTTTAAACCTTTCTACCATCTGTAAATAGGAGAACCATTGACATGTATGACCTTCTTTTATCAGTTCTTCTCTTGATTTTATTTTACATTCATCTTGTGAAAAATTCAGCAAATCACGATATGTCAACCAACTGTATTTACTTAACATTTCTCTTCTATGATGGGCTTCTTGTGCTGATAGCCACAATGGTACTCTCTGACAAAACCTAGGTTTATATTTATTCCAAATTTTCAAAATGGCACTTCTAACACAGTGATTATTAAATTCTACATTCACTTTAACTTTATCATACCACATGTACCCATGCCATCCAAATCTCAAATCATATCCCTCTAAATCTAATAATCGACTATTTTTCAACAAAACCCATTCTTTGATCCATACTAAACAACAAGCAGCAAAATATAACTTCAGGTCAGGTAAACCCAACCCCCCTCTTTCTTTTGCACCCTGTAAAATCTTAAACTTAACCCGTGGCTTTTTCCCTTGCCATACAAATCTAGATATATCCTTCTGCCATTGTTTAAATGATATTTGCGATGTCACAATAGGGATAGTCTGAAACAAAAACAACATTCTAGGTAATACATTCATCTTGATTGTGGCTATTCTCCCCAAAAGTGACAATTGAGCTTTATCCCATCTTTCTAAATCTTTTTTCTTTTCATTCCAAGACTTTACATAATTATTTTGAAACAACATACAATTCTTATTTGTTAATGTGATACCTAAATACTTTACTTTCTTTTCAACCTTAAAACCTGATTTATTTGACAATTTTATTTGATCTTGAATTTTCATATTTTTTGTTAATATCTTTGTCTTTAGTTTATTAACCTTAAAACCAGCTACAGCACCAAACTCCTTCAATTTAACCATTAACGTTTCTATTCCTTTCAGAGGATCTTCCAAAGTTAACACCAAATCATCTGCGAAAGCTCTCAGCTTATAAGACTCTTTTTTAATTTTTATGCCTCCAATTCTATCATCTTGTCTTATATCTCTGTTCAATATTTCAAGCACAAGAATAAACAACAAAGGTGATAATGGGCAACCTTGTCTTGTTCCTCTATGTATTCCACACGGTTTCGTCATATCGCCATTGACAATTATTTGTGCTGTTTGTGAAGTATAAATTGACTTTATCCATTTTATAAAGTTCTCTCCAAAATCCATTTCCTTCAGTACTTTAAATAGAAACCCCCAATTTAAATTGTCAAACGCTTTCTCTGCATCTAAGAAAATCAATGCAGCATGTTTTTCATTATGCTTTTCCAAGTATTCCAAAATATCTAAGACTGTTCTAACATTATCCCTCAGCTGTCTTTTAGGTAAAAAACCACATTGATCTTCATGAATAAATTCTTGAAGAATTATTTTTAATCTTTCCGCCAATATCATTGTAAACAGCTTGTAGTCATTATTCAGTAATGATATTGGTCTATAATTTCTTGTTAAGGTTAAGTCTTGTCCCTCTTTAGGTATTAATGTTATATTTGCCTCTTTCCATGTCTCCGGCATCCGGCCTCCTTGCAAAATAGAATTCATCGTTTTTTGTAAAGGTTGTATGAGTTCATCTTCAAATCTCTGATAGTATTTACCAGAAAGTCCATCCGGTCCTGGTGCCTTTCCTGGTTTAATCTTTTTTATAGCACCCACCAATTCACTTATTGTTATAGGACCATTCATAACATGTCTCTGTTCCTCTGTAATCTTAGGTAACTTTTGTTTTTCAATATATTCATCTATTTTTTCTGATGAAACATTATGTCCTTTATATAAATTCGAATAATAATAGTAAAATGATTTTTGTATCTCCTTATTGTCTGTTAATACTTTATCGCCCTCTTGTACTTTTATTATCATTTTCTTTTCTCTTTCTTTTCGCAATCTATAAGCCAACCATCTCCCAGGTTTGTTTGCAAATTCAAAGTTCCTCTGTTTCATATAATTCAATTTTATTTCCATTTCTCTTGTTGTTACCATAGATAACTGTTGTTGCAACATTTTAATCTGTTGGAAAATATTTGAGTTTCCTAGAGAGATCTTTAATTCTTCCTCCTTCTTTTTTATTTCCTCCAGAATTTTTTGCATTTTCTCTTGTCTCTTGGCCTTAAGTTGAGTATTATATTGTATAAAATAACCTCTAATAAAAGCTTTACTTGCATCCCAAACCATTCTCAGATCTGTACCCTTATCTAAGTTAATTTAAAAAAATTCTTTTAGTTTCTTTTTACAATCTTCCAACACAGCTGTATTTTGTAATAACGTTTCATTTAATCTCCATCTAAAAACAGTGGATTTTCTTTTGCAAACCATAGTCACAGGATTATGATCCGAGAAAGTCTTTGGTAAAATCTCTATTTTAGAAGTTTTAGTAACAAAGTCTTTAGTTGTCAGGAACATATCTATTCTCGACAATGATCTGTGTCTCTCAGAAAAATACGTATATTCCCTTGAATCACCATTCTTTTGCCTCCATAAGTCCACCAGTCTCAGATTTTCCATAAGATCAAAAAGGCTTTTTGGGAGTTTTCCTTGATATCTTGTAATATTTATTTCTGAAGTTCTATCCATTTGTGGAAGCATGACCCCATTCCAGTCTCCCATCAAACACCAACTTTCATATGATAAATCCATTAGAATATCCATAAGCTTCTTATAAAACACCGCTTTATCTTGGTTAGGTGCATAAATTCCCACCACCATTGTCTTAAATCCATTTAAGTTGACTTCTACTCCCACAAATCTACCTTGTTCATCAGCAAATACTAATTTTGGTTTTAAATGGGATTTAATATACAAAACAACTCCATTTTTCTTTTTAGCATGTGCCGAGATAAACTCTTCACCTAATGTTTTATAGACCAAATACTTTATATCTTTTTTCTTGATATGAGTCTCTTGTAAACAAATGATGTCTTGCTTTAATTTTTTCAAATAGTAAAATACTTTTTTTCCTCTTTTGAGGGGCATTTGCGCCATTAATATTCCATGTTAAACATTTGTAATCCATAATCAGTAGAAATTTAAAATATACATATATATATTAATCCTAATCTGTGCCTGTGGCCAAGGCCATCCTTTCTTCTCCCCGTTTCATCTCCTCAAAATCTCTTTTAAATCTTACTAGGAAATCTCTGGCTTTTTGAACTGAATTCAGCTTGAATCTCTGATCTTTGAAGGAAAAAACCACACCTTCTGGAATCTCCCAACGAAAAGCAATCTTTTTCTGTTTCAGCAGTACAGTCAAAAAGGCATAATCTTTCCGTTTACGTAAAAATCTAATAGGTACTTCTTTCAAAACAATTATAGAATTATCCTCCTCCTTCAATCCTGTAGCAAAATGTTTTTGAAGAACCTGATCCCTTGTATTCTTCCTAACAAAATGAACCATGATGTCTCTTGGTACTCCTTTATTTCTGGCATAGGCAGAGTTAACTCTATAAATCTTGTCAAGCTCTATTTCCATATCTCCTTCATCTAAGGCCAGAAAATCCGCCAAAATTCTAATCATTCTATCTCTAGTATCCTCTTCTTCCTTCTCTGGGATATTTCTAAATCTCAGACAGTGTTCATTTGCTCTCAGTTCCAGTAAGGACATGTGATCTAGCTCCCCTTCAACTTCTCTGGTTATCACTTCAGTTTTATTCTCTAATATTTCAACTTTATCAGCAATCTGTTTAACCTCACCCGAGATTTGCTTTACTGACCCGTCCAGTTTTTTAACTGCATCAGTCATATCCATTTTCATTTTCAAGATCTTTTCATCCATACTTTGCTCAAAGGCATTAATCCTGTTTTCCATCTTATCCATCCTACTGTCCAGTTTATTTCCCAACTCTTCAAATAAATTCTGAAGTAACTCTGGCGTAACCATCTTATCTGAACCTAGATCCAGAGATGCTTTCCTACTTCCTGAACCTTTTTTCGCAGCCATTGTATAATACAATCGAAGAGCCAAGTTTAAAAAAAGAAAAAGAAAAAAAGTGAGGAAGAGAAGGGGGGGGGGAAACCCTCCTCTAGTAAAAGCTCAGATTTCAAGGCCTCTTAAATCACGTCTCTAACACAGCAGGCTTAGACTTCTTATCTGGTTGTTATGGAACTCATGAGTCATAAGTCATAACCAAAACATCCAGCAACAATCCCACAGCAGCCATCTCTTTTCTAACAACTTTTTCACAGCCAAACTTTCGTCAATAATAAAATTATTAAAAATGCAAATAGTGAGAAAGGATAGTCATAATAGAATACCTCCTTTCTTCTTCTTCTCCTTAATTAACTTTTTGCCCGAATTTTTTAGCCATTAAAGCCTCCAGCGTCTTGTGTTCTTCGTAACCTCCCTTCCTTTTAGTCCCGGAAAAAAAAGGAATTTATCTCACCATAATATAGTCCTTAATTGCTGTAGTAGGAAACTCCCTTCGTCATAGATAGTTTGTAATCCATAAATCATTGGGAAATGAAGATTTTTTGCAGGCTAAGTGTCTTTTAAAGCTCTGATTAGCGGCTTGAGCAAGATGTAACTTCCACCCCCCCTGACCGGTGTAGTGTATCCTCTGAACAAGCCTTCGCTTAAACAGTGAATACACAAATACCGATCGCCCGGGGTGTCTGTGGTTAATCTCTTCGTTCTCCCCAATAAACTGGGGTGATTTATGTCAGCTGAAATTGCTTCCAGCTGGTTCTTTACCGCTATCAGCCTCCCGTCTTCCGAGAGCGTCTGCCTGCCGAAAAACCTCACCCGGAAGTCCAAGTTTTTATTGATTATTGGGAAGAAAATGTACATTGATCTGTAAATTCCGACCTACTGTGATATGAATGACTAACTTCAGGTGCTCTTTCTAAAATGAATAAAAATATATTGTGAAAACAAGCAAACCAAGGAAATTCTGAATACAGCTGTACAACCCAGTCCTATGTTTGTTTACTCAGGAGTGAGTTCCTTGGATTTCAGTGGGATTGACTGCCAAATGAGCATGGATAGGGTAGCTGCTTTTGACTTGTGCCTGCCTTTTTACCTTTAATTTTGTCAGGGGAGGCTGTTGACTCCGAAGTCAGTGGGGCTCCTCATCCATTGCAGCTTTTATTCTGAGCTTTATAGGAGCTATCCATGGTGCTGTACTCCACCACCCAAAATGGGTTCACCACCACGTAGCACCATGGATAGCTCCTATAAAGCTCAGAATAAAAGCTGCAATGGATAAGGAGCCCCACTGACACAGGGGTCACCAGCCTCCCCACATTTTGGCTCTATACACTGAATGATAGGTGGGAAAGGGAAGATTAACACCACCACCACCAACAACAACAACAACACAATTTACTCCAGTCAACCAAGACTAGGCTGGCGGGTACCACCCAGAGGACCTTCTCTTCTGCTGCTCCCAGACTGTGGAATGGCCTGTCGAGGGGGCTCGTCAACTAGAAAGTCTCTTGGCTTTTAAAAAGGCCATAAAAACTGACCTCTTCCAACAGGCCTACCCAGTGGAATTTTAAGAGTTTTTAGGATACTTTTAAAGGTTTTAAAGAATATTTTAATAATATTTACTATGTTTTAACTAGCTATGTATTTTATATTTATGGTTGTTCCCCGCCTCGATCTGAGTGGAGAGGCGGGTAAGAAATAAATAAATAATAATAATTATTATTATTATTATTATTATTATTATTATTATTATTATGCATACTTCTACTTGTTTGCAGAAGGCAGACTTGTATTAAAAGAAGGCATTGGAGTTGCAAAGCTTTCATGTGTGAGATGAGGGAGCAGGTAAAATCCTTCTCTGGGTTTCAATCTGATCACACAGAGTAATAGAAAGGAATTAGCAACAGTGAAGGAAAACATCCCTAAGGGGAGGTTTACCAGCAGCAGTCCTGTGTCTTGTGCTTGCCTGACACCTACCATCAATCAGTATTCAGTGTATATTTGGGGGTGAGGGTGGGCAGGGGGGAGACAATCAGCCATGCATTTACTGACAAAGCCACAAGGAATGTCTGAGTAAGAGAAAGGGGGGAAGAAAAAACACCCCAAACTACCCAGGAGACTCAATAGTGTTTGTCTAATTGTTCCACTCTGATAATACAACTACAGGGTCAGTTTATGCTTTCTTTACTACTTCTGGTCCAGTCAGTCAGTATTATAGACAATTCAGCTGCACAGTTCCTTCCCCCATACCTCATCATGTGCTAGACCAGTGCAGGAAACATGCCTCAGTAGTACCCGAGTTTCCGTCACAGACCCATCAAGCTAGAAGACTCAGAGACCACCCCATTCATCCCTCTGCTTCAAGGCAGGACTGCTCGTCTTCCAACTGTCCTCCCACCATCAACCCACGGTCTCTTCAGATTACAATGTGTTGCAAGCAGTAAGATAAGCAGCTTCACTGTTAGTTTTGCCAGTTCCTGACTCTGAAACAGCAATTGTTGTTTTAACAGCTTTGGTTCAGGACTGGCGGCACAGCTCCAGATATTTCGGGATGAAACAGAGTCTCAAAGTCCTTTTCAGTCTGGTTTTCAGACTCAGTATTGGGGCTGAGATAGCGATGGTCTCATAAGAACATAAGAAGAGCCATGCTGGAGCAGACCAAAGGTGCATCCAATCTAGCGACGTGTTTCCTACAGTGGAAGTCCACAAGCAGGACAGGATTGCAATAGTGGGCACCCTCCTAATTGTGATCAACACCAAGAGCTGGAGAGGAGGAGTGTGTCCCTGTTGGTTTTGTTAGTCCTCTCAATAGCTTTCGACACCATCAACCATGATGTCCTTCTGGGCAGCCTGCCCAGGATGGGAGTGGAGTGCCCCTCTCCATGTTTCAGTGGTTTTAGTCCTACCTAAAGGGCAGGTTCCAGAAGGTGTTCTTGGGGGAATACTGCTCAGTTTCAGTTCTATTTTTGTCACCCCATTAGTCAACATTTATGGGGAAGGGTTATCCAGCAGTTTAAGGTTGGATACCATCAATATGCTGGCAAGAAACAACTCTATATCTCCAAGGAGGTGATAGAGGTGCTGACCCAGTGTCTGGATCAATAAAGAAGTGAGTACAGGTGAACAAGCTGAGATGTAATCTAGACAAGATAGAAATTGGTTTTGGACAGTAGGAAAACTGAACCAGGAGCTTGGTGTACAGCTTGTTCTGGAAGGGGGTTTATATTCTCCTTGAAGACTCTGATTTGCTGCTTGGGAATGCTTCCAGGTGGCCAGGTAACAACTGTAGCCAGAAGTGCTGTTGCCTAAGGTTGTGCTGGCATGCCAGCTGCACCCTGTCTTGGAGAAGGCAGATCTAGCCATTGTCATAATATCATGGGCCAAGGGAGGTGAACCTCTGGCCTGTGGCCTAATTTGCCCTGTGGAGGTTCTCCATCTGGGCCCTGGAGACTTCATGCATTCTTCCAGGGGGCGGGCTTGGCCTCCAAGCTACACTCCCTGGAGGAATCCCTGCAGTTATCTCCAATCACAGATTGGAAATAATGAGTGATGTGAGCAGGTGGGTAGCGTGACACAGCCAGCACTGGGAGGAGCTGTTCCACCCACTACAGAAAGCACTGTGTGGGCAAAGCATCCCCTGCTGAGCTGGATATTGGGGCACTCCTCCAGCCAGCAATTCAGTTGGGGTGGCTTCACAGGATGTTGGCCTCCCCCAATGGGACAAGCCAGTGCACAGTACACAGTGAAATAGGGTCCTGGTCAGCACACAGTGAAATAGGGTCTGATATGATCCTCCCGGTGCGTCAGCCAGGGACCAAATAACATGAAGTGGTGGGGGCATGCCCGCTGATGTCATTTGGCCTGTGGAAGGCTGGGTGGGTGTTCACCTGCCCCCAACCCCAATTTAGTTCCCCACTCCTTGCTTGGCACATCCAGACTGGACTACCACAATGGAATTTATAAGGGGCTGCCTTTGTAATGTGTTCGGAAACTACTGCTAGTGCTCAGTGCAAGTTCTACCTTTAAAAACAGCTCATGTGAATCCAGTCTTGTACCAGCTTCATTGACTTACTAAGTGTTTTACAAGGAAAGAAAACTTCACAACAGGTTTATGCTACTCTGCACTACTTTTACTGTAGCAAAAAGTACCCCCTAACCAGGGATGGGGACTCGGACTCGAGGACTCGACTTGTGAATCGGACTGAGTCCCCCCTCTGACTCGAGTCGCACTCGAGTCCCAATATTTTAAATGGGACTCGAGACTCGACTCGGGACTCGAGACCAAGACTCGTCAACATCCCTGCTTGATTCCACCTGCAGGTGCTGTCTGGACCCAGTTGCAGTAACAATCCAAGTTTATTTTTAAAAATCATTTTCCTAATGCAACCTTTCAGACATTTTGGGTTTGGCTGCCTCTGCCTGCCTGTTTGGGGTTCCCTGCCTCCTCTGCCTGCCTGGTCTCTTCTTAACCAGTTTCACAGTTTGAATTGTCCAAGACAAATGCCTCTGCCTGCCTGCTTTGTGGTTCCCTGCCTCCTCTGCCTGCCTGGTTATTTTGGGTTTGTCTGCCTGATCTGTTCTTGTCAAAATCAGTGGCAGAGTTTTGAGATAAAAAGGCACACTTGTGTGTAGAATTTATTTAAGCCACACATCTGAAGTAGCCTTATTTTGCTGGGGGAAAACCCCATTGACTTTAATAGGGACTCGTGGAGTCAGCTTTGGGAGTGACTCGTGACTCGTGAGTCACCATTTTGGACCAAGGACTTGGACTTGGACTCGAGACTCGGATCCAAAGATTCGTGACTCGACTCGTGACTCGAGACCAAGGACTCTTCAACATCCCTGCCCCTAACCCCCCATACCTCAAATCTTACTCCACAGATGATCCTGAAATGGTTCCAGTAATGCAATGTTCTGCCATGTAAGGTAGATTAAAAAACACACACACTAAAGAAACCTGACATCCTATTCATTTCATTTCAAATTCATTTCTCTATGAATTTCCGTTCATAGAGAAAGCTGAACGGAAATTCAAAGCTATATTGGAAAAGTGAGGCAAATGGCTGGGATAGAAAATAAACAGATATGATCAGTAGCAGCTTACAAGAGAAGGAACAGGGCGAGGTGGAGGAGGAGGAGGTGGAGAAACATAATGACTTAGTATCAGCTAATAAGGCTAACAGCAATAATAGAAAAGCAGAGGAGAGATACTGGAGGAAAGCAGATCCATTAATAAATGAAGTGAGCAACTGAATTAGTATTTCATAGCAGCCTAGCCAATGAGCTGCTATTATCAGTCATCTAGAAGACAAAGTAAAGTGGTAAGAGGGGCAATTAAGGCAGACCAATTATAAAAAAGACAGGGATCGTGCCCAAAATGGCAGCCCTGTCTTCAGGTCCTCCCCTTCTGTAATTAATCTAGTAAAAGTGTACCTTCTGATATCACTTTGCTGTGCACTCCACATCATTAGGTGGCAGAGGCGAGGAAACGCACAATGCGGTAACATCTAGACTTGGGGGTCAGTTGTACCTGGTGTTTCTCATAAAATCTAATTGATTAATGAAGACCCTGGGTGCAGTCTACTGGAACGTTCTCTTGCGCATGCTCCATTGAAATGAATGGAAGCTGCATGGTGGTTTTGCCAAAGAAGGCCATGATCACCATCATTTATTGATCGAATGATGCAGCAGCATCACTGTCCATTGTGCTTTATAGAGGAAAAGTGGACAGCTCTCTGCCCGGAGGAGCTTGCAATCTAAAATTCAAGTATCAACAGACGAAGGGGAAGGAGAAAGTGGTAAACTTTATTTCAGTTGCATGTACTTGGCCTAGTTAGAGTAGGGCAGCTTTCCTCAACCTGATGTCCCCTAGGTGTTTTGGACTTCAACTCCTTTCAGCCCCAGACAATGGTCCAGGATGATGGGAATTATAGTCCCAAACTTCTGGAGTGCACCATATTGCAGAAAGCTGCAATAGGTAGGGATGTTGGAGAAATCCATAAGAACGTAAGAAGAGCCGTGCCGGATCAGACCAAGGGTCCATCTAGTCCAGCATTGTGTTCACACAGTGGCCAACCAGCTGCCTACAGGACCCCACAAGCATTACAGGAGTGCAACAGCACCTTCCCATCCATGTTCCCCAGCAACTGGTGTACATAGGAGTGGAGATGTTGCCGCATTGTGCGTTTCCTCGCCTCTGCCACCTAATGATGTGGAGTGCACAGCAAAGTGATATCAGAAGGTACATTTTTACTAGATTAATTGCAGAAGGGGAGGACCTGAAGACAGGGCTGCCATTTTGGGCACGATCCCTGTCTTTTGGATGGGAAGGTGCTGTTGCCTAAGTGCCTAGGCATACTGCCTCTGATACTGGAGGAAGAACATAGCCAATCAGGACTAGTAGCCATAACAGATTCAAATGAGTTTGGATTTCTATGAATCTGACCCACTGATTCCACAGCAGAATGACTTTTTCCGAGTTGTGATGATTCTGCAGACTTGCAGATCAGTTTTTCACTTTCCAGAATTGTATGCAAATTTAGTTGTGCAAAAAAAAAAAAACCCCAATCCAAACAGCGCATTTCCCCCCATAGGCTAAAGCATGAAAATGTGCATTTTGGGGGATTTGCACATTTGGGTGGGATTTGTGCATTTTGGGAAGGGCACATTTGTGCAAGTGCGCTCTTTCCAGCATGATTAATGCAAGTTTGGGAAATTAAGAAAAAAACTGATTACTTCAATGATGGAACGAAAGATGCCTGGCAATCAGTGAAACACAGATGGAATGGATTTAACAAAACCCATACATCCTGAGAGGGACTTCAAGGCATAAGGAGCAACATGGGAGAAAGGCTAGAGCAGGAGAGCATTGGATGGCTGAGGGTGCTGGAGCTGGTGACATGAAGGTCCTGGGCAGGGAGGTCTAGGGATGCATGTGAGGAGATATGGGGGTGGTGGTAGACCATAGAGTGCTTTGATGGTAAGGAAGTGGAGGTTGTGCTGGATCTCATAGATTTCATAGATCCTAGAGTTGGAAGGAGCCTACAAGGCTATCGAGTCCAACCCCCTGCTCAATGCAGGAAACTAGAGGAGGGGTCTCCCATCCAAGTAATAACCAGGCTTGACCCTGCTTAGCTTTCCACACTCAGACAAGCTGAGCCAGCATAAGCCACAGGCCTGTATATCTGGCAGCAGACAAGAAGGCCGTGCATGGATTTAAGGAGGGGCATTATGTGATCAGAGCAGTGAACGAGGGGAATCATTTTGACAGCAGTGGAGGCTGGAGGCTCCAATGTCTGTGGGGCGGTGTCTGTGGGGCAGTGTATCCACTCTTGGGTTCAGCCTGAACTTTAAAGGAACTGTCCATGGTGCCAAACCCTATCCCCCAAATAGGTTCAGAACTATGGATAGCTCCTTGAAAGTTCAACTACAACCTGGAGTGGATCCACCAGCCCACTGACATTGGAGCCACCAGCCTCCACTATTTGGCAGCCATGTTCTGGGTAGAGGTGAGGGGACCATGGTGAGACAACTGAAGGCCAGAGAGGAGAAGATTGCAGGAGTGTAGATTAGGGAGGTTGGAGAAAACCACAATAGATTCAAATGAGTTCAGATTTCTATGAATCCGGCCTGTGCATTGCATAGTGGACAGACTCTTTACATTTGGGGGGAATTTGCACTAATGTGCATTAATGCTAATGCACATTAGCATATTAGTGCAAGTGTGCATTGCATTAATGCATACTAGTGCTAATGTGAATTAGTGCAAGTCGAATGAAATTCTGGTAAAAATAATCCAACTCCACCAATCAGCGGATGACAGAACGAAAGACCCTTGACAATCCATGAAACAGACAGAACAGGTTTAACAAAATCTGGACATCCCTAGTCTAGATGAGAGATGAGCAAGGCATAGGACCAGAGTTTTTGCCAAAGGGACAGGGAAGCGGGGCTATACGTTTGTAATGCTGTACGGAGAGGGCTAGTGACATGACTTGGCAGTAGACTGACTATGGTGGACAAAGAAGAAAGAGGAGTCAAAGATACAGGCTTTGTGTGTCCAGGGCAGATGGTGATATTGTCAATGGATAAGGAGTGTCTCCAAGGAGATGAGGGTTTGGGAAGAAAGATGAGAAGTTTGGTTTAGGACAAGGGTGGGCAGGAAGTAGATCTTCAGATGTTTTGGACTTCAACTAACAGCATTCCGAACCACTGGCCATGTTGGCCATGTCTTCTGGGAGTTGAAGTCCAAAACATGTGGAGATCTACCTTCTGCCCACCCCTGTTCTAGGACATATTGAGTTTGAGATGACAGTGGAGCATCCAAGTGAAAATATCAGAGAAACAGCTGGAGATGTGCGATTAGAGGGAGGGGAAAACATGTATTCATTTATTTCTATACTGCCCAATAGTCAAAGCTCTCTGGGTGGTTTACAACAGTGCCTAAGACAAGGCCAAGATACAATAAAACAGCCATAAAATTATTCCACAATATAGAAATTAAAAACAGTTTAAGAAATTTAAAAACAATTTGCTCATTCCCCAGATCCTGGGGAAAGAGGTAGAGATGGGTGTTCTCAGCATGTAGGTAGTAGTGAAAAACATGGGATTTGACAAGGTCACCCAGGGACAGTATACACAGAGAGAGAGAGAGAGAGAGAGAGAGGAGTGATGTATGCATGCATAAAGACCAGCTGACTTCCTTGCACGTACCTGTGTGCCAAATGGGTTTGACAAGCTACTCACCTGGAAGGAATTGCTACTTGCCTTGGGCAACTGGCTAATTTTGAGACTGCACTGTATCGTTAACTCCATATTGTTCCAAGGTCAGCAGGAAAGCATGTAGAAGGTGGCAGGGTGGGTTGTGGGGGGGCCATTTAAGTCCACAACACAGAAGGCTATAACTAGACTATGAATATATATATATATATATATATATATATATAAGGGGAGGCAGGGAAGGAGGTTGGAGGAATCAACTCAAGCAATAAATGGATGGTTATTAGAGAAGAAATCAATGAGGATTATTTTAAAAAGAGTTTTTGCTCTCCCTTTTTTCTCCTGTCTGCAGTAGGCAAGTCATCAGTTTCTGATCAAGGTAAACTGTAGCATGAAAGAAGTCAATGACATGTAATTGGTTCTTTTAGTAATGTACTGCAGGGTAGCAGCAGTGCTTGACACTTATTATAACTGAACACACCTATTCCTTCTTCTGTAGACACAGGTTTTATTTTTGAAGGAGCTCTGAATTAAGATACGAAATATGCGGATGCTCTTTTTAATCCCTCCCCCTGCATACATGCTCAAGCGATACTGTGTTGAATTATAGATGCAGAGAGAAAAAAAGAAAAGAAAAAGAAAAAAGAGCTGCCTTGCTATTCAGCAAAGCAAGAAATAAAATAAAAAATGGGCCATTTTCCTTGCACAATTGATGGTCAGAGTTGCTGTTTATAATTATGGAAAGGGACAATTACGCAGTTTAAGACACATTAACTCCCAGAAACATGTGAAATGTCAAGCAATTAATCTTTTTCCACAACACATTCAATGCTAGCTATATTGATTTTTAAACAAATCAGTATCAGAATGCAAATGTGATGAATTTAGTACTTTGAATAGGGAGGGTCTGAATTTTGAGGCTGCAGAATCCCTTGCTGTGGATAGTTTTTGGAAAGACCGGACTGGTGTCAGCCCGGAAGTGTGCATTAGCAGTTGCAATTTTGTGACAGGGGCCTGGATTACAGTTGCTCTCCTTACTCTATGGTTTATATTTCACATGAATTTTAAACTAATAGTGTAAATAAAAACAGGGCTCCTTTAGGCGAGGGGTAGGCAACCTTTCTGGGACCATGGGAACTCTTGGCAATTTGAGAAACTGTCCTGGGCACCACTACAAAATGGCTACCATGGAAGGCATGGGTAATCACATAAAGACAAGCACCCTGCCCAAAAGACAGAGGGGGAGTCTCAGCCCAAAAACACTGAACAACTCATTTACAAGGTGCTTGGATGGGTTCATGTGATCACTTCTGTACTGTATCCTTGCCACTCATGGCTTATAAAAACTGGCAGGGAGGAAACAACCAGCTGGGCCAGAGAGGTGATTAATATTATCTAGGGATGTGCGTGGAGCTTGGTTGGGGGTGGAAGTCCAGCAAACTCACTGGGCTCGACCCGCCGAGCTCTGCTTGCCCTACCGTTCCCCTGGCTCAACTCACATTCCCATGAGCTGAACTGGGGAAGAGACTTCTGGTTTCCAGTGCTACATTGTTTACATAGAAAATGGCATAAGATACATTAAAAATGGCTGCGATTTGTGTAATTTGCAGATTGCAGCCTAATTTGCATAAGTTGTGCCCGTTTTAAACATATTTTATGCTATTTTCTATGCAAACAACATAGAGCTGGGGACCTGGAAGTCTGGTGAGCACCTCAGCTGGCGCTGGCGCTCAGCTCGGCTCAGCTCGCGTGCCATGAGTCGAGTGCCGGGCGGGTCGCCCACCCCTATTAAATATCTCCTTGCAAGAGGGAGTGGTCCTAGTGCTACCTGAAAGTGGCAAATATTCCTTTTCTGGGCAAGCCCTTGGGCCAGTGATTGCTGACTAGCTCCAGATGTTCTTGGATGAGACCTGGGCAAATTATCTGGCCAGGTTTTGGTACAGAACAGAAGCAGCCTTGGTTGCCCTTTATGATTTCCTATGTCAGGAGAAAGATGGGGTGTGTGACCTTGTTGATTCTCTTTGATCTCTTGGCAGCTTTTGATACCATCGACCATAGTATCCTTCTGGGGCAACTGTCTGAGCTGGGACTGGGGGGTACTGCATTGAATGATTTTGCTCCTACTTGGCTGGCTGGCTCCAGAAGGTGGTGCTTGGAAGACATTGCTCGGCCCTGTGGATTTTGCAACATCGGGTTCTTCTTGGGTTGGTTTTGTCCCCCATGCTATTTAACATCTACACAAAACCTCTGAGTAGGGCCATCCAGAGTTTTGGAATGTATTGCTGGCACTATGCTCATGACATGCAGCCCTAGTTCTCCTTTTCATCCTCTTCAGGGGAGGCTGTGGATGTGCTAGATGGGTGCCTGGTTGCAAAAATGAACTGGATGAGGGATAATAAACTGAAACTCAATTCAGAAAAGACTGAGATGCTGTTAGTGGGTGGTTCTTCTGACAGGATGGAGAGTGTTCATCCTTTCTGGATGGGATTGCGCTCCACCTGAAGGAGCAGGTTCATAGCCTGGAGAGGGCCTTTTTGGTGGTACCCTCCCCCCCCAATTATGGAACACTCTCCCCAGTGAGGTCCACCTGATGCCAACATTGTCATCTTTTTGGTGCCAGGTAAAGACTTTCCTCTACTCCCAGGCATTTGGCAGCATACGATGGGGCATTTCAGTTTCTTATCAGTTCCCTGTAGTTTTATTGTCAATTGTTTTTAACTTGATTTTTAAACTGTTTTAAATTTATGAATCTTAAAGGTTTTGTATTGTGTTTTTATCATGCTATCAACTGCCAGAGAGCCTTGGCTATTGGGCAATATAGAAATGTAATAAATGAAATTTAAACTACAATTTAAATTGTTGTTTTCACAGCAACAACGGAAGCCTATTTTACAGAAGGCAATCTCTTTTCCCTTCTCTCTCCCTGACTCCCCGGAGGGAGGAGTAGGGCAGCTCAGCAGACACCAAGGGAGGTGTCCAGAGGCACACTGGTACCATGTTGCCCACCCCTGCTTTAGGCCATGTGGCAATCCCTCCACACCTATAGGGCTATGCTCATGCCAGGAATGCTCATCCCCTAAGGGCACAATCCTATGCATTTTTAGACAAAAACATGTCCTACAACTCCCAGCATGCCCCAGCCAGCTATGCTGGCTGGGGCATGCTGGGAGCCGTAGGACTTTTTCCTGTCTAAACAGAGCCCTGGGCCTGGATGCGGATGGACAAATCTGTCAGTTTCTGTTTGTCCCACATTTGATTTAAACAACAACAACAACTCTCAAGCCCTTTTGGAAAACATTGCAAATTTTGGTTAATGCATATCAAAAATGAACTGAACTGAAATGCTCACATGTCCCCAGCTCAGTGTTGTCTACACTGACCTGCAGTGGCTTTCTGGGGTTTCCAATGGGTTCCTTCCCCAGCCCCACGGAGATGCTGGGGATTGAATCTGAGACCTTCTACATGCAAAGCATGAGTTCTTCCCACTGCCCTAGGGTCCCTCTCTAATATTTCTTTCAGTATTTCAAAGAGTGAAGGAACTATGCCTACTAGATTCGTACATTGTCTAGATGGCATGGTAGACTTCTACATCATGGACCTCCTTGGCCTGCAGTGGTACCATATGCATGGGCTGAACACTGTGAGTTGCCTGGATTGTGTGGTTACTTCCCGCGCCATTGCCAAAAGCATGGCAGTTAGGGTGACCGATGTGATTAACCTTTGAATACCTTATCACTGTGAGGTGGAGCCAGAAAATGTGGAGGTTTTGTGGCTGCCACGTTATCTAATGAACAAATGAATTGGGTTAAAGAATGTATAAAAGGAGTGGGGAGGACAGAGGCTGAGGTTTAAGGACTGGACCCCATAGAGAGAGAGAGTGGAGTAGTGGTTAGAGGGTTCTACTGGGGAGTCCTGAGTAGGGAAGTGTGAGGAATGCAATAAGGGGTGAACATCTGATGGATTTTCATGTTTCAGCCCCCTGGATTCTGGTTCCTTAGCCTCATGCTGGCTCTGACTCGCTGTGGTGAGATTTGAGCCAGGTCGCAGACTTCTGACTCTAAGACGGGCTGCGGGTTGCACATTTTTTAAAAAAGCACTAAGGACATTTGAGCAAATCACACTATTTGTGCAAATTGGAAGCCAAAAACCATGCAGTTCTAGTACAATTTGCACAAATCATGCTAGAACTATGTCATTTCCAGCTTCCAATTTGCAAATTGCGTAAATAGCACGTTTTGCGCAAATTTCCTTAGTTTTTTTTTTTTTTTAAATGTGCAAACTACAGCCCATCTTACAGATGGAAGTCCATGGAAAAAAACCTGACTCAGCTCGCTTCTGATCATTGAATTAGAAGCGGGCAGAAAGTCCGTCAAGCTCAAATAAGCTGGACTTCCCAGCATCAGCACATCCCTAGTCCTGGGTTCAAGTCCCCACTTGACCATGAAGCTCACTGGGAAACTGTGGGCCAGTCACCGCCTCTCAGCCTCACCTACCTCACAGTACAGTTTTGAGGATAAAATGGAGAGGAGGAGGACTATGTAAGCGGCCTTGGGTTCCTTACAAGGTGAAAAAAAGGCAGGACTTAAATGTAATAAATGAATAAAAATAAATAAATATTGACAAATTTCATAGATCATAGAGTGGGAAGGAGCCTACAAGGCTATCGAGTCCAACCCCCTGCTCAACGCAGGAAACTAGTCTCCCATCGAAGTAATAACCAGGCTTGACCCTGCTTAACTTCCATGCTTAGACAAGCTGAGCCAGCGTAATTTACTGTCATCCTTCCAAGAGAAACAATAAACACAACCCATATTTTTGCTTGTAGCACAATCCTCTATACGTGCTTTCTAGCAGATAAGGCAATATATAAAAATGCGTACGTACATAAATGCCTACTCAGAGGTAAGTCCCATTGAACTCAATGGGGCTTACTCCCAGGTAAGAGGGTATAGGATCGCAGTCTCAGTCTTTTAAAGGAGGATTTTTTCCCCAACACCATTTGTCTTTTTAAAAAAGTCTTATGTAGCAACTCCAGGGCACTTGAGAGAGTACCGTAGCTGGGTGGGAGGTGTGGGGGGATGACTTCTGGCAGAAGCATGCTTGGATTTCAAAGGGACGTAATCTCGCCATTCAATAACAAGAATTTGAGTTAAAAGGATTCCTTCAGGGGGGAAAAACACATGTTAGGATGATCTCTTTATTTGGCTGTGATGAAACCTAGAGAAAAATCTAACTTTAGCAAGTGCATTAGGTATTGATGGCTATTTCCTCTGGAACCATATATTTGTTCTTCTTTACAAAGAAAATGAAAAGTTACCGCTTCTTTCACGCTATGATTGCAGGAACAAAAGTGTGTGTGTGGTGGAAGGGAGATAAAAAGTTGGGATTCGAAGCCCTGCAGGATCTTGACTGACATAGGTTGCCGTTCTTCTCTGACCTGAATGCGCAGTGTCAGGAGACGTTCTTTGGAGAAAAATGTTGTGATTCTAAGATGTGAAGAATAACTGACCCGCAGGTCTCTGTTTTGCATTTCCTACCTGTACTGAGGCATTTCCCCCCTAAAGGCAACTTGATAAACAAAAGAGAATATTCTATTGAAATTTATTCCCCATGTTGTCTCCCTGGTATCATTGTGAGCCTTGCAAGAGAAGAGCATGGCACACACCCACTTAAATAAAATAGGCTGTGGCAGAGTGCAAATCGACCTCTTCAAAATCACATTAATGCTCCCTCCCACAGCTTCACTCTCAGTTTCAGCAGAGGGAGGGTTTGTCTGGACTGTGGCGCAGTGGAATAAGAGTTAAAAAATATCTCTCTGCCGACTGTGGTCCTGATCTTGATTACGCCCACCCCATGGCTGCCATGTGACAACAAAAACAAAACCCCAGACATGTTAAATGTGATCACACATTTAATGTAACATATACTCTGGCTCTAAATACCAGCTGGAAATGAAGGCTGCTGTAGTGGCCCCAAGGTAACTCCAGAATTGAGGCCATTAGGAGAGGGAGAGAGGCAGCCCAAAGTCCAAAGATACCTTCTGTAGCAAATCAAATATATTAAGAGTCAGTTCCTGGATCCTGTTTCTTTGTCACACTCCAGCATGAAATGGCACACAGGGCAGGGTGATGCAGATAAAAGATAAAGGAATGGGGTTATGCAAATAGCTCAGTGCTCAAGGACTCCCATTTAAGTTCAATGGGACAAAATTAGTGCTGTTGGGAAGTGAAAAAACTGCTAAGCAACTTGGGTCATCAGGATCAAGGAACAGGCCATTTCAAACATATTACTCCAGTGCTGCATCAAGTGCACTGGTTGCCAGTCAGTTTCTGGGCCCGATTCAAAGGATTGGTGCTGACTTTTAAAGCCCTAAACAGCTTA
The DNA here is from genome assembly GCA_021292165.1 of Shinisaurus crocodilurus. NCBI lineage: Eukaryota > Metazoa > Chordata > Lepidosauria > Squamata > Shinisauridae > Shinisaurus > Shinisaurus crocodilurus. The sequence continues at coordinate 24,729,192 of CM037876.1, read as the reverse complement.
GGACCAGTCTACTTGCAGGGTGCCTTCTCCCATATGTTACTGCCCAATTGTTAAGATCATATTTGCAGGCTCTCCTGTGGGTGTTGCTGTCCACAATAGTGTAACAAGGGGGCTACCAGGGAAAGAGCCTTCTCTGTAGTGGCCCCCCAGCTGTGGAATGTCCTTCCCAGGGAGATCCACCAGATCAAGGCCTTCCTTTTCCAGCAGACATTAAATCTGGAATCTGTTGCTTGGATTATTAACTTTACTGTTGGCTCTTTAATATTTTAAAATATTTTGATATTTTTATTGCTGTATATAATGTTTTGGTTGTTTATTGTTGTATTGGGGTTTTTATTATTGTAAACTCTGACAGCATCTGTCAGTTGGGTAGCATATAAATGTAATAAATAAATAGATAGATAGATAGATAGATAGATAGATAGATAGAACCCTGCTGTCGCACCATTGTGGGTAGTGGCACCCAGAGAAGAACCTGGAACTTAAATGGGAGGCCTTGAGCACTGAGCTATTTGCATAACCCCGTTCCTTTATCTTTTATCTGCATCACCATGCCCTGTGTGCCATTTCTTGGTCATGCTGGAGTATGACAAAGAAACAGGATCCAGGAACTGGGCACGCACTTTTATTTTCTCCCATATTTTATTTATTTATTTGAAACATTTTTATCCCGCTCTTTAGTCAAAAAGGCTCCCAGAGCGGCTTACATATTAACAAAACAGTCCCTGCCCACGGGCTTACAATCTAAAAAGACATGACACACAAGGAAAAAGGAATGGGGAGGGAAGGGGGATATTAATTAATACTTCTGGCAGGGCTGGTGGAATGGCCCTGCACTCCATCTCATCTCCCTCTGCACAGCCTGCTGGAATGGCTGCTGGTGGTGACAGTTGAGGGAGTGGTTGTGAGTGGCTGCTATTCAACCCTACCAAGAAGTGTGGCACTTGTAGACATTTTTGTGGTAGGGGTAAAATGTGGCCATTCACAGCAGTTTGAAGGACATCTCAACTTCTCTCATATATGCTCTTCTTCAACCTGCTTCCTGTCCTGACCCTGTGCTACCTTCCTTCCCCTAGAATTGCTTTGCTCCCATGACATTCCAATATACATAGATGGGGGGTCATTACACTGCAAACAGAAATCCTGGGAAACTTGTGCACGCCATTCCAAAATGTCTGTAGCCTTTACCTAATCTAGTATATTTCAAAACAGCCAATGGGAGAAATGGGAGAAAGGAAACCTGACATTGACAGGACTAGGGAGGCATGAGAAATTCATTTCAGTTCATTTTTGTTGAGAATTTACCCAGTTTGCACCTTTTAGACCCAAACGTGGACCTGAATGCAAACTGTGGTCAAAGTCCATATGTGTCTGAGCTTGCAATGCGATTTGCAGAATAAACAAACAAAAAAATGTGTTTAGAAAATGTATATGAAGAAATGTGTACTTCTGAAAAATGTGTGCAAATATGCTTTAAAATATGCACAATTGATGTGTACATTTAGAAAAATGTGTACAAAAATATGCACGCATTTTCATGAAAAAAGCAAAACATGAAGCTCGTAATCTGATATGGATCCGAATTGGAACGAGTTTCGAGGTGGAATTCAGAGAACCTTGACAAGCTTCAGTTTTGTTGATTTGCACATCCCTAGCAGAATCTGCTTAAGGATTTTTATTACTCTTAGCAGGGTGAGGCAGGGGCCTCCACAGAATGAGTCCCAGAATCTACATCACAGGGAATCCTGGATGTAGTCTCAGTCTCATCACAGAGAGATGAACATGCTAGAAGTAGCCCAGGATAGCTTGCTTCTAGTAGAAGCTCCAGGACCCTCATAAATGTTGCAGAAGTTCCTGGTGCATTGTCTTTATTCTGCACAGTGAGCAAGCCATGTTGAGGACAGCATAAATGTATGAAGCTTCCTCACACTGATTCAGACCCACTGATTGGCCCATCTAACCTAGGACTGTCTAACAGTGGCTCTCCAATGTCTCAGATCATTCCCTGTCCTGCTACCCAGGATAATCTAGCTCAGGGAATGGCAACTTGTGTCCATCCAGATGTTTTGGTCTACAACTCCCTTCATCCTTCACCATTGCCTATGCTGGCTAGGGCTAATGGGAGTTGTAGGTCAAAACGTCTAGAGAGCCATGAGTTGCCTACCCCTAATCTAGCTAATTAGGATGGCCAGACCTTTATTTGAAGGTGCCATCTAGCTGAAAGGCTGTTCAGTCCAAGTCTGCTTTAAAACTAAAGGACCATAAGAGAAAGCAGAGGCCTTGATGTTACCCATTAGCAGTCAATACCTGGACAACAGACTGAGCATGCGCACAGAGGTCACCTGGTCATTGTCTTTCCCACTATCCTGTATTTCTATTTAAATTATAGTTATCATGGTCTAAATTTCATTGATATGTAAAAATGAGTCCATCACATTTCATGCAAATCAATATTCTCTTCTTTTTTTGGTGATACATTAAGTGGCCACGCTATTTCGTTTGGAGATTCCAGGGATGAACGCAAAACATGAGCTCTACCACTGAGCCCCACCCACCCAAGGCCTTCTGGGTTGCTTAGTACAGTTGCCTGGAAAAAAAGAGCGCTCCCCAGAAGCTAAGAACTTTCATTTCATTTGTATGGAGAACTGGTTATCTCCTTTGGTTCCTTCACCCTTATCAAATCCTCTTGCCAGAAGAATTCAAACATAGCCAAGGCCGCCTCCTCCTCCTCCTCCTCCTCCTCCTCCTCCTCCTTCTTCATCAACATTATAAATCGGCTGCAATGCTACCTCCTCACTACAAGCTTTTTGCTACTTCTCTTTCTGTACAGATTTTTCAAAGCTGGGAAAAACAAAACAAAACATCACCCAAGCTAGAATCCAATGCTTTCCCTCCTGACACGTAATGCATTTATTGATCTCTACAGGAATCCTGATGGGAAGCAAATGAAAAATGCAAATAGAGCCACCCAAAGCATAATAGTGCAAGGCATTTTCCAGGGAGGCAAGGCCACTGGGTCATCAGTACTAGGTTTTACCTTTTCTAGCTTGCTGTCTCCATGCAGCAGGGGGCTTCTGGCTATAATTGTTTCATGAATTATCTTTGGCTTTAATAACTTTGCTTTTTAAACAGCTTTTCTCTGAATTCCTCATTCTGCCCATGTACAAGCAGGGATGAGTGAGAAATTGGTTTCAGTTCATTTTTGACTGGAATTTACCCAGTTCACACCTCACAGACCCAAACACAGACCCAAACGCCATGTGAGGTCGAGGTCCATACATGTGTGAGCTTGCGAGGTGATTCACGGAACAAAAAAATGTGTTCAGAAAATGTGCATGTTTGAAAAAAAATGCACGCAAACACACTTGAATCAATGGGAGCAAAATGAATACATTTAAAAAATGCACACAATTGATGCGTGTGTTGGGGAAATGCACACAAAAATACAAACACATTTTCATGCAAAAAGAAAAAAAACAAAGCTCACAATCTGATATGGACATGAGTTGGAACAAGCCTCCAAGTGAAATTTGGGGAACATTGACAAGCTTGAGTTATGCTGATTCACAGGTGCCTATGTACAAGCCATTCTTCCTCTTGGTATTTTGATTTGTGTCTATGTTTTGTTTTTTATTTGTATAATATTCTCCTCTCTATAGACCTCACATAATTGACAAACAACAACAACAAAAGGTAACATTTTAATTATGGTTTTCCAATTAGACCTTCATTCTTCGCACTCAAGTGACTTCAAAGATTGACAGAGTGGGAAGAATATATGGATCCTTATGGATGGCTTTGTATGCCTTCCCATTGGAGATAGCCATCTGCAATGGGCCGTGCTATGTGCTGGGATGATGTGATAATTTGAGTTATGGCAAACTTCATGATCAGGCTTATTGGTCTGGTTCGGGGCCCCAAATCTCAATGCATGTATAAGCTAATTTTTGATAAGTTGGACCTTCTAGTGAAAAAGAAGTAAGCTTGTCCTAAGATATCCAGGCATTAGGGGAAATGGGTAGATGAAACTAGGGGAAGAACACATTCTGCAGTTAAGGTGCATATCTCATATGTCCACTGATCATGGCTGTGTCCATTCCTGATTGTGATATGAGAACATTTATTTATTTCAATTATTTATATGCCACCCTTCAGGATACAAATCCTACTTGTTATCCTAACAAGTAACATAAAAATAATAAAATCACAATAAACGATATTAACAAATAAAAACTCATCAGGGTCCTTCTGAAAACCTTCTCACAGGCCTGTTAATAGTAGCTTTAATGTCGTGGTGGGGAACATGTGGTCTCCCAGATGTTTTCAGAGTGCCATTTCCATCAGCCCTAGCCAGCATAGCCAATAGTGAAGGATGATGGGAGTTATAATCCAGCAACATCTGGAAGACCACACATTCCCCGTCCCTGCCTTACAACAATTCTGTGAGGTAGGTTAGGGGCTGGGAAATAGTGACAGGGAGAAGACAGACTAATTAGCTTCATAGCAGAGTAGGGCTTCAAATCAATGTCTCCCTGGTCCACAAACTAGCATCCTGTCATCATCACTCTACCTGCTGGAATGATGACACCTGTACTGACAAATATTGAGTATTCCAAACAGGTGTTTCAGACCATCTGCCTGGTGCTGGATTTTGCGGTTCTGTGATGGGATGGCTACTGATACCAGCTTTTTTTGGAGGGGGAGATGCCTTTTATGCTCCAGGACACAGCACATTTTATTTGCCCCCCCTCCCCAGGAAAGAGAAGAACCCAAACTGTAATAAGGTCATATTGTGTTGTAATTGTTCCACTCCCTTTGGTTTGCCATAGCACTCTGCAGCTTTTGTTTCTACGTTTGCCCCTTTGACTACTTTTGTAGATGCCGGCGCACTTTGATCAGTTCTGTCAGATTAGCTTAAAGGCGCCTGCCATGTGCGTCTCTCAGAATATGTGCTCCGAAACACTTCCCATAGACAGGCACAAGATGCATCCTCCTCCCCATCAGAGTTTTCTTTCCTTTTCATCATCAAGGGCCATCCGTTAGAGCTGTGTTTAGATGTTTAGAGCGTCTGGTGCTTGAATGGGCTTTCTGTTTTAATGAGGATGCCTTGGCTGAGTCTTTATCCAAATCTGAAACACTGCTGTGAATGGCCAATTAGCTGAGGTTGTCGAGGTCAACAGCTCCTCTCGTGCCATCGCAGCAATCCAGTTGTCGTAGTCGTGCGCCAAAATGCTGGTGAATGCTTCAGCATCAAATATATTCCGAGGCAGGATGAACGTAATTTAGTGCTGCTTAGAGGCTGCATTTATGATCAAAGTATGCAGGGAACATTGGCTGTTCCATTTTTCCTCTTTAAGACACACGCGCGCGTGCGCGCGTGCACACTGAGGGATCTGACATACACAAGAACAATTTCCTAGTTGCCTCATTATTCTCATTTCTTGCTCCATTCTAGTGTGTGCTCTCTTATGCAGAAAAGACATAAGCAGTTAATAATAGTCATGTAATTGCTTGAAGGTTAAGGCTTTCTGTGCGACAACAACCGTTACCTTCGAGCAGACATAGATGACCACTTACCACAGGGGTCCCCAAACTTTTTGGTCCCGTGGGCACATTTGGGAATTTGGAAACTTCTGTGGGCACCACCAAAAAAAGGCTCCCATAAATGATGTGGCTAATCACAGAACGGCTGCTGTCAGGGCCTGGCTAGTCAAAAGAGGTGTGTGTATGTGGGGGGTGGGGAGAGAATGAATGAAAGAGTGGTAGTCCAAAACATCTGGAGGCTGTCAGGCTGGGGAAGACTATCTCATGCCAATCACTTTTCTCAGCCTAGCCGACCTCACAGGATTCTTGTGTGGCTCAAATGCTAAAAGTGATAGAAAGATGGGGTATTTGTGTAACTCGTCCTTCCTGCGTAAATGCAGAACTTTAATAAAGGATGTATGAAAATTTTGTTTTTGCTCGCAAAACCTGTGAGTGTGCCGTGTTCACAACTTTGAACTTGAACGCAAACATGTGTAGCGGACGGGACCCCTCACTCCAAAGCCCACACCCTCAGTGGATACTTCGCTCTCACCAAGTGCCACCTTGTATTGGTCACTTCAGACTTTAAGCTGTCTTTTAAAGTTGCGTTATCCGATTATGTGTCTTAGGTCTTATACGTAGCTGTTCACCCACGTTTGTTTGACTTTATTAAGCAGTTTGTTTTATTTGATTACTTGAAGTAGGGTGCCCCTCCGTTAATTCACTTCTTACTTTCCTGTCACCAGTCAGACTCTGGAGAATTAGAACTTTGAATAAAAAGGTTGATTTATTGTTCTAACAAAGTCTCTAAACTGATATTCAACTCAGGAACAGATAACTTGGAATTTTCAACAGTTACATTCAAACTTGTTCTTTGCTTAGATTCAGGTTAAAGGCAGGCAGATGTTATGCAGTACTCTTTGTATCAATTTGGCTTGGTTACTTGAAAGTTACAGTATCAGACTAGGGAACTTAACTAGTCACACTAGTCCAAAGTTTCTCCTTCTTCCTCAGACAGAAGGTCCTTCACTCCCTAAGTGGGGACTCCTGTGAAGGGTTCTATACTAATACCTCCACATTTGCTTTCTCACAACTTAGTACTAGATTTCTTGTCTGAACTCTTCTCTTCAGTACCACCTTTCCCTACCTACTCTACTAACCTTCCACTCCAACCCACTCTCTTCCCCAACCGACAACCAACTCCCTTAACTGTCAACTCCCTGGGGTTCTATGCTCTCGGCCTCAGCCAATCAGAGCCTCTGGAATGTTCAGCTTGGCCCCTCCCTGGGCTTCTGCCTGTCACTCCGCCACAGCATGTCTCTCTCGAAAATGTTCATAAATTGCCGAACATGTTCTTGTGTTCTATTTGTGCAAATTTCCCACATTTATGCAAATTTCCTAAATTATGCAAATTTCATAATTTGCACAAATTGAAGAAATTGTGGAAATTTGCACAAATTGAATGGGGGAAAGTTGCACAAATTTCACGTTTGATTGCTGCTTGATTCGCGCAATGTTCTTGATCGCAGAAAGCAAGCAGCAATTTGCAAATGTGAACGGGAATCAGGCGCAAGATGAGCGGTGAGTTGATGTTTGGAGAATCCTGGCGATCTTGAACATGGCTCCTTCACCCATCCTTACTTTACATTTATTTCTATTGAAATACGTTGTGTCAGTTTCTGTCCCAGTTCTCTATCCTGTCAAACTAACCTTAAATCCTATTTCTAATATTAATTACCCTACTCAGTTTGGTGTCATCTGCAAGTTTGATGAATATTCCCTCTAGTCCTTTGTCCCAGTCATTTATAAAGATGTCAAAAAACACTGGGGTCAGGACAGAACCCTGCAGTACCCTACTTGTCACTTCTCTCCATGTAGATGAGGAGCCATTGATGAGCACTCTTTGGGTCCAGTCCATCGATCAGCTACAAATCCACCTTCTCAGTAGCACCGTCTAGCCCACATTTTGCCAGAAGAACATCATCATCATAAAATAAATAATAATCAAGGTATACATGCTGAAATCAAGGTATACTACATCCCCACAGCATCCCACTGGTGCACCAGGCTAGTAACTCTACCAAAAAGGAGATAAATTTAGTCTAGCATGACTTGTTCTTAAGAAATCTGTGGTGGCTCTTTGTGATCACAACAGTTTTTTTCTAAATGCTCACAGACTGATGGCTTAATGAATTGATCTAGAACCTTTCCAGGTATCAATGTTAAGCTGAACAGTCAGTAGTTGCCTGGGTCCACCCCCCCCCATTTTTGAAGATGGGGACGACATTTTCCCACCTCCAGTCCCATGAGCCTTCACCTGTTCTCCAAGAATTTTCAAAAATTATAGACAGAGGATTTGAGGGCTGAAGTTCACGCTGCGGAAAATCAGGACCGGTGCAAGGCAGTTTGGTGCCCTAGGCAAGATCAGATATTTAGCGCCCCCCCCTTCTCACTTGAGAGCGCTGTATTCTTTTTCAAGGCGTTTCTGGCACCCCCTTTAGCCCTGCGCCCTAGGCAGCTGCCTAGTTGGCCTAATGGTAGCACCGGCCCTGCGGAAAATACATTGTGGGGCCCTCACTGTCTTTTTTTTTTTTTTTTTTTTTAAACCTCCAAGTAAATGTGCAGAACTCTGATCCTGGTCAAGACCACCACATGTGGGTAGTGGTCGTTTTCTTTTCTCCTATCATCTTTTTGATCATCCTAACTCCCATCCAAGTGGAGGGCTAAAAAAAAGAAAGAAGAAGAAGCAAAATCCCCTGATTGGCACCAAAACCTCCATTTTCTGCCCTTTGTGATACTGATGCTCAAATGAGCCTTAATACACACTGCCCAAAAAAAGCCATCTCGATGTAATGTATGATTGCATCAAGCATCTCCTGGTGTATTGCTTTACTGATGTGCTCTTGGACATTGGTAAAGCGCCATGCAGAAAGAACCTTGTTGCCATGGTATGTACAGTAGGTAAGGGTGAGAATTCCATTTCAGTTCAGTTTTTATAGGAATTTACCAAAAATCACACGTTTATTCATATTCAGGACGGAAAGAACTTGAGATTTATTTTTTTGTTTTTAAAAAAATGTATCTGAGAGGAAACAAGACTGGCAGATTTGAGTGTTTATCCCTTAAAAGTCTGGGTTTGGATGCCTGTGTATTCAACCATATTGGTGGTGCTGAATGAAAGTTGCTATTTCTTTTTCTCCAACAGGTTCCTCATCTTTAACAGTTATATGACAGGCAGCTATGATATGATCCTCTCCATATACCTACTGAATTTGGCTGGTGCTGATGGGTGAGGATTTAATTTTGGTTCGTTTTTGATAAGATTTTACTAAAATTCTCACATTTCTTCATATTTGGGATGGAAAGAACTTGAGATTTAAAACATTTGAATGTGGGAGAAAGAGAAATGGACAGATTCGTTCACCCCTAAATTGCACAATCATATCAATTTTGCTTTTTTGCAGTGTGCTATCAATGCACACAAGTACACACCAGCATCAGTAAAACACTACACACACAAAATCTTGATACACTCATGCATCTCATCACATAGTCGAGACTGTGTGTTCCGCACCCCCAAATGTTATCTCAATGTGCACATGTGCACTGGTAATGTTGAGGAGGACAAAAAGACCCGAATCCACTGAAGGAACTGAAAACAGCAACGATCTGTGCCTGCACAGTGCTCTGCACAAACTTTGGAAGTAAAAATCAACAGCAGGATAATAGGGAATTTCTAATGCGTTGGTTCCACTTTGGAAACAAGACCAAGAGATTCTGGACTCCAAAATCTAGGGAGACATTCAGATGAGGAGCATTTTAGAATCACCCCTAAAAGCATGTGAGGTGCCCTGAACATTATAAAGTGCTATATAAATGCTAGGTATCATCCTCCTTGGTGTATGTGTATATAGCTGATAAGAACATCAGGGGGCACATGGAGAGTGCCTGAGCCATCAGTGTGTCTATATTGCAGAGGAAACAAAAAGCCATCTTCCCCAAAGCTTGTCTCAGGAAAGCCTTCTCAGTCCTATAGATTTGTCTTTCATTTGCATTCTGTCGGCTGTGCAATGGCCATTTGACCTGCTAAATGCAGGGCAGTGAGAGTGAGGCCACCTTCCAGCCTAATCAGCACACAGTCAGCAACACCGATATGGGCTGTTGTGTGAGTATTCCTAAACAACCCCAGTGGGCTTTTGGTCGGGCTGCAGTAATGTAAAATGGTGGCATGTAAAACTGGCCAGTTGGAAACCTATTTAATGATGGCCTTGTTTTTACTGTGAGTGTGAGATTGAAACCTGGCAGGCCAACATATCAGGTCAGAGTATTGGTCCATCTAGCCCTGCATTGTCCACTCTGACTGGCGGTGGCTTTCCAGGCTGAGGTCTTGCCCATCACCGGCTACCTGATCCTTCTAAGTGGAGATGCTAAGGATGGAACCTGAGACTTTTCTCATACAACGCATGTGCTCTCCCACTGAGCTATGGTCCTTCCATGATAGGGAGGAGGGGAAGTCCAGGCAAATGGGGTCCTTTCTTAAGCTGAAATAAAGCACAGGGCTGGTTCTTCATCACTTAATGAACAACATCAACTGAGGATGGCTTGCATGTGTGAATAAGCCATCACATAAATAGCTGTATTAAAGATGAGGTCTCTGGGACAGTATCTCTACCACAGTCTACACTTCTGTAACATATAACTGTCTTGGTGGCCCTTCCTTCTTTACATGATGTGTTGTTGACTGGTCTTTTGGGTCCTTTCCTTCTATTCCTTGTTCTACCCACTTGTGAAATATCCTCACCTCCATTACGTCTACCTTCCCCCTTCTTCAATCAGCTTTTAATTCTACTATCTAGGCTTAAACTCTTGGCATCCATCATGCATGTTTCTGCCTTCATGGCAGGATGCAAGCACTGGCAGCAACATGCCTCTATCTCCTATTATCACATCATAACTGGGAGAAAAGCCACTATGTAATATTGTAATCAAACAAGTTTAGTTGAATTGATTTCTATCTCACTGTATCAGTTTGCTGTACAACGTAAGTTTCCACCATGGTATTCAAATACAACCATAGAAACAGACGACTTATGGTTCGTGATCATAAAAAAATATTCTAACTATGGGGTATACAAGTCTCAATAAAATTACTATTGAGTTCGTTAGTAGTATAACTAACTCAAGCTGTCTTCAACTGCACCATCAGTATGTACAAAAGCTAGGTTCCATGGTTCTGATGCACTCAACTACCACACCATGAAATGAACCAAGGGTAGGAATGTGCAAATGAAAAAGTGGGGCTATTCAGATGGGGCTGGCCAGTTCCCAGTGACTGCCTTTGAATTCTATGGGGACAAAGTAATAAATCAGACCCAAGAGTGGACAAAACCTGCCCCTCACACTGTGATCATGGGGAAAGGAATAGCTTAAACTCCCACTCCTGACAATTGGTGGCTTGGCCTCCAATGACAGGATTCCCGGGGGTGGGGGGATACAAAACATCTATGTGCAGCTCCCAGCATTCCATATAACGGAATGGAAGCCAGCATGATATAGTGGTTAGAGTGTTGGACTGGGACTCAGGAGATCCGGGTTCTAGCACACACTTGGCCATGAAGCTCACTGGGTGACTTTGGGCCAGTCACTGACTCTCAGCCTAAACTACCTCACAAGATGGTGTGAGGATAAAATGGAGAGGAGGAGGATTATGTTACCCACCTTGAGTTCCTTGCAGGAAAAAAGGCGGGATATGAATATAATAAATAAAATAAAATAATCTGCAGGCCTTCCCTCCCACCACACTTCATCCAACATTCTGACAGGCGTTATGCCACATTTCTAAATAAAAATGGCTGACACTGTTTTCTAGAAATCTGTAGTCTTAGATTTGAACTAAGGAGGGCTTCCTTTGGTTTAGAATCAAAATCATCCTGCAATATCTACAGAAGATTTTGTAAAAATACCCCTAAAGAAAAATAGGCACATTTCTTTTCCATTGATTTTTGCAGGGAACTTGGCAGCTGTATTTTTCTTGGTTTTGATGAAACAGCATTTTCAAAATGAAAATGGTTCTGCCAGGATAATTTTTACAGAAGCAATTTCAGCAGTTGCACCACAGTGGTAAATTTCCTTATTACTCAAAAAAAATTTTTTTTTAAATCCCCAAATCTTGACCTTGGACATCTTTTTGAAGTCTTAGATGACATTTTTAGTTGGCCTGGCTTTTTGATAGTTTAGGCAAGGCTCAGTAAGTTATGCTTCTTTAACATGGGTCATATCTCAGTAAATCTAATTACTTTTTTTATTTTTTGGTACTCACTTAAAGTCTTTTGGAAACTGAAGAGCTAACAATAAGAACTTAAGAAGAGCCATTCTGGTTCAGACCAAGGGTCCATCTAGTCCAGCATTCTCTTCACACAGTGGCCAACCAGCTGCCCATGGGATCCCACAAGCAGGACATGAGTGCAACAGCACCCTCCTGCCCATGTTCCCCAACAACTGGTGTACATGGGCATACTGCCTCTGATACTAGAGGTAGCATTTAGCCATCTGGACTAGTAGCCATTGATAGCCTTCTTAATAATAATAATAATAATAATAATAATAATAATAATAATAATAATAATAATAATTTATTTATTACCCGCCTCTCCATCTAGATCGAGGCGGGGAACAACAGAAAATATAAAATACCTAAACTAAAACAATACAATATATACTATTAAACATCTTAAAACTCCTTTAAAGCTGCACAAAGTTGGTGGCCGTCAGTACATCTGTGGAAGTGAATTCCATAGTTTAACTATATGCTTCGTGAAGAAATCCTTCCTTTTATCTGTCCTGAATCTCCCACTTATATTTTAAAACCTTTCTGCATACTGGCGATTAGTCCTTTGTAAGACAAGATGGTTTGCAATGAGGGATCCTCAACATTATACAGTATGTTCTGTTTAGGATACATCAGAATGGTTCATCAGTGCCTCGTGTCTAATATATAGTGTGACAGGCTAGGATGTAAGTGGTTCTTGGCTGTTCATTGACATGATGAATTGCATATAGTCATTTTGCACAGTGCACTTATTTAGTAACCTTGAAGTCAGGCGTTACATTCATCACTTGGGTGAATGCTGGCTAGACCTCTGCGCAAGATTGTCTTTAATATTTGTCATCATTCCAGTTGGTATGAGTGTTTTCCTCTCTTGGATGGGCCAAATCGTCTCTTACTATTTTCTGCTGTCTTCTTTTCTGCAAGATATTAGCATCACTGTAGTGTTATTAGAGTTGCAGTCAAATTTCCGCCTAAAGTGAATTTTGAGCATCTGGACTGTCCTGCTCCAGCAAAACATGTATTAAAACAAACAAACAAAAAAAAAACACTGTTGATGAGAATTCAGAGTTTTGAAAAAATTGACATTGGAGGCAATATCCAACCGTGTCATACCACAAACTGAAGTAACACAAGTGGAGTTCCACCTAATCTTTTAAGGTGCAATCCTATGTAAGTTTAGGCAGAAAAAAGACCTACAACTCCCAGCATGCCCCAGCCAGCATAGCTGGCTGGGACATGCTGGGAGTCATATGCTTTTTTTCCTGCCTAAACTTGCATAGGATTATTCCCTTAGTTATACAAGCTCTTGCACATTGTGTTAGAGAAGTGCACGCTAATGGAGCACATGGCCTACACCTGGAAGTCATTGTGGAAGTGGAACTTTAGTTGGATTCTCCCCTTGGGCATAGTTTGGAATCTAGTTTCCGCTAGAGCAAAGCCATTTGTGCTAGTGGAATGACACAGTTAGATAGGGTCTCACAATGCTTCTGGCCGTTAAACACAAAAAGCGGGCAACTATCTAGATTTAATTTAAAGTGAGATTTGAAGTGAATTTGGAGGATTCTGCTCAAGCAGCTGCAGCATACTGGGATGGATGTCAAAGGAAGCTGAAATAATTTCAATAAGGTTAATGAAATCACAAGGTTAAAAAAAAAAATCGTATATCTAAATAAGATAGGACCAGGCATCAGGTCAAACAGTTAATCTGAGTTGGTTGGATGATACCAAGGAGCCAAGAAAACCAAGAGGGCTTCCAGTTGGAAGAGGACAGTTTTGATGTCTAAAATCTGGGATAAGGGCCATTTTCTGAAAAGCCAATTTAGCAGTGGAGACTGGTGGCTCCAATGTAAGTGGGGCCGTTAAAGGAGCTATTCATGGGGCAGAACTTATTGGGTGTGTGTGTGTAGGGTTCAGCGCCATGGATAGCTCCTTTAAAGTTCAGACTAAAACCCAGAGTGGATAAACCGCCCCACTGACATCAGAGTCACCAGTCTCCACTGCAATTTAGGCTGATCTGAATACTGTCTATGTATGTACAAAGCTGTGGAACCATATGCTTTTGGTTGGGCAGAATCCCTGGCTGCTCCAATATGCATGTGTATCTCCTTGTTTCTCTCCAAATGGGTTTAATGACTCCATTCTTCAAGAGAGCACACGTTTTGCAAGCAGGAGGCCTCAGGTTCAACCTCAGGTTCATTAACTGGCAGCTCATCCTACTGCCAGGCAAAGTAGAGAATACTGAGCTAGATGGGCTAATGGTATGATTTGGTATAAGGCAGCTTTCTATGTTCCTAGTGGGGTGGCCTGGTATCCTGCTTTACAAAGGGCAGTCCTTGATTTTGGAGAGCTGGCAGATGACAGTCATCTTTTTGAAGGTGTCCTCTTGATGGGCTTACCAGTCTAAGTCTTGTTTAAAGTCAAAGAACCATAAAGAGGGAGCGCAAGAGGGCCTAGAAGTTGCTGACCAGCAGTTAGCACCTGGACAGCAGACTGAGCGGGCAAACAGGTCACCTGGTCAGCCTTCTCCACTATGGTGAGTATGTATTGTATTTCTATTTTAATTATAGTTACTGACTTGGTTCAGACACAGGGCCGGTGCTACCATTAGGCCAACTAGGCGGCTGCCTAGGGCGCCGGGCTAAAGGAGGCGCCAGAAATGCCTTGGGGGAAAAAAATACATCACGTATTTTACCAAGTTTGTTTTACCAATCATGTCCTGTGGCGGGGAAGGGAAGGCGAAAGAAGCGCACCCCTCCCTCTCTCTCCTCCAGCTCGTTACCAGGAACAGCAGCAGGCAGGCTCCTCCTCACAACCAGCATCAAAAGAGGCAGAGAAGGCTACAGACTGGAGGAGGGCAGGTGGGCAGGGGCCAATGATGGGTGGCTGGTGGGCGGCCGGAAGGATGCACCTGCAAACACCTCCTTCGCCTTCCCTCTCAAGGATGCACCTGCAAACACCTCCTTCGCCTTCCCTCCCTCGCGTGAGCCTCAGGTTCCTCAGCTCAAGGTCCCCTGAAAGCAGTTATTTCCAGCAACCAGGGAGGGAGGGAAAGGTATTTTAAGCTAGCTGGGGCTCCAATGTTTTAATTATTTACCATGCTGTTTCTGTGTTTTGGTTTTAAATGGTTTTAGGATGCAATCCTATGCGTGTTTGGAGGGGGGGGGGAATCCTACAACTCCCAGCATTCCCCAGCCAGCCATGCGCAATCCTATGCACGTTGAGGTAGAAAAAAGCCCCACAACTCCCAGCGTTCCAACAGCCAGCCATGCTGGCTGGTGAATGCTGGGGGTTGCGGGGCTTTTTTCTGCCTCAACGTGTTTAGGATTGTGCCCTGAGCTGTTGATGTTTTCTTTACTGTACTCTGAATATTGTTGTCTGCCTTGAGCACTAGGCTGGTAAAGGGAAAGACAGGATAATATTCATTATTCTGATAAAGAAATATTGCAACAAAGTGATAGAGAGAGGAGGGGAAGTAGCAAGTTTTGTAAATCCCCTCCTAAATTTGAACCAGATGATCCACAGGCTCTCTCTTTGCTATGTTTCTACTACATGCATCCCCCCCCTGCAACCCAGAAGGTGTACGAGTCAAACCGGTGTCTCTGCACCTCCACCCTGCGAGGTAGGACAGGCTGCAAGACGCCCTTTTGTCTCTATTCCTCACAGGTAGCGCCACCACACCTCTCTCACATCCTTTTTTCATATCCCTTGTGCTGCCTGCAGGAGGAGACAGGCTTTTACATATATATGGAGTAGGAGAAGGCCCTTGGGAGTTCCTGTCATAGCTGGGCTGATGTTGCCTCTTTGCTTTCCTCGTGAACACAAAGGAAAAGTCTCAAAGTCCACAAAGTTTTTCTATGGGGCTCGGCAGTTCCCAGGGAGGGAAATTTATTTCATAATGGGCACAGGGCTGGAGGGAGGGAGGGCTCAAGTGGGAAGGGGGGGCGCTAAATATCTGATCTTGCCTAGGGCACCAAATTGCCTTGCACCGGGCCTGTTCAGACAACATGAGAACCCACACTCAAGGGTACAGTATGGGTTGAGTGTGGATTGTCATTGAACTGTGGGTTGTTGTTGAAACGTGTGTTATCGTGTTGTCTGAACCCAGTTGAGATAACATACCATGGTGAACAACCTACAGTTCACAAACCAGCAATAAACCATGGGTTCTCTTCATGGGTTGTTCGTGATTAACAAGCCATGGCTTGTTAGTGCAACTGGGTTCAGGCAACATGATAACCCACATTTCAACAACAACCCATGGTTCAATGACAACCCACACTCAACCCATACTCAATCCTTGGGTGTGGGTTATTGTGTTGTCTGAACCCAGTCATTATTTCCACATTTACACCTATACATATAAGTTTACAGATGAAAATTTGTGTCCATTTTTGTTCTCTTTTTGGGTGATGTAGTTCCTCCTTTTTGGCAATGCATCAGTGGCCACCCTAGTTCCTAGCTACCTATAGTCCTTCGCACATGGACAGTCTGGTTAAACTGGTATGTGGGGGAGGGGGAGTGAGATCACAGCAGGCCCCAACCCACATGCATATAATCTAATGTATGAACAGACCTTTAACTAGCATAAATTGAATTGACTACTACCAATAGTGTCACATTGCAACCACCAGAAAATATTTTTGGGGACTGGCGTAAATTGGCTTTGGCCTACTTCACATATTACTTTTCCATCATGAAGATTAAAAACTGTCTTGAGCATAAGAGATCTAGTAAAACAAAACAAAAAGTTATTTGTAATATAATAAGAACAAAAGAAAAGCTCTGCTCGGTCAGACCAAAGGCCCATCCAGTCCAGCATCCTGTTTCCCACGGTGGCCAACCAGATACTTGTGGGAAGCCCACAGGCAGGATGTGAGGACATTGTCACCCTCCCGCTCATGTTCCCCAGCAACTGGCCCTGGGAGACATACTGGCTGCCTCCAGTGCTGGAGGTAATAGCAGCCATTGATAGCCTTATCCTCTGTAGTTTTCAGATTTTCCTGCAAAGTTACAGAGTTAATGTAACATTACTATGAAAGCAACCCCACCAATGAGTTAGAGACCCCACACTGTTCTTTGGTGTCATTGTCCCAAGTATTGTTAATCTGCCCTGTTTGCTCCTAACTGGCTTCCCGATGCATGCATCCAGAGTGGAATGGATGTGCAGTAGTTGAGCAGCGGTTAACGCATTTACGTTTTACACACATCCCCCGTCATGTGTATTAATCTCCATGTTGGAGGAAGTAACGATGTGAGGCGGCCCTTCATTTCCTATTACGGGTGATCTCCTAAGCCTCCCATCCCTTTCAAAGACTCCGCTTTCTAATGAATACATTCTACATTCAAAATGATGAATGGTTTCAATTAAAAACAATCTTTGAGAAAATGTTGCTGTTGTATAGCAAACGAACATACAGTGTTATTCATTTATTCTCGCAGGCCATTGGAGCCAATGTGTCAGTTTCGTAAATTAAATGTTTGTGTGAATCGGGGGGGGGTGTGTGTGGAGGGGGAGGAAGAGAGAGAGAGAGAGAGAGAGAGAGAGAGAGAGGAACCTTCTAAGCCTGAGAGCCATGAAGCCTAAAGGAAAGCAAGCCGAAGGGTTCTCTTTCTACTAACAATTAAACAAAACTCAGGAGCTCAGGGAAGCAAAAGAGAATGAAAGGCCATCTCGTCTCACGTGCCTGAGAGAAAATTGCATTGATATTTATAGAAGAAAAGATCTACCTGAGCTTAAGGCTTTATAATTGTTGGAGGTATCATTTATAAAAGACAGTCAGGCCCCTAAATGCGTCCATGTTAAGAGAGCTGCGTGATCTCGGAAGCTGCGAAAGGAAAACCCCACTGTTCCTCTCTCTCCTGCGAAGTTGTGAAGCCTTGGAAAGGAGGGCAGCTGTTGCCGGCTGGAGCTTTTAATTGGAAATTTCACTCCTTTCTGCCTCGGCTCAGGTGATTTTTCCCACTGTGGACTTGCTGTGTGGTGACGAACCACACATGCATACAATCAGCCCCGTTCGTTGCCGCTTGCAAAGGGAGAGCTTAATGCACAGGTCAGAGTACATTTGCCAAGGCCATGGCAACTTGTCAATGTGCACGATCCACCTTTCTCCCCAGATTACAGTATTAAAAGTTTTCCCAGCCGGCGATGCTTCATGCACATTCTTATTTGAACTCACCCATACCAGAAAAGTGAATAGTCTGTCTTTCTGTATTTGCCCCATAGCACGTTCTTGTGCTGTTTTGAATCGATCCAGCTTCTAATATCCTTTCCCAAGATTATAATATGCTGAATGTCAACATTGGATATCAAATGTCAATTCTAAAGTAGCGAATGCAGGCTGTCAAATGTCATATATTGGCTATGTCAAATATTGGATGCCAAATGTCAGATATCAAATATTGAAATTTCAAATGTTTGGCAAACAAACCACACCAGAATCTACAATAGCAGCCTCCAGAGAAGACTGAGGCCAATTTGTTTCAGTGTTATAGGAATGCATGAAAAGTTTATGGGGAGTGGAAATTGGTCACAGGCAACAGGCTTTGAAAGTGCTTTTACACAATTAGATCCCCATACGATGTGCCGTGCCAATTGGAGACATGTAAAAGCTGTTAAGGCATACTAGCCCTCACACTGATATAACAACATCAAATCAATGGGGCTATAGCAGTGGAAATGGTCACAAATTGCGCTATATGTGGCATTTTTCCCTTTGAGCATTTGCCTTTATGGCTTGTCAGACAATGCTTTCTCCAGCTGAGCATGTCAATACAACCTGATGGATGGACCTGCGATATTTTTCTTTCTTTCTACTGTGAAAGAAGTGCAAGTAAATTTACAGACATGTTTACACCCGACTTGTTGTTTAACTCCTAATTTCATTCCCATGGTAACTTCAGAAATGTTAATGTGCTTCTGCAGTCTCTCTGCACACACAGTTCAATTAGGGACTGAACAACACCTCCTTTCCCTAGTTCACCAAGATGCATTCTGTACACTGACAAAACCCCACAGTTTCGGTTAACACATGATTCCTTGCATTTTTTCTTTTTAATTTGGTGCTCTGAACGGTTGTCATCTGCACCTAAAATCAACACTTGGCATTACATTTTTAGGCTTTTAAGAGCTATGCCAATAACATGCTCATAACTTTACACAAGATCACATCTTTCCACTTACATGGCTTGAATAACCTGCATCCTCAAAATCACTAGTGCTAATGAGTTCTGCCATTTTTTTATTTTTTATTTTTTGCAAAACTGCGTTTCAGGAAAAAATATATATAAATCCCTTATTGCTCTCCATGACTAGAACCAATAGTCCTGGGTCTCCAGTGTGGGCCATGGATACCAGTGAGCCTGTGGATCCTCTTGGCTGTTGCCTAGGCCTAAGCTGGAAGTATCAAAACAAGTCTCAGAGGAACAGATGGATTGCCGAGGGAGAAGGGGAATCATGCTACGACCAATATTGGAGAGCAATACTGCCCCTTCTTCCTTCACACTTTGACTGGGGTCTCTACACAAGGAGCACAAATACATGGACTTAGCGTGCCCACATATGCGTAATCAAAAGAGGAATTTCATCATCAAAAAAGAGGACAAAGAAGACACCAATTTGCATGAGATTTGCACATGTAAAGTCATATGTATAGGTGGCAAATATAGAAATAATACCTAGAATTAAAATTGAAATACAATGCATCTCACCATAGTGAATGAAGGCTGACCAAAGGCGCAATCCCATGCAAGTTTTTCTTGCATAGGTCAGTAGGCTGATCCCCTACTGACCTGCTGGCTGCTGTGCTCATGCTAGCTGGTACCCATGATAATCAGAGTTATGGTCATTACGGCTTAGAAAGGGTTCTTTAAGGTGCAAATCCAATGCAAGTTTATTGACAGCAACAATGCAAGTTGCTGTCCTATGCAAGTTTAGACAGAAAAAAAGGCCTACAACTCCCAGCATGCCCCAGCCAGCATAGCTGGCATAAGAATATATCAAGAAACCCTGCTGAATCCAACCAAACATTGTGCTTCCAAGTAGCCAGCTTGATACCTCTGGGAAATCCCACAAACTTGGTATAAAGGAAAATGGTGATAATGAAGAAGCTGTTTAGCAGCTATATGGAATTACAGAGGGACATGAAGTAGCAGATGTGAGGCGCTGTCCTATGCAAGTTTAGACAGGAAAAAAGACCTACAGCTCCCAGCGTGCCCAGCCAGCATGCTGGGAGTTGTAGGCCTTTTTTGCCCAATTTGCATAAGATTCCATCCGTAAATAACTTATGTGCCTGCTCAGTCTGCTGTCCAGGTCATGCCAACTGCTGAGGGCAACTTCAAGGCCTGGGCAGTTCTGACAGCTG